>CAWUFW010011732.1:0-593287 GCA_963921515.1 Calotriton arnoldi
TTTTGTCATAATTATCGCTGCGTAAACATCCTGCATTATGAGGTCGCTGCATTTCAAATTCCGCATTTATACTATATTTATGTTGAGTTTAGTGCCTGAGTGGTCTTTGTATACTTAGTACATCCTTTTAAGTATACATATACTAAAGGATAATCCTCTTGAAAGTGCGTCCACCTCCTGATATTGGTCTGTGTACATTTTCAGATTAGGTGAGCCTATTGCCTGTGATCTCCTATACCAGCCCGGTTGTTTAATTCTTCACTAACTACATCTACCAGTAGGTATAGTATGTTTTGATTGTCTACTTCAGGGTAGCACTACTGGTTATTATGCAGTTCTTTATTATTTTTATTTCTTTTACTTTGCAGTTTTGGACCCGTGGAGAACAGCTCATTTAGTCCTGTCTCCTTAAATACCTTTTGAAGTCCTTTGAACTACTTTATCATCTTTGGCCCCGTGAATTGTCATAATTCAATGAGGCTGTATATATATAGTTTAGACAGCCCTTTATATTGTGTTCCGGGTTGTCATTTTCTTTATTTTTCCTTCATCTTTTTTACTTTGCAGTTCTAATACAGAACGGTTCAATTTGTATCCGTACGGAGTTTTGGCTCTCCGTGTGATTTCTCATCTGTATTAGTTCCTGGACAAATCATTCAGTAGGTTTTACTCACTTAATTCTCTCTTTGGAAATGGATTGTCTGACTTTGTACTGGTTGTGGGTCTTTCGGTTTTTGCTTATGCCTCATTTTTCTTTGGATCTTTTTCTTTGCACATTTATTCTAAACTTTCATGCACTATATTTTCTAAATAGTGACTGTTGCTATTTTAAATATTCCTGATACCCATGTACATATTTTCTTTTTTGGATGTTTTAATGAAAATTACTTGGATGCTCCTAAGTTAATTGTTTTGTCCCGATGATGACCTTCTAAGTTCATTTTGGGTCGAAACGCCGTCGACGCCTTAATGTGGCCCTAAATGAAGAGGACGCATTTTTTTGCTGTGTGCTGTTTCTGTTTTTTTCTGAACCCCCTCATTGTATATTGTTCCTCAGCCACTTTGTTTGATTATACACTGCATTTTTTGTAGTGTTTGTGTAAACCTATGAGCGTCATTATTGTCTTATGATTGTTTGTCTAACTTTGTTAATAATAATAAACAAAACATTTACTACTTCATTGAAATATTGTATATATGGGTATCTTGTGCCCAATTAATATTGGGCTGTCTTTTCTTCTCCCTCTTCCCCTTTTTTCTTATATGTCTCCTTTTTGGGTGGTTTAATTATTTGAGTGTTATACTTGAACCCCTGTTTTGATTCCAGTGTTACTTTGCCCCTGGTTCAGGTAATAGGGTTGCCCCTGTTGTATGTAGCTAGTACATAATAGGGCAGGGGGATTACAACTATCTCTAAGTCAGAGGTGCAGAAAGAAGCAAGAGCAGTGCAGAAAGAACCAACAGAGGTGCAGAAAGAGGCAAGAGGGGTACAGTAAGAGGCAAGAAAAGTGCAGAAAGAAGCAAAAGAGGTGCCAAAAGAGGCAAGAGAGGTACAGAAACAGGCAAAAAAGGTACAGAAAGAGGGAACAGGGGTGCAGAAAAAGGTAAGAGGTATACAGAAATTTGCAAGAGAGGTACAGAAAGAAGCAAGAGCAGTGCAGAATGAAGCAGGAGAAGTACAGAAAGAAGCAAGAGATGTGTAGAAATAGGGAAGAGGGGTGCAGAAAGAGGCATGAGGGATGCCGAAATTTGTAAAAGAGGTGCAGAAAGAAGCAAGAGCAGTGCAGAAAGAACTAACAGAGGTGCAAAAAGAGGCAAGAGGGGGGCAGAAAGAGGAAGGAGAGATGCACAAATTGGCAAGAGAGGTACAGAAAGAGGCAGGAGGGGTCCAGAAACAGGCAGGAAAGGTGCAGAAAGAGGGAACAGGGGTGCAAAAAGAGGCAAGAGAGGTGCAGAAAGAGGAAAGAGGGGTGCAGAAAGAGGCAAGAGGGGTGCAGAAAGAAGCAAGTGAGGTGCAGAAAGAGGCAACAGAGGTGGGGAAAGACACAAGAGAAGTGCCGAAACAAGCAAGAGAAGTGCAGAAAGAGGCAAGTGAGGTGCATAAAGAAGCAAGAGCAGTGCAGAAAGAACCAACAGAGGTGCAAAAAGAGGCAAGAGGGGTGCACAAAGAGGTAGGAGAGGTACACAAAGAGGCAAGAAAGGTACAGAGAGAAGCAGGAGGGGTACAGAAAAATAGAAGAGAAGTACAGAAAGAGGCAAGAGACTTGCTGAAAGAAGCAATAGAGGTATAGAAAGAACCAACAGAGGTGCAGAAAGAGGCAAGAGGGGTACAGAAAGAGGCAAGAAAAGTGCAGAAAGAAGCAAAAGAGAAACAGAAAGAGGCAAGAGAACTACAGAAACGGCAAAAGAGGTGCAGGAAGAGGCAGGAGAGGGTCACAAAGAGGCAAAAGGTGTACAGAAAGAAGCAAGAGGGGTACAGAAAGAAGCAAGAGAAGTGCAGAATGAAGCAACAGTTGTTTGAAGAGGCAAGAGGGGTGCAGAAAGAGGCAAGAGATGTGCAGAAAGAAGCAACAGAGGTGCCGAAAGAGGCAAGAGAGGTGCAGAAAAAGGCAAGAAAGGTACAGAAAGAGGGAACAGGGTGCGGAAAGAGGTAAGAGGGGTGCAGAAAGAGGCAAGAGGGGTGCAGAAAGAAGCAAGTGAGGTGCAGAAAGAGGCAACAGAGGTGCAGAAAGATGCAAGAGAAGTGCAGAAACAAGCAGGAGAAGTGCAGAAAGAGGCAAGAGAATTGCTGAAAGAAGCAACTGAGGTGTGGAAAGAAGCAAGAGAAGTGCAGAAAGAGGTAAGTGAGGTGCAGAAAGAGGCAAGAGTAGTGCAGAAAATGGCAAGAGAACAGCAGAAAGGCAAGAGGGATGCAAAAAAGGGAAGAAGGGTGCAGAAAGAAGCAAGAGAGGTGCAGAAAGAAGCAACAGAGGTGCTGAAAGAGGCAAGAAGGGTGCAGAAAGAGGCAAGAGAAGTGCATGAAGAAGCAACAGAGGTACAGAAAGAAGCAAGAGAGGTGCATAAACAGGCAGGAAAGGTGCAGAAAGAGGGAACAAGGGTGCAAAAAGAGGCAACTGAGGTGCAGAAAGAGGAAAGAGGGGTGCAGAAAGAGGCAAGAGGGGTGCAGAAAGAAGCAAGTGAGGTGCAAAAAGAGGCAATTGAGAAGCAGAAAGATGCAAGAGACGTGCAGAAACAAGCAAGAGAAGTGCAGAAAGAGGCAAGATAATTGCTGAAAGAAGCAACAGAGGTGTAGAAAGAAGCAAGAGAAGTGCAGAAAGAGGCAAGTGAGGTGCAGAAAGAAGCAAGAGCAGTGCAGAAAGAACCAACAGAGGTGCAAAAAGAGGCAAGAGGGGTGCACAAAGAGGTAGGAGAGGTACACAAAGAGGCAAGAAAGGTACAGAGAGAGGCTGGAGGGGTACAGAAAAATAGAAGAGAAGTACAGAAAGAGGCAAGAGACTTGCTGAAAGAAGCAACAGAGGTATAGAAAGAACCAACAGAGGTGCAGAAAGAGGCAAGAGGGGTACAGAAAGAGGCAAGAAAAGTGCAGAAAGAAGCAAAAGAGAAACAGAAAGAGGCAAGAGAACTGCAGAAACGGCAAAAGAGGTGCAGGAAGAGGCAGGAGAGGGTCACAAAGAGGCAAAAGGTGTACAGAAAGAAGCAAGAGGGGTACAGAAAGAAGCAAGAGAAGTGCAGAATGAAGCAACAGTTGTTTGAAGAGGCAAGAGGGGTGCAGAAAGAGGCAAGAGATGTGCAGAAAGAAGTAACAGAGGTGCCGAAAGAGGCAAGAAAGGTGCAGAAACAGGCAAGAAAGGTACAGAAAGAGGGAACAGGGATGCGGAAAGAGGTAAGAGGGGTGCAGAAAGAGGCAAGAGGGGTGCAGAAAGAAGCAAGTGAGGTGCAGAAAGAGGCAACAGAGGTGCAGAAAGATGCAAGAGAAGTGCAGAAACAAGCAGGAGAAGTGCAGAAAGAGGCAAGAGAATTGCTGAAAGAAGCAACTGAGGTGTGGAAAGAAGCAAGAGAAGTGCAGAAAGAGGCAAGTGAGGTGCAGAAAGAGGCAAGAGTAGTGCAGAAAATGGCAAGAGAACAGCAGAAAGGCAAGAGGGATGCAAAAAAGGGAAGAAGGGTGCAGAAAGAAGCAAGAGAGGTGCAGAAAGAAGCAACAGAGGTGCTGAAAGAGGCACGAAGGGTGCAGAAAGAGGCAAGAGAAGTGCAGGAAGAAGCAACAGAGGTGCAGAAACAGGCAGGAAAGGTGCAGAAAGAGGGAACAAGGGTGCAAAAAGAGGCAACTGAGGTGCAGAAAGAGGAAAGAGGGGTGCAGAAAGAGGCAAGAGGGGTGCAGAAAGAAGCAAGTGAGGTGCAAAAAGAGGCAATTGAGAAGCAGAAAGATGCAAGAGACGTGCAGAAACAAGCAAGAGAAGTGCAGAAAGAGGCAAGATAATTGCTGAAAGAAGCAACAGAGGTGTAGAAAGAAGCAAGAGAAGTGCAGAAAGAGGCAAGCGAGGTGCAGAAAGAAGCAAGAGCAGTGCAGAAAGAACCAACAGAGGTGCAAAAAGAGGCAAGAGGGGGCAGAAAGAGGTAGGAGAGGTGCACAAAGAGGCAAGAGAGGTACAGAAAGAGGCAGGAGGGGTGCAAAAGAAGGAAGAGAAGTGCAAAAAGAGGCAAGAGGATTGCTGAAAGAAGGTGTAGAAAGAAGCAAGAGAAGTGCAGAAAGAGGCAAGAGGGGTACAGAAAGAGGCAAGAAAAGTGCAGAAAGAAGCAAACGAGGTGCAGAAAGAGGCAAGAGACTTGCTGAAAGAAGCAACAGAGGTATAGAAAGAATCAACAGAGGTGCAGGAAGAGGCAAGAGGGGTACAGAAAGAGGCAAGAAAAGTGCAGAAAGAAGCAAAAGAGGTGCAGAAAGAGGCAAGAGAACTGCAGAAAACGGCAAGACAGGTGCAGGGAGAGGCAGGAGAGGTGCACAAAGAGGCAAAAGGGATACAGAAAGAAGCAAGAGGGGTGCTTGAAGAGGCAAGAGGGGTGCAGAAAGAGGTAGGAGAGGTGCACTAAGAGGCAAGAAAGGTACAGAAATAGGCAGAAGGGGTACAGAAAAAAAGAAGAAAAGTGCAGAATGAGGCAAGAGAATTGCTGAAAGAAGCAACAGAGGTATAGAAAGAACCAACAGAGGTGCAGAAAGAGGCAAGAGGGGTACAGAAAGAGTCAAGAAAAGTACAGAAAGAAAGAAGAGAAGTGCAGAAAGAGGCAAGAGACTTGCTGAAAGAAGCAGCAGAGGTATAGAGAGAACCAACAGAGGTACAGAAAGAGGCAATAGAGGTATAGAAAGAGGCAAGATAAGTGTAGAAAGAGGCAAGAGAAGTGCACAAAGAGGCACTTGAGGTGCAGAAAGAGGGGTACAGAAACAGGCAAGAGGGATACAGAAATTTGCAAAAGACGTGCAGAAAGAAGCAAGAGCAGTGCAGAAAGAACCAAACAAGGTGCAGAAAGAGGCAAGAGGGGGGTGCAGAAAGAGGACGGAGGGTGCACAAAGAGGCAAGAGGGATACAGAAAGAGGCAAGAGGGATGCAGAAAGAAGGAAGAGAAGTGCAGAAAGACGCAAAGAGAAGTGCAGAAACAAGCAAGAGAAGTGCAGAAAGAAGCAAGAGAGGTGCAGAAAGAGGCAATAGCAGTGCAGAAAGAGGCAAGTGAGGGGTGCAGAAGGAGGCAAGAGAACTGCAGAAAGAGGCAAGAGAGTTGCAGAAACAGGCAAAAGGGGTGCAGAAAGAGGGAACATGTGTGCAGACAGAGGCAAGAGAGGTGCAGAAAGAGGGAAGAGGGGTACAGAAAGAGGCAAGAGGGGTGCAGAAAAAAGTAGGGGAGGTGCACAGAGGCAAGACAAGTACAGAAAGAGGCAGGAGGGGTGCATAAAGAAGGAAGAGAAGTGCAGACAGAAGCAACAGAGGTGCTGAAAGAGGCGCAAAGGGTACAGAAAAAGGGAAAAGGGGTGCAGAAAGACACAAGAGAGGTGCAGAAAGAGAAAAAAGAGGTGCAAAAAGAGGCAAGAGGAGTGCAGAAAGAAGCAAGTGAGGTGTAGAAAGAGGCAACAGAGGTGCAGAAAGACGCAAGAGAGGTGCAGAAACAAGCAAGAGAAGTGCAGAAAGATGTAAGAGAATTGCTGCAAGAAGAAACAGAGGAGTGGAAAGAAGCCAGAGAAGTGCAGAAAGAGGCAAGTGAGGTGCAGAAAGAGGCAAGAGAGGTGTAGACAATGGCAAGAGAACAGCAGAAAGAGGCAAGAGGGATGCAAAAAAGGGACGAAGGGTGCAGAAAGAAGCAAGAGAGGTGCAGAAAGAAGTAAGAGAAGTGCAGAAAGAAGAAAGAGAGGTGCAAAAAGAGGGAAGACGAGTGCAAAAAGAGACAACAGGGGTGCAGAAAGAGACCAAAGGGGTGCAGAAAGGAGCAAGAGAGGTGCAGAAAGAGGCAATAGAAGAGCAGAAAGAGGCAAGTGAGGTGCAGAAGGAGGCAAGAGAAATGCAGAAAGAGGCAAGAGAGTTGCAGAAACAGGCAAAAGGGTTACAGAAAGAGGGAACAGGTGTGCAGACAGAGGCAAGATAGGTGCAGAAAGAGGGAAGAGGGGTACAGAAAGAGGCAAGAGGGATGCAGAAATTTGCAAAAGAGGTGTAGAAAGAAGCAAGAGCAGTGCAGAAAGAACCAACAGAGGTGCAGAAAGAGGCAAGAGAGGTACAGAAAGAGGCAACTGAACTGCAGAAACAGGCAAGAGAAATGCACATAGGGGCAAGAGAGGAGCAGAAAGAGGCAAGAGAGGTGTAGAAAGAAGCAAGAGAAGTGCAGAAAGAGGCAAGAGACGTGCACAAAGAGGCACTTGAGGTGCAGAAAGAGGGGTACAGAAACAGGCAAGAGGGATGCAGAAATTTGCAAAAGACGTGCAGAAAGAAGCAAGAGCAGTGCAGAAAAAACCAAACGAGGTGCAGAAAGAGGCAAGAGGGGGGTGCAGAAAGAGGTCGGAGGGTGCACAAAGAGGCAAGAGGGATACAGAAAGAGGCAAGAGGGATGCAGAAAGAAGGAAGAGAAGTGCAGAAAGACGCAAGAGAAGTACAGAAACAAGCAAGAGAAGTGCAGAAGGAAGCAAGAGAGGTGCAGAAAGAGGCAATAGCAGTGCAGAAAGAGGCAAGTGAGGGGTGCAGAAGGAGGCAATAGAACTGCAGAAAGAGGCAAGAGAGTTGCAGAAACAGGCAAAAGGGGTGCAGAAAGAGGGAACATGTGTGCAGACAGAGGCAAGAGAGGTGCAGAAAGAGGGAAGAGGGGTACAGAAAGAGGCAAGAGGGGTGTAGAAAAAAGTAGGAGAGGTGCACAGAGGCAAGAAAAGTACAGAAAGAGGCAGGAGGGGTGCAGAAAGAAGGAAGAGAAGTGCAGAAAGAAGCAACAGAGGTGCTGAAAGAGGCGCAAAGTGTGCAGAAAGAGGGAAAAGGGTGCAGAAAGACACAAGAGAGGTGCAGAAAGAGAAAAAGAGGTGCAAAAAGAGGCAAGAGGAGTGCAGAAAGAAGCAAGTGAGGTGCAGAAAGAGGCAACAGAGGTGCAGAAAGACGCAAGAGAGGTGCAGAAAGAAGTAAGATAAGTACAGAAAGAAGCAAGAGAGGTGCAAAAAGAGAGAAGACGAGTGCAGAAAGAGACAACAGGGGTGCAGAAAGAGACAACAGGGGTGCAGCAAGAAGCAAGAGAGGTGCAGAAAGAGGCAATAGAAGTGCAGAAAGAGGCTACTGAGGTGCAGAAGGAGGCAAGAGAACTGCAGAAAGAGGCAAGAGAGTTGCAGAAACAGGCAAAAGGGGTACAGAAAGAGGGAAGAGGGGTACAGAAAGAGGCAAGAGGGATGCATAAATTTGCAAAAGAGGTGCAGAAAGAAGCAAGAGCAGTGCAGAAAGAACCAAAAGAGGTGCAGAAAGAGGCAAGAGGGGGGTGCAGAAAGAGGTAGGAGGGTGCACAAAGAGGCAAGAGGGATATAGAAAGAGGCAAGAGGGATGCAGAAAGAATGAAGAGAAGTGCAGAAAGACACAAGAGAAGTGCAGAAACAAGCAAGAGAAGTGCAGAAAGAAGCAAGAGAGGTGCAGAAAGAGGGAATAGCAGTGCAGAAAGAGGCAAGTGAGGGGTGCAGAAGGAGGCAAGAGAACTGCAGAAAGAGGCAAGAGAGTTGTAGAAACAGGCAAAAGGGGTGCAGAAAGAGGGAACATGTGTGCAGACAGAGGCAAGAGAGGTGCAGAAAGAGGGGCACAGAAAGAGGCAAGAGGGGTGCAGAAAAAAGTAGGAGAGGTGCACAGAAGCAAGACAAGTACAGAAAGAGGCAGGAGGGGTGCAGAAAGAAGGAAGAGAAGTGCAGACAGTAGCAACAGAGGTGCTGAAAGAGGCGCAAAGGGTGCAGAAAGAGGGAAAAGGGGTGCAGAAAGACAGAAGAGAGGTGCAGAAAGAGAAAAAAGAGGTGCAAAAAGAGGCAAGAGGAGTGCAGAAAGAAGCAAGTGAGGTGCAGAAAGAGGCAACAGAGGTGCAGAAAGACGCAAGAGAGGTGCAGAAACAAGCAAGAGAAGTGCAGATAGAGGCAAGAGAATTGCTGAAAGAAGCAACAGAGGAGTGGAAAGAAGCCAGAGAAGTGCAGAAAGAGGCAAGTGAGGTGCAGAAAGAGGCAAGAGAGGTGTAGACAATAGCAAGAGAACAGCAGAAAGAGGCAAGAGGGATGCAAAAAAGGGACGAAGGGTGCAGAAAGAAGCAAGAGAGGTGCAGAAAGAAGCAAGAGAAGTGCAGAAAGAAGCAAGAGAGGTGCAAAAAGAGGGAAGACGAGTACAGAAAGAGACAACAGGGGTGCAGAAAGAGACAAAAGGGGTGCAGAAAGAAGCAAGAGAGGTGCAGAAAGAGGCAATAGAAGTACAGAAAGAGGCAAGTGAGGTGCAGAAGGAGGCAAGAGAAATGCAGAAAGAGGCAAGAGAGTAGCAGAAACAGGCAAAAGGGGTACAGAAAGAGGGAACAGGTGTGCAGACAGAGGCAAAAGAGGTGCAGAAAGAGGCAAGAGGGATGCAGAAATTTGCAAAAGAGGTGCAGAAAGAAGCAAGAGCAGTGCAGAAAGAACCAACAAAGGTGCAGAAAGAGGCAAGAGAGGTACAGAAAGAGGCAACTGAACTGCAGAAACAGGCAAGAGAAATGCACAAAGGGGCAAGAGAGGAGCAGAAAGAGGCAAGAGAGGTGTAGAAAGAAGCAAGAGAAGTGCAGAAAGAGACAAGTGAGGTGCAGAAAGAGGCAAGAGAGGTGCAGAAAGAGGCAAGAGAGGTGCAGAAAGAGGCAAGAGATCTGCAGAAAAAAGCAACAGAGGTGCTGAAAGAGGCAAGTGAGCTGCAGAAAGGGGCAAGAAAAGTGCAGAAAGAGGCAAGTGAAGTGCAGAAAGAAGACAGTGAGGTGCAGAAAGAGGAAGAAAGGTACAGAAAGAAGCAAGAGAAATGTAGAAAGAGGCAAGAGAGGCAAAGAAAGAAGAGAGGTTTGTGCACCATTAGTACCAGTTTAACACCCACATTTAGCAATAAGTAACACGTGACCATTCCAGCTTTGCAAAGGGCCTTTCACCACGCTGTAACACGTGATGCTGCATTTTTGGGAACATTTGAGCCGTTTGAGCTAGAAACAAGGCTTTTTTGTTCAAATCTGCAGATTAGGCAGCAGATGATGGAATATCTGGCGAATGCGTAAAATGTTTAATTAGGTGAAAATTGGTGCAACCGAACAGTCACATAATTCCAGTGGCCCTGCTCATACCTCTGACTAGGTCCAGAAGTGCTCCTCAGTGGTTCCTTCTTTTTTGTGTCTCATTGAGTTTATAGTTTAGCTTCTATGGAAACGAGGAAGACTAAACCTGAGGTTACCACTCCACAACACAGACTACAATACCACATAATTACTCTCCAAAACTAATAATCCCACTCCACATAATTCCTATACACTAAATACCACATACTTTGTATTCACATAATTTCACTGCACAACATACCACATAATTCCACTACACACAACGTACATCCACTCTACACCAAAAAACATTTGTAAAAATATTTTACATTTACAACGCCAATAGCTCTAACTCTAGCAAATGCGAAACCTATTACATTGCAAATGCTTCTTTAACTAGTGGTCGCGTTTTCAGAGTGCTGGAGAAAGGGTGCTGGGCCTCCGACCAGCGCCCAGGAATTCCGCTGCGTAGGACTTACAGGAGGTACCAGGAGGGCTTCTTGGACCCCAAAGTCCCTCAGGAGTAAAGTGGACTTCATCCCCCAACCAGTACTGTGCCAGGAGGCGTGTTTGCAGAGTGGTGGAGAAAGGGGGGGCGTGGCCTCAGAAGACCTCTTAGTCCCACTGTGTGGGACTTAGTGGAGGTAATAGGAGAGGTAGTTGGCCCCCAAGGACAACCTTAGGGGCCAACTACCCCTCCTATTACCTCCAGTAAGTCCCACACAGCCGGATTGCTAAGTTATCATAGCAGGCCATGCCCCCTTTCCCCACCACTCTGCAAACGCACTCCCTAGCACGCTCTTGGGTAGGGATTAAAGTGCCCTTCACTGCTGGGGGTCCTTAGGGGCCAACTAGCCTACCTGATACCTCCAGTATGCCCTAGATAGTGGGATCGCTGATAGGTGGACACAGGCCATGCCCCCTTTGTCCACCACTCTGCAAACGCACCTCCTGGCATGCTCTTGGTTGGGAGATGAAGTCCCCTTGCCTCCTGAGAGTCCCTGGGGGCCAACTAGCCCATCAGGTACCTCCAGTAAGCCCCACGCAGCTGGATTGCTGAGAGTGGTCTGAGGCCACGCCCCCTTTTTACACCACTCTGCAAATGCGCCTCCTGGCGCACTGCTGCTTGGGGGATGAAGTCCACTTGTGTCCTGAAGTCCTGTAGAGGGAAATTTTGAAGTTTCCCTCTACAGAGTTGCCTGGTATTTCCTGCCCTGGTCACAATCTGTCTGGGGCACAATAAGCTAGTGTGAAATTCCTTGTGTGTGAGTTGAGCTAGTGCCTTTGAAGTGCAAGTATGATAGGTGACAGCGCCACCCCCTAACAAGACAGAGTTGGCCCAACCTGCCAATATCCAGACCTGCTATTGTGATACAGTCTCTGAAGAATACACAGGGTCCAACTGCTAACTACACCTAGTCATGTGACCGAGGCACAGGTTGCATACACCAAATGGTTAGGGCAAGAAAATGCCACCTTTTTAAAAGTGGCAGTTTCAGAATTGGGACTTAAAAACCTAATTTACCATTAAAGAGAAGTTTAAATTACAATTCCTCAGACAGCTAAACGTAACTTTCCTATCTACTTCCAATCAAAAGTTAGCACCTATTTAATGTAATAAGGTAACTCAATCCTAACTCAATCCTATGGAAGAAGTAGGCCTCACATTAGTGAAAAACAAGTTTGTGAGATTTTTCATTACAGGACATGTAAAACATAAAGGTACATGTCCAACTACTGAATTAAACTGCACCCTGTCCAATGGGCTGTTTAGGGCCTACCTTAAGGATGACATATATGTAATAAAAAGGGAGTTCAACACTTAGCAAGGGGGTTTGAACCTGTTGACAGGCCCCAATGGAAGGGTTGAGGCATATTTTAAGGAGCTACTGAAGTGGGTGGCACAGTTAGTGTTCCAGGCCCACTAGTAGCAATTAATATACCAGCCCTGGGTACATGGTATACCACTTTACTAGGGACTTATGAGTAAATTAAAAATGCCAGTCAGATGTAAGTCAATTTTACTATGTGCACAAGCAGTGGTAAAGTGCATAGACTCCTAAGGCCAACAAAACCGAATTCATCAAAAAATTGGAAGGGTGAACTAAAATGTTTGGGGGTGACCCTGCAGGGAGGGCCAAGTCCAACAAGGATAATGATGATGAGCTATTCAAGATTATCTTAGGGTATATAGGGATTATGGAAAATTCAACCATACTACCTTGACTAACATATGAGAAGAAGATATTGTACATGCTAAAACTACATGAAAAATATGAAAACATTAATGGAGGTATTAAAGAGATCATAAGGAGCACCTTCTGGGGGAGGATGCCTTTGAAATCAAAAACTTTAAATAGTTGAGAAACATAATTGGACCTGGATCCTGTCCAGATTTGCAGGAATCTGTACCTGAAATAAAGGTTTGGTACCTTAGAAGTGGCAATGTTCACAAGGAACTAGGGAAAGAAAGGTAAGACAGAGAATATAGAGATTTGCCCAACTTGTAGTAAGTGTTCCAAAACTGTAGTTGATTTTATGTTTTATTGCCTAAGATTACCTTTCTAAAATGCATAAGATTGTCCCAGTTCCAAGGGAATCCGAGTATCAGGCATGTTAACACTGCTGTATTTGCGCTATCAAAATATATTTTGAAATTCCGGTTGGTGTAAGCTGAATATGTTCCTTGAAAATGCTTTCTATATACCTGTGGCATCTGCACACTGTATGTTTTTTTTAGAATGTTAACGATGTAATTATTGTCTTTTAATCTATTGGCTAATGCAGTGCTCTGCAATGAAATATACTTGATTAAAGTAGTATTAGTTAGCAAGAGGCTTTGTTTTTATTCAATGCACAAGTTTTTCACCAGGGTGCAAGGTTCCAATGAGTCTATAGACATTTATGTGATGGCTTTAAAGGTCTTGGCTACATATTTTGAATTTGAAAATTTTACTTCACAGTTAATTTGGAATCAGATAGTATCTAGGTGCAATTCTACAAAAGTACAACAAAGACTGTTGGCTTGTAAGAATCCAAGCTTGGATGAGGCAGTGGACTTTAAAAAACTATCAGTGTTCTTAAGAGGGATCCAAGTAATTAGAATCACAATTTACCCAAGCAGCGAAAGTCAACAGTTTAAGTAAAGCACTTCCGGCCCTTGCTAATTCTAATGCTAGCAAAGTGAAGGATATGAGTCGTTTGGGCTCAAAAACAGCAGCCTGATTCACAAAAGTAAACTTAGGTATTCACAAACTACGTGCAGAGGTCTATGACTTTGCACCTGGAGACTCAGCAATCTGGATGGAGATCTCAGCGCACATAAGTATAGGAACTCTGCACATAGTTTATGAATTTCGTTTTTATTATACGTTTTGCAGTACTACAAAATGTCCTACATGGTGTAGTTTTTGAATCAGGCCCAAATTGTGTTAGATGTGGTTCATATATCCATTTGTCTAATTTCAAACAATTGTTCAGCCATTACTCAAGAGTGTTGGAGATGCAAAATGGTTGCCCATTTTGGCAAAGTATGTAGAGAAGGGAAGCAAAACAGGTATGTTAAGAACCAACCTGTGACACTAATGTATGCCTTATAGGCATCCCATACTACCTGTAAGGGGCGGAGGACTCATTAAGTTAAAAAAAAAACAGAGTATCACTCTTTAATTGTGCAATTACTGAAGCATCAGAGAGAAGGGCTCTATCAAAGGTCCATCTTCCAGTTGCTGAGTGTCTCATTATTTGTAATTCCATCAGCACCGCTGAATGATCTGAGAGATGTTCTGGAATATGTATCACTGAATTGACACTATTTGTCAGCCTGGTATCTACTAGGAAGTAATCGATTCTAGAAAAATTTCCATGTTTTTTATTGTGAAATGTAGAACTTTAGGGGCCACTTAATCCCCCGTTTTTTACTCTCCAAATATCTATAAGGCCTAGGTCTTCCATCAAGACTCTGATAAAAGAGCCCATTTTAGTGGTTACTAATCCCACCCCTTTAGATCTATCAAGTGAGGGGTTCAGGAGGATATTAAAATCACCGCCCATAATAACCGGCAGGTTAGATTGCATTAAATGGTTATAGATAGTATTTAATGGCGAATCATCATCTATATTTGATCCATAGTACCCCACTAATGCAACCCAATAATTCTGGATCTTAACATCGGCAATAATCCATCGCCCCTTAACGTCTACCTTAATGGACCCAAGGGTCGCCTTGGCCGATTTTTTTAAAATAAAGGCTACTCCTTTTGTACAACATGTTTGGGGAGTATGAAGAGAACTTTCAATCCATTTCTGCTTAGATCGAACCGCCTCCCATTCATCAATAGTTAGGTGCGTTTCCTGCAATATATTAATATCATAATTTGATTGGCTCAGGTATTGGAGGATTCTTCTTCATCTACCCGCTACTCTAAGTCCATTAACATTCCATGTTAAAATTCTAATTGGGGTCAAAGCAGACATTTAGGTATATCAAATCCAGTGTCTTTATACACCAATTGAATAACTTGGTCATGGCCTAACCCCCTCTTACTTACAACTTCCTTTAACATAACAAAATAATGAGGACTTTTTTTTTCTTTTTTCCCTTGTACGCTCCCCACCCAGTGAAATACAAGCCTAATTTGCTTCTCATGTGACCCCGCCCCACCCCACCCCCAGGGGAACCCTCCCTAATGATATTTTGGGTATGATGAAACGTTTACCCTTTGGAGGTCACTTCATCCTCCGGGATTACCGATAAAGAGAAAAGACCAACAATAAACAAACAATTATCGCTGAGCTTTAATCTGATCAATAAAAATCCCTACCTCTTTGGGATCTCTGAAGCTGGACATTTTGTCTTTCCACATAACCTTAAGTTGGGCTGGAAATCTCAGTTGAACTGTTGCACCCAAAGACCTTAGAGTTGGCATAAATTTCCCCAATTCCCACTGCCTATCCTGTGTGATTCTCGAAAGGTCTGTCCTAATCTGGAAAGCCCACTCCCCTTTCGTAAAGCTGCCTGCTTTTAAAGCCTCAGATAGCACACTTTCTTTTAGTGTATAAGTTTTGAAATTGACCAAGATTCTCCTGGGAGTTTTTCTATTCAGATTTTTGTAAAAGGGTCTGTATGAATTCTCTGGATGTCGGCCTCTAAATCTTGGGGGTCTATAGAAGGGATAAACTCCCTTAGTAGATTTATGAGGCAACTTTTGATATTATCTCCCTCTAGACCTTCTGGGATATTAAGAACCTTAATGTTGTTTCGTCTGGCGTTGTTTTCTGTAGACTCAATTATATCTAGCAAGACTTTCTCCCCACTTTTTAATGATTGTATCTCGTTGCGATTGGACTCCACTTCCTTATTCAGGGCCTCAACAGAGGCTTCCATCACACAGATTCTCTCAGTAATTGCCGATATTTTAACCTCCAAGGTTTCACATGAGTCTTGTATTTTGGCCTGGTTCTTTTCTGAAATAGCAAACTTGTTCCTGATCTCCGAGGACAGTGCCTCCAACATCTCTGCCAGATCCAATTGCTTGGGGCTATTTAATGTTGGTAAATCTCCAGGGGCTGTTGAGTTAGAAGTTTGGCTCATCTCAGCAGGTGAACTGACAGGGTCAGGGTCACCACCGCAATCTTCTAAGACTTGAAATCTATTAGAAGTAGGAATATTCAATTGTACCGCCCCTCCAACTAAGGTATTAGCATTTTTGGGATCCCTATCTACCTCCGGAGCCTCAGCCGAGAGCCCCTTGTCCTGATAGGACTCCACTGTCTCTGGTATAGATGAACCAGCTTGTTGTGTTTTAGCCTGTACCTTAAAATAGGATCTAAGGGACGAGGTGATCCTAACTTGTGGTGCTTCCTTCCTCTGTCCTATCGAGGGAACTGAGGAGAGAGGTTGAGAGATCAAAGACTGACTCCCCCTGTTTTCTTAGCAGACTTTTTGATGACAGTTTTCCCAGAGATAGGGGCGAGAGAAGGAGTGGTAGATGAACTTATCGGATACCCCGCAATGCTAAAGGATTTATTTCGAAGAGCGTATCTGCTAGGGGCCTCTGACTGTGTGGGTGGAATAATAGTAGTCTCAGAAAAAACAAAGGGGCCAAATGCCCCCCCTGTCTTACTTGTTCTTCCTGTGCAGCAGCTGGTGTAATAGATTTTGCTTTCCCTCTTCTCAGAGGAGTCTGCTTTGGGGGGAAGGTAGTGCTTGGTTCCCTGCTGTCTAGGCACTTGACCCGTCTAGGGCTCATGGACAACTGAAATGAAAGTGCTCTCGTAGCAGCGAGGATCCGTCCAACCACTCAGCCCTCCTAGTGCCACCAGCTAAATAATCTACTAAACGGGGCACCCGGCAGGGGTTATTCCTACCTGGAGTGCCCCAAAAAGAAATCCTGGACAAAGCACGCCTATCGAGGCGAACGCCGTCAGCAGCCCGAAGCAGCTGCCCCCCCCCCGACACGCGGAGCCGATGCACGTCTGTCAGCCAGCTCCGAATCAGGACGCGATCCACAGGGCGGGAAGAAGGAGACGGAGTCTTCCCAGGGAGTCACCGCCCCCTCCCGCCGGCCGAAATCAACTAGAGCTGGCCGGGGGAGCGACCAGGATGGCGCCGGAGGCGATAGCACAACGACCGCCGGTAAGCAGATGGGGCCACGGGGGGAGCGAGAGAGCGGAGAGAATGAGCAGCGTTAGCTGGAACGGGAGGGCAGAAGTTCGAGGCATGGAAGGGAATTTAGATTACATCCACAGGCAGGCTTAGGGAAGTTGATTTTGGCATCCGGAGGAGAGGAGCTTGCGGCAAGACTAACCCGCCGCCATGTTCCTGAGGTGTAATAAGTCTTGCGGCTAAAAAACACAAGGAAACCAAAGAAATGATAAAATCATTGGAAGCGAATATTTCCAGAGCGATGAATGATCAAGTCTTCAAACAAGATAATGAAGAGCAGAGGGAGGAAAATACTGAGGTCACAGTCAAGAGGCAAGCCCTAGTGGATTATTTAGATAGTATTTCTAGGAGGAGATGGGAGGCTAGCAAACTAGCTAATTATGAATATGGAGAAGGGTGCGGGAAGCTCCTTGCCTGGAAATCTCCTATCACTCAAACAAGGAATATAATTAAGGAGATTACTAACATAGATTCAGGGGAGGTTTCCTCAGATAACTCTAAAATAGAACACGGATTTGAGTCTTTCTTCCAAGTTTTATATACAGAAGATCAGGTAGTCTCTGACTCTCAAATTAAAAACTATCTTGATAGAATAACTCTACCCTCACTGGCTGGCGTCCGGGCCCTATAGTTGAACGAAAATATTTCTCTAGAAGAACTCAAGGCTACAATGAAACATCTAAAAAGAGGTAGGGACACAGGATTAGACGGTATACCCAATGAGTTTTATATCTCTCTCTGTGAGGTTCTTGTTTCTATCTTGGTGATATTATTTGATAGTATTTTTTCCAATGACACTCTGATTCCTAACTCTTGGGATGAGGCAGCTGTCACCCTAATTTTGAAGCCTAATAAAGACCCAAAAAAATGTGAGTCCTATAGGCCCATCTCCCTGCTGAATTGCGATTATAAAATCTTTGCGCAAATTCTAGCAGGGAGGTTGAATTCTGTGATGGGCTCTCTGGTCCATCCTGATCAGAAGGGATTTATTAGAGGTCATCAGCTCCATGATTTAACCCATGAGTTGATCGGTGCAATCGACATCGCCTCAGTCAATAAACTACCTCTTACCATCTTTGCATTTGATGCGGCCAAAGCCTTTGACAGGGTGAGTTGTCCCTGTCTACGCCATATAGCTCATATTTTTGGGCTAGGGGACAAATTTCTAAGGGCCATTAGTAATATTTATAAGACCCCTACAGCAAGGATAGTAGTTAATGGAAACTTAACTAACTTAATCAAACTGGAGCGGGGAACTAGACAGGGGTGTCCCCTTTCCCCGTTACTTTTTGACCTTTATATTGAACCATTGACTTGCAACATCAGGGCTAGTGAAATCTTTGCTCCGTTTGAATGGGAGGGGTGGGTGAAAGTGTAGCCCTCTACGCGGATGACTTGATGATTTTCACAAGGGAAAGTCCTCACATCCTGCCAAGGTTGGAGTAACTTTTGATGGATTTTGGGAGGATTTCCGGATATTCAATCAACCCACAAAAAACGGAAATTATGTCCTGGAACATGCAATCTTGTATCCCATTAGTCAAACAGCAAATTAGACATTTAGGTATACAAATCACACATGACATCAATAGATTGGCCCAGGTAAATGTTGAGCTAAAAAGAAAGAGACAGGAACTCTACTAAAAGCATGGGGTAGTCTTCCACTTTCTATTTTAGGTCGTTCTAACCTGGTCAAAATGTCAATCTTGCCAAAATTCACATTTATTTTTGATGCGATTCCTCTATATTTTAACCTCAAAACACTAAAAGCTATACAAAGTGATATAACTAGCTTCCTCTGGTCCAATAAAGGGGCGAGGATTGCTTGGAGGAAACTAAGATGTCTAAAATTAAACGGGGGTATAGCTAGCTCTGATCTCCGTTTTTACTATTGGGCTTTCCAATTTAAGAATGTGAGATCCCTTTTGTTTTATTCCTCCTGTTTTCCCCTTTTCTCTAACCATGTCTAAAAATGTCCCCCAGGGCGGCAATGGGTTTCTCTTTAAATTTGGGCATTTCCAAATACTTCAAAAAAGTTAAGTTAAAGGTTTTGAGTTCTGCCTGTGAATTATGGTATCAGTTAAGGAAGATGCTCAAAATTCCGTACTACTGTATTAGTGCCCCTATTTGGAACTCTCCGGGTACGCCCGCGTGCCTCAAGGATAGTTTGCCAGCCCCACTTGTGGAAGAAGGCATTGAGAAATGGGGTCAATTACTGCAAAACAACAAACTACTTTCATGGGACTTCCTTAGTAACATTACGAACCAAAGGCTGTCCAGATTCAAATATGATCAACTATCCAGTTGGGCCGTAAATCTGGGCAAGGATGGGGATGGAAACGAAGAATATGAGAACATTTTACTAGGCCCACTCCATCAACGTAAAGAAGTATCTAAATGGTACTGGCTATTAGTAAAAGGAGAGCCCCCGCTAACGCCTATGGAGAAGCCCTGGAGAAGAGACCTGCCTTGGAGCGACGTAACATCTCTCTGGCAAGCATCGATGTGCACTTTATGGAGTGTTGTTAAAGCTGCCCCTCTCAGGAGAGACCATCTGTTTACACTCCATAGAGTTTACTGGACCCTGAAGAGGCTCGCCAAGCTAGGAGGTGAAGGTGTAAAGGTCTGCCTGAAGTGCGCCTCGGGGAATGCGGATGATGTGCACATGTTTTGGCAGTGTCCCCAGATCCAGGGCTTTTGGCACCACGTGGGTAAGACGATCTCAGAGGTCCTGGGGCAAGAAATCAAGGTAAGCTTGGTTTTGTTTATCTTTAGAGTCTGGCCTGAGGAGAGTATGAGCTGTAAGCTCTCTAAACTCCAAACCTCGCTTTATTTGTTTTAATCCTTCTGGCCAGAAGAGAAATTTGTCTAAAATGGGTATCGTCACAACCTCCAGTATTTTTAGATTGGGTTGCCTCTGTTAAAAGAGTCCATAAGTTGGATCAGGGTTGTATGTCGAGAAAAATAACCTGATTTTGGGGGGCCTGGGAGGAATGGACTAGCAAATTTGATATCTCAACTTCCTAAAAATAGTCTAATGATTATGAAATAAGTGAGTTTAGGGATGGAGGTTGCATCTGGGGAAGGTGGATATGCTCTTCCTCGTCCCATCCCCAGGAGTCTTGCGGCTGGCTACTCCAGGAGTCCTAGAGGTGATAAAATATCACACAAGGTCGTGTTTCCCCTCTGTTGAATCCAGGAAGGAGCCGTTGAATCCTTAAAGACAATCCACTTATTTATGAATGAGGACAAAAAAAAAAGAACCAACCTGCGTGTGATGAGATTTTTATTGTTAAGACTTAGTTGATGAACCTGTACTTGCCATTGAGGTGATGGAAATTGCCAGTGTTGACAACAATGACAAAAGTTACAATGATACAGGGCCCTAAATTGGTTACCGGTTTCCAGAAGATTCACCTTCAAGCTGCTTTGTATCACCCACAAGGCAAAATATGGAACAGGACCACATTTTAGCAGGAATAAAATCACCAAATACATCCAACAAAGGAACCTCCATTCAGGTTTGGCGCTTCATCACGAAACCCCAGCATACAAGAAAAAAACATGGGTGGTACATCTTTCTCTGTTCAAGCAGCCAAACTATGGAAATTATTACCCCCAAATATAAGAGTCACGGATAACTATCTTATGTCCAGAAGAGCAATCAAGAGTTGCCTCTTTCCTGCATGACCAACACATTCAAACACAACTGTACAGCATGTCTGTGCATGTAAATATATAACATTTTAATATGTGTATATATTTAAATATGTGGATTTCTTTGTACAAAGATACGTACTACTTGTGGTTTACAAATATATATTATTTAGGTCTACTTAACAAATGTTTATATTACTAATGGTTAAAAGTTATATATATATATATATTCACTGAAAAACCATAGGTTTTAGGGACAGTTATAGTTACTTGGACATTGCACTCGTACAAAACCCGTGAAATTCCCCCGTTATAGTTAGTTCAGCTAACTATAACTCGCGCCCCGCAATGCACTGCTGATGACGTCACATATTACATCACTCATGACATGGTCAGTGACATCACTGATGACATCACTGATGACATCTCAAATGACATCACTGATGACATCACTGATGACATCACTGATGACATCATCCAGTGACTGTGTGTTTCTGTAAAGTTTCAATATTTTTAATATATATAGGAAAAGACGTATTGAAGAATGAGTGGGTGTGTAAGTGTCTGTATGGATGATTTAGTAGGTGCGTGACTGACTATAAGTGAGTGATTTAACGTATCTTACTGAATGCATGGGTTAGTGACTAAACTGGATGAATGTCTGTATCCGTCTGTCTGTTGCTGTGTAAGTGGCTGCATGTGTTTGTGAATAGCTACATGAGTGTCTATATGAGTTATTGAATGCTTGTCTGAGTATCTGTATGGGTGCCTGAGTGTTTGTGTGGGAGGGGTGTGTGCAACTCTGTGCATAGATGTGTGAGTGGGTGATTCACTGGGTGGATGGTTTCAAGAGTGCATCTGTGATAGACTGTATGGGTGGGTAAGTGTGTGTAAGAGTGTGTTAGTGAGTGAATGTATGTCCCAGTGGTACATGTGTGAGTAACTACATATGTGAAAGGCAGTATATATGTGTGTTGGAGTATATAAATAGCTATAAGCAAGAGTGAGTGATTGTGATAGTGGCTGTATGGATGAGTGTGTGCTTGTATCAGTGATTGTATAAGAGCGTAACAATGTGCCACTATTTGTATGAGTAAGTGAGCTGGTGTGTGTATAACTGTATAGGTGAGTAAATGGCAGTGTGTTTAATTATTTGCATGACTGACTAGGTGTGTGAGTATCTCTATGGATGAGTGGCGTTGTTTGAGTGTCTATATAGGAGTAAGAGTGCATATGATAGTCCTGTACTGAGTGACCGTAAGTATGAGTGACTGGACGGGTGAGTGAGTGGATGTGTGTGTGTAGACCTAAGAATCAGTGAGTGGGTATGTAGTTATTGGTGTTGGAGTGTCTATGGTTTTGCGAATGGCAGTCTGTAATTTAGAGTGGGTGTATCAAAGGTTATATTAGGGTGTGAGGAGGTGCATCAGATTATCACGTGGATGATGTCATCAGTGATGTCATTTGAGATGTCATCAGTGATGTCATCAGTGATGTCACTGACCATGTCATGAGTGATGTAATATGTGACGTCATCAGCAGTGCATTGCGGGGCGCGAGTTATAGTTAGCTGAACTAACTATAACGGGGAATTTCACTGGTTTTGTACGAGTGCAATGTCCAAGTAACTATAACTGTCCCTAAAACCTATGGTTTTTTCAGTGAATTTCAAAGGTTTTTAAATGCTAATTTGTAACTATAACGTGTCTGAAACCTATGGTTTTTTCAGTGAATTTCAAAGGTTTTTTAAATGCTAATTTGTAACTATAACGTGTCTGAAACCTATGGTTTTTTCAGTGAATTTCAAAGGTTTTTTAAATGCTAATTTCTAACTATAACGTGCCTGAAACCTACGGTTTTTTCAGTGAATTTCAAAGGTTTTGTAAATGACAATTTTTAAATGTATTAATTGTTATATTAATTTTTTTCATACTAATTTACTACATTTTTAGAAACAATTTTTTTTTACATATTTTATTTTTTAAATTACATTGTAATTACATTATACATTACATTACAAAAATACTTTCTCAGAATGAATTACTTTAGTTTAAATACTTTGCAGATAGGCAATAGACTTTTAAGTACAGTAGTTACAGTTGTTGCAATGGGCAACACATTTTCAAACACAATGCAACATTCAGCTCAATGTGAATTTCTAGTTAAATGCAATTAGTTACTTTATGGATTACTTTTGTAACCACAGGACTGGATCCTAGATTCAGTCCTGGTACATCTCCTGTAAACAGTTGAGTAAAAGCGTTTTGGTTACAGTCGTGATTTTTAAGGAATATTATTGTATTTTAAAAGTTGACACTTAGAAACTTTTTCTCATAGAATCACCAATGTTATCCTATGGAAGGAAATTCACTTAGCAGGTAAAAACTGTTATCGTTACTTTTTCTTACTCAGTGTTGGATCCTGGATCCAGCACTGGTGCATCTCCTGTAAACAGTTGAAAAATGCGTTTAAGTCATACAGGCGATTTTTAAGGAATATTTGTAGTTTGTGAAAATCAACACTTTGAAACTTTTTTGCTGAAAACCAGTCAACATTAGCCTATGAAGGAAATTCAAGTTACCGGTAAGTACGGTTAAAATTACTTTTGAGGATCAGTACTGGGCTGAAAGATGCAGCACTGAGGTCTCTCCTGATAACAGGTGAGTAAATCGGAATTCGTATTTCGGCTGATTTTAGAGGAATATTTTAAAGTTCCAAAACTCCACACTTAGAAGAATTTCCAAGTGAAACCAGTCAATGTTAGCCTATGGAAGGAAATTCAAGTTACTGGTAAGTACGGTTAAAATTACTTTTCAGGACCAGTACTGGGCTGAAAGATGCAGCACTGAGGTCTCTCCTGATAACAGGTGAGTAAATCGGAATTCGGATTTCGGCTGATTTTAGAGGAATATTTGTATGTTTCAAAAATCAACACAGAAACTTTTTCAGCAAAAAGCAGGCAATGATATCCTATGGAAGGAAATTCAAGTTACTGGTAAGTACGGTTAAAATTACTTTTGAGGATCAGTACTGGGCTGAAAGATGCAGCACTGAGGTCTCTCCTGATAACAGGTGAGTAAATCGAAATTCGTATTTCGGCTAATTTTACAGGAATATTTGTATGTTTCAAAAATCAACACTTAGAAACTTTTTCAGCAAAAAGCAGGCAATGATATCCTATGGAAGGAAATTCAAGTTACTGGTAAGTACGGTTAAAATTACTTTTGAGGATCAGTACTGGGCTGAAAGATGCAGCACTGAGGTCTCTCCTGATAACAGGTGAGTAAATCGGAATTCGTATTTCGGCTGATTTTAGAGGAATATTTTAAAGTTCCAAAACTCCACACTTAGAAAAATTTCCAAGTGAAACCAGTCAATGTTAGCCTATGAAGGAAATTCAAGTTACCGGTAAGTACGGTTAAAATTACTTTTCAGGACCAGTACTGGGCTGAAAGATGCAGCACTGAGGTCTCTCCTGATAACAGGTGAGTAAATCGGAATTCGTATTTCGGCTGATTTTAGAGGAATATTTTAAAGTTCCAAAACTCCACACTTAGAAGAATTTCCAAGTGAAACCAGTCAATGTTAGCCTATGGAAGGAAATTCAAGTTACTGGTAAGTATGGTTAGAATTACTTTTCAGGACCAGTACTGGGCTGAAAGATACAGCACTGAGGTCTCTCCTGATAACAGGTGAGTAAATCGGAATTCGTATTTCGGCTGATTTTAGAGGAATATTTGCACAATGGTGAAGGGAGGGGGCGGGGCCTGAGGTGACATCTGTGCAAACGCGCCCGTGGCGCGTTTTAAGTTGGGG
This sequence comes from Calotriton arnoldi, assembly GCA_963921515.1. Lineage (NCBI taxonomy): Eukaryota > Metazoa > Chordata > Amphibia > Caudata > Salamandridae > Calotriton > Calotriton arnoldi. The sequence goes on from CAWUFW010011732.1 coordinate 23,930, forward strand.
GATTAAGTCCCCTTGAATCCTGAGGAACCTAGGGGCCAACTAGCCCACCAGGAACCTCCAATATGCGCCAGGGGGCTGCGTTGCAGAGACGTGTAGAGAGGCCACACCCCTTTTTACACCTCTCTGCAACGCAGCTCTGTGGCGCTTTCTGGATGTACCTGTTGGGCTAGTTGGCCCCAGGACCCTCAGGATTGAAGGGGATTTAATTCCCATCTTAAAACGCGCCACGGGGCCTGTTTGCACACATGTCACCTGAAGCCCCGCCCCCTCCTTCACCACTGTGCAAATGCGCCCCGTGGCGCGTTTTAAGTTGGGGGATTAAGTCCCCTTGAATCCTGAGGGTCCCCGGAGTCCAACTAGCCCACCATATACCTCCAAAAGCACCACAGAGCTGCGTTGCAGAGAGGTATAAAAAGGGGTGTGTCCTCTCTACACGTCTCTGCAACACAGCCCCCTGGCGCATATTGGAGGTTCCTGGTGGGCTAGTTGGCCCCCAGGGACCCCCAGTATTCAAGGGGAATTCGTTTCCCCTCTGCAAACGCGCCAGGGGCGCGTTTGCAGAGTGGTGAAGGAAGGGGCGGGGCCTGCGGGCCCGATCGTTTTTTGTTTTTTTGTTTGTTTTTGTCCCCTGAAGGAGGGCTGTGTGGCCCCCTTCCTTTTTTCTCTTTTTGGGCCCTGGGGACCCCATCCCCCAGGGCCTTACCCCTTTTTTAAATTACAAAAAAAAAAAACGGGAAGGGGGCCGCGTGGCCCCCTTCCCTGGGCCTGTATTGGCCCCGGGACCCCATCCCCGGGGCATGGCCTCTATATTTATTATTTTGAGGGGGCAGCGTGGCCCCCTCCTCTGGCCATTTTAAGGCCCCGGGGACCCCATCCCCGGGGCCGGCCTTTCCATTTTTTTTAACATTTTTTCTCTTTTTTGGAGAGGGGGCCGCATGGCCCTCCTCCCGGGCCACTACTTGCCCCGGGACCCCATCCCCCGGGCTGGCCCTTCTCCGTTGGGGACTGTGGGGTGGTCCCCAATCCCCCACAGTCCCGCCGGCTCCCCACGTCCCTTGGGAGCCGGCATTGCTGTTCCACATGGGGAGCAGCTGACATGCTGCTCCCCATGTGGAAAGCAATCGCTTTGGATATTGGAGAGAGAGCAGGTTTCCTGCTCTCTCTTCCAATATCCAAAGCAGTTTGCTATGGCAGGACGGGAGCCGCGAGGCTCCCGTTCTGCCATAGCAAACTACAGTGTCCCAGGGGTAGGCACCCCGGGACACTGCAGGAGCCGGCCCTGGGGGTGGTGGTCCCCAGGGCCATCAAGGGCTTCCAGGAGGGGGCCGCGCGCCCCCTCCCATTCAGTACTCTGCCCCGGGAGGTGGTGGTCCCCGGGGCTCTGGGTCCGTAACGGACCCCCATATTAAAATGTTTAGTGCCCCAGGGAGGTGGCGGTCCTCGGGCGTGTGGGGGGCTGGAGCCCCCCACACTGGTTTTATTTTTAATTTAAAAAAGCCCCGGGGAGGTGGTGGTCCCCGGGGCTGCGGGAGGGCTCAGAGCCCTCCCGCACCATTTCTTAAACAAAGCCCCGGGGGTGGCGGTCCCTGGGGTTTGGGGGCCTTTGATGGCCCCCACACATTAAATTATCCCCCCACCATGCCCCCGGGACTTGGGCCACCCGTGGGCCAATTAACATCAAAGCGCGGAGACCGCGCTTCGATTTTTTCCGGCAGGATTCGCGCAATCTGAGCGCATCCTGCCGATTTTTTAAAAAAAAAATGCTTTTTGCCCAGGGGTCCTTGTGGGACCCCTGAGCAGGCCTAGGGGTTAGGGTGTTTCTACCCTGCCCCCTTTGTGCGTTTGCGCACTTGTTTCTTTTTTTTTCTCGGCGGGATCAGCGCACCCTAAGCGCATCCCGCCGATTTAAAAAAATATATATTTTTCTGCCCAGGGGTCCTTGTGGGACCCCTGAGCAGACCTAGGGAGTCAGGGTGTTTCTACCCTGCCCCCTTTTGCGCTTTGCGCACTTGTTTCTGTCCCTCGGTTCTACCGAGGGACAAAATGGCTGCCAACATTTCCTGAATCGGAATGTTGACAGCCAGCTGACAGCCAATTAACATGCAGCTCGTGATCGGGACGGTGCGCGCAGGGTGCGCTGAGGGTACGCGGATCCGACGCGCCCATAGATATATATGTGACTTTACTTGTGAATTTCTCAGGAACTACTGAACGGATTTACACCATTTAAGCAAAAGGCACCAGTCTGAACCAAGGGCTACCTCTTTGCCAAATTTGGTGTAATTCCGTTCAGCAGTTCGGGCTGTAGCTGCGACTAAAGGTTCCTATGGAAAAATGAATGGGGAAAACGCGTTTTGGGACCCCCTTTTTCTCGGCCCCCGCTTCACGTATCACCCCGAGACTTTCAGGGTAGGAGTAAGGCTGGGCGTAGTTCGCGAAGTAATGCTTCGCGAAGCTACGCAAAGTGCAGTTCGCACTACGCAAGCTCGCGTAGCGCTACGCGAACTGCGTAGCGCACTGTTCGCAATGATTGCACAGTGTCGGATGCTTGTCCGCACTGTGCAATCATTGAAAACGGCAACTTGCACAGTGCGAGCTGTCGTTTACTGCCGCTCGAGTAGATTTTTACTCGAGCGGCAGCTTTCTCAACGCGGACTGGTAGTTTCTCATCGCGAGCGGTCGCGAGCATACGCGACCACTCGCAATGAGAAACCTGACCTCCCGCGTTGAGAATCTCGCCGGGAGGTTTATTTTCCACGCTCGCGATCGGCAACTTGATGTTGCTGATCGCGAACGAGGAAAAGTCTCGCCGGGATGTCATTTGCTTGCTCGCGGTCGCCAACTTGACGTTGAGGACCGCGAGCAAGCAAAAATGATCCGCGGCACTACGCTACGCGTGTTTGCACTGTGCTACGTGCAATTCGCGTTGTGCGAAGTAGCACCAACTTCGCAAACTACGCGAGCGTAGCGTAGCACTTCGCCCAGGGTTAGGTAGGAGCGGAGCGGAGCGCCCCAACAAGTTGGAAACTTTCACGAAGATTCGTCAACCGGCGCCAACGTTATTTCAAATAGAATGTCGCGGATTTCCTATGGATAATAGTTTGTAACTATAACTATCTACTGGCGACCGCCAGTAGATAATATATATATATATATATATATATATATATATATATTCACTGAAAAAACCATAGGTTTCAGGGGCGTTATAGTTAGTTGGACATTTCACTCGTACAAAACCATAGAAATTCCCCCGTTATAGTTAGTTCAGCTAACTATAACTCGCGCGCTCGCAATGCACTGCTGATGACGTCACATATTACATCACTCATGACATGGTCAGTGACATCACTCATGACATCACTGATGACATCTCAAATGACATCACTGATGACATCACTGATGACATCATCCTTGTGATAGAGTGGCAGACCTCCTCTCACCCTAATATAACCTTTGATACACACACTCAAAAATACAAACTAACATTTTCAAAACAATGGACATACCAATACCAGTTACAACACACCTATTCAGTAATTCCAAGATCTACACACACATCCACTCATTCACCAACAGTCCCTATACAGTCACTAATACATGTACTCACTCATCATATGTACTCATACACCTATACATCCTGTTACACACCACCACTCATCCATAGAGTTACTCACACACATAGTCACACATGCAAACAAAGTATCAAACATCCATTTACTTGCATATACAGTTATACACACACTACCACACTTACTTCTACAGAAACTTACACATACTTACTCTCTTAAACAATCACTTATAGAAACACCTACTTATTTGTACAGGAACTCTTCCAATCTCTCACTCTCACATATACTCACTTATATACACCAATACTCACATATACTAGTTTAAAACATATGTAGTTACTCATAAAGACACTATTGAGACAGTCATTCACTCACTAACACACCCATACACATACTCATCCACCTATACAGTCCTGCACACATGCTGTCTTCAACACATACAAACAGTGAGTCACTCATTCATGCATCTATGCACTAAGTAATACCCCCACCGAACCATACAGACACTCAGACACTCATACTGATACTCAAAAAACCAACTAATAACCCATATAGACACTCATGTAGCTACTCACCAACCCATGCAGCCACTTATACACAAAGTGAGAGACTGATACAGATATTTTCATATTTAAACATTACTCACTAACCCATGTATTCACTAAGATACACTTAGTCAGTTATACAATCAATTTTACAAAACAAAATCATCCATTTAGACACTTATATACCCATTTATTCTTCCATCGACCTTGAGATATACATATATAAAACATATTTAATTTTCAGAAAAACACACATTCACTGGATGATGTCATCAGTGATGTCATTTGAGATGTCATCAGTGATGTCATGAGTGATGTCACTGACCATGTCATGAGTGATGTAATATGTGACGTCATCAGCAGTGCATTGCGGATGCGACGAGTTATAGTTAGCTGAACTAACTATAACGGGGGAATTTCTATGGTTTTGTACGAGTGAAATGTCCAACTAACTATAACGCCCCTGAAACCTATGTTTTTTCAGTGAATTTCTAAGGTTTTTTAAATGCTAATTTCTAACTATAACGTGCCTGAAACCTATGGTTTTTTCAGTGAATTTCTAAGGTTTTTTAAATGCTAATTTCTAACTATAACGTGCCTGAAACATATGGTTTTTCAGTGAATATATATATATTTATTATACTATGTATACATGTGAAAATGTCTCGGTCCCCTGTTTGCCTCGGTGGCACGGAAAAAATGGGTGGAACTGACGTCAGCACGCCGACGAGGTTCTCTTATGGCTCCGATGACGTCATACGGTGTCGCGAGCGGAGGCGTGCTATTATGACGTCCTCGTTGATGTGGGAGAGCTAGGAAAGAATTTCCGTGGAATGCTGGTGCAGGGGATATTCACCTAAGTGTTCAGGCTAGTCCTGGGAGCAACTGTTTATGTTGCCACTCCAGAAACCGAAACCAGTGATCCGAGGGCAGAGGCCCTGCAGATGGCACACGAGGTGGGGTGCCCAGTCGTGTGCACCGGCGGGGCAGCAAAGTGACAAGCACCACAACCCACAAAAAAGGTAACGAGGGCACTGAATAACACAGGATCTTCTCTTTGTATCTGGCAGGAACAACGAAGTTAAAATGCCCTAGTACCAAAATGTAGAATTAGTGCTACAACGGTCTTCAAGAGGACCTGCGATGCCGCTTCTGCCTCCCGTACCCTGGAGGTGGCACATGGGTCACGCGGTACAGTCATACTGCGGTGGGACGCACACTCGTTGACCTCTCATGTCACTGCTCCACACTTCAGGGAGGACGCTTTCCATTAGCTATGTTTTCTGATGACATGTCGCGCCGGCCCTGTCCAACAACAGAACTCCTTTAGATCCAAACAGACTCTTCCACTCTCTCACCGGAAGTGAAACCAGGCCACGAGGACACTTTCACAATACAACAGCCGGGAATGCACTTTTCGGTAAAAAAACCACATTCCTTCCTCCTAATTAATCAAATAAACGTCTCACTGAAGAACAGGGGCCAGCTTCGATCGGTAAACAGCCGTTACAACGACTTTTTACTTTGCGATACCATTACAACGCATGCATTACCACGCATGCGTTGTACATCACGAAGTCATTACTACGCATTTTTAGAACGCATGGTCATTTACCACGCATGCCTTTACAACAAATTTTGTTGTAAAGGTATGTATGGTAAATGACCATGCGTTCTAAAAACATGTAGACGATCCATGTCGTTGTAAGGAAACAGAGGCTGTTCCGTTTCCTCACAACGACGTGCACCGCCCCTCAGAGACGACGTGAAGCAGGAACCACGAGGAGAGAGGAACCAGGAGGAGTGAGAGGTAAGGGGATTGGGCATGGGGTGGGGGTTTCTTTTCTAGGGTTTAGGGTAGTGCAGTGGTGTTTGGGTGGTGTAGGGGGTCGTGCTGGGGTTAGTGTTTTAGGGTTTAGGGTAGTGCAGTGATGTTTGGGTAGTGTAGGGGGTCGTGCTGGGGGTAGTGTTTTAGGGTTTAGGGTAGTGCAGTAGTGTAGGGGGTCATGCTGGGGTAGTGTTTTAGGCTTTAGGGTAGTGCAGTGGTGTTTGAGTAGTGTAGGGGTCATGCTGGTGGTAGTGTTTTAGGGTTTAGGGTAGTGCAGTGGTGTTTGTGTAGTATAGGGGTCATGCTGGGGGTAGTGTTTTATGGTTTAGGGTAGTGCAGTGGTGTTTGGGTAGTGTAGGGGTCGTGCTGGGGGTAGATTTAGGGTTTACGGTAGTGCAGTGGTGTAGGGAGTCATGCTGGGGGTAGTGTTTTAGGGTTTAGGGTAGTGCAGTGGTGTTTGTGTAGTGTAGGGGGTTGTGCTGGGGTAGTTTTTAGGGTTTATGTTAGTGCAGTGGTGTTTGGGTAGTGTAGGGGGTAGTGCTGGGGTAGTGTTTTAGGGTTTAGGGTAGTTCAGTGGTGTTTGTGTAGTGTAGGGGGTAGTGCTGGGGGTAGTGTTTTAAGGTTTAGAGTAGTGCAGTGGTGTTTGGGTAGTGTAGGGTTTCATGCTGGGGGTAGTGTTTTAGGGTTTAGGGTATGGCAGTTGTGTTTGGGTAGTGTAGGGGTCGTGCTGGGGGTCGATTTAGGGTTTAGGGTAGTGCAGTGGTGTTTGTGTTGTGAGGGGGTCGTGCTGGGGTAGTGTTTTAGGGTTTAGAGTAATGCAGTGGTGTTTGTATAGTGTAGGGGGTTTAGGGTACTGCAGTGGTGTTTGTGTAGTGTAGGGGTCATGCTGGGGGTTGTGTTTTAGGGTTTAGGGTAGGGCAGTGGTGTTTGTGTAGTGTAGGGGTAGTGTTTTAGGGTTTAGGGTAGCACTGCACTACCCTAAACCCTAAAACACTACCCCCAGCACGACCTCACACTGCCCGAACACCACTGCACTGCCCTAAACCCTGAAACACCAGCCCCTGCACGACACCCTACACTGCCCGAACACCACTGCACTGCCCTAAACCCTGAAACACCAACCCTAGCATGATTCCCTACACTGCCCGAACACCACTGCACTGCCCTAAACCCTGAAACACCACCCCCTTCACAACCCCCTACACTGCCCGAACACCACTGCACTGCCCTAAACCCTGAAACACCACCCCCAGCACGCCCCCTACACTGCCCGAACACCACTGCACTGCCCTAAACCCTGAAACACTACTCCCAGCAAGTCCTCCTACACTGCCCGAACACCACTGCACTGCCCTAAACCCTGAAACATCACCCCCAGCATGACCCCCTACACTGCCCGAACACCACTGCACTGCCCTAAACCCTGAAACACCACCCCCAGCACGACCCCCTACACTGCCCGAACACCACTGCACTGCCTTAAACCCTGAAACACCACCCCTGCATGACCCCTACACTGCCCGAACACTACTGCACTGCCCTAAACCCTGAAACACCATCCCCAGCACGACCCCCTACACTGCACGAACACCACTGCACTGCCCTAAACCCTGAAACACTACCCCCAGCAAGACCCCCTACACTGCCCGAACACCACTGCACTGCCCTAAACCCTGAAACATCACCCCCAGCAAGACCCCCTACACTGCCCGAACACTAGGGGTGGGCGGAATTTGAGAAGTCGACCTACGCAAAGCTCTGCGAAACGGTAAAAAATCTCCGCGAGCATGCAAAAGTTCCGTGAACACGCGGAATTGCTTGTTCCGCCCGTTCGCGATGCTTTTTTCCTGTTCGCGAACGCTGTTTGCGTGCTCGGGGAGAAATATCTTGCGAACACGCATTTTGAAAGCGTGAACAAGCAAAAAATTCCGCGAAGCTGCGGATCGCAGAATTTTTGGTAATTCCGCGTTCTCCGCGGAACGCGAAATTACCCAAATTCCGCAAATTCCGCGAGCGGAATGGAATTTACCGCCCAGGCCTACCGAACACCACTGCCCTAAACCCTGAAACACCACCCCCAGCAAGACCCCCTACACTGCCCGAACACCACTGCACTGCCCTAAACCCTGAAACACCAGCCCCAGCACGACCCCTACACTGCCCGAACACCACTGCACTGCCCTAAACCCTGAAACACCACCCCCTGCACGACCCGCTACACTGCCCGAACACCACTGCACTGCCCTAAACCCTGAAACACCACCCCCAGCATGACCCCCTACACTGCCCGAACACCACTGCACTGCCCTAAACCCTGAAACACCACCCCCTGCACGATCCCCTACACTGCCCGAACACTACTGCACTGCCCTAAACCCTGAAACACCACCTCCAGCATGACCCCCTACACTGCACGAACACCACTGCACTGCCCTAAACCCCGAAACACTACCCCCAGCAAGACCCCCTACACTGCCCGAACACCACTGCACTGCCCTAAACCCTGAAACATCACCCCCAGCAAGACCCCATACACTGCCCGAACACGACTGCCCTAAAACCTGAAACACCACCCCCAGCAAGACCCCCTACACTGCCCGAACACCACTGCACTGCCCTAAACCCTGAAACACCACCCCCAGCATGACCCCCTACACTGCCCGTGACCACTGCACTGCCCTAAACCCTGAAACACCACCCCCAGCACGACCCCCTACACTGCCCGAACACCACTACACTGCCCTAAACCATGAAACACCAGCCCCAACACGACCCCCTACACTGCCCGAACACCACTGCACTGCCCTAAACCCTGAAACACCACCCCCAGCACGACCCCCTACACTGCCCGAACACCACTGCACTGCCCTAAACCCTGAAACACCAGCCCCAGCACAACCCCGTACACTGCCCGAACACCACTGCACTGCCCTAAACCCTGAAACACCAGCCCCAGCACGACCGCCTACACTGCCCGAAAACCACTGCACTGCCCTAAACACTGAAACACCAGCCCCAGCATGACCCCCTACACTTCCCGAACACCACTGCACTACCCTAAACCCTCAAACACCAGCCCCAGCATGACCCCCTACACTGCCCGAACACCACTGCACTGCCCTAAACCCTGAAACACCAGCCCCAGCAAGACCCCCTACACTGCCCGAACACCACTGCACTGCCCTAAACCCTGAAACACCAGCCCCAGCATGACCCCCTACACTGCCCGAACACCACAGCACTAAAGCCTGAAACACCACCCCCAGCAAGACCACCTACAATGGCCGAAGACCACTGCACTGCCCTAAACCCTGAAACACCAGCCCCAGCAAGACCCCCTACACTGCCCGAACACCACTGCACTGCCCTAAACCCTGAAACACCACCCCTGCACGACCCCCTACACTGCCCGAACACCACTGCACTGCCCTAAACCCTGAAACACCACCCCTCAGCACGACACCCTACACTGCCCGAACACCACTGCACTGCCCTAAACCCTGAAACACCACCCCCAGCACGACCCCTACACTGCCCGAACACCACTGCACTGCCCTAAACCCTGAAACACCACCCCCTGCTCGACCTCCTACACTGCCGGAACACCACTGCACTGCCCTAAACCCTGAAACACCACCCCCAGCACGACCCCCTACACTGCCCGAACACCACTGCACTGCCCTAAACCCTGAAACATCAACCCCAGCAAGACCCCTACACTGCCTGAACACCACTGCCCTAAACCCTGAAACACCACCCCCTACACTGCACGAACACCACTGCACTGCCCTAAACCCTGAAACACCACCCCCAGCACGACCCCCTACACTGCCCGAACACCACTGCACTGCCCTAAACCCTGAAACACCAGCCCCAGCAAGACCCCCTACACTGCCCGAACACCACTGCACTGCCCTAGACTCTGAAACACCAGCCCCAGCAAGACCCCCTACACTGCCCGAACACCACAGCACTAAAGCCTGAAACACCACCCCAGCAAGACACCTACAATGGCCGAACACCACTGCACTGCCCTAAACCCTGAAACACCACCCCCTGCACGACCCCCTACACTGCCCGAACACCACTGCACTGCCCTAAACCCTGAAACACCACCACTCAGCACGACACCCTACACTGCCCGAACACCACTGCACTACCCTAAACCCTCAAACACCAGCCCCAGCATGACCCCCTACACTGCCCGAACACGACTGCCCTAAACCCTGAAACACCACTCCCAGCAAGACCCCCTACACTGCCCGAACACCACTGCACTGCCCTAAACCCTGAAACACCACCCCCAGCATGACCCCCTACACTGCCCGAACACCACTGCACTGCCCTAAACCCTGAAACACCACCCCCAGCACGACCCCCTACACTGCCCGAACACCACTGCACTGCCCTAAACCCTGAAACACCACCCCCAGCACGACCCCCTACACTGCCCGAACACCACTGCACTGCCCTAAACCGTGAAACACCAGCCCCAGCACGACCCCGTACACTGCCCGAACACCACTGCACTGCCCTAAACCCTGAAACACCAGCCCCAGCACGACCGCCTACACTGCCCGAAAACCACTGCACTGCCCTAAACCCTGAAACACCAGCCCCAGCATGACCCCTTACACTTCCCGAACACCACTGCACTACCCTAAACCCTCAAACACCAGCCCCAGCATGACCCCCTACACTGCCCAAACACCACTGCACTGCCCTAAACCCTGAAACACCACCCCCAGCACGACCCCCTACACTGCCCGAACACCACTGCACTGCCCTAAACCCTGAAACACCAGCCCCAGCACGACCCCGTACACTGCCCGAACACCACTGCACTGCCCTAAACCCTGAAACACCAGCCCCAGCAAGACCCCCTACACTGCCCGAACACCACAGCACTAAAGCCTGAAACACCACCCCCAGCAAGACCACCTACAATGGCCGAACACCACTGCACTGCCCTAAACCCTGAAACACCACCCCCTGCACGACCCCCTACACTGCCCGAACACCACTGCACTGCCCTAAACCCTGAAACACCACCCCTCAGCACGACACCCTACACTGCCCGAACACCACTGCACTGCCCTAAACCCTGAAACACCACCCCCAGCACGACCCCCTACACTGCCCGAACACCACTGCACTGCCCTAAACCCTGAAACACCACCCCTGCACGACCTCCTACACTGCTGGAACACCACTGCACTGCCCTAAACCCTGAAACACCACCCCCAGCACGACCCCCTACACTGCCCGAACACCACTGCACTGCCCTAAACCCTGAAACAACAACCCCAGCAAGACCCCCTACACTGCCTGAACACCACTGCCCTAAACCCTGAATCACCACCCCCTACACTGCACGAACACCACTGCACTGCCCTAAACCCTGAAACACCACCCCCAGCACGACCCCCTACACTGCCCGAACACCACTGCACTGCCTTAAACACTGAAACACCAGCCCCAGCAAGACCCCCTACACTGCCCGAACACCACTGCACTGCCCTAGACTCTGAAACACCAGCCCCAGCAAGACCCCCTACACTGCCCGAACACCACTGCACTGCCCTAAACCCTGAAACACCAGCCGCAGCAGGACCCCAAACACTGCCCGAACACCACTGCACTGCCCTAAAACCCTGAAACACAAGCCCCAGCACGACCACCTACACTGCCCGAACACCACTGCACTGCCCTAAACCCTGAAACACCAGCCCCAGCATGACCCCCTACACTGCCCGAACACCACTGCACTGCCCTAAACCCTGAAACACCAGCCCCAGCACGACCACCTACACTGCCCGAACACCACTGCACTGCCCTAAACCCTGAAACACCAGCCCCAGCACGACCCCTACACTGCCCGAACACCACTGCACTGCCCTAAACCCTGAAACACCACCCCCTGCACGACCCGCTACACTGCCCGAACACCACTGCACTGCCCTAAACCCTGAAACACCACCCCCAGCATGACCCCCTACACTGCCCGAACACCACTGCACTGCCCTAAACCCTGAAACACCACCCCTGCACGATCCCCTACACTGCCCGAACACTACTGCACTGCCCTAAACCCTGAAACACCACCTCCAGCATGACCCCCTACACTGCACGAACACCACTGCACTGCCCTAAACCCCGAAACACTACCCCCAGCAAGACCCCCTACACTGCCCGAACACCACTGCACTGCCCTAAACCCTGAAACATCACCCCCAGCAAGACCCCATACACTGCCCGAACACGACTGCCCTAAAACCTGAAACACCACCCCCAGCAAGACCCCCTACACTGCCCGAACACCACTGCACTGCCCTAAACCCTGAAACACCACCCCCAGCATGACCCCCTACACTGCCCGTACACCACTGCACTGCCCTAAACCCTGAAACACCACCCCCAGCATGACCCCCTACACTGCCCGAACACCACTGCACTGCCCTAAACCATGAAACACCAGCCCCAACACGACCCCTACACTGCCCGAACACCACTGCACTGCCCTAAACCCTGAAACACCACCCCCACCACGACCCCCTACACTGCCCGAACACCACTGCACTGCCCTAAACCCTGAAACACCAGCCCCAGCACAACCCCGTACACTGCCCGAACACCACTGCACTGCCCTAAACCCTGAAACACCAGCCCCAGCACGACCGCCTACACTGCCCGAAAACCACTGCACTGCCCTAAACACTGAAACACCAGCCCCAGCATGACCCCCTACACTTCCCGAACACCACTGCACTACCCTAAACCCTCAAACACCAGCCCCAGCATGACCCCCTACACTGCCCGAACACCACTGCACTGCCCTAAACCCTGAAACACCAGCCCCAGCAAGACCCCCTAAACTGCCCGAACACCACTGCACTGCCCTAAACCCTGAAACACCAGCCCCAGCAAGACCCCCTACACTGCCCGAACACCACAGCACTAAAGCCTGAAACACCACCCCCAGCAAGACCACCTACAATGGCCGAAGACCACTGCACTGCCCTAAACCCTGAAACACCAGCCCCAGCAAGACCCCTACACTGCCCGAACACCACTGCACTGCCCTAAACCCTGAAACACCACCCCTGCACGACCCCCTACACTGCCCGAACACCACTGCACTGCCCTAAACCCTGAAACACCACCCCTCAGCACGACACCCTACACTGCCCGAACACCACTGCACTGCCCTAAACCCTGAAACACCACCCCCAGCACGACCCCCTACACTGCCCGAACACCACTGCACTGCCCTAAACCCTGAAACACCACCCCTGCTCGACCTCCTACACTGCCGGAACACCACTGCACTGCCCTAAACCCTGAAACACCACCCCCAGCACGACCCCCTACACTGCCCGAACACCACTGCACTGCCCTAAACCCTGAAACATCAACCCCAGCAAGACCCCCTACACTGCCTGAACACCACTGCCCTAAACCCTGAAACACCACCCCCTACACTGCACGAACACCACTGCACTGCCCTAAACCCTGAAACACCACCCCCAGCACGACCCCCTACACTGCCCGAACACCACTGCACTGCCCTAAACCCTGAAACACCAGCCCCAGCAAGACCCCCTACACTGCCCGAACACCACTGCACTGCCCTAGACTCTGAAACACCAGCCCCAGCAAGACCCCTACACTGCCCGAACACCACAGCACTAAAGCCTGAAACACCACCCCAGCAAGACACCTACAATGGCCGAACACCACTGCACTGCCCTAAACCCTGAAACACCACCCCCTGCACGACCCCCTACACTGCCCGAACACCACTGCACTGCCCTAAACCCTGAAACACCACCCCTCAGCACGACACCCTACACTGCCCGAACACCACTGCACTACCCTAAACCCTCAAACACCAGCCCCAGCATGACCCCTACACTGCCCGAACACGACTGCCCTAAACCCTGAAACACCACTCCCAGCAAGACCCCCTACACTGCCCGAACACCACTGCACTGCCCTAAACCCTGAAACACCACCCCCAGCATGACCCCCTACACTGCCCGAACACCACTGCACTGCCCTAAACCCTGAAACACCACCCCCAGCACGACCCCCTACACTGCCCGAACACCACTGCACTGCCCTAAACCCTGAAACACCACCCCCAGCACGACCCCCTACACTGCCCGAACACCACTGCACTGCCCTAAACCGTGAAACACCAGCCCCAGCACGACCCCGTACACTGCCCGAACACCACTGCACTGCCCTAAACCCTGAAACACCAGCCCCAGCACGACCGCCTACACTGCCCGAAAACCACTGCACTGCCCTAAACCCTGAAACACCAGCCCCAGCATGACCCCTTACACTTCCCGAACACCACTGCACTACCCTAAACCCTCAAACACCAGCCCCAGCATGACCCCTACACTGCCCAAACACCACTGCACTGCCCTAAACCCTGAAACACCACCCCCAGCACGACCCCCTACACTGCCCGAACACCACTGCACTGCCCTAAACCCTGAAACACCAGCCCCAGCACGACCCCGTACACTGCCCGAACACCACTGCACTGCCCTAAACCCTGAAACACCAGCCCCAGCAAGACCCCTACACTGCCCGAACACCACAGCACTAAAGCCTGAAACACCACCCCCAGCAAGACCACCTACAATGGCCGAACACCACTGCACTGCCCTAAACCCTGAAACACCACCCCTGCACGACCCCCTACACTGCCCGAACACCACTGCACTGCCCTAAACCCTGAAACACCACCCCTCAGCACGACACCCTACACTGCCCGAACACCACTGCACTGCCCTAAACCCTGAAACACCACCCCCAGCACGACCCCCTACACTGCCCGAACACCACTGCACTGCCCTAAACCCTGAAACACCACCCCCTGCACGACCTCCTACACTGCTGGAACACCACTGCACTGCCCTAAACCCTGAAACACCACCCCCAGCACGACCCCTACACTGCCCGAACACCACTGCACTGCCCTAAACCCTGAAACATCAACCCCAGCAAGACCCCCTACACTGCCTGAACACCACTGCCCTAAACCCTGAAACACCACCCCCTACACTGCACGAACACCACTGCACTGCCCTAAACCCTGAAACACCACCCCCAGCACGACCCCCTACACTGCCCGAACACCACTGCACTGCCTTAAACACTGAAACACCAGCCCCAGCAAGACCCCCTACACTGCCCGAACACCACTGCACTGCCCTAGACTCTGAAACACCAGCCCCAGCAAGACCCCCTACACTGCCCGAACACCACTGCACTGCCCTAAACCCTGAAACACCAGCCCCAGCATGACCCCCTACACTGCCCGAACACCACTGCACTGCCCTAAACCCTGAAACACCAGCCCCAGCACGACCACCTACACTGCCCGAACACCACTGCACTGCCCTAAACCCTGAAACACCAGCCCCAGCACGACCCCCTACACTGCCCGAACACCACTGTACTGCCCTAAACCCTGAAACACCAGCCCCAGCACGACCCGCTACACTGCCCAAACACCACTGCACTGCCCTAAACCCTGAAACACCACCCCCTGCATGAACCCCTACACTGCCCGAACACCACTGCACTGCCCTAAACCCTGAAACACCACCCCCTGCACCACCCCCTACACTGCCCGAACACCACTGCACTGCCCTAAACCCTGAAACACCACCCCCTGCACTGCCCCCTACACTGCCCGAACACCACTGCACTGCACTAAACCCTGAAACACCACCCCCAGCACGACCCCTTTACTGCTCGAACACCACTGCACTGCCCCAAACCCTGAAACACCACCCCCAGCACGACCCCTACACTGCCCGAACACCACTGCCCTAAACCCTGAAACACCACCCCCTGCACGACCCCCTACACTGCCCGAACACCACTGCACTGCCCTAAACCCTGAAACACCACCCCCTACACTGCCCGAACACCACTGCACTGCCCTAAACCCTGAAACACCACCCCCAGCACGACCCCCTACACTGCCCGAACACCACTGCACTGCCCTAAACCCTAAAACACCACCCCCAGCATTACCCCCTACACTGCCCAAACACCACTGCACTGCCCTAAACCCTAGAACACTACCCCCAGCACAACCCCCTACACTACCCAAACACGACTGCACTGCCCTAAACCCTCAAACACTCCCCCAGCATGACCCCCTACACTACCCAAACACCACTGCACTGCCCTAAACCCTAAAACACTCCCCCAGCACGACCCCCTACACTACCCGAACACCACTGCACTGCCCTACACCCTAAAACACTCCCCCAGCACGACCCCCTACACTACCCAAACACCACTGCACTGCCCTAAACCCTAAAACACTACCCCCGCATGACCCCCTACACTACCCAAACACCAATACACTACCCTAATCCCTAAAACACTACCCCACGCATGACCCCCTACACTACCCTAAACCCTAAAACACTACCCCCGCACGACTCCCTACACTACCCAAAGACCACTGCACTACCCAAAACCCTAAAACACGACCTCCTACACTACACAAACACCACTGCACTAGCCTAAACCCTAAAACACTACCCCCTACACTACACAAACACCACTGCACTACCCTAAACCTTAAAAAACTACCCCCAGCACGAACCACTACACTACCCAAACACCACTGCACTACCCTAAACCCTAAAAAACTACCCCCAGTAGTACCCCTACACTACCCAAACACCACTGCACTACCCTAAACCCTAAAACACTACCCCCAGCAGTACCCCCTACACTACCCAAACACCACTGCACTACCCTAAATCACTACCCCAGCACGACCCCCTACACTACCCAAACACCACTGCACTACCCTAAACCCTAAAACACTACCCCCAGCACGACCCCCTACACTACCCAAACACCACTGCACTACCCTAAACCCTAAAATACTCTCCCCAGCACGACTCCCTACACTACCCAAACACCACTGCACTACCCTAAACCCTAAATCTACCCCCAGCATGACCCCCTACACTACACAAACACCACTGCACTACCCTAAACCCTAAAACACTACCCCCAGCACGACCCTCTTCACTACCTAAACACACCTGCACAATTTGTTACAGGCGTTGCAATGCAGGCCTGTGGTGCTTACTGGAAGTACCTAGTGGGATAGTTGGGCCCCAGGGACCCTCAGGATTCAAGGTGACCTAATCCCCCAACCTAAAACGCACCACGGGGCGCATTTGCACAGTGGTGAAGGGAGGGGGCGGGGCCTCAGGTGACATGTGCGCAAACACGCTCTGTGGTGCGTTTTAAGTTGGGGAATTAATTCCCTTTGAATCCTGAGGGACCCTGGGGCCAACTAGCCCACCAGGTACCTTCAGTAAGCACAACAGAGTTGCGTTGCAGAGAGGTGAAAGGGTGCGTGGCCTCGGAACGCCTCTCTGCAACTCAGCTCTGTGGTCCTAACTGTAGGTACCTGGGGGGCTAGTTGGGCCCCAGGGACCCTCAGAATTCAAGGGGACTTAATCCCGCAACTTAAAACGCGCCACAGGGTGCGTTTGCACACATGTCACCTCAGGCCCCCCCTCCCTTCACCACTGTGCAAACGCGCCCTGTAGAGCATTTTAAGAGGTAGTTTTAATCCCCCTGCCCTATTATGTACTAGGGACTTGCAGAGGAGGTCATGCTATTCACAGGGGTACCCCAACGCATAGTGTTCCCTAGTGTATGTAGGTGTTTTCACTGTATTCTAAGTGTCTTTTAGCATAGCACTGGCTCTGGTTAGTCAGAGTCAGTTACCACCAGTACCCGTCTGAAAAGGTTGTGGGCACAGGATGATTTTGCAACAAGGCCTCTTTCTGCTCCTCTGTTGGTTCTTTCTGCACATCTTTTGCTTCTTTCTGTGCGTTTTTTCTTCTTTCTTCACATGTCCTACCTCTGTAGGCATAGTTAGAAACTAACATTTAAAAAAACCTTTGAAATTCACTTAAAAAATCATAGGTTTCAGGCACGTTATAGTTAGAAATTAGCATTTAAAAAACCTTTGAAATTCACTGAAAAAACCATAGGTTTCAGACACGTTATAGTTAGAAATTAGCATTTAAAAAACCTTTGAAATTCACTGAAAAAACCATAGGTTTTAGGGACAGTTATAGTTAGTTGGACATTTCACTCATACAAAACCATAGAAATTCCCCGTTATAGTTAGTTCAGCTAACTATAACTCGCGCCCGCAATGCACTGCTGATGACGTCACATATTACATCACTCATGACATGGTCAGTGACATCACTGATGACATCTCAAATGACATCACTGATGACATCATCCATGTGATAATTTCATGCATCTTCTCACACCCTAATATAACTTTTGATACACCCATTCTAAATTACAGACTGCCATTCTCAAAACCATAGACACTCCAACACCAAAAACTACATACCCACTCACTGATTCTTAGGTCTACACACACATCCACTCACTTACCTGTACAGTCACTCATACTTAGTCACTCAGTACAGGACTATCATATGCACTCATACACCTATATAAACACTCACACACCGCCACTCATCCATAGAGGTACTCACACACCTAGTCAGTCATGCAAAAAACTTAATCACACACCCATTTACTCACCTATACAGTTATACACACACCAGCTCACTTATTCATACAAATACTAGCACATTCTTACGCTCTTATACAATCACTGATACAAGTACACACTCATCCATACAGCCACTCTCACAATCACACACTCTCACTTATAGCCATTTATATACTCCAACACACATATATACTGCCTTTCACATATGTAGTTACTCACACATGTACCACTGAGATATACATTCAATCACTAACACACCCATACACACACTCACCCACCCATACAGTCCATCACAGATGCACTCTTGAAACCATGCACCCAGTGAATCACCAACTCACACATCTTTGCACAGAGTCACACACACCCCACCCACACAAACACTCAGGCACCCATACAGATACTCAGACAATCAATCAATAACCCATGTAGACACTCATGTAGCTATTCAGAAAGCCATGCAGCCGCTTACAAACCAACACAGACGGATACAGACATTCACACAGTTTAGTCACTAACCCATGCATTCAGTAAGATACATTTAATCACTCACTTGTAGAGTCAGTCACTCACGTACTAAATCTTCCATTCAGACACTTATACACCCACTCATTCTTCAATACGCCTTTCCCTATATATATTAAACATATTTAAACTTTACAGAAACACAGTCACTGGATGATGTCATCAGTGATGTCATCAGTGATGTCATTTGAGTTGTCATCAGTGATGTCATCAGTGATGTCACTGACCATGTCATGAGTGATGTAATATGTGACGTCATCAGCAGTGCATTGCGAGGCGCGAGTTATAGTTAGCTGAACTAACTATAACGGGGAATTTCTATGGTTTTGTACGAGTGAAATGTCCAACTAACTATAACTGTCCCTAAAACCTATGGTTTTTTCAGTGAATATATATATTAGAAAAAGATTCCTTGCCAGAGGGTATTCCAGGGATGTTATTAGAATGGCCGTAGATAAGGTTAACAAGAAAGAGAGGGTTGAAACATTAACAACTAGATTCAATCCTCGCATTTGCAGTCAGGAGCAGAGCGTACAATCAGCACGTCTCATTCTGACATATAACCGCCAACACAAAGCCCTACGGAAAATAGTTAATAGAAATTGGGCTTTGGTTCAGAATGATTCGGTTTTAGAGAACATAGTTACCAATAGCCCTAAAATCACGTTTAGAAAAGCTCGCTCCATGAGTAATTCCCTCGTGAAAAGCAGCCCTGAGATTAAATCCATGACAACATGGCTTAATGCGAGGAATGGTTTTATCAAATGTGCCATTTGCAAGGCCTGTAAATATGGGATAAACAGAACATCTTATACAACTCCATTTAAACCTAAGCCTGTAGTCATCAACAAAAAACTCAACTGCAAAACAGAATATGCAGTATATGTGCTGGAGTGTTCGTGTGGCCTGCAGTATGTGGGTAGTACCAAGCTGCAGGTCCACAAACGAATACTCCAGCATATTAGGGCCATCACTAACAATGATGAAGCCTATCCGGTGGCAAGACATTTTAAAACCTCACATAATAACAACTTGGAGGATCTGAGATACTTTGTTATCGATACAGTCTTGCCTCTCAGACGAGGAGGCAACCGTGAGTCAATGCTGAGGAAACTAGAAACTCACTATATACTAGAGTTAGATAGTAAAACTCCTAACGGTTTGAATTCCAGTGAGGATTTCTACACCTGCCTGTAATCATCATGATTTACCATGATTAGTGTGCCTGTAATCATTATGGATTTTATGCATTTAACCTATTTTTTATACATCTCGTGGGTTTACATATGCTGCCTCAATTTTTTACATTTTTTTACATTTATACAATTTTTAACAATTTGTTGTTCCATTGTTTTAGCTTTCACACAATGGTAATTTTTAATGTCTCATACCAGGTTTCGAAATCACGGCCGTGAGGGAACTGGTGGCAGATTAGTTTGTTTAAAAATCATATACAATTGTTTCAATTTGACATAGGCTAAGAACTAAGCCCACTAGGGCACAATTTATCACTTTTCCTTGTTTCTTTGTTTTGGTCATGTTTTTATTATAATACAAACATTTCCATATAGTGAGTAAGTGCGGTATTCAAACTCGGCATACTCACTTGTTCAGGCACATAAGCTAAAGCAACTATGTACAATGGGATTTTAGAAAATGATTTTTTGTTTTCTTTTAGGTCTTATGTGATGTTGTTTTTAGCTTGTTTTTAGCATATTTTAAGCTACCTTTTACTATGCTATGCCTGTCATCTATATGTATTCATGTATTTATTTATTTATCAATAGTTATATGAAATGTGGTTTTGTCTGGGAAACTTTTCTCGATACATGACTATACAATGATACAATATTGCCCATGAAACAAGGATGTAGATACATTGTATCTGTTCTTCTATGTCTTTGAATGATTGTTAAGCACTGGCACTTTAAATAGGTGAAAGCACCACATCAGCGCGTCATGTGATCAAGGCATCGTGGATGCCGAAACGCGTAATGGCGATGGTGCAGGGCGTTTGTTTTGAATAAATCACACATTGCACCTCAAAGGGTCTGTTTTCGTCTGTCCAGGAGTGGATGTTGTGGGGCGAAGTCCAGGGATAATTTGCCGAGCCAGCTTCCTCGGTAACAACAGACCCCTGTTTCGAAAATGGGCCGTGCGGCATGAAGCATCTGTTTCCGGTGGACATCGGGAACAACCAGTAACTCTGAAAAGGAGCAGCCGTGGAAGCCCCCAGACAAGCGGAAAAGTTTGCGCCTAAGTTGTGAGAGACGGAGCCCGGGTCGGAGGACACGAGCGAGGCCAATCACTACAAGACGGTAAGGACCCGCCGAGAGTCTGGTGAAACAGTGTGTCAGAGTGCAGACGCGGACATTTATTCATAAGCGACTGCCTTTGAGTGTTTGATCGAATCATTTTACGCCCTGCACCATGTCTGCCGACGCGCTGAGTAAACGTGAGGCGGCAGCCAGCGAGATGTTCAATGATTCTCCCAGTGGGGAGACAGTGGTGAGAACGCAGATGAGCGCCTCACTATCAGAAGACTCCATTATCAAGGAATTATTTAAGAAGTTGGAAAAATGCATGAAATCGGAGCAGGCTAAGTGGTGGGAAGCGAAATCCCTGACCAGGTACTTGGAAGTAGGAAGAATTCCCAGAGGTCTAAGAATAATGGTGTCACCTAGCTATGAGAACCCGGACCCGAATATGCTTGCCGAGTGGGCAGAATGTAATTTAGATTCATCTCGTCGTTTAGTCCTGATTCTGATAAAATATGCAGAAAGTGACCGTAAAAAATTACAGGTTGCAATTGATGATTTGAATGAACAAATCGGCAAGCTGGAGGTTACAGCTGCAATTCAACAACACAAAGAAGCCATGATTAATCGTCTGCAAAAGGAAGAGGAAATCATAAAAAAACGGAAAATTTACAAGTTTCAACGAGATAAGGTTGACTATGAGCAGGGGCGCGTGTTCACCTTTGCTAAAAAATATGATGCATTAAAAGCGGCACAGAAGCCTGATTTTGCAGTGGCTGCACAGCACAGTGCTAATGGCAATGTACCAGCAACATCCTCAACGTCGGATCTTAGCTCCGCGGTAGAGAGTGAATCTGAGAATGAACAAACCGGTAGTGGGGTGGGGTTTCCAAAACCTACCTTGGCCCAGGAATTAAATTACATGCGGCAGGACAGAAAACAAACCTTAAGACCGCGTCCGCAAAATGCAAACAGCGCCAAAGACAAAATCAAAAACGCCGGGCAAGACGTCAGCGAGTCCGCCAGCATAAAATCAAAGAACAGAAAACCCAGAAACAGCAAATGGAAGCGATAATGGGACATGACATGCATGTTAAAGACTCCAATTTAAACACAGTGATCAATTTGTCAGACAAGATTTTAAGAAAAGAAGAAATAGAAATCTTGGCTCTTGGTCTTTCATTCAGCCCGCAATGTGACTTCAATTATGCTGAAACACGCACAGATATGTACAAATTTGTGCGCAAATTGAAACTTCAGAAATATCATCTTTTGCGGAAAACGCAAAATCGTGAATTGGCAGAAACTACGTCCAGTAGCAGTAATCATGTTTCAAGTCTCACAGCAGGAGATGTGGAACTCTTGCAAAACCTTCAGCAACTACAAGATGAGAACTCAACAGCACAAGGTGAAACCAATTTGGAAGAGTTTGAATTCAATAGAACAATACGTACTCATTTCAAACCCAAATCTAAATTCTGTCCTGTGATGGTTCGAGACAATCTGGACATTTTCAATGAAAAGGTCACCACAGAATTGAAAAAATTGTACTTATCAACCACGCGAGTACAAAAAAGTACAATAAACAAGATAATTTATATTTTCAATTAATGAAAAAACTTCAAACTGATCAGGATATCATCATTCGACAGTCGGACAAGGGGGTAACGTGGTACTGTGGCCACGTAATCTTTATATGGAGGAGGCTCTCTGTCAACTAAATGACAGGGATTGTTATCGCAGGAGCACCATGGCAACGGTCAAAGAATCTTGGAATGATATCTATATTAAACTTCGTGCATGGAAAACCGCAGGATTACTCACTATTGAGGAGTTTAATTTTTTGAAGACTGAGCATCCGGTAATTCCAGTAATCTATTTCATTCCTAAAGTCCATAAAGACATGAGTAAACCCCTGGCAGGCCAATTATATCAGCATGTGGCAGCATCATGGAGAATACTTCAAGATATGTGGATTATTTCTTGCAGGAGCATGTGAGGAAACTCCCGTCATACGTCCAGGACACCAGTGATTTCCTGAGAAAGATACAAGATGTGACATGGGATGCAGATTGCATACTCATCTCACTTGATGTGAAGTCACTTTACACCAGTATCCACAATAAGGACGGAGTAAGAGCTGTAGAGTATTATTTGAATTTGAAACCTATGTACCTCTACATGCATAACAAAATGCTGATTTCCATGATTGTATCCTGTCTGGAGAACAATTTCTTTCTTTTTCAGAATCAGGTTTTCCAGCAGACCAGAGGTGTCGCCATGGGGGCCTGTTTTTCTCCAAGTTATGCCTGTTTGCATATGGGGTATTGGGAGGAACAGGTACTCATGGCGGCACACAGTGAAACTTTTTCCAAACATGTCCTTTGCTGGTACAGGTACATAGATGATCTGTTCATGATTTGGAGAGGTATAGAACGGGATGCCCTAAAATTTATTGAACAGATCAATGTGAACAATTTGAACTTACAATTCTCTGCCCAAATGAGTAAGGAGGCTATTATTTTTCTAGATGTAGAAGTGTTTGTGGTTAACAACAAATTGGAAACCAAGCTCCATCGGAAACCAACTGCGGGGAATACCATTCTCCATGCATCTAGTCATCACCCCCAACACTTGATTCACAGCATCCCCTATGGGGAGATGCTGCGAATCACGCAGGATCTGCAGCACAGACAAGGAATATGTGCAGGCACAAGAGGAGAGTAGAAAAAGATTCCTTGCCAGAGGGTATTCCAGGGATGTTATTAGAATGGCCGTAGATAAGGTTAACAAGAAAGAGAGGGTTGAAACATTAACAACTAGATTCAATCCTCGCATTTGCAGTCAGGAGCAGAGCGTACAATCAGCACGTCTCATTCTGACATATAACCGCCAACACAAAGCCCTACGGAAAATAGTTAATAGAAATTGGGCTTTGGTTCAGAATGATTCGGTTTTAGAGAACATAGTTACCAATAGCCCTAAAATCACGTTTAGAAAAGCTCGCTCCATGAGTAATTCCCTCGTGAAAAGCAGCCCTGAGATTAAATCCATGACAACATGGCTTAATGCGAGGAATGGTTTTATCAAATGTGCCATTTGCAAGGCCTGTAAATATGGGATAAACAGAACATCTTATACAACTCCATTTAAACCTAAGCCTGTAGTCATCAACAAAAAACTCAACTGCAAAACAGAATATGCAGTATATGTGCTGGAGTGTTCGTGTGGCCTGCAGTATGTGGGTAGTACCAAGCTGCAGGTCCACAAACGAATACTCCAGCATATTAGGGCCATCACTAACAATGATGAAGCCTATCCGGTGGCAAGACATTTTAAAACCTCACATAATAACAACTTGGAGGATCTGAGATACTTTGTTATCGATACAGTCTTGCCTCTCAGACGAGGAGGCAACCGTGAGTCAATGCTGAGGAAACTAGAAACTCACTATATACTAGAGTTAGATAGTAAAACTCCTAACGGTTTGAATTCCAGTGAGGATTTCTACACCTGCCTGTAATCATCATGATTTACCATGATTAGTGTGCCTGTAATCATTATGGATTTTATGCATTTAACCTATTTTTTATACATCTCGTGGGTTTACATATGCTGCCTCAATTTTTACATTTTTTTACATTTATACAATTTTTAACAATTTGTTGTTCCATTGTTTTAGCTTTCACACAATGGTAATTTTTAATGTCTCATACCAGGTTTCGAAATCACGGCCGTGAGGGAACTGGTGGCAGATTAGTTTGTTTAAAAATCATATACAATTGTTTCAATTTGACATAGGCTAAGAACTAAGCCCACTAGGGCACAATTTATCACTTTTCCTTGTTTCTTTGTTTTGGTCATGTTTTTATTATAATACAAACATTTCCATATAGTGAGTAAGTGCGGTATTCAAACTCGGCATACTCACTTGTTCAGGCACATAAGCTAAAGCAACTATGTACAATGGGATTTTAGAAAATGATTTTTTGTTTTCTTTTAGGTCTTATGTGATGTTGTTTTTAGCTTGTTTTTAGCATATTTTAAGCTACCTTTTACTATGCTATGCCTGTCATCTATATGTATTCATGTATTTATTTATTTATCAATAGTTATATGAAATGTGGTTTTGTCTGGGGAAACTTTTCTCGATACATGACTATACAATGATACAATATTGCCCATGAAACAAGGATGTAGATACATTGTATCTGTTCTTCTATGTCTTTGAATGATTGTTAAGCACTGGCACTTTAAATAGGTGAAAGCACCACATCAGCGCGTCATGTGATCAAGGCATCGTGGATGCCGAAACGCGTAATGGCGATGGTGCAGGGCGTTTGTTTTGAATAAATCACACATTGCACCTCAAAGGGTCTGTTTTCGTCTGTCCAGGAGTGGATGTTGTGGGGCGAAGTCCAGGGATATATATATATATATATATATGTGTGTATATATATATATATATATATATATATATATATATGTGTGTATATATATATATATATATATTACCTACTGGCGGTCGCCAGTAGGTAGTTATAGTTAGGACCTTGTTTCTATTCTATTCTTCGCGAAATTTTCAAAACTAATGGGGCGCTCCAGTCAGCTCCTGTCTTAAAAGTTTCGGGGTGATTCGTCAAGTGGGAGCCGAGAAAAAAGGGGGGGTCGCAAAACGCGTTTTCCCCATTGTTAATTTCCATAGGAAAAATTGGAACAGGCTACAGCCCGAACTGCTGAACGGAATTACACCAAAATTGGCAAGAAGGTAGACCTTGGTTCAGTAAGAGACCTTTTTTTTAAATGGTGTAAATCCGTTCAGTAGTTTTAGAGAAATTTGAAAAAGAAAAATATCGATATCTGAGCACCGAAGAGGGTTCGCGAACCCTCCCGGGCACAAGCTTCACTCTGATTGGCTGCCAACACTCCAAACCAGGAAGTGTTGGCAGCCATCTTGTGACTCGGTAGAACCGAGTCACAAGAAATAGGGTGAAAAAAAGATGAAAAACAAGAAAAGGGGGTAGGGTAGAAACACCCTAACCCCCTAGGCCTGCTCAGGGGGTCCCACAAGGACCCCCAGGGCCCAAAAAAGCCAAGGTGTATTGAAGAATGAGTGGGTGTATGAGTGTCTGTATGGATGATTTAGTAGGTGCATGACTGACTGAATAAGTGAGTGATTAAACGTGTCTTACTGAATGGATGGGTTAGTGACCAAACTGTGTGAATGTTTGTATCAGTCTGTCAGTTGGTGTGTAAGCGGCTGCATGGGTTGGTGAGTAGCTACATGAGTGTCTATACGGGTTATTGATTGGTTGTCTGAGTATCTGTATGGGTGCCTGAATGTCTGTGTGGGTGGGTGGGGGGGGGTGACTTTGTGCATAGATGTGTGAGTGGGTGATTCACTGGGTGTATGGGTTCAAGAGTGCATCTGTGAAGGGCTGTATGGGTGGGTGAGTATGTGTAAGGGTGTGTTGGTGAGTGAATGGATGCCTCAGTGGTACATGTGTGAGTAACTACATATGTGAAAGGCAGTATATATGAGTGTTGGACTATATAAATGACTATATGTGAGAGTGAGTGATTGTGAGAGTGGCTGTATGGATGAGTGTGTGCTTATGTCAGTGATTGTATAAGAGAGTAAGTATGTGTTAGTATCTGTATGAATAAGTGAGGTGGTGTGTGTATAATTGTGTAGGTCAGTAAATGGGAGTGTGATTGATTCTTTGCATGACTGACTATGTGTGTGAGTAACTCTATGGGTCAGTGGCAGTGTGCGGGTGTCTTTATAGGTGTATGAGTGCATATGATAGTGCTGTATTGATGAGTGACTGTATGGGTGAATGAGTGGATGTGTGTGTAGACCTAGGAATCAGTGAGTGGGTATGTAGTAACTGGTATTGGTATGTCTATTGTTTTGAAAGAGTGGGTGTATCAAAGGTTATATTAGGGTGTGAGGAGGTGCATCAGATTATCACGTGGATGATGTAATCAGTTATGTCATTTGAGATGTCATCAGTGATGTCATCAGTGATGTCACTGACCATGTCATGAGTGATGTAATATGTGATGTCATCAGCAGTGCATTGCGGGGGCACGAGTTATAGTTAGCTCAACTAACTATAACGGCCAAATTTCTCTGGTTTTGTACGAGTGAGATGTCCAACTAACTATAACGTCCCTGAAACCTGTGGTTTTTTCAGTGAATTTCTAAGGTTTTTTAAATGCTAATTTCTAACTATAACGTCCCTGAAACCTATGGTTTTTTCAGTGAATTTCAAAGGTTTTTTAAATGTTATATATATATCAACTCCACATGCCTGCCTTTGAATATGGACAGAATCTAGCACGCTCGAGTTTGCTCACAAAACGATTTATTGGCAAAACTGGTAACGCGTTTCAACAGCCGTGGCTGCCTTTGTCAAACCAATTGTAGTTGCCATTTTAGTTTCCTTAAATACATGTTCCTGGGCCTTCCACAGGCCTTAAAGTGACAACGCAATATTCATACTTAAAGTGACATAGTGCCTATCCCATTGAAAGGGACATGTGCATATCGCCGCTACTTAATATAACTTTCCCAACATAAGATAACATTGGAAGCTTCAACCTACATTTTGTTCTGATAGTTGCTACTTTGCTGGGTTGTCTCCCCCAGAGAGTTCTAAATAACTCTCGGTGTTTTATACATTGTTTTCATCAATACTTCACACACCTCGTAAAGGGCAGGTGCCCAATACGACCTACTGACGTCCAAACGTGTGCTCATTAAGGGCCTCAGATACATTATGGGCAAGTGCCCTTATTGCCCACTGTTTTGCAACCATTACACATTCAGACAATGTTTCTACTCCTTACCATAATCTGTTAAAGCTAAAATTGCGGCAAAAACACAAAAATAAAAATAAAAACAAACTAATCACATATATAAATACCCCAAAAGAAAACCCTGTGAAAGCACATACAAACAATACATTATTCATGGTCTGGATTATTCTGGGAAACAGAGTTATATCAGCAACTTCATACGTAGACTTTGTTTTTGTAAACACTCGATACAGGTATGGCATGGTTTCATAAGATCTACTGCTACACGATACCCTCAAAGAAAAATTCATCATAATATTATAGGTGGACATGTAAGTCCGCTTCAGTATTGAGGCCATACGGGATCTTTGTGTTGAATCTTAAGATGTATCTTGATTCTAACTGCCTCAATTACCTCTCTCTGTTGCCACCTCTTGGTCTTGCTAGCACTTGATCAAACACAAAATATTCTAGATTACTAACATCTCTGTTGTGAATCTGTTCAAAGTGTCTAGCAACAGGATACATTTGATCCTTATGTTTGATGGCACGGATGTGTTGTAGGATGCGTTGATGTACTTTTAGGATAGTGCTCCCTATGTATAGTTTATGACAACTACACCTCAAGGCATAGACAGCATATTCAGTCTTGCATGTTAGCGGCTTTAAAATCTGCCATTTGGTGTCAGAAAATGGCAGTGGCACCTTAGTAGTGTTGACCCCAAAACTGCATTCTTTACACTTATGGCAGCGCCGAGATCCTTTACTGCCACTAAGCCAATTCTGCTGTTGTCTTAGTCCAAGAGTGTTATTGACTAAATCATTTCTCATGGATCTGGCCTTCCTGAATGTTAGCAGGGGTCTATTGTGGATTCTAGGACCTAGGATTGGGTTACTACAGATCAAGTGCCAATGCTTTTGGAAAATGGCACCGATCTCCTGATGTTGATTACTGTAGCCCGTGATAAACCTTATGGGCTGCCTCGAATCTGTCTGAACGTATCTTTGCTTGTCTTCTGTGAAGATGAGCTTGTCTCTGGGGCTCTGATTAGCTCTGACTCTAGCTGACTCAAACGTGGCCTTGCTGTACCCTCTCCTTAAGAACCTCCCTGTTAATTCTGTTTGTGTGGCTTGGAGCTGTTTTGCCTCACTGCAATTTCTCCGCATGCAGAGATTCTCAGCATAGGGTATGCTATTTTTAAGCTTTTTTGGATGAAAGCTCTGAGTGTGCAGCAGCGTATTCCCTGCCGTGCTCTTCCTGAATGTTTTAGTCTGCAGGGTCCCATCCACCACATAGATAGTCAGATCGAGGAACTCTACCTCTTTCTCACTTATATATGAAGTGAAATGGAGATTAAGCTCATTGTCATTTAGTTTCTCCACAAATTCTGTGGCTGAGGATCTGTCGCCACGCCATATCACGAATAAATCGTCAATATAACGTGACCATAAGATCACAATACTGGACAGTTCAGTGGCAAATTCCGTTGCCAGCACCTGCTCCTCCCACCAGCCCATATGCAAATTTGCATAACTGGGGGCGAAGCAGGTGCCCATGGCTGTGCCCCTCATCTGCTGATACAGGTCAGATCCAAACATGAAGATGTTGTTACATAGACACCATTTAAGCATACTTAGCAACATCTCTGTGTGCTTGTACAGTGTTATTGGCTGAGAGCTTAAGAAATATTGTACTGCCCTTAATCCGTGTTAATGCAAAATGCTAGTATATAGGGATGTCACATCAAGTGTGATCATGATATAGTCCCTTTGCCATCCTACATCATAGATCTTTTTCAAAAGTCTCCAGTGTCCCTAGTGTAAGATTGTAACTTTTTAACTGGGACTTGAAGAAAATAATCCAAATATTTTGAGGCATTCTGGAAGAGACTTCTTATGGCCGAAATAATGGGTCGACCAGGTGGTACATTGATGTTTTGTGTACTTTCGGTACTAAGTAGAGAACCGGTGTAATTGGATTCTCTACTTTGAGAAATTTGAATTCTGCCTGTGAGATAAGTCCCACTGCTCTTCAATGATTTAAGTCAGAGTAAAAATTGGTGGTTATCCCCTGTAAGGTGTTTTTGTCTACTTTTGCATAGCACAGGTGGTCACTGAGCTGGCTTAAAGCCTCTGAATGATACATAGCGAGCGACCATAGTACGACATTTCCCCCCTTGTCCGCTTGTCTTACCACTATGTCAGGACGGGAGTGTAACTTTTTCACCAAACTCATGTAATTTATTTTGGATGGATCAGATGTTTCTCCGACCTCAAAATGTGTATAAACCTTTTTGAGATCCTGAACTATCAGATAAGTAAATGTATCAATGGAATCCTTTGGTACCATGGGCAAGAAAATCGACCTGGGTTTGAATGGAGTAACAGGTCTACCATAAAGATACAAATCCTGCTCTCTGGCCAAAACATCATCTGTCAGTTCAGTTGCATTATCCCTGGATAAACATCATCTGTCAGTTCAGTTGCATCATCCCTGGATAAACTATCCAGCTCACGTAGTAAAACCAAATCGGAAACCTCCAAACTCCCACCACCTGTTGGTGCCTCATGCTGCACCACTCCAGTTTTTTTGCTGGTTGCAAAAAACTTGGCTAACCTTAGTTTTCGTTTGAATTTAAAACAGTCAATTCTTGTTTGGACATAGTCCATATTCTCCGAAACACAGAAAGATAACCCACGTGATAGAGTATTAATTTCCCCTGTGCTTAATGCCAGGTCTGTCAAATTTATTACATTACAATCAGAAGTGTCCAAAATCATTTGGTCTTCTTCTGTGCTCCCTTGCTGGCCATTTGTCCCTCCTGACCGCCTGTTTTTCCTCTGCCTCTTCCGCAATATGTTCTTTCCTGGCTTACCAACGGTCTGAGGTTTATGTTTCTGTCCCACCTTAAAAAACAGAGCTCATCCTCCACTGTGGGTATTCTATCCATCATCTGCCTCCAAACCTCGTTGTCCGTGTCCACCTCCGAACTGGGCTCTGAGCTGGTTTCCTCATTATTAGGCAATGACTTTGATTGTAAGCTCTGGGACAGCTTCTGTCGCCTGACACCCTCAAATCTTTTGGAGAACGTGAAGATTTGACCCCGCTGGTAATCCAGCTGTTCTCGCCTAAATTTTGTGACCTGATGACCTGTTCATACTTCTTTACTCTCTCTTGCATTTCAAGATGCATCTTCTTAATTGCCTCCTGCTCCGGTAATTTACTCAATTCCTCTTTAAGGAGATCAATCTCTTTCAAGAGCGCCTGTCGATCTATATCCGCATATTTCACTAATATATTCAGCATCCATTTTGAAGAATCGGCGTTGTTCTCTGACCATTCTTTTAACATATCTGGATGCGGATTTTCATAGGTGGGGGTAATCAATATCCTTAAACCTCTTGGTACCCTGCCAATTTCTAGGTACCGGGTTAGTGACCTGCTCTCCCACCATTTTGATGTCTCGCACTTTGTAAGTTTCTCCAATGTTTTGAAAATCTCCTTATATCCTTTGGGTTTAGTTGTATCATCCCCTGTTCCGGAGCTGCACGGTTCCTCAGTTATGTCTGCATCGCTAAACAACCTTTCAGCGTCTGTCTCTCTCCTCCTAATCCAGTCCATGTTTTCTGCAACAATGTTGCCAACAATCGTCTCTAGTCGCGTCTCGCTCTGCGTTCTAATGCCGTTCTCCTCTCTCCTTACCGCGTTCCCGTAGGGGTTACCTCCTGTGGCACCTGCTGCTCACTTTTCAACTTTTTGGGTCTTCCAGTGGGGGGGGGCTCCGCGCTGTGCACGCCGTGGAGTGCTTTCTCCTCCCTGATTTCCGCAGTGCTCCAAACCGAGAGGGCGTGCTGGATTTCGAACTCGGACACAAATTCAACATCAACTCCACACACCTGCCTTTGAATATGGACAGACTCCCGCACACTCGAGTTCGCTCACAAAACGATTTATTGGCAAAACTGGTAACGCGCTTCAACAGCCGTGGCTGCCTTTGTCAAACCAATTGTAGTTGCCATTTTAGTTTCCTTAAATACATGTTCCTGGGCCTTCCACAGGCCTTAAAGTGACAATGCAATATTCACACTTAAAGTGACATAGTGCCTCTCCCATTGAAAGTGTCATGTGCATATCGCCGCTACTTAATTTAACTTTCCCAACATAAGATAACATTGGAAGCTTCAACCTACATTTTGTTGTGAAAGTTGCTACTTTGCTGGGCTGTCTCCCCCAGAGAGTTCTAAATAACTCTTGGTGTTTTATACATTGTTTTCATCAATACTTCACACACCTGGTAAAGGGCAAGTGCCCAATATGACCTACTGACGTCCAAACATGTGCTCATTAAGGGCCTCAGATACTATATATATATATATTCACTGAAAAAACCATAGGTTTTAGGGACAGTTATAGTTAGTTGGACATTTCACTCATACAAAACCATAGAAATTCCCCGTTATAGTTAGTTCAGCTAACTATAACTCGCGCGCCCGCAATGCACTGCTGATGACGTCACATATTACATCACTCATGACATGGTCAGTGACATCACTCATGACATCACTGATGACATCTCAAATGACATCACTGATGACATCACTGATGACATCATCCTTGTGATAGTGTGGCAGACCTCCTCTCACCCTAATTTAACCTTTGATACACACACTCAAAAATACAAACTAACATTTTCAAAACAATGGACATACCAATACCAGTTACAACACACCTATTCAGTAATTCCAAGATCTACACACACATCAACTCATTCACCAACAGTCCCTATACAGTCACTCATACATGTACTCACTCATCATATGTACTCATACACCTATACATCCTGTTACACACCGCCACTCATCCATCGAGTTACTCACACACATAGTCATACATGCAAACAAAGTATCAAACATCCATTTACTTGCATATACAGTTATACACACACTACCACACTTACTTCTACAGAAACTTACACATACTTACTCTCTTAAACAATCACTTATAGAAACACCTACTTATTTGTACAGGAACTCTTCCAATCTCTCACTCTCACATATACTCACTTATATACACCAACACTCACATATACTAGTTTAAAACATATTTAGTTACTCATAAAGACACTATTGAGACAGTCATTCACTCACTAACACACCCATACACATACTCATCCACCTATACAGTCCTGCACACATGCTGTCTTCAACACATACAAACAGTGAGTCACTCATTCATGCATCTATGCACTAAGTAATACCCCCCACTGAACCATACAGACACTCAGACACTCATACTGATACTCAAAAACCAACTAACCCATATAGACACTCATGTAGCTACTCACCAACCCATGCAGGCACTTATACACAAAGTGAGAGACTATTACAGATATTTTCATATTTAAACATTACTCACTAACCCATGTATTCACTAAGATACACTTAGTCAGTTATACAATCAATTTTACAAAAAAAAATCATCCATTTAGACACTTATATACCCATTTATTCTTCCATCGACCTTGAGATATACATATATAAAACATATTTAATTTTCAGAAAAACACACATTCACTGGATGATGTCATCAGTGATGTCATCAGTGATGTCATTTGAGATGTCTTCAGTGATGTCATGAGTGATGTCACTGACCATGTCATGAGTGATGTAATATGTGACGTCATCAGCAGTGCATTGCAGGCGCACGAGTTATAGTTAGCTGAACTAACTACAACGGGGGAATTTCTATGGTTTTGTATGAGTGAAATGTCCAACTAACTATAACGCCCCTGAAACCTATGGTTTTTTCAGTGAATTTCTAAGGTTTTTTAAATGCTAATTTCTAACTATAACGTGCCTGAAACCTGTGGTTTTTTCAGTGAATTTCTAAGGATTTTTAAATGCTAATTTCTAACTATAACGTGCCTGAAACCTATGGTTTTTTCAGTGAATATATATATATTTATTATACTATGTATACATGTGAAAATGTCTCGGTCCCCTGTTTGCCTCGGTGGCACGGAAAAAATGGGTGGAACTGACGTCAGCATGCAGACGAGGTCCTCTTATGGCTCCGATGATGTCATACGGTGTCACAAGTGGAGCCGTGCTCGTTGACGTGGGAGAGCTAGGAAAGAATTTCCGTGGAATGCTGGTGCAGGGGATATTCACCTAAGTGTTCAGGCTAGTCCTTTGGGAGCAACTGTTTATGTTGCCACTCCAGAAACCGAAACCAATGATCCGAGGGCAGAGGCCCTGCAGATGGCACACTAGGTGGGGTGCCCAGTCGTGTGCACCGGTGGGGCAGCGAAGTGACAAGCACCACAACCCACAAAAAAGGTAACGAGGGCACTGAATAACACAGGATCTTCTCTTTGTATCTGGCAGGAACAACGAAGTTAAAATGCCCTAGTACCAAAATGTAGAATTAGGGCTACAACGGTCTTTAAGAGGACCTGCGATGCTGCTTCTGCCTCCCGTACCCTGGAGGCGGCACATGGGTCACGCGGTACGGTCATACTGCGGTGGGACGCACACTCGTTGACCTCTCATGGCACTGCTCCACACTTCAGGGAGGACGCTTTCCATTAGCTATGTTTTCTGATGACATGTCGCGCCGGCCCCATCCAGCAACAGAGCTCCTTTAGATCCAAACAGACTCTTCCACTCTCTCACCGGAAGTGAAACCAGGCCACACGGACACTTTCACAATACAACAGCCGGGAATGCACTTTTCGGAAAAAAAAACACATTCCTTCCTCCTAATTAATCAAATAAACGTCTCACTGAAGAACAGGGGCCAGCTTCGATCGGTAAACAGCCGTTACAACGACTTTTTTACTTTGCGATACCATTACAACGCATGCATTACCACGCATGCGTTGTACATCACGAAGTCATTACTACGCATTTTTTTAGAACGCATGGTCATTTACCACGCATGCCTTTACAACAAATTTTGTTGTAAAGGTATGTATGGTAAATGACCATGCATTCTAAAAAACATGTAGACGATCCATGTCGTTGTAAGGAAACAGAGGCTGTTCCGTTTCCTCACAACGACGTGCACCACCCCTCAGAGATGATGTGAAGCAGGAACCACGAGGAGAGAGGAACCATGAGGAGTGAGAGGTAAGGGGGATTGGGCATGGGGTGGGGGTTTCTTTTCTAGGGTTTGGGGTAGTGCAGTGGTGTTTGGGTGGTGTAGGGGGTCGTGCTGGGGGTAGTGTTTTAGGGTTTAGGGTAGTGCAGTGGTGTTTGGGTAGTGTAGGGGGTCGTGCTGGGGGTAGTGTTTTAGGGTTTAGGGTAGTGCAGTAGTGTAGGGGGTCGTGCTGGGGGTAGTGTTTTAGGGTTTAGGGTAGTGCAGTGGTGTATGGGTAGTGTAGGGGTCGTGCTGGGGTAGTGTTTTAGGGTTTAGGGTAGTGCAGTGGTGTTTGAGTAGTGTAGGGGGTCATGCTGGTGGTAGTGTTTTAGGGTTTACGGTAGTGCAGTGGTGTTTGTGTAGTGTAGGGGGTCATGCTAGGGGTAGTGTTTTATGGTTTAGGGTAGTGCAGTGGTGTTTGGGTAGTATAGGGGGTCGTGCTGGGGGTAGATTTAGGGTTTAGGGTAGTGCAGTGGTGTTTGGGTAATGTAGGGAGTCATGCTGGGGTAGTGTTTTAGGGTTTAGGATAGTGCAGTGGTGTTTGTGTAGTGTAGGGGGTTGTGCTGGGGGTAGTGTTTTAGGGTTTATGTTAGTGCAGTGGTGTTTGGGTAGTGTAGGGGGTAGTGCTGGGGTAGTGTTTTAGGGTTTAGGGCAGTGCAGTGGTGTTTGTGTAGTAAAGGGGGTCATGCTGTGGGTAGTGTTTTAGGGTTTAGGGTAGTGCAGTCGTGTTTGTGTAGTGTAGGGGTCGTGTTTTAGGGTATAGGGTAGTGCAGTGGTGTTTGGGTAGTGTGGGGGTCATGCTGGGGTTAGTGTTTTAGGGTTTAGGATAGTGCAGTGGTGTCTGGGTAGTGTAGGGGTCATGCTGGGGGTAGTGTTTTAGGGTTTAGGGTAGTGCAGTGGTGTTTGTGTAGTGTGGGAGGTCATGCTGGGGGTATATTTAGGGTTTAGTGTAGTGCAGTGGTGTTTGGGTAGTGTAGGGAGTCGTGCTGGGGGTAGTGTTTTAGGGTTTAGGGTTGTGCAGTGGTGTTTGGGTAGTGTAGAGAGTCGTGCTGGTGGTAGTGTTTTAGGGTTTAGGGTAGTGCAGTTATGTTTGGGTAGTGTAGGGTGTCATGCTGGGGGTTGTGTTTTAGGGTTTAGGGTAGTGCAGTGGTGTTTGGGTAGTGGAGGGGGTAGTGTTTTAGGGTTTAGGGTAGTGCGCCCAACCAGCCACAATATCCGTGGACAAAGGGGATCCTGACTCTTTGGAACGCTCCGTCAATTGAATAATTTGGATCAAGGGCCCTACCACGTCCAAGACCTATCAATTCCTTTCTTGGGATCCCTCATATACTTGGAGAAAAAGTTACATAGTTTCTCATCAATTTCAGGCGTGTGTGCCACCTTCCCCTTCAGTGAGGGCCTGGAGCATTCTCCCCTCATCCTATTCCTGACCTCCCTTTCAAGGGGTTGATGGATTTTCCCCACCACATACTCTGCCACTATCACGTCAGGTGTCCACTCTGCCGACCTAGGATGGTTAATTTGGGTAGGCTCGAACATGTCCGAGTGGACCCCGTCCCCAACCGGGGACTGAGAGGAGTGGGACTCTGGACGCCAGGGACGCCCGAGTCCTTATCCTCATTGGAGGAGAAATCGTCCTCCGATACACCCTCTCCCTCTAAGGGAAACCCGCCGTCGGGGTCTACAATAGTGGTGACAGTGTCGCAATTTTCTCCGGGCCCCTCCTCCTGGCAGGGTGCATGTTTTAGCGTTCGCGCACTCTTGAGGAAGGTCTCCGTAAGTTTATCAAATCCTTCCAAGTGCCCCGCATTATGCTTAACGGCCCTTTTAGTCCCCATCTGGGAGCTACTTGAACCCGCCACCACCAGATCTGGGTCACTGAACACCCCAGGGATGCTTTTCGCCAGCTTATCAACCTGATCCCTAAGAGGAGCCAGCGCCCTAGAAATAGCCAGAGAGAGGGCTTGGTCCACTGCTGGAGGGAGAAGTTGGGGGCCATTCCTCCTCCACTTCCTGGTAGGAGGAGTAAAAATGGTCTTCTGGAGAAGACATGATAGCAGAGGGTGTGAGCACAGAACAAATGCCCCTAAAATCCTTAAGACAGCCCCCTCGCTGGTGCTCCAACAGCTGGGCTTTCCCCGAAGCTGTTATAAGAATAGACTGAGGCGCAATACCAATTACCACCACCAGGTGGCGCTGGTCACTAACGTGGCCGTGTGGGGAAATCACCGCGTAACGGTGTCAAAATTAGGCGAGGGTTGGTCGGGAATCAAGCGGACACTAAAGGAGTGACCGGATTCCCAATCGCGCGTAAAGACCAGCGGGAGCGCTCGACGGAGCTGCCTCGCTCGGACCAGACGCGCTTGACAGGATCTCACCGCGCGCAGAGCACACAGCGGGAGAAACTGCGAGGGGAGAACGCGCTCGGGCAAGAGCCTGCTGCGCAGGGAATATGAAACAATACCAAGGCAATAATGCTAATAACGTGCACAAGAAAACGCTATACAAACAGCAACAACGTCAGATTAAGCCAAGAATGTAAGGAATGCACTTAACTGACGAGCAGTGAAGAAAGAGGAAGCGGAAGGGACGTCACGATATTATATACGATGGACTGTGATATGTTTGGACTATAGTTGCCTTGGAGACTACCCCCCTAATGGTTCATGGGTTGTGTAGTCTTTTGTTTAATGATTGTTGTGTTACGTTTTCTTTGAACTGCTATGCAAATAAAGTGAGGAAAGATATGCATAATCCTCGCCTCCGTCCTGCCATAGAATTAATTAAACTTTATTTGATCTGATTTAGAAAAATAGATCATAAAAGTGTACATAAAAACAGTAAATCCTCTTTCCTAATACAATACAGTGAGAATTAATTAAAACCAGTAGGTAAAAACGGGTGTTACAAAGCCCGGTTCAGAGCAACTTCAGGTTAACAGAATCGTAAAGTTCAATGTTTCGCAAGATCAATTTCATGTACTTCGTGCAAAATACGCAATAAGGCGTCCAAGTAAGATGTAACGCTCCAATACCTGACCAGTTTGCACTATATAAAACTGCAGAAAAAATAAAAATAAAAAGTGTTTTGCACACTTCTGTCATTGGGCTATATGTGGGCTACATCTGGGTGATATTTGTGCTACATTTGGGCTCTTTTTTCTCTGGTGGCCATCTTGGGAGACTTATTTGTTATGAAGTTTCCTCATTTCGTCATTTACTGCAGTCTCCTCAGTAGGAAATGCTTTCAGTTTTTTACTTTGATTCCATCAAGAAGGCATTCAGATGTGTCACACATTTGCCATAAATTCAGAATGTTAGCACTCTAGTTGTTCATTAGATCACTGTAGTAAAGCTACTGCTCACCAGGGAGTTAACTGGAAGTCTACTGCTGGTATTGAAAGTGATTGTTTCAGTCTGCATGTCAGAATTTTCTAATGAAATAGAAGAGGATTTGAGATTTCACTTAAAACATGCCCTAAATTTTCTTTCTGCAGCACTATCCATAATTTCTATGGCAAAATGAACCCCTCATTTTGTTCCTTTTTAAATTAAATGTTTTAAGTGTTACCAGTTTATTCCAATCAAGATGGCTTCAGGTGTGCCATACTTTTGTCATAAGTAAGACTGTTAGCGCTCTAGTTGTTCTTTAGAACACTCTGGGAAGCTGCAGTAGAACACAAAGGCATCAACTGACAGGCTGCTCCTGTTGAAATATAACAGGAAGATATTTGAGATCTCACTTAAAACATGTCCTAATTTTTCTTTCTACAGCACTAACCATAATTTCTATGACAAAATGAACCCCCTCATTTTGTTCCTTTTTAAATTAAATGTTTTAAGAGTTACCAGTTTATTCCAATCAAGATGGCTTCAGGTGTGCCATAATTTTGTCATAAGTAAGACTGTTAGCGCTCTAGTTGTTCTTTAGAACACTCTGGGAAGCTGCAGTAGAACACAAAGGCATCAACTGACAGGCTGCTCCTGTTGAAATATAACAGGAAGATATTTGAGATCACACTTGAAACATGTCCTAATTTTTCTTTCTACAGCACTAACCATAATATCTATGACAAAATGAACCCCATCATTTTGTTCCTTTTTAAATTAAATGTTTTAAGTGTTACCAGTTTATTCCAATCAAGATGGCTTTAGGTGTGCCATACTTTTGTCATAAGTAAGGCTGTTAGCACTCTAGTTGTTCTTTAGAACACTCTGGGAAGCTGCAGTAGAACACAAAGGCAACAACTGACAGGCTGCTCCTGTTGAAATATAACAGGAATATATTTGAGATCTCACTTAAAACATGTCCTAATTTTTCTTTCTACAGCATTAACCATAATTTCTATGGCAAAATGAACCCCCTCATTTTGTTCCTTTTTAAATTAAATGTTTTAAGTGTTACCAGTTTATTCCAATCAAGATGGCTTCAGGTGTGCCATACTTTTGTCATAAGTAAGACTGTTAGCTCTCTAGTTGTTCTTTAGAACACTCTGGGAAGCTGCAGTAGAACACAAAGGCATCAACTGACAGGCTGCTCCTGTTGAAATATAACAGGAAGATATTTGAGATCACACTTGAAACATGTCCTAATTTTTCTTTCTACAGCACTAACCATAATTTCTATGACAAAATGAACCCCATCATTTTGTTCCTTTTTAAATTAAATGTTTTAAGTGTTACCAGTTTATTCCAATCAAGATGGCTTCAGGTGTGCCATACTTTTGTCATAAGCAAGGCTGTTAGCACTCTAGTAGTTCTTTAGAACACTCTGGGAAGCTGCAGTAGAACACAAAGGAATCAACTGACAGTCTCTGCCCTTGTTGGATGTACATGTTTTACTGAGAATGTCAGACTTTATTCTCACATGACTGAGAAAGATAATGTGAATTTACAGAAAAAATGCTCTCATTTTAGCTTCTGGAGCACCTTCCAAAACTGTATGGGACAAGCATGTGAAAATATTTTCTCTCAAACATGATTCATAATGTCCCAGCAGAAGGTTATTCACAGGGTAAAATCACCTTAGAACACACCATAATTCCTGAAATTATTATGGTACCATCAACAAATGAATTCTAATGTAACTAAAGTCTGTTATCACCCTTTATAGTTCTCCTTTTGGTAACCCTCAAAATCTTCGATTCACTACAATGCATTTCAATGGGGTACTATCATTTATATTGGTCCCAAGATGGCTGCCAGCAATTCCAGGATGAAGTGCTGACAGCCAATTAGATCTCACGATGACATGTGTGGTTAGGCTCCGCCCAGATATATATGTGTTTTATTTTTCAAATTTCTCAGGAACTACTGAACGGATTTACACCATTTAACCAAAAGGCACGACTCTGAACCAAGGGCTACCTTTTTGCCAAATTTGGTGTAATTCCGTTCAGCAGTTCGGGCTGTAGCTGCGACTAAAGGTTCCTATGGAAAAATGCATGGGGAAAACATGTTTTGGGACGCCCCTTTTTTCTCGGCCCCCACTTGATGAATCACCCCGAGACTTTCAGGATAGGAGCGGACCGGAGCGGCCCACAAGTTTTGAAAGTTTTGCGAAGATTCATCAACCGGCGCCAAAGTTATTGGAAATAGAATGTTGTCAATTTCCTATGGAAAATAGGTCCTAACTATAACTACCTACTGGTGACCGCCAGTAGGTAATATATATATATATATATATATATATATATATATATATATTCACTGAAAAAACCATAGGTTTCAGGCACGTTATAGTTAGAAATTAGCATTTAAAAAACCTTAGAAATTCACTGAAAAAACCATAAGGTTTTAGGGACAGTTATAGTTAGTTGGACATTGCACTCGTACAAAACCCGTGAAATTCCCCCGTTATAGTTAGTTCAGATAACTATAACTCGCGCCCCCGCAATGCACTGCTGATGATGTCACATATTACATCACTCATGACATGGTCAGTGACATCACTGATGACATCACTGATGACATCTCAAATGACATCACTGATGACATCATCCAGTGACTGTGTGTTTCTTTAAAGTTTAAATATGTTTAATATATATAGGGAAAGGCGTATTGAAGAATGAGTGGGTGTAGAAGCGCCTGAATGGATGATTTAGTAGGTGCGTGACTGAGTCTATAAGTGAGTGATTAAACGTATCTTACTGGATGCATGGGTGAGTGACTA
The DNA here is from genome assembly GCA_963921515.1 of Calotriton arnoldi. Classification (NCBI taxonomy): domain Eukaryota; kingdom Metazoa; phylum Chordata; class Amphibia; order Caudata; family Salamandridae; genus Calotriton; species Calotriton arnoldi. Next base: position 65,378 of record CAWUFW010011732.1, read on the forward strand.
AACTGTGTGAATGTCTGTATCCGTCTGTCTGTTGTTGTGTAAGCAGCTGCATGGGTTTCTGACTAGCTAAATGAGTGTCTATATGGGTTATGGATTGGTTCTCTGAGTATCTGTATGGGTGCCTCAGTGTTTGTGTGGGTGGGGTGTGTGTGACTCTGTGCATAGATGTGTGAGTGGGTGATTCACTGGGTGCATGGTTTCAAGAGTGCGTCTGTGATGGACTGTATGGGTGGGTGAGTGTGTATATGGGTGTGTTAGTGATTGAATGTATATCTCAGTGGTACATGTGTGAGTAACTACATATGTGAAAGGCAGTATATATGTGTGTTGGAGTATATAAATGGCTATAAGTGAGAGTGTGATTGTGAGAGTGGCTATATGGATGAGTGTGTGCTTGCATCAGTGATTGCATAGGAGCGTAAGAATGTGCTAGTATTTTTATGAGTAAGTGAGCTGATGTGTATAACTGTATAGGTGAGTAAATTGGAGTGTGATTAATTATTTGCATGACTGACTAGGTGTGTGAGTACCTCTATGGATGAGTTGCGTTGTGTGAGTGTTTATATAGGTGTTTGAGTGCATATGATAGTCCTGTACTGAGTGACTGTAAGTATGAGTGACTGTACGGGTGAGTGAGTAGATGTGTGTGTGTAGACCTAAGAATCAGTGAGTGGGTATGTACTTATTGGTATTGGAGTGTGTATGGTTTTGAGAATGGCAGTCTGTAATTTAGAGTGGGTGTATCAAAACTTATATTAGGGTGTGAGAAGATGCATTAAATTCTCACATGGATGATGTCATCAGTGATGTCATCAGTGATGTCATTTGAGATGTCATCAGTGATTTCATCAGTGATGTCACTGACCATGTCATGAGTGATGTAATATGTGACGTCATCAGCAGTGCATTGCGGGGCGCGAGTTATAGTTATCTGAACTAACTATAACGGGGGAATTTCACGGGTTTTGTACGAGTGCAATGTCCAACAAACTATAACTGTCCCTAAAACCTTATGGTTTTTTCAGTGAATTTCTAAGGTTTTTTAAATGCTTTTTTCTAACTATAACGTGCCTGAAACATATGGTTTTTTCAGTGAATTTCAAAGGTTTTTTAAATGCTAATTCCTAACTATAACGTGTCTGAAACCTATGGTTTTTTCAGTGAATTTCAAAGGTTTTGTAAATGACAATTTTTAAATGTATTAATTGTTATATTTATTTTTTTGATACTGATTTACAACATTTTTTTAAACTATTTATTTTTAGATATTTTATTTTTTAGATTACATTGTAATTACATTATACATTACATTACAAAATATACTTTCTCAGAATGAATTACTTTAGATTAAATACTTTCCAAATAGGCAATAGACTTTTAAGTACAGTAGTTACAGTTGTTGCAATGGGCAACACAATTTCAAAAACAAAGCAACATTGAGCTCAATGTGAATTTCTAGTTAAATGCAATTATTTACTTTATGGATTACTTTTCTAACCACAGGACTGGATCCTAGATTCAGTCCTGGGACATCTCCTGTAAACAGTTGAGTAAAAGCGTTTTGGTTACAGTAGTGATTTTTAAGGAATATTATTGTATTTTAAAAGTTGACACTTGGAAACTTTTTCATATAGAATCACCAATGTTATCCTATGGGAGGAAATTCACTTAGCAGGTAAGTAGTGTTATCGTTACTTTTTCTTACTCAGTGGTGGATCCTGGAACCAGCACTGGTGCATCTCCTGTAAACAGTTGAAAGAATGCGTTTAAGTCACACATGCGATTTTTAAGGAATATTTGTAGTTTGTGAAAATCGACACTGAAACTTTTCTGCTGAAAACCAGACAATGGATTCCTATGGAAGGAAATTCAAGTTACTGGTAAGTACGGTTAGAATTACTTTTCAGGGTCAGTGCTGGGCTAAAAGATGCAGCACTGGGTTCTCTCCTGATAACAGGTGAGTAAATCGGAATTCATAGTTCGGCTGATTTTAGAGAAATATTATAAAGTTCCAAAACTCCACACTTAGAAGAATTTCCAAGTGAAACCAGTCAATGTTAGCCTATGGAAGGAAATTCAAGTTACTGTTAAGTACGGTTAGAATTACTTTTCAGGGTCAGTGCTGGGTGTAGGAAGGTGGAATCTGACTATATGGTTGCCCCCACTTTTTTTATGGTGTTTTGCTGGTTTATGACTTAGTTGGACTGGGATCCTGCTATTCAGGGCCCCAGTCTATCTGCTTTCTCTGTAAAAGGGATTCCATGTGCCTTAGGCACATCTCTGATTGGGATCTGGAGTGCCCTTATAAGTCCCTAGTATATGGTATACTATGTACCAAGGGCATAGGTACCTCAGAGGCCTGCCAGGGGCTGCAGCATGTATTATGCCACCCCTGGAAGGCCATCCAAACTGACACCACAGGTCTGCTACTGCAGCCTGGGTAAGGTGGTGCATGCACCCCTTACTGTGATATAGGTTACCTATATCACGAAATACATACACACCTAGAAACCTATAAGTCACTCCTAAGGCAGGCCTTATCAATCCTAAAGGCAGAGTGCATGGTTCCTATGTGAGAGGGTGCCCCTGCATGAGCAGGGCCCCTCTGCAGCGTTCGGAGACCATCTCTGATGCTGTTTGTAGTGCAGCCTGACCATATACTCTTAAGCGCATTATATCCTCGCGGTAAAATGCTAACTTTGGAATGGCTGCACCTAAACATGTCGTGTTTGGTGTCAAACATCTTGGAATACTACCCCCCGCCAATCCTGGCGGCGGGGGTAGCATTCCACCCTTCTAGAGGGAAAGACATGTTAACTCTGGCTTACCCGGTAACTTCTTTCTGAAGCCCTGGCATCACAAAATGGATGCTGCTGCCACAGACACAAGTCTGGCCTCCTGCTGCTGGACGAAACTCCGGCAGGGGAGGCCTGGACAATAGGTTTCCTGTTGCAGGGAGGTGTGACCACCTCCCCAGACAGGATAATGTGTATTGGGGCTGGGTGGGTGCACTCTTAGAGTGCTTTGAAGTCCTGCACTGGGGGAGCAAAAGGCTCCTCTGTGCATATGCCAGTTCAAACCAGCTCAGGGGCTACCTGCCCCTGCTCTGGCGTGAAACTGGACAAAGGGAAGTGGGTGTAGCCACCCCTCCCTTGACCCTCCCATAGGTGGGGTCATAGAGTTAGTCCCTCCCTGTTTTACTAGTTAAAATGGGGAACCCTTGCCACAGCAAGATTAGATATCCCTGGACTAAACTTTGAAACTGAATCCTGGACCTTCGACGCTCTACATCACGATTAGAGGACTGAAGAATCTCCCTTGGGGTCAAGGAGTGACTCCCCTGCTTGGCAGGCACCAAAAATGATAACGACGGTTGCAAACTACGCCGCTCCCGCCGGAGTCCGAAGTTCCTGCAGCCCAAGAAGTGGATTTCCTGACTTCTCCAAGGCCATCGTGAGTCCCCAGCGAAGCTGAGGCAAGTGGACCCCACGAGTGACGAGGAACCGCGACCCCTGGGTACCGTGCACTATTATCGAGTGCAACCCCTTCACAACATTCTACGAACCTGTGCTTTAGACCACGTGTGGTCCCAACCTCCAGCAGGAATCCCTCCGAAGATCAGAGGCCTACACCGTCCTGAGTGACCGTGGGCCCCTGTTGAGTGATTCCGCCCGAGGTGTCTTCGCGATCCCTTGCCAGCCGGCTCGTGGGTCCCCAGAAGACTTTCTAAAGAAACCAAAGGGCTCCCTGGTTGCTCCAGGCCTGCCCTGACTGACCCTTGCTGGGTGAGTTCCCCAGACCTTGCTGGTCTGCACCATCGACGATCTTCAGCTACATCGAGACTTGCCGTTGCCAAGGCTTGTTGGGTCCAATCCGGTTGCCGACACCGCAGCACTCGACAGACATTGTGTACCAGCCCGAATCCTGCTCCTGGTCACCAACGACGCCTCCTGGACCTCGTGGCTGCAGAAACGAGACGACTGTCAACGCACCTGAAGCACTCGACATCGGTGGGCATCTGTCCATCGCCTTCCTGGTCACTGGCTAGTGACCCAGACTCTGTCCCCTCTGCTTTCAGGTTCTTCAGAACTCCGATCCACTCTTGGATCCACCCGGACACTTTTCTCCTGGTCGCCAGCAGCACTTTGCAGCAGATCGCCATAAGAAACGACGACGAAACCCGACCCCGAAAGGCACCTATGCACCCGGTTTCCCTGGGTGAGGTAACACGAGTACTCCGGTGCTCCCGTGAGTAGAGACTCTTCAAAGTCCTAGATCTCAAAGGGTTTTGTCCTAGTCCTCTTTTAAGTGTCCCTTTCCTCTATTTTCCCGATCCCGACTTTCTCCATAGAAGTTAACGGCGTATCGCGGTTGTGTATTTACACTGCACGCGTCTCCCGTGGGTCCCCTGTGTCACTACCTTGGGTGGTTCCTTGTGGTCCAAGCACTTCTAGAGGCTCTAGGCCTAGTGTCTAGTTCAGTCGTGGTTCGCATACCACTTTATTGGTATATGGTTTGGTACGCCCCTAGGGCCCAAACGTGTATTTGTGCTATTACTGTGATTTAAGATCTTATAATCTATGTACTTCGAACTCTAGCCTCATACAGAGACTAGAGGGGTGTGTTTAGTAATAAATACATATATTTTGAATATATACCTGGTGTGGTGCTCTTTCATTTGGTCATTCAAGAGATTATAGACTGGTAAAACAAGCTGCTTTACATTCCTTCAAGACTTAGCCTGAAGGCTGCTCTCCATAGCTACCACTAGGATAGCTTTCAATAAGGTTGTCTTTAACCTATCTACCATAAGAGTCGATTTGGACTGGTGCAAGGTGCCCACTATAATTAGTGGACAGCATATGCCAGGCCAACTTCTCACACTGGGCTAAAAGATGCAGCACTGGGTTCTCTCCTGATAACAGGTCAGTAAATCGAAATTCGTATTTCGTCTGATTTTAGAGGAATATTTGTATGTTTCAAAAATCGACACTTAGAAACTTTTTCAGCAAAAAGCAGGCAATGATATCCTATGGAAGGAAATTCAAGTTACTGGTAAGTACGGTTAAAATTACTTTTCAGGATCAGTACTGGGCTGAAAGATGCAGCACTGAGGTCTCTCCTGATAACAGGTGAGTAAATCGGAATTCGTATTTCGGCTGATTTTAGAGGAATATCATAAAGTTCCAAAACTCCACACTTAGAAGAATTTCCAAGTGAAACCAGTGAATGTTAGCCTATGGAAGGAAATTCAAGTTACTGGTAAGTACGGTTAAAATTACTTTTCAAGACCAGTACTGGGCTGAAAGATGCAGCAATGAGGTCTCTCCTGATAACAGGTGAGTAAATCGAAATTCGTATTTCGGCTGATTTTAGAGGAATATTTGTATGTTTCAAAAATCGACACTTAGAAACTTTTTCAGCAAAAAGCAGGCAATGATATCCTATGGAAGGAAATTCAAGTTACTGGTAAGTACGGTTAGAATTACTTTTCAGGATCAGTACTGGGCTCAAAGATGCAGCACTGAGGTCTCTCCTGATAACAGGTGAGTAAATCGGAATTCGTAGTTCGGCTGATTTTAGAGGAATATTTGCACAATGGTGAAGGAAGGGGTGGGGCCTAAGGTGACATGTCTGCAAACACGCCCTGTGGCGCGTTTTAAGTTGGACAATTAATTCCTCCTCAATCCCGAGGGTCCCTAGGGGCCAACTAGCCCACCAGGTACCTCCAGTATGCGCCAGGGGCTGCGTTGCAGAGAGGTGTTCAGAGGCCACGCCCCTTTTACAACACTCTGCAACGCAGCTCCGTGGTGCTTACTGGAGGTACCTGGTGGGCTAGTTGGCCCCTAGGGACCCTCAGGATTGAAAAGGAATTTATTCCCCATCTTAAAACGCGCCACGGGGCCTGTTTGCACACATGTCACCTGAAGCCCCGCCCCCTCCCTTCACCACTGTGCAAACGCGCCCCATGGCGCGTTTTAAGTTGGGGGCAGGAGCCGGCCCTGGGGGGTGGCGGTCCCCAGGGCCATCACTGGCTCCAGGAGGGGGGCCGCGCGGCCCCCCTCCCCACATTTTCAAAGCCCCGGGAGGTGGTGGTCCCCGGGGCTTCGGGGTCCAAAACGGACCCCCATTTTTAATTTTTAGTGCCCCGGGAGGTGGCGGTCCCGGGGCGTGTGGGGGGGCTGGTGCCCACCCACACAGGTTAAAAAAATATAAAACAGAAGCCCCGGGGAGGTGGCGGTCCCCGGGGCAGCGGGAGGGCAAAGAGCCCTCCTGCACCATTTTTTGTTAAAGCCCCGGGGGGTGGCGGTCCCCGGGGCTTGGGGGGCCCTTAGACGCTCCCCATACATAAATTTAATTCCCCCCACCATGCCCCCGGGACTTGGCCCACCCGGGGGCAAATTAACATCGAAGCGCGGAGACCGCGCTTCGATTTTTTTTCGCCAGGATCCGCGCACCCTGAGCGCATCCTGCCGATTTAAAAAAAAAAAAATGCTTTTGCCCAGGGGTCCTTGTGGGACCCCTGACCAGGCCTAGGGGGTTAGGGTGTTTCTACCCTGCCCCCTTTGTGCGCTTTGCGCACTTGTTTCTGTCCCTCGGTTCTATTGAGGGACAAAATGGCTGCCAACACTTCCTGAATCGGAATGTTGACAGCCAGCTGACAGCCAATTAGCATGCAGCTCGTGATCGGGAGGGTACGCGGACCCTACTCGGCCATAGATATATATGTGACTTTACTTGTGAATTTTTCAGGAACTACTGAACGGATTTACACCATTTAAGCAAAAGGCACCAGTCTGAACCAAGGGCTACCTCTTTGCCAAATTTGGTGTAATTCCGTTCAGCAGTTCGGGCTGTAGCTGCGACTAAACGTTCCTATGGAAAAATGAATGGGGAAAACGCGTTTTGGGACCCCCCTTTTTTCTCGGCCCCCGCTTGACGTATCAACCCGAGACTTTCAGGGTAGGAGCGGAGCGCCCCAACAAGTTGGAAACTTTCGCGAAGATTCGTCAACCGGCGCCAACGTTATTTCAAATAGAATGTCGCGGATTTCCTATGGATAATAGGTCCTAACTATAACTATCTACTGGCGACCGCCAGTAGATAATATATATATATATATATATGCAAGAAATATCCTCCTCCTTCGAAAAAGACAAGGGGACACGGCAGGGCTTCAAGGAATCATTTATTCGAATTCTCTGGCATTACGCGTTTCGCCGGTAGCCTCTTCAGATGCCTCCGGTGTTACAAATTTCAAAGTTTCCTTTTATTTATTAAGCCCCTCCTTCTAAAGTAGCGTGGGGCACACCTACACCATATCGCATCAGAGAACACTCGGCCAGTTCATAGTTGTGGACTGCAGATCCCATCATGCAGTTGGTTCGCAATCTGGACGAATGTCTCTTACAGCCGGAGTTTTCCCTCCTCAAAGTGAGTGGCTGAAGAATGGTTGGCTTGAGATTGTAGCACTGTGCTGGGCAACAAACGATTCCTGAGCCCTGCGCTTCCAACCTCACAGTCCCGGTGTTGGCAAAGCTTGGAGACGATGGTAAAGTAACTCCGTCTCTCCGTGTGCGTCACGGACTGTCAGCTGGCAGCAAAGACCTCTGCCTCCATCGGACGTGGGGCGGTCCGGGTTGAGCCACTACACCCTGAACACTTTTGGAAGGGTCCCCTTTGCGTGGTACTGGCTTCACGCTAATATGCAAGAAATATCCTCCTCCTTCGAAAAGACAAGGGGACACGGCAGGGCTTCAAGTAATCATTTATTCGAATTCTCTGGCATGACGCGTTTCGGCGGTAGCCTCTTCAGATGCCTTCGGTGTTACAAATTTCAAAGTTTCCTTTATTTATTAAGCCCCTCCTTCTAAAGTAGCGTGGGGCACACCTGCACCATATCTCATCAGAGAACACTCGGCCAGTTCATAGTTATGGACTGCAGATCCCATCATGCAGTTGGTTCGCAATCTGGACGAATGTCTCTTACAGCCGGATTTTTCCCTCCTCAAAGTGAGTGGCTGAAGAATGGTTGGCTTGAGATTGTAGCACTGTGCTGGGCAACAAACGATTCCTGAGCCCTGCGCTTCCAACCTCACAGTCCCGGTGTTGGCAAAGCTTGGAGACGATGGTAAAGTAACTCCGTCTCTCCGTGTGAGTCACGGACTGTCAGCTGGCAGCAAAGACCTCTGCCTCCATCGGACGTGGGGCGGTCCGGGCTGAGCCACTACACCCTGAACACTTTTGGAAGGGTCCCTTTGGGTGGTACTGGCTTCACGCTAATATGCAAGAAATATCCTCCTCCTTCGAAAAAGACAAGGGGACACGGCAGGGCTTCAAGGAATCATTTATTCGAATTCTTTGGCATGACGCGTTTCAGCGGTAGCCTCTTCAGATGCCTCCGGTGTTACAAATTTCAAAGTTTCCTTTTATTTATTAAGCCCCTTCTTCTAAAGTAGCGTGGGACACACCTACACCATATCTCATCAGAGAACACTCGGCCAGTTCATAGTTACGGACTGCAGATCCCATCATGCAGTTGGTTCGCAATCTGGATGAATGTCTCTTACAGCCGGATTATATATATATATATATATATATATATATATATATTCACTGAAAAAACCATAGCTTTCAGGCACGTTATAGTTAGAAATTAGCATTTAAAAACCTTAGAAATTCACTGAAAAAACCATAGGTTTTAGGAAAGTTATAGTTAGTTGGACATTGCACTCGTACAAAACCCGTGAAATTCCCCATTATAGTTAGTTCAACTAACTATAACTCGCGCCCGCAATGCACTGCTGATGACGTCACATATTACATCACTTATGACTATAACGGGGGAATTTCACGGGTTTTGTACGAGTGCAATGTCCAACTAACTATAACTTTCCCTAAAACCTATTGTTTTTTCAGTGAATTTCTAAGGTTTTTTAAATGCTAATTTCTAACTATAACGTGCCTGAAACCTATGGTTTTTTCAGTGAATTTCAAAGGTTTTTTAAATGCTAATTTCTAACTATAACGTGCCTGAAACCTATGGTTTTTTAAGTGAATTTCAAAGGTTTTTCAAATGCTAGTTTGTAACTATGCCTACAGAAGTAGGACATGTGAAGAAAGAAGAAAATACGCACGGAAAGAAGCAAAAGAAATGTCGAAAGAAACAGAAGTCCACAAAGACGAAGAAAAATCCAGGAAGAAGCAAGACATGTGCAGAAAGAACCAACAGAGGAGCAGAAAGAGGCCTTGTTGCAAAATCATCCTGTGCCCACACCTTTTCCAGACGTGTACTGGTGGTAACTGACTCTGACTAACCAGGCCTAGAGCCAGTGCTATGGTAAAAGACACTTAGAATACAGTTAAAACACCTACATACACTAGGGAACACTATGCTTTGGGGTACCCCTGTGATTAGCATGACCTCCTCTGTAACTCCCTAGTACATAATAGGGCAGGGGGATTAAAACTACCTCTTAAAACGCGCCATGGGGCGCGTTTGCACACTGGTGTAGGGAGGGGGTGGCCTGAGGTTACATGTGTGCAAACACACCCTCTGGCCGTTTTAAGTTGGGAGATGAAGTCCCCTTGAATCCTAAGGGTCCCTGGGGTCCAACTAGCCCACCAGGTACCTCCAGTAAGTGCCACAGAGCTGCGTTGCACAGAGCTGTAAAAAGGGGCGTAGCCTGGACCACCTCTCTGCAACGCTGCCCTGTGGCACGCACTGGAGGTACCTGGTGGGCTAGTTGGCCCCCAGGGGCCCTCAGGATTCAAGGGGAATTAATTCCCCAACTTAAAACGCGCCACAGGGCGTGTTTGCACACATGTCACCTGAGGACCCGCCCTCCTCCTACCACTGTGCAAACGCGCCCTGTTGCGCACTTAGGCTGGGGTATTAGGTCACCTTGAATCCTGAGTGTCCCTGGGGCCCAACTAGCCCACCAGGTACTTCCAGTAAGCGCCACAGGCCTGCGTTGCAGAGAGGTGGTCAGAGGCCACGCCCTTTTACACCTCTCTGCAACGCAGCTCTGTGGCGCTTAATGGAAGTAGCTGGTGGGCTAGTTGCACCCCAGGGACCTTCAGGATTCAAGGGGAGTTAATCCCCCAACTTAAAATGCACCACAGGGCGTGTTTGCACACATGTCACCTCAGGCTCCGCCCCCTCCATTCACCACTGTGCAAACGCGCCCGTGGCGCGTTTTAAGTCGGGGGATTAACTCCCCTTGAATCCTGAGGGTCCCTGGGGTGCAACTAGCCCACCAGCTACCTCCATTAAGCGCCACAGAGCTGCGTTGCAAAGAGGTGTAAAAAGGGGCGTGGCCTCAGAACACCTCTCTGCAACGCAGCCCCCTGGTGCATACTGGAGGTTCCTGGTGGGTTAGTTGGCCCCCAGGGACACCCAGTATTCAAGGGCGAATTCGTTCCCCATCTGCAAACGCGTCAGTGCTGAAAAGAGGGGGCGTGGCCTCCGGCGCGATGCCGGTCTTTTTTTTTTTTAAGAAGGGGGGCTGTGTGGCCCCCCTTCTTTTTCTAATTTATTGGCCCTGGGGACCCCATCCCCCAGGGCCTGCCCCCTAATGTTTTTTAAAAAATAAAAAAAAATTGGCAGGGGGCCGCGTGGCCCCCCTCCCGAGGCCTTAATCGGCCCCGGGGATCCCATCCCACGGGGCATGGCCTTTATTTTTTTTTTAAATTGTTTTGGAGGGGGGCTGCGTTGCCCCCCTCCTCAGGCCACTTATGGCCCCGGGGACCCCATCCCCCGGAGCCGGCCTTTGTTTTTTGTTTTTTTTATTATTTAATTTTTGGGGAAGGGGGCCGTGTGGCCCCCTTCCCGGGCCACTTGTAGCCCCGGGGACCCCATCCCCCGGGGCTGGCCCTACTCCGTTGGGGACCGTGGGGGGGTCCCCAATTCCCCACGGTCCCGCCGGCTCCCCACGTCCCTCTGGAGCCGGCATTGCTTTTCCACATGGGGAGCTGCTAAGATGCAGCTCCCCGTGTGGAAAAGCAATTTGCTTTGAATTTTGGAAGAGAGTTTGCTATGACAGGACGGGAGCCGCGAGGCTCCCGCCCTGCCATAGCAAACTGCAGTGTCCCTGGGCACCCCGGGACACTGCAGGAGCCGGCCCTGGGGGGTGGCGGTCCCCAGGGCCATCACAGGCTCCAGGAGGGGGGCTGCACGGTCCCCCTCCCATCCAATTGCAAAGCCACGGGGAGGTGGTGGTCCCCGGGGCTTCGGGGGTCCGAAACGGACCCCCACATTAAAATTCTTAGTGCCCCGAGGAGGTGGCAGTCCCCGGGGCGTGTGGGGGGGCTCGAGCCCCCACACAGGTAATTTAATTTTTAAAAAGAAGCCCCGGGGTTTTTTTTTCACGAGGGATCCGCGCATCCTAAGCGCATCCTAAGCGCATCCTAAGCGCATCCTGCTGATTTTTTTTTTTTTTTTTAAATTGTTTTTTTGGCCCTGGGGGTCCTTGTGGGACCCCCTGAGCAGGCCTAGGGGGTCAGGGTGTTTCTACCCTGCCCCCTTTTTGCATTTTGCGCCCTTGTTTTTTCTCTTTTCTTGTGCCTCGGTTCTACCGAGGCACAAGATGGCTGCCAACACTTCCTGCTTTGGAGTGTTGACAGCCAATTAGCATACAGCTCGTGATCGGGAGGGTGCGCGGACCCTACGCGGCCATAGATATATATGTGATTTTACTTTTGATTTTCTCAGGAACTACTGAACGGATTTACACCATTTAACCAAAAGGCACGACTCTGAACCAAGGGCTACCTTTTTGCCAAATTTGGTGTAATTCCGTTCAGCAGTTCGGGCTGTAGCTGCGATGAAAGGTTCCTATGGAAAATTGCATGGGGAAAAAACGTTTTGGGATCCCCTTTTTTCTCGGCCCCCACTTGACTAATCACCCCGAGACTTTCAGGATAAGAGCGGACCAGAGCGCCCCACAAGTTTTGAAAATTTTGCGAAGATTCATCAACCGGCGCCAAAGTTATTTCAAATAGAATGTTGCGGATTTCCTATGGAAAATAGGTCCTAACTATAACTATCTACTGGCGACCGCCAGTAGATAATATATATATATATATATAATATAAAATTATTTATGCCTAGCGTGTATATAGGTCACTGCATAGTTTTTATATAAGCTATTTGATTTGATGCTTATGGGTGTCTGTTTACTTTATTTATCTATCACAATATGTAAATATGACCTTAACTATTGTATCTATAAGTGCTTCACTATTCGAACATTAAGAACATAAAAATAAATTATTTAAAAAAATATATAAAAAGACACAAATAAATTAGCTTTTACGACCAGCAACACCTACAAGTCTGAATTCCTAACTATCTATCCATACTTGCACATATGGAACCTTATGCAATACAATTGTATATCTCTTTATTATTTTCTGTATACATGGAAACCCTTTCTTTGTTCTATGTATCTATATATGTATTACTTTACTCCTACTGTAGAAAGAAAGAAAAAAAAACCTTCAGCTCCCTCCAATGCTCACCTCTAAGTCTCATCCTATTCCTCTCTCGATATAGCCTTTACCTCCACTCTCTGACTCATCCAAACCTCATTTTACTGCTATGATCTCCAAAATAACACTTTCTAGACTCTTCCCTCCTGCATCCCTCCGTTGACACCTCCCAAACCTCAGTTAATACTTTAATCTCTCTAATATCCCTTTGTAGACCCTTCCCTCCCCTATCCATCCTTTGACTCATCCCAAACCTCCTCTAACTAATATGATCACCCAATCACACTATATAGGCTTTTCCCTCCACTGTCCCTCCTCAATCCTTTTCAGTCAAACAAACAGACTCACATGTCCACCACTCAAATTAAAACCATATATTTCCCTATACAAATCCACCACTAATCCTTTGGGTTCGAAAAGCGCTTCAACCCCATATTAGGGGTAGTAATCGCTATATAAATACAATTACAATTACAATTACAAAATTCAGTGATGTTTTTAAAGAAAAAATTGGTCTGATCAAAAATTGTTTACATGAGATTAAACTGAAAGAGGACAGTGTTCCTGTTATACACACATACACAATGTTCCGCTGAGTGTTGGGGGAACTTAGTCATAATCTCACTAAACTGCAGGAAGGTGGTATAATTGAAGCAGTAGAAGCACAGTTATGGCTTTCCCCAGTTGTGATTGCCAAAAAGAAGACAGGGCGCTTGCAGTTATGCATCAGTCTTAGATGTCTTAATATTAATATCTGTGTTGATAATTTTCATCTTCCTCACACTGAGAATTTAATAGCATCTGTAGGCCAATCCAAATGGTTCACTAAGTTTTACCTACATACACCTTATCATCAGGTGGAACTGGATAAGGGTTTATGCCACCTGACTGCATTCATAAAACCTGATGGTATATTTCAGATTTGAAGAATGTCATTTGGATTTGCCATGTGAAATTCCTACAGACAATGGGGTTCAGTTTACTTTTGCGGTCATCAAGAATTTTCAGGACAAGTGTGGAGTTGAACATTGTCAAACACCATTTTATTACCCTCAATTCAATAGCAAAGTGGAAGATTTAACAAAGTATTCATTGAAGGTGTTCATCATGCTCTTGGCTCAAGAAAAGACTATTCGTAAATTATTAGGGAATTGTTGTGAGCTTATCGTACCACACAACACATTCCATTACTAGAGCGATTCAGTATGAAATGCTGATAGGGAGAAGAGTGGTCTCTGGTCTCTCAACGCTTTGTATGGTGGATGTCACGGATCATGAGGTTGATATTCAAGTTTCTGGCAGCAGTGAAAAGTGCAAAAGTGATAAGAGAATTTTACATAGTATGTTCATGAGTGTGCATCAAGCCAAGAAGAAATGCCAAGTCTGGTTTAAAGATTTGAGACAATAACAAGATGGATCACAATATGGGGCAATCTAGGGGTGGTGTTATTGGATTTAAGATGCAAGAAAACTTTATGTCACAATAAAGATCTGCAGGTTCACAGGAGTGGTCGTATAAAAAAAGTCCTTGCAGACTTCTTGATTAAGCTCCGGATTTGTCTGTTACTTGTGCTCCTATAGTAAAGTGATGTTTAGGTTGGTCATGTGATCTTAGGGATATGTTTTATGTGTCTCCTGGTATATTTTCCATATATTGTTGTATCTATATATTTTGTTTTTCTTTTCGTTGTGAGAGGGCAAGATGTGCGGCATCTGTGCTTGGTATCTTGGTGTTGAATGTTAATGATGTAATTTGTGTTTTCAGCTATTGGCTTATGTAGTGATCTCTAATATAATTTGTTTTTCAATAAATCTTTCTAAGTTAGTGAGCGGCTCCTTGGCCTTCTGCAATAGCTTACATCTTTAGCTGAATACTTTTTCTTTGTTAAATAAATATTCTTTGGAAGAACAAATTTTGGATCAGGATTTCATCTTTATTATACTTACTATGAATTCTTGTCCTCTCTTAATGGCTGACAGTCAGGTTTTCTTTTCTATATTAGCTATTGAGTACAGTCTTACACCAATTTTAAAACTAGGATACTGATTTTAATAATGCAATACAGTGTGTAACTAAAGAATTGAGAACTGTGATTTTATATTGTTTTGTCTTTGCTGTGTGTAAATGGATTTACATTTTCTTTCTAAAAACCACATAAACTTAATTTTGTGTCTGACTGACATTGGTTATACATGTAGTCTAGTTATTGGGAAAGACCTTTAACCTACAACAAGCCACTTAATATGTCTGTCTCTTTGTCAACTAAATGTTCACCACTGAGCCAATACTGTAGTGCTAGTAACAGATGATTATTGTGATAGAACTTAATGCATCTCAATGTATTATCGATGTGGGGATGAAAGGCAGAAAATCAAACATGAGCCACATAGTTAAACATAGACCCCTGCAATAGATTCACTCATCTCTTAAATCAACGCTTCAAACCAGAATCATTTTTACACAGTAATAAAGGGTCACTTACCTGTCCTGACACAGTGCTAAGGAGGTCGAAGATCTCATTCATTAAGTGGAGCAAATGGAGAAACTCCTCATCGTCATAATCAAATCGGCTATGGAAGACTATGGAGCAGATGACGTTTGAGACAGCCAGGTGCAAAATTAGGCTTGGGTCAAAAGGTGACTCTAAATAAAGACAAATGTAATATTTCTTATTTATTTATACACTATCTGCCGTATGGCCATTTCAGGCCAAACAACAAAACATGCAATACAAATAACAGAAATAACTATATAATTCCGAAAGATAGTAAAACCAGAGAACAACAAAATCTAACTAAATTAAAATGAAGAACTTCCTTTCATGAGAGTGAAACAAAGGATTTAGAAATAGCGGAGCGGTATGAATTATAATTAGATACAACTGAGACTACTTCAAAAGATCAGGAAACTGAAAAGATAGTATACTTATTTAATCGTAGCTTGCTTTGTAAAATTGTTTTTTATCTCATTATTTTATGCAATGAGTTTTTAACTTATGCATTTGTATTTGTCAATGAATTATCGAATTAGAACTGACAATAAATCGAAATTGATTAGGCGATACAATATTAGGATAAAATATTAGGACACTATGCTGATGCAAAATGTGCACCGGTTTAAACTGAATATCATAATTTTAATATTGTGATACAAAAATATTCATCAGCATCATCAAATACTTTATTTTCGATCACAAAGATCTTATAAAGTGCGAAGTGCAATAAAAAAAATAGGACAAGTAATAAAAGCAATATACAAAATACAATATACAGCAATAGTTAAGAGCAGTACAAAGTTGAAAGACAATAATAAAAAACAGCCCCGTTTTTAACATACAATAAATTTAGGAAGCTATGTCATACATTTAGAGCGTTTGATCCATAGTGCATGCCAAAATCTGGCCAAACCAAATACCACCGCCCTGCGTGTATCGGTAGCTAAAATTCTCATAGCCTCCAAGTAGTGCCCAGGTCCAACCAGTCTACATAATGGCACAATCCACTTAGCCCGCAGATTTTTGTAATAAGGGCAAAAACATAGCAAGTGGACTTTTGACTCTGGGCATGCTTAACATGCAGGACATTGATCATCTGCGAAGGCATTGCTACACCATTTATTACTGAACACTCTAGTTGGCAAAGTTTTAAAACGGTATTGGATAAATCATTTCTGTGCCAACTGTGGTACAATTTCATCAATAGTTTTCTCATAAAAAGGGGCAAATTTAAAATTCATAAAATCTTGGGTCAAGGTACCCACCCGTTTGGCCGTCTCCTTCTCCACAATAGTATCCCAGTATATCTTTTTGACCCTACATTTCGGGATGAGGCCCAGTTTTTCTGGGGTGGACCAGTATTCCTCCATCCCAAGGCTCTGCAATAGATTCTTCAAACAACTAAACCATGGGATAGAGTTAACCTGGGATCGCTTTAAGAGATCTATTGTATCTGCTCTATATGGAGTGAGCTCATTTACTGACCACAGGCGGCGCCAGAACATTAACTGCTTGTAGCCCATTTTGTGCAATAAAATTTTTTGACCCAATTCTAGAAACAAGGGAGCCAGAGGAGTGCTAATGGGGAGGTTTAACATTGATCAAATTAGCCTGTTTTCTACCAGGGTCAGGGAGTTTGTATTTCCAATACCCCACAATTCACCCCCATAGAGCGTTCCCCCCAGTATTTTGGTATTATACATTTCTAACACTGGGGCCGCTTTCCTTGACACTGTTTTTTTGTGTATCTTGCCTAGGTGAGCAGTTTGCTGGATTAGTGATAATTGGGTTTTTTCAATTTGTGGTGCCCAACTTATATTTGAGGTTAGGTGAATGCCTAAATAATCAAATGAATAAACTTGCTCGAGGAGGCTATCTCCTACGTACATTTGTCTTTTGGATGTCTTGGAGTTTCCCTTCGAAAAATCCTAAATTTGGTTTTTCCTCATTTAGTGCCAAGCCATGCTCCTTACAAAATTTGGTAAAATTATTCAGCAATTGTTGCAAACCAAGGGGGGATTTAGAGATTAGTAGAGTGTCATCCGCAAAGAGTAAAGCTGGTACTCTTCGATCCCCCACCTTTGGGGAGTCAGATCCATCCATATCTAGATAATCAATCACGCCATTAATAAAAAGAGAGAATAGCGTGGGCGCTGGACGCACCCTTGTCTCACTCCACAGTTGACAGGGAATTGCTCAGTGAGCTGGGTATTATCCCTCCACCTAACTTGAGCAGTATTTGAGGAGTGAAGCCGAACTAAGATTTCTAACAAGTTGTGTGGCAACCCTATTTCGGCCAACACTCTCCAGAGCTTTGCTCGTGGTACCAAATCAAATGCAGTACGTAGTTCCACAAATGCAACATATAGTTTGCCCCCTCTAATACTAACCTCCCTCCAATAGATACACAGGAAGGGGAATACCTAGTCCAACGTGCTAATGTTTGCACGAAAGCCAGCTTGGAAATCACTCAGGATATGGTGCTCAGTGATCCATTCCTGTACTCGTCGCAACACCTGCTTGCAGAAGATTTTCTGCAGTGAGTATATTAGGCTTATAGGTCTATAGCTGGCCCGGTTAGCTCTATTACCCTTTTTAAAAATTGGGATAATCTCAGCTATATTCCATGATGGGGAATATCCATACCTGCTACATTAGCATTTGTAATCATGTTGATGTAGGGGACCCAGACAGTTAGATCCTCTTTAAACAAATCATTTGGGATTCGATCAGGGCTGGGGACTCTAGCTGCAATACTAGAGCAAATTGCCACCCGGGTTTCTTCCATGGAGAACACTAGGTTCTCTGCTACTTCATCCTGGTTCTCCCCCCACTCTCCTAGAGGAGCCACCGACTCGCAGTTACGTTGTGCATAAAGCCCCCCAAAGTGGGTCACCCATTTCTCAGGTTGGACTGTATACTCCAGTTTTAGCTCCCTACCATTAAGCCAATAGGCTGCTTGTTTCCAAAAGGACTTAGAATCCTTTGCTAAGGATGCCTTTTGAAGGGTGGACCAAAGGGAGTCTTCCCATCTCTTCCTAGCTGACTCTAAAGCTTTCTTATAGTTTCTTCTGCATATTACTAGATGTGAGTGAACATTGGATTTTGCTGCCCGTACAAGATCAGCATTGGCTTTCCTACAGTCCTGGTTGTAACATACTGCCTGTATCTGTCTATGTTCCAGTTTCTGATCCCTGCATGGCTTGGCTAATAGATCCCTAATTTCCTGAAAAGTTGATTCATGCTTGGTAGGCAGCTTCCTGAGTAACCTATCTTTGGGACATTTCAACAATTCTTCCACATTCTGGCGTACTATGCTTTTCACTTGGTCCAGGGCCTCGGGATGTTTCTCCACCCAGTCCCATCTGATCGTTCTTATATTATTTGTATTTGAAAGTAGTCCCAGATCTTTCTTACCACAACTGCCTGTTTCTATAGAGTTTTCACCCAGATTCTTTAAGGACAGGGTCAAGGCGTTATGATCACTATGAAGGCGATTAACCACTACCATGTCATGGACTAAGGGCCAAAGACTAAGTGCAACCAGACAGTAATCGATCCTGCTGGCATGACCAGGTCTGTTGTAGGTTAACTCACCTTTTTGGTCTGAATATGTTCTCCCATTAGAGGCTCTCAAGTCATGTTGTAATGAAAGGGCCAGAAAGCAAAAGACACACAATTGATGGACGGAATGCAGAACAAATCAAAACATTCACCCCCAGTCAAGAGATCTGGGTTAAATCCATCATTCTTTTGCTCACCATGCCACTCCAGTTTAGACCTGGCCATATGCAAAGCAGTCTTGACCCTGTGCCTCATGGGAACAGTCCAGCCCGAACTGCCAAGCCAGGTCCTCCCCGGACCAGAAACAAGCATCCTAGGACCGGTTTCGGGGTTTCACCCCTCATCAGCCAGGATAGCTTGATTCCAGTGGCACAATGAGCCCGGGACCCACGTCTGGGCATACCCGGTGAACTTAGGGCGAGAAAGCAAAAGACACACAATTGGTGGACGGAATTCAGAACAAATCAAAACATTCACCCCCAGTCAAGAGATCTGGGTTAAAACCATCATTCTTTTGCTCACCATGCCACCCCAGTTTAGACCTGGCCATATGCAAATCAGTCTTGACCCTGTGCCTCATGGGAACAGTCCAGCCCGAACTGCCAAGCCAGGTCCTCCCCGGACCAGAAACAAGCATCCTAGGACCGGTTTCGGGGTTTCACCCCTCATCAGCCAGGATAGCTTGATTCAGTGGCACAGTGAGCCCGGGACCCACGTCTGGGCATACCCGGCGCAATTAGGGCGAGAAAGCAAAAGACACACAATTGATGGATGGAATGCAGAACAAATCAAAACTTTCACCCCCAGTCAAGAGCTCTGGGTCAAATCCATCATTCTTTTGCTCTCCATGCCACCCCAGTTTAGACCTGGCCATATGCAAATGAGACTTGACCCTGTGCCTCATGGGAACAGTCCAGCCCGAACTGCCAAGCCAGTTCCTCCCCGGACCAGAAACAAGCATCCTAGGACTGGTTTCGGGGTTTCACCCCTCATCAGCCAGGATAGCTTGATTCCAGTGGCACAGTGAGCCCGGGACCCACGTCTGGGCATACCCGGCGCAATTAGGGCGAGAAAGCAAAAGACACACAATTGATGGATGGAATGCAGAACAAATCAAAACTTTCACCCCCAGTCAAGAGCTCTGGGTCAAATCCATCATTCTTTTGCTCTCCATGCCACCCCAGTTTAGACCTGGCCATATGCAAATCAGTCTTGACCCTGTGCCTCATGGGAACAGTCCAGCCCGAACTGCCAAGCCAGATCCTCCCCGGACCAGAAACAAGCATCCTAGGACCGGTTTTGGGGTTTCACCTCTCATCAGCCAGGATAGCTTGATTCCAGTGGCACAGAGAGCCCGGGACCCACGTCTGGGCATACCCGGCGCACTTAAGGCGAGAAAGCAAAAGACACAATTGGAGCAATTGGAGCATGTGGACCGACTGAGAGGGCCAAGGGTCGAGCGGAAGTGATGACAGATGCCAGAAGCTAGTGCTGCTGTTGTTTGTGGATCGCAGCGGATCGCTCACGTGCGGCAGAGTGCTCTCTCCCGTGAGCTGCAGGAGCTGCAGGAGCCGCGAGTGCCTCCCAACGTGGCAGGAGCTGTAGGGCATTGGCTGAGCGCGGCGGAGAGCCGCGAGTTGCCTTCCAGTGCGGCGGGAGCCGCAAATTGCTCTCCTGTGCGGCGGGAGCCGCAAGTTGCCTTCCTGTGAGCAGCGGATCACTTGCCTGGCGCGGCAGAGGCCGTGTGGGCTTCTCATCGCGACAGGGGCCGCAAAAACATTGCCGAGTGCGGCAGAAAACCGCGAGCTGCCTTCTGATGCGGCAGGAGCCGCAATTCATTTTGACAGTAGCAGAGGAGCAGCAGAGCGAGGACGCCGTGAAGACGCCGTGAGGGCTGTGAGGAGAGGCCGTGAGTACAGGAGACGGTGGTCCATATAAATAAGGGGGTTGCGGTGGATGAAGTTTCCCACTGGGATCTGCCTCTAATTACATCTAAGTGGCCATCTGTATTTACTATATTGCCTATCAAGGCCCTGGTTGTGGCTTAAGCCTAAGCTGGAGACAGGCTTTAATTACCAGGACGCTTGAGCAGCAGGAATAACCAGCAGTAATAGCAGTTCAATAATCAAGTAACTAATGACTAATGATTAATGACTAGTGTCTATAAAAACTGTAAAACTGCATAAGAAGCTGTGAGTTAGGAGTAGAAACTTGGCGCTAGGTCCGGTGTTGCATGAGCGGCGCACCGGTGCATTGGCGCTTTGGAGCTAAAACCTCCCTGGCTGTGTTGGCTGGTATTGGCCAAGGGTATTTCTCTAACATTGGATCTTGTTGGCTTAGCAAGGAGTGCACGACTGTCTACTGCTACGACCCCGCCGGATCAAATAAAAAAAAAAAAGACACACGGGTATGCCCAGACGTTAGTCCTGTGCTCTCCATGCCACTGGAGTCAAGCTATCCTGGCTGATGAGGGGTCAAACCCCGAAACCGGTCCTAGGATGCTTGTTTCCAGTCCAGGGAGGACCTGGCCTGGCAGTTCGGGCTGGACTGTTCCCATTGGGCGCAGGGTCAAGAGTGATTTGCATATGGCTGGGTCCAAACTGGAATGGCATGGTGAGCAAAAAAACGATGGATTTAGGCCCAGATCTCTGTACTGGGGTGAATGTATGACATTGTTCTGCATTCTGTCAATCAATTGTTCTTTTTGCATTTGTCACCCCGAGTGGGACGGGTATGGCCAGACGTGGGTCCCGTGCTCTCCATGCCACTGGAGTCAAGCTATCCTGGCTGATGAGGGCTGAAAGCCCGAAACTGGCCCTAGGATGCTTGTTTCCAGTCCAGGGAGGACCTGGCCTGGCAGTTCGGGCTGGACTGTTCCCATTGGGCGCAGGTTCAAGACTGATTTGCATATGGCTGGGTCCAAACTGGAATGGCATGGTGAGCAAAAAAACGATGGATTTGAGCCCAGATCTCTGTACTGGGGTGAATGTATGACATTGTTCTGCATTCTGTCCATCAATTGTTCTTTTTGCATTTGTCACCCCGAGTGGGACGGGTATGCCCAGTTGTGGGTCCCGTGCTCTCCATGCCACTGGAGTCAAGCTATCCTGGCTGATGAGGGTTGAAAGCCCGAAACCGGTCCTAGGATGCTTGTTTCCAGTCCAGGGAGGACCTGGCCTGGCAGTTCGGGCTGGACTGTTCCCATTGGGGGCAGGGTCAAGACTGATTTGTATATGGCTGGGTCCAAACTGGAATGGCATGGTGAGCAAAAAAACGATGGATTTAGGCCCATATCTCTGTACTGGGGTGAATGTATGACATTGTTCTGCATTCTGTCCATCAATTGTTCTTTTTGCATTTGTCACCCGAGTGGGATGGGTATGCCCAGACGTGGGTCCCGTGCTCTCCATGCCACTGGAGTCAAGCTATCCTGGCTGATGAGGGCTGAAAGCCCGAAACCGGTCCTAGGATGCTTGTTTCCAGTCCAGGGAGGACCTGGCCTGGCAGTTCGGGGTGGACTGTTCACATTGGGCGCAGGGTCAAGACTGATTTGCATATGGCTGTGTCCAAACTGGAATGGCATGTGGAGCAAAAAAACGATGGATTTAGGCCCAGATCTCTGTACTGGGGTGAATGTATGACATTGTTCTGCATTCTGTCCATCAATTGTTCTTTTTGTAATAAAAGGGCCAGTATCTGACTAACTCTCTTAGTCCACCTAACTGGTGGGAGATCAAGCTGAGGGACCTGCCAGACCTTATCCCAATCCTCTTTCAGGTCTCTAGGGGTCATAGCTAATGGTTCAAGAGTACAATTTAGGTCCCCTGCTACCAGGGCTCTTACACCATCGTGGGATTTGGATAATGCATGATCTAGGATTTTGATAGTGTTAATATCTTCAGAGTCTCGATCGACTCTGTTATAAACATTATAGATCCTAGTTTTTGAATCCCCAAAAATATTTAGGTCTATAGCTAGTATATCAGGGGAGTCAATATGAACCAATTTTATTTTTAGACCAAGAGTGTTACTGACCCAAGTTGCTAGACCTCTAGATGGCCTCCCCTTCTCTTTCCTGATGGCATTTAGGCCATAAGTTGAGAACCCATTCCTATGTGGGGTGTGCAGACTCCATGTTTCTTGAAAGAGTATTATATCATGTGAGTCCACAAAGGAACCCCAATTGGGATCGGCTAAGAGTTTAGTGATCCCTGCCACATTCCATACCAGAATTCTTAGTTGGCTTGGGTGGGTATTTGAAGTGATACAGTTGATATTGCTCTCAGCAGTTTCCTCTGGCTCAACATTGGGGAACCGCTAGCAACCTCTCCTCCTCTCACATTCTAATGTACACTACTTCCCTCTATAGTGGCAGGCACCCCCGGTCCTCCTGCAGCTTGTTCAACCAACCCTTCCTGAGTATTGCCAGGTGAAATCATACATTCGTCTAGGTGTAAAAATCCTCTTTTCTGCCGTCATACCTGTGCACCCAGGCCACTTGATTTAAATCGGGGCTCCCCACTCCGTACAGACCCAGAAGTCATTAAATCCATTTCTGCCGGAGGTCTATATCTAATCGAAATAGAGGTATTGACAGTGGGGATAGTGCATGAGTCAATTGACATAAGACTATCCACAGGGGTCAGGGAGAAGAATGAGACTATAATCATATCCTTTGTAGACCCTGGGACCGCTACTCGTTTAACATTTCTAATATCATCCCTTATGATAGAGTAGCAGTGCCGGGTTTCCCTAAACCAGTAGGTAACCTTGTTTTTGAGTGATTCACAATCTTCATAACCATCCTTTGGTAATCTGGGTACTTCAGTTAGGTATATTTCATGATTGTTGACCTGTTGGGGTCCCTTATAGATGCCGTTCACTATTTTACCCTTCCCCACTGACCTCCCGGGCCCAGACATACTGATTCGCCTTTCTGATGATGGAGTTATGGCCTCACTAGCCATCAACACCTCCCCCTTGCCCTTGGGAATACATGGTGGGGCCATCATCATTTTTAGATACACATTACTGACCAAACCATTTTCCTGGTAAGTGGAAAAATTTGGAATTGGCCTAGGCCGATGGTCCTAATAGATCGAATTAGGGCCAGGAGGGGTAGACCTTCCTCTTTCCCCCTCGAAAAGCCCTGGAACAGGGGGTGGTGGATTTTTATAGAATGTGGGCAGAGAAACAGCGTTGACTTCCCTGGGATTTGGTTTGCCCCTCCCTGCTAGGTCTTGGACCTCCTTCCTTAGAACAGCTACCTCTTCTCGCAATGATTCAATTGTGGATTTTAATGCCTGCATCAAGCCAACCAGCTCGGTGTTTCCACCGCCTTTATCAACCACGCCGCCCACCATTTCTCTGTTGTCCCTAACTGTAAAAACCTCAAATCTATAATGGCACTCTATTTGGGGTATATGTACGTCCTCGATGGAGTCCTGAATATCTCTCGGTTTTGTCGATATATTTAGGTTTGGCATAGGGCCAGAGGGACAGCTTCTGGGCTTCTTCCCATTGTGTGAGTTCTTAAACATCAAATGGATTTGTATGTTCAAATTTTTTACTAGGGGCGGCATAGGAAGGTGTTCCTGCATGGACTCAAGGTTGTGGTCAGTGCTGGTGGAATTTTCTAATTGTGCGGAGGGCAAGGGAACTTCTAAACTAGCTATCTCATGACATTCAAAGAGAAGGGTCTCTGTCCTACCTATAGACACGTGGCAGATAGCACCAGTGCCCCTCTTTTTGGAACGGGGTGCACCCTGGACTTTGTCTTGGCCTTTCCTTTTTCCCATGGCCTTATAAGCCCTTGGTAGGGAAGCAGATTATACAAAACTTCTTGTGCTTACCCACTCCACCTATGACCATCAATGAGTCTAAATAGCCCCCTTGAGGCATGTTTCTTTCCCCCCAATTCCCTTGTAGTTCCACTAAAGAAAGATATCCCAGTCGGTCCAGGAGGCAAGAGAAAAGCAGTACTTGTGTAAGGGACAAATACTCAACAGCAGGATCAGCTTAATTTCAACAGTACCTTTTGGGCGTGGAGTTCTATGGGGTGGCAGACGGGCGATCAGGCAATCCACATCGGCCGCTGACGAAGAACTAAGGGGTGTGGCCCTGCCCTGCATCTTCCTGGCTCTGATGGGTGCAGACGGGCCTGCCCTTGTCCCGGGCACAGCCCGGGTGCGCGTCCCGCGCTGCATGTGTCCCCAGCACCTCTTAAGTGCTTCCGGGCGCGTGTGGAAGGGCAAAGGTCTTGGTGGTGGCTCCTGCCGCAAGAGGCTCTGAGAATTGAAGTCCCCCGGTGTAACGCTGGCGTCCCATGCTGCGTGTGTCCCCTGCTCCTCTAAAGTGCCTCCGGGCGCGTGTGGAAGGGCAACGGTCGTGGTGGTGGCTCCTGACGCAAGAGGCTCTGGGAATTGAAGTCCCCCGGTGTAATACTGGCGTCCTGCACTGTGTGTGCCCCCTGTTCTTCTTAAGTGCCTCCGGGCACGTGTGGAAGGGCAAAGGTCGTGGTGGTGGCTCCTGCCGCAAGAGGCTCTGGGAATTGAAGTGCCCCGGTGTAACTCTGGTGTCCCGCGCTGCATGTGTCCCCTGCTCTTCTTAAGTGCCTCTGGGCGCGTGTGGAAGGGCAAAGGTCGTGGTGGCGGCTCCTGCCGCAAGAGGCTCTGGGAATTGAAGTCCCCCGGTGTAACGCTACAAAAATATTGTCACTAATATATTGTGATGTCAATAATATCACAGGCATAAATATCGAAGGTAAGAATATTGATTTTGGGGTTGTTTTTAATACAGTTGTAAAATATATTGTTTTTTTAAATATTGTAGATAATGATGGTTTTTATATCGATCGATTTAATATTTTATTTCGGCCAAAGGCCATAAAAGTTTCATAATAGTACAATCATTCAAAATACAATCTAAAATACATCGAACCATGTATAAAAATATTCTCAATAAAAATAGTCAACAATTTCAAATAAAACAATTTAGGTCAATCACCATAGCGTTCCATTGTTACCACCCCAATTAGTTCTCTTTTTAAAATGAGTTAAAAAGCTTCTTATAATACAATGAAATAAAAGGGAGAAGTGACTGGTTATTTTGTACAGTTCAAGAAACTTTCACAGTCATAAGTGTGTTGGTCCTTGTTACATCACGGCTTTATCCCCGCTTTTTTCCTTATCAGTCCCACTATAAACAAATATAGGGATAAGGCAAATTTGACGTGTGGTACAGTGCTAGTTGTCAGTTCCCTCAGTGCCTCTTGGTGCTTTCTAAATCCCATTGAATTACATAACGGTCGGAACCATTTCCTCCTTGCCCAATCATACGCCGGGCAGAAGAATAAGATATGTGCTGTATTTTCTGTGGGCCCTAAAGTGCGTGTAGTGCATAGAGTGCAAGAGTGATCTCCCTTGACCCCCAGTTTGCTGTGTGGCTCTTAGTCTGTAGAATATTGTACCTTAACTTTAGGTACAAAGTTCTTGCTAAATACGGCTGTACATTATCGAGAAATTCTTCCCGACTTGGGCTTGGTTTAATGGTGAGGAATTGAGATGTTAGCCTTCCTAGTCTCGGGTCACAGTGGAGTACGTTCAGTGTGTGTTGCCAATACGTTCTCTTTAATATGTCTTTGCAGCTTGATGTTAGGCTGCGCGGCTCGGTCCAGTATGATCCAAGACCTAACTCTATGAACCATTTCCTTACAAATCTTAGCCAAGGGAAGGTGAGGTGTGTGTCAATGGCCAATAGTTCTCGGACACCTTCTCTGTATGCTACTAATTCTGGTGTTATCCACAAGCGTATCCAATAAAGCAATGGTCGCAGAGTTATGAGATGCCCTATGCGCTTCATATCTAAATCGTGGAACATTGGGATAAGTGGTGCTGATGGGGGTAGCCCCAATAATCTGCTCGCAAATTTATTTTCCCCAAATATTAGTTGTTTGATGTCACTAATGCCCCATAGCTCTGATCCATACAGTGCTGCTGCCTGGACCTTACGTTTGTATAGCTCGAGCGCTGGTGTCACAGGTTTGCTTGATGACAGACTATATTTCTTAAGGACCGCCCCTGACCCTTGGGCTAACCGTAGTGCTGAGTGGTTAACTTGCTGTTTCCATGCTAATTTGGAATCTAGTAATATATCCAGATAAGTAAAATTAGTGGCATGTTCTATTCTCTGGTTGCTTAACGTGAAATTATTTTTAAAACCCTTGTGTGGGTTTATGGTCATGTACTTGGTCTTACTAGTGTTTATTTCTAGGCCTTTTACGTTGCAGTATCTGTTAAAATCGTCCATCAGGTTTTGTAGCTCCTTTGGAGTCTGTGAGATCAGGATGGTATCATCTGCAAACAGCAGCGCTGCTACCAAGTTTCCATTCAATTTGGGAGGGTTGTTTGCTTTTTTTTGTAGGTAGTTTACCACATCATTGATATAGAGTGAGAACAGGGTGGGAGCAAGTACGCAACCCTGTCTCACTCCTCTCTCTATTGGGATTGGCTTTGTGAGTTCCCCATTCATGCCCCAACGGACTCTAGAGTAGTTTTCATTGTGCAGCCTTTTTATCTGTGTTAATAGGCTGGGGGGAGCTATTTGTTTTTTTTAGTGAATCCCATAGTAGACATCTGGGTACAAGGTCGAAAGCTGCCCTCAAGTCAACGAATGCTACGTAGATGTGGCCCTCCCTTATCTTGATGTATTTCCAGATGATGCACAAAAGTCTGAAGACTTGGTCTACTGTGCTAGTGCATGATCTGAATTCTGCCTGATATGGGGACAGTATATTGTTGGTCTCTATCCAGTCATCAAGCCTGTTCAGTGACTGTCTGGCATGGATTCTTTGAAGTACATCTATCAGGCTGATTGGCCTGTAATTCTCGGGTTTCTGTTTGCTGCCTTTTTGTGGATAGTGACAATTTCAGCCCCTTTCCACGTTCCCGGTATTGGTGCGCCTGCTGCTATTGCATTGCTAAGGGAGTTGACATATGGGACCCAAACCTTTTTATCGTGTTTGAATAGATCTCCAGGGAGTTTATCTAGTCCCGGTGCTTTCCCCTGCTTGATGTTATCTATAGCATATTCGGTTTCTTTCAGTGAAAAAACGATCACTTCACTATCTCCCTCATTTTTAGCAGGCTCACTGTCTTCAATCAAAGTGGAAGTGGGCCTGAAACTGGAGTACAAGTTAGTAAAATGCTCGGTCCAAGCCGCTGAATCCAAATAATGCTCCGTCCTCGCTACTTGGTCCTTGCCCCCACATGCTATTATTTTCCAGAACTCAACTGAGTTATTAGTTTTTACTGCATGCAAGAGGTCGAGCCAGCTTTTTTCCTCCCAATTCCTCTTGGCAGTAGCCAATGCTCTCCCATGAGCATCCCTGGCCCTCCTTATTGAATCTGCGTTTCCCTGCTTTAGACATTCAAGTAGGATTTTCTTAGTTCTTCTACACCCTGTTGTATACCATGGATTTACTTTTAGTCCCAACTTAGTATTGGGTTTCGGTTTATTACCGATGTTTTTAGTGAGAAGGGGCTCTAGCTTTGCAACTAAGAGAGTGTGCATAGATGTTACAGACAGATTGCTTGTCTCGAGATCGACGCCCACTACCTCAGCAAAAGTGTCGTAGATGCTTGTTATTAGCTCTATATTACCTGTAACCTTAGGCCACTTAATAGATCTTCGATTATTTCCTACTAAGGGATATACATTTTGCATGCAAATATCGGGTTGGTCATCCCTTACTAACTGACCTATTACTTCTAAACATAGTGGTCGGTGGTCACTGTCCTACCTCATCTCTATTCTGAAGCTTACTCTCCTGCTCCAGCTATGGATGCTGTGCATTACAAAATCTATTCTCAACTGTGAGCTACCACGTTCAAAAGTGTTAAGAAAGGCTTTTTCATCCCCATTACTGAATACCCTCCCATTGCATGCCCTTAGTGGTATTTTATGGCGAGCTGCATTATCTGTAGTGCAGCATTAGTGCAAGGTTTTGGTGGCCCGCCACTAATTGAGGCAACCCTATGGCCATATCCTCTTCCTCTGTTACATTTTCTAATCCATTTAATGGCTCCTAGGCACAATTAAAGTCCCCACATACAATCACGGTGTCGCTAGGATCTACATGGTCCAGGGAGCTACCTAGTGTGTTGATGGTCTCGGAATTTAGATTTTGACTCATTGGTCTGTTATAAGTGTTAAAAAAGTACAATTTTTCGTTGGTTGTTATTGTCTAGGTACACTGCCAATAGGTCTGGGGAGTCTATGATGTAATCGTTGGATCGCATCCCTAGTGTTATTTTCATCCATATTACAAGGCCCCCAGAAGGTCTTCCTCTCTGAGTTGGAATAGCATTCTTGTAGTACGTTTTGTAACCTAACTTAAATGGGGGGGGTAAGTAACCATGTCTCTTGGAAAAGGTAGATGTCAAATTTTTCTATGTAATTATGCCAATCCGGGTCATCAAGTTTTTGTTTTAGACCAGCAACATTCCAGGATACTATAGCTATAGATGCTTGTCCTTTCATGAATATTTTGTGTGTCAGAGTGTTATGGTCTCTAGTAGGAGGCGCACCCATGCAACGTGACGCACCCTCCAGCTCAATAAGGCAGCTAACAGCGCTCGTTGCACCTACGGCAGGTAGCGGACCATTCACATTTGTGTTAGGCACCTTCTGTTGGGGCTCTTCGCTTGAGCTAATGTCACCCTGGCATGAATGGGAGAGATATAATCTGGAGGACCAGTGGACTTCCTCCAGAAGTCAGTTGTTATGATCTAAATTGGAGCTGCAAGTTCTTCTGTCCAGCGATAGGAACGGAGCTGACATATGGGGAGT
The DNA here is from genome assembly GCA_963921515.1 of Calotriton arnoldi. Lineage (NCBI taxonomy): Eukaryota > Metazoa > Chordata > Amphibia > Caudata > Salamandridae > Calotriton > Calotriton arnoldi. Next base: position 94,777 of record CAWUFW010011732.1, read on the forward strand.
AGAGCGCCTGAATTGAATAGAGGAAGAGTCAGGGGAACAAGTGCGAAATTCTACGGCGAGGAGACTGTCGGCCAAATCTGATCCTTTTAATATCAGCTCAATGCAATCTAGTGGTTGTCCTGGTGATGTGCATCTACGCGCCCTAATAATGTCGTCTCGGATTACCGAGCGACAGCCCCTAATATAGCGGATCCAGTGGATCGCTTTGTTAATCAAGGAGTCCTCCCCCTCTAATCCCTGCCTCGCGCCAAGTTTGGGAACATTGACCATGAAGATTTTGTTGGCGAGTGGCAAGCGATGGTTTTTATAATATGTTTGTTAAATTCTTCTGTTACGTTTTTATTTTATATATTAAATTGAAAAATAGATTGGTTTAATTTAAATGTTTATTATATTTAATTTTATTTGGAAGTTTTTTTATTTTTTGAAAATTAAATAATGTTTAATATTTTTTGTAGTGAGATGTTTGGTTTATTAGAGAAAATGGCAGGAAGGTTTTCAAAGTACACATGTTAAAATATATATTTTATTCATTTATTACAGATTAAATCTCTTTAATTGTAATTTAAGAACTGGTAAAATATAAAAAAATACATTTCAATTTCAAAAATGTTCTTATTTTTGATACTTTCTAAATTATTTTAAATAATTTAATATCAAAATTAATTATTAATATGTTCTTCGAATACTGGGATGTTACAATTCACCCACTGCGGGACAAATATCAACATTTGCAGATTAATTTTGTATCAATACATTACCACGGTAAAGTACCAGGGCAGGCATACTTGTATATGTTTAAACACCATGCTCTCTAAACATGCATGATTATCGATTCAATTTTGAAAAGTTTTAATATAAACACCCTTATTGGATATCTCTCATATTCTCCATAGCAACTGTGAGTTAAATATATATATATATATTAAAAATATCAAATATGTTTACGTTTCATTTAAAAAAATAAGTCTGAATTCTCTAGCCATTACTTTGTGATTTTTATAAATGAAGTAATTTTGAAAAATTATGTATGTGATCTACTTTCTTTATTTTTCAAAAATAATATTTGTATTTACTTTTTATCTTTTGTTTGTAATTAGTGTTTGTTATGTTTTATTTTATATTGTGTTATATTTAATTTATACAGTATTCATCTAATTTCTAAATATACATTGTAATTATAATTTAAGGTGTTTAAAAAATAAGATGATCCATTGTATTTGTCATGTTCAAGGGTGTTGCTAAGTTATACAGGATAACATTGTTAGTGTTAAAAGATCAGGCTGTTCTAACTCTAGCTTAGACGTCCTTGAATTAGTTTTAGGTTTTTCTGATATGGCTGACAATCTGGTTGACCTTGATCATAGAACAAATACACCAAGTAATTCCAATATACAGTTCAAATATACCAGGCCTCATGCCCCTGCAGGCATCAATGGCCCTGCTTCTCCTCTCAGCCTAATAGATTGACTCGGAGAGACATCCCAGGGAGACCTACAGGAGACCCAAGTTTTTGCTACCCAACTGCCAGTCCACCTCATACTGGTGGGGCTAGTACAGAGTCTGACCTGTCTGACCCGTCTCTCAATTTATGCTTTATAAATACCTCTAGTGTACTTACCCCCACCCCAGTTAATGCCAACAAGATGGGGAGTGTACTAACCCCCACTCCAGTTAATGCCAATATGATGGGGAGTGTATTTACCTCATTCAACTTAATTCTATCATGATGGGGATGGAAGGTATGAAAGGCATAGTATCAAATCAGAATGCTGCTCATGTGGAAGGCCTCTCATTGATTTCTTGGAATCTGACTGAAGTCAAATCAAAACTTATTGAGCAGGAATGGCACTCCTTTATTAGAAAGTATGATATTAGTTTATTCCAGGAGACCTGGGCATTGGACAAAATCTTCATGAAGGGGTTTGTTTAATACAGTGTGAAAGCTTTACCACCGAGGAATTTTGGGTGGGCGGGGGTGGGTGTATTAATACTGGTGAAGACCGACATTATGTGTACTCATGAATTTCTCACCTGATTTAATGGGGATAATGCTTGAATTCCCAACTGGTTTGAAATTGGTGTTACTAAATATGTATGCTAGGACTAAGCCTTCGAATAATGAATCACCGATTATATCGCTTTTAGACAATTTGATTGTTCAATTTCAGCAGAAGGCTAAAGTGATTGTAGCTGGTGATTTTAATTCTTCATTTGAACCCTCTCAATTGCTTAGAATGACAGCAGAAAAGGAGGACGAGCAATGGGGCATCCCTAGCCTTGAAGGTAAATCTCATCACTGTCTCTCCAATGTTGCTCTACAAATTGCATCTGTGATCTTTGGGCAGATCTTGAGAGCATGCAATGGGAGAACCCGCTCTGACCAAAAGAGAGCAGCCACATTTAAGAGAGGAGTCATCACTAGTGTGATTGATTATGTTTTTTTGTAGGTCAGACTCTGGCCCCTTTATCGTGACATGGTAGTTTTGCCCCACTGAGATACTGACCACAACCCCAAGATAGTTACACTTAGGGGTAATGACCTTGCAAGATCGCTGTCTAAACACAGTACTCTGGTCCCTGAACCGGTTGTGGCCAGCAATTACAGACGTGTTTCCTGGCCTAGGGTTATAGCTAATGAGAACCTCTACACCAAGATATATATGTGGTTATATATTCTTTATCAATTTATGAGAATTCCTCTGAGGAGGCTATACCAATCTTAGATATTCATTGTAGGTTTTTTAACAAAGAGTATTTTTTTATAAAAATTCTACCTGTAACATACGGTCCCCCCCAAGACTCAAAATGGTACTTGACCGACTGTGAGCAGGCTAAGAAGGCCCTGAGAAGAGCTATTAGGGCCCGTAAACAACTTGAGATTTGCACAGCCCGTAAGGAATACAAGAAGGTAATTGATCATGCAAAAAGGAGGTGGGAGGCTGTGGGCTAGTTATGTGAACATCCTCTGTAATGCAATAGCAAGGAAAGGAGAGATCCCAGATACCTGGAAGGAGGCGGAAATAATCCTGATATTTAAAAAAGGAGACGCTAACTGTCCATCAAATCATAGGCCTACTAGCCTAGTTGATAACCTTAAAAAATATTTGCCACATAGGTCCTAAATAGATTTCAGGAGTGGATGGAAGATCAGAGGAATTTCACTCCCTTTCAGGCAGGATTCCGTGCTAAAGTTAGCACTTTAGATCAGGTTTTTAAATTTGCCATCTTTTATTGGAAATATGTCTTGTTGGACAACCGTCGACCTGAGTGCCACATTCGATCTGATAGCCCGGGGGAGTCTTTGGAGAGTACTGGTAGCTATGAGAGTTCCAGGTGGGTTAACTGAATCAGAGGGTGTGATATAGGTGAGTTGACAAAGCACATCCCAGTCACAAGACGGGTTCGAAAGGGGTGTGTGTTGGCTCCCACCTTGCTCGCCCTATAAATAAATGATGAGGCTGAGGAACTGACAAAGTGTGTAAATGACTCTCCCACTCTCAGCAGGGCTAAAACACCTATACTTCTGTTTGCAGACGGTTCATTATTAATGTCCAAGTCCCCGATGGGGTTACAGAATCTTCTAAATATATTTCTGGAGTTCTGTGGCCACAGGGGTTCAGATTTAAATGCCGCAAAAACCAAATTCATGGTCTTTGGTGAGAATGTTAACAAGAGCTTTCCAGTAAGGGCTGGAGAAGACCGCTTGGAAAGAGTCTTTAGCTTTGATCATTTGTGGGTGACCCTGTTGGACAAAATGTAGGTGGGTCCACCAAATAAATAAAGGAGCCCTCACGATATCACATAGATCTAAGGCTATTCTAAGCTTCCAGAAGAACACATACTCACTATTTCCCCGGCTTTTGAAGCCATTCCAGCGAAGACCCAAAGCAGTGCATTGCACAGCGCAGAAGTCTGAGTTTACACTGATACCATGAGGCTCGCAGTGATGGAGAATACATCTGTCAGATCGTTGCTCTCGGTTCCCACAAAAACCCCCTTGGTCCCGCTTTATTTTAATATGGAGATGAAAAGAGTATCTGAACAGGCGCACTTAAAACCACTACAATTCTGGATTCATATCTGGACTACTCCGGAATTAGGCAAATACAGAGATCTTACTTGGAACTCAGGGAGAATTTCTAAATTATAATTTAGGCACTGCAGAGATAAGATTATTAACTTGAAGGATTATCTTGATATCCCAACAGTAACATCTGTAATGAAATTGCACTGCATTAGGTTGCTGGGACTAAGTTTTACGATTGCATTTTATTGTTTTATTATATTATATTTAAGTGTCAAGTTTACTGAATTAAGTGAAATCTGACATATGTACCACATGGATGTTTTGTATCTTTGATGGTTATAAAACCAGCTAAAAAATCTTAAACACTGAATTTATGGTGCTTTTATACAGTTTAAGAGCTTTTATGGAATGCTGTATATAGTAAATATGACCCATTTAGTGTCCAAAACCTTCCTTAAAATTGGTTACATTGGATTAGTAATAGTATATTTGAACCTTTTAGTGTCCAACAGATTCCCCAACTTGGTTTAGATTGGACAGGAAATAGTAAATATGACCCCTTTAGCACCTTAACCGCGGCGGCAATTCCGCCGCGGTGTGGGGCGTTCCATTAAGTGGGCGAGGCCGCGCCGGCCAACGGACGTGCGCAGCACTACCGAGGTAGTGCTCGCGACGGCCGTTGGCCGACGGGCACACTTAAAGGGTTATTGTCCACCAACTTCCACAGAATGGTTTAGATTAGAGTGGGAATAATATATCTTTGGTGTCCAACAAATTCCCCAAATTGGTTTACAGTCTATAGTTATGTGTAGATAGTGCTTTCAAAAAATATTAAGCAATACCATTTAATAGTTTAGCATTTTTTATTCATATATGTTATTGACTTCATGTAATGTGCATTCGCATTCTTTGATTTTGATACATACATTTTACGTTTCTATTAACTTTTTTGCATAGCTTCACATGGCATTTTTAGCACACCTTTAAGTCATATTTATATGTATATATTTTTTAAATTCAGCATGGTACATAATTATTTTTCTTACAAGTATTTATTACACATAGTACATTGTATGTTAGACTTTACATACACATTTGTATGTGCCCAATACATTGTTTAGCGTTTTTAAAATATTTTTACAAATGTTCTACTTACATCTTTAAACACCTTTCAGTAATTCTTAGGGCATTTCCTGGGATTTGCTTTGGAATATAGTCTTTTTTTAACTTTCAGTTGGTGTCCATGATTCTTTACCGCTACCTGTATTCTTTTACTATATTATCATTGTTGTGAGGCAGATTTAGTTCCTGTTGGTCGTGATTCGTTGATGTTGTTCAACATATAAAGTAAGACATTTTCTAAGTTATTATTTTGGGTTTTCGGGGTGGGGGACGTGGGTAGGTTTAGTCAGTCATAAAACTTTATTCGGATTAAAAATCCTTAAAAGGTCAAGTTACAAACATATTACACCCATAGTTCATTTTAGGAGGTAAAAACATTTAGAATCTCAACATATATGACATGGGATAAAATTATGAATGACAATATAAAAATACCAAAGCTTAAACCAAAGCCCAAACCTATTAGCAATATCGTTTGCTGATGCTGAGTGACTCTCTAATGAAACTGATCACAGCATGGCAAATCTCTGTCGAGTTAATGAAACTGATCACAGCATGGCAAATCTCTGTCGAGTCAAGGAGCTGTTAAAATTGAAAACCTTCCTGAAAAGAATTGAAATGCGTCAGCACAAAATAGAAAGTAAAACACATACTCACAAGTGGACAGAAAAGCAAAAAGTGCGAAGTGCTTTGCCTTGACAGATTATCGCATGGGGAAAAGGGAGATTCTAAAACCATGACCCTTGTTGTGGAAAAGCTAAGAGAAAATGCAATGACCCCAAATGGAGCCTAGTTAAATAAAACTTATATTGAGCATTTTCTGTATAATCTCATAGCCAGATGTTAAAACAAGGTAATTTGCCAGAGAGGGAAGCTTATAAAAGGCCAACTTTATCTGGTCTCTAGCAGAGCAGGCAATTTGGCCGGGGTTATAAAGAGCTCTGAGGTTCCCAGCCTACTAAAAGATTACCTATGGTACCCAGGCCAAAGTATAGACTCAGCATTATCCGAAGCCAGGCAATCCTGAAGAATATACTTAGATATTTCTAATTCTGGAGTTTACCAAATTTTTAACCATAATAACAGTGGTGCCAGACCCAGAAAAACCCCTACAAAATGTAGTCCCAATTCTAAATGACAAAGAAGGTTGGAGTACCCGGCATTACCATCAAAACTCTTCAGAGAATTATGTTCTTTTCTGTTTGTTATCTAGAGCTTTCACACATCCCCCAAACTCCAACCCCATACGGAGCTATGGAGAGACCCTTAGCTTCATATAAAGTGACTATTTCCCTGACTGGCCTGTGTCCTAGCTTGGCTGGCAAGCTGAAAATCGCTTCCACTGTTCTGTTAGCTTGCTGCACCCTTTACACCATCAAGGACTCCCAGTTAACTTATGGATCTAATGGCAATCCCAAATAACAGAAGCTCTCTACTTTGGCAACTAGAGCTCCCTCAATAAAAAGTTTTAGATTTAGCTTTCTTTGGCCCACAAACTATTGCAAATTACTTCTACTGATTAATCTTCAAATCTAAGGATGACATGAACTCTGCATAGATATCCAGAGCTTTCTGAAGGCTAATTGCAATCCTAGCTAATTGGAAAGTTTTGTCCACATAAAGAAATGTTGGAATAAAACGGGTGCCTGCCCTTAGATAATCCAATTTTATTTGGAGCAAATAAGCTTCTAAACCAATAATATGAATAAGAAACAAAAATTGGGCTAGGAACGCAACCCTGTCTGACACCTTGACTGCAATGGATAGAAGGAGTTCGTTCTCCCCCGGGACCATAACGGATCTTAGCTAAAGTATTCCAGTACAAAGGCTGAAGAAGAGTAGCCAGGGGTTCTTCTATCCCTAGGTTCCCCAACGTGTCCCATAGTTTGGATCGATTCACCATATCAAAAGCACACGACAAGTCCATGAAGCCTCGATGTACAGAACCTTTCAATGACTTGGTGTACTTACCAATAATGAGCGATAGATTCAGACACTTCTCAACCGTACAACTTCCTCATATGAAGTCATATTTTCAGAGAGAATGGGGTTTGAGATAGCCCAACCCTCTAAATGCACCAATACAACCCTACCCAAGAACTTAACTGTGGAATCCAGTATGGAACATGGCCAATAACAGCCGGGTTGGATCTATCCTTATTTTTACAGATGAGTACAACAATAGCCTCCTTCCATGTGGAGGGGAGCAGGAGAAAGATAGCAGCTCTGAAAACATTAGTGAGCAAGGGAGCCCAGAGGTCAAGGATATCTCTTAACAGATCTACAGGAACTCCATCAGGCTCTGGGGCTTTCCTACACTGGCTGTGCTTAATAGCCACCTCAACTTCCTTCACAGTGATGGACTGGCTAAACTTGAGGGCCAAATCCCCGTCCGTCCCTGAGGGGATCCCAATATCCTGATAATTATCAACACTATTAAAAGAATTACAAATTAGCGAGAAGTTAGTGACCCATAATGTCTCTGTGATTAGATTATCTATATTAGAGGATAGCCCACCAGCAAAAAGCGGGCATTTCATGACCTCCCAGAATTGCCTGGCGTCCCTCACACTCCCGGCAGCCAGGAAATCTGACAAAGCCTCATTTCTCAGTTCAATCTTCCTAGCCCATCAACGTGGCTTTATATACTTTATGTGCAATAGTAATTGTTTCCCTATTTTTTGGTACACCTTCAACTGCTAATGTGCTTTCGATCAGGCCACATTAAACCAGAGATGAGGAGGGGAAACAGATGTAGAATGTTTTACAGTTAAGGCCTGCAAAATAGCTGAAAAACGCTGCTAAAGACCTCAATAATTGAGGAGGAGTAGCAACCGGAGACACACACTTTTATTGTGTGCCATAAGTTTCAAAAACAGCATTTTCCAAAAACGTTTTGGATCAACCTGCTCCCATTTAAATCTGAGTCCATTATTGGGGCAGAAAGTAAGATGGACCACAACCTGCCTAGGCTCTGCAAACACATTTTAAGAGAAGCTACTAACGAGTTATTGTCATTAGCACAATTGGGGGAGATTTTAAAATCATCAAGTAGAAAGTTAAAACCACTTGAAATAAAAATAAAAATCAATAGTGCTAGATATATTCCCTCATATAAAGGTTCGATATGACTTATGAATGACCCTGAGACAATCGCTCAAAAATAATAGCTCCTTGAAGCATAAGATATTCTTCAAAGCATCCCCATAGTTAGAATGTCTAAAGTGTGTAATCATCTGGCTATCCTTATTTTCCAGACCACGAACGCGTTGGCCACTAAGTTCACATACCTTGAAATTAAAATTGCCTGCCCAGAGCAAGCAATATGGACGATTTTTAAAACTTGTGTTTGCGATCACGTCATTCACCATAGTCACAATATTTGTACAAAGGTGGTCGAATTTGTTATGGTAAAAAGTTACAATCAACAGATCCACTGTGCCCAATTCTGACAGCAGTAGTAATTGGTACCAGCGGGAACAGCTAACAGAATTTACATTTATTCCTTGGAACTGAATAGAATTTTAAATAGCCAGTTCTTCCATTGCCCTCCCAAAGACAGCTGGAAAAGCAGGGTTGCAAAAAGAGGAGAAGCCATTAATATGAAATTCATTCAAAGGCCAAGTCTCTTGTAAGCAAATCAGCTCAACATTTGTTAATGAATCCCAGCCAGTCGTCACTGGAAAGCTTTGAGCGAACCCCAGTAATGTTCCAGAATGATAAGCTAAAAAATATTCCAGTAGAGGGTGATCTGGGTGGTACACTCATGCTTAGACCTGGATTCACCTTCTGACCGAGGCCACTGTCTTATTTGGGGAAGGATCACCGGCCGTAAAGTTAGTCATAGGACCACTCTGTCTGGAAGGTGTTGGGCATCAATCGATTTCTTGTAAATCACTGAGAGCGGAGAAATGGCTACAAAGAGGAATCAAACGAGACTGGGGCGGGGCATCTGAATTACCATTGCTCTGCCAGTCATCAACTGCCACTCTGCGCAAAGGTCGTCAAGGTTTATAAAAATGACCCAGAAAAGCTAATACGTCCAGGGGAATCAACTAGATACCTCAGGGCTGAAAGTAAGTCTCCTACCAACATGGGGTTCCTGAAGATAACAACAACGCAGTCGTCAGGTGATGATTTTGATCCATGGCCTACCCCTGGGACTCCCCTGACTGACAGGATCTCAGTTGAAAAGTCATCCACCCACCCTGAGATAACTCTAAACCAGTGCATGACTTCGTGTTTCAAATCCGCCCCTGATTCCTTCTTTGCTGGATTTAAAGAGGGGACTTAATCAAGAATGATGATGTAAGGAGTTGATTTAGGGGGGAGTTGTAAGTACTGCTGGTCCAGAGTGCTATGTATTATTATACCACCTTCCTGTGTTGGTAAATGCCCTGTGATAGAAGGGAGAACAAGCCTTTCAGGGACCAAGATAAGGAGATCATAGCACATTTATGCTCAACAAATCAATAACAAAGGGTGACTACCTTACAGTTTAGAAAGGACATGGCTGAAGGGGGCATTAGGCCTAAGATTTGATTGTGAATTTAGTACAGGATGATTTACACTTGACAGTTCCTCACCCGGTGGATTAGGCATAGATGAAGGGGGGATGCCAAGATTTTACCAATCCCCTACTCAATTTTGACCATTAAATCCTAGCTCAGTGGCTTTACCAGTAGTTCCAGCCTAGTGAATAAAGCATTGCAATGGGCTTTCATCATCACATTTAAATGAGTTACCAAAGGAGAACTAACACCCTCCTCTTTGCTTTGTGTTGCCAGAGGAGCACTGCTTCCTCCTGCCGAAGTTGAACTGGGGTTTCCTTTTAGAGACTACCTGCTAAATTCTTCTTGATTTTTTAGGGAGAGATGAATTTGAATGAGAGGGGGACTCCGTGATGTCAATCGTCAACTCTGAGGTAGAAATAGCCACCGCACAGGATGCATCTGAGTAAGTCCTGTAGTGAAGACTCCGCCTATTAGAGCTGTCACTCAAACTGTTACTCAACTGCTGGCTTTATTGGCCACTCTTTCAATCAGCGGGGCAGGCTCTGGTGCATCCTTGCCCAAATTTTCCATATTACCAAAGTCACACTGCTCCTATGCCTGGTGGTTATTAGACACTGAAGTAGAAAGCTGCCGAACAATATACATTTTTCCTTTCACCCACCTAATTTCAGAGTTAATGACTCCCATTACAGAAGACAAGTAGTTTATAATGGAGGGGATATGAGCTGATGAGAAAGCCTTCACTCCACAAGGGCTTTGGATTTTCCTTTTGCCCTTGATCTCCAGTAAAATCAAAGAAAGATTTTAAAGCCAAAAGTATTAGTTAATCAGCCCCACAGACAAGGGTCTTACCTCAAAAAAACTAGACCAAAGAGAGGTGGCCCAGCCCAGGTTCTTTATGGTGCTGACGGGCACAGACAGGCCCATTCTTGGCAGCGTCTTCGACCGGGCATGTCCCACACGAGTCCTACAAGGCTGGAGTGCCCAGGCGCTCATGAGCACAACATCAAATCGCACCCCCTTCTGACCTTTGGAGAGCAGGGAGATAAAGTCCTACCCCAGCAAAACAGTGCAGGCAAAATGCGGGTATGGTTAATCTCTATTATGGTGTTAGTTTGTTTTGGTAAGGTTGTTTATTGGTAGTTTGTGTTTCAGTGTTATGTAGTGTAGTGTTGTAAGCCTAACTATAGTTTGTTTGTATATGCTGTTATAGCTATGCTATTGTGATATTTTCTATGATGTTTGTAAAGTTGTACTGTTATATTTTTACTGTATTTGGGTTGTATGTTATATGAGGGTGGGTATATTATGATATTTCAAGTTTGGACGCAGGAGTGCAACTATTTTAAAAATGTTTTTTTAAATGCATATTCAATTAGCTTTATTTATACTACTATTACTTTTCAATTTCTGGATTATCTGGGGCACATATAGTATGAATTATCTAGGTTGTTTATGAATTCCTGCCACCGTGGATTACTTCAGTTGCTTTACTTTGGAGACTTCATTTTTGCATTATATTTTGGGCTTCTTTGTGTTTGTTTTTCACTTTTTTGTGGATTGGATTTTTTTGGAAGTGGAAGTAGATCAAAAACATCAGCTACACAAGTATACGCTGAATATTTTTTCTTTTGTGGAGGGAATTGTTATATTTTATTGTATATATAGATATGCTTTCAGGCTAATTGAAAATTTTTATTTTGTATATGTGTGTTTTAGTTTTGCGAGAAGTATTTTTAATTAAATATAATAATACATTATTTTAGTTTTCTAAAAGAGATAATAGACACAGATAGTTGAGGTGAAGAAGGGAAGAGAAAGAGGATGGCTGCTCAGGAAAAAGCTACATTTCCACTGGATGAGGGTTTTAGTGTTAAGATAAGGTTGTGAAGCCTAAAGGTAAGAGGGCGAGGGAGACTCAGAATGTAAACCCAAATAGCTATGTTAGTCAAGGGAATCTGGAGGGTTCCTCTGGGATGTAGGAGGGTACAATGTGGTGTGGGGGAGGTGGGAGGGACACATAGGATGAGGAGCATGGGAAAAAATAGTCATCATCGCCACCAATAGAATAAGCCCGGGCTTAAAACTCTACTCTGTGGATTTTGGCAACTCCACGTTCCGCAGAGAACGTGGATTTACCGTTAAACTCCACACACCGCAACGGAGCGGAGGTTTTTATTGGTCTGCGTGCTCGAAATGTCATTTTGCGAGCATGGGAGCGACTTACCAGGTGCTCGTGATTGCCCACGAGATCTTTAGGACCATTCTCGGGTGCCACAATATTTGCTAGCCGGCCGCATGCTCCCTCGAAATTTTGCAGTCGCCAACATGTCATTTGGGTGTGCCAGCGACTTCCGGCAGATGGTTTCTGTTGTATGCGATCCCGAACACGTAGGATCTACTGTGGCTGCATTCTGGGGAAGAGTCTCTCCTCGAGAAGCATCAAAATCTTCCCGGACTGACGATTTAGAGTTAAAAACCTCCTTGAATTGTCATTTGCCAGTGTTTTTTTTGTGCAAGCAGTCTTTTTTTTTGTTTTTTACTTTTTTTTCAACTGAAAGGAAGTGCCCCAGAGTTTCCAACTTCCTGTTCCTGTCCAGCAGGCTCCTCCCAGTGCTTCGTCCATCTCCTGGTCACTTTTCATTTGGATTTGGAGCTGGAAGGATCACTCTTTGTGTCTGCTGCATATCCCATTGGATTTAAGGACTTTTGTGTTTGAGTTTTCACAAGTAAGTTGAAAAACTGGTGTTGTTTGTTTGATTGGGGCCATGCACCTGGATTTATTTGTACTGTTAATGGATTTTTAAAATGCATTGTGATGGGTGGCCTGTTGTTTTAGTCAGGGCCTAGTGATCACTGATTTCTTTGCATGTTATTTTTCTTCTTTTGTAAAGGAAAAATGTTTCACAGTTTACTACATTTTCTCCATGTTTTTTAATACATTTGCAATATTGATTTAATTCACTATGTGGCCTAGTCTGTCAATTGGCATTTCAACCAGTAGGTCCAGTGCTAGTCATTGGTGCATAAAACATTTGTTTCTGTGGTGTTTACAGCATTTGGGCCGTGGGTGGATTTGGATTGAAATATAAAATTTGCTTTTTTGTGGTATTTCATGTTTTTTTCATGCAAACAGTATATAGAACTAGGTGTGGTAATACCTTTGAAGGATGTATGTTGTTGTAAACATTTATTTTAGGTCTGTTAATTTTTGTTTTTGACATTGCTGAATTAATGTTTTCTCTGTTTTACCATGCCTCCTTTATCAGGCCAGTGTGTGTGTTTGTGTGTTTGCTATAGGCTACCATTTGCCTTTGTTCCAGATGCCATGTGGTCACTGGCCAGGGGCCATTTTGTATAGTCAGTGGACTGTCCCTAGGCCTACATGTGCTGTTTGTTTTACAGGCATCCTGCCTCTTAGTGTTGTGACTTCCGAGTGACCATGTGGCTGGTGGCCTTTTTGTATAGGCAGCCAGTGTGCATTTGTCATAGGCCTGCATGCGTTCTTTGTTCCAGGCCTCCAGCTTCTAGTTGTGACCATGTGGCTGGTGGACATTTTTAGAACCCAGCCAGTGTGCTTTTGCCATAGGCCTGCATGCGTCCTTTGTTCTAGGCCTCCAGCTTCTTGTTGTGATTATGTTGCTGGTGGCCAGTTCGTGTATCCAGCCAGTGTGCTTTTTTTCATAGGCCTGCATTCGCTCTTTGTTCTAGGCCTCCAGCTTCTTGTTGTGACCATGTGGCTGGAGGCCATATTGTGTAGGCAGCCAATGTGCTTTTTCAATTGGTGTGCATGCGTTCTTTGTTCTAGGCCTCCTGCTTCTTGTTGTGTGACCATATGGCTGGGGGCCATTATGTGTATCCAGCCAGTGTGCTTTTGCCATAGGCCTGCATGTCTTCTTTGTTGTGGCCATGCCTTCTTGCTGGTTGTTGCTGTTGTGACGATGTGGCTGGTGGCCATTTTGTGTAGGCAGCCAGTGTGCTTTCGCCATAGGCCTGCAGGCGTTCTTTGTTCTAGGCCTCCTGCTTCTTGTTGTGACCATGTGGGTGGCGGCCATTTTGTGTATCCAGCCAGTGTGCTTTCTCTATAGGCCTGCATGTCTTCTCTTTGTTCCCAATGAATGCCTTCCTGCTCAGTGTTGTTGTTGATGACAATGTGGCACTTGCTGGCAGCCATTTTGTGCATTCAGCCAAAATCAGCCCTTTGCTATAGGCTGCATGAATGGTTGAGCAATGAGATAGCAGTTTAATAAAACTTATTATAATATCTCTGAGAATAACTTCACTTAAGTTTCATTTTTTTAACTTTAATTTTTCCATTTTTTTATTAATTATTAAATTATATTTTTTAAATGTTTTCAATTTGTGTGTGTATATATATATATTCACTGAAAAAACCGTAGGTTTCAGGCACGTTATAGTTACAAATTAGCATTTTAAAAACCTTTGAAATTCACTGAAAAAACCATAGGTTTCAGACACGTTATAGTTAGAAATTAGCATTTAAAAAACCTTTGAAATTCACTGAAAAACCATAGGTTTTAGGGACAGTTATAGTTAGTTGGACATTGCACTCGTACAAAACCCGTGAAATTCCCCCGTTATAGTTAGTTCAGCTAACTATAACTCGCGCCCCGCAATGCACTGCTGATGACGTCACATATTACATCACTCATGACATGGTCAGTGACATCACTGATGACATCACTGATGACATCTCAAATGACATCACTGATGACATCATCCAGTGACTGTGTGTTTCTGTAAAGTTTAAATATGTTTAATATATATAGGAAAGGCGTATTGAAGAATGAGTGGGTGTATAAGTGTCTGAATGGATGATTTAGTATGTGCGTGACCGACTCTACAAGTGAGTGATTAAACGTATCTTACTGAATGCATGGGTTAGTGACTAAACTGTGTGAATGTCTGTATCCGTCTGTTGGTGTGTAAGTGGATGCATGGATTTGCGAATAGCTACATGAGTGTCTATATGGGTTATTGATTGGTTCTATGAGTATCTGTATGGGTGCCTGAGTGTTTGTGTGGATGGGGTGTGTGCGACTGTGCATAGATGTGTGAGTGGGTGATTCACTGGGTGGATGGTTTCAAGAGTGCATCTGTGATAGACTGTATGGGTGGGTAAGTGTGTGTAAGAGTGTGTTACTGAGTGAATGTATGTCCCAGTGGTACATGTGTGAGTAACTACATATGTGAAAGGCAGTATATATGTGTATTGGAGTATATAAATAGCTATAAGCGAGAGTGAGTGATTGTGATAGTGGCTGTATGGATGAGTGTGTGCTTGTATCAGTGATTGTATAAGAGCGTAACAATGTGCTAGTATTTGTATGATTAAGTGAGCTGGTGTGTGTATAACTGTATAGGTGAGTAAATGGCAGTGTGTTTAATTATTTGCATGACTGACTAGGTGTGTGAGTACCTCTATGGATGAGTGGCGGTGTTTGAGTGTCTATATAGGAGTAAGAGTGCATATGATAGTCCTGTACTGAGTGACCATAAGTATGAGTGACTGTACGGGTGAGTGAGTGGATGTGTGTGTGTAGACCTAAGAATCAGTGAGTGGGTATGTAGTTATTGGTGTTGGAGTGTCTATGGTTTTGCGAATGGCACTCTGTAATTTAGATTGGGTGTATCAAAGGTTATATTAGGGTGTGAGGAGCTGCATCAGATTATCACGTGGATGATGTCATCAGTGATGTCATTTGAGATGTCATCAGTGATGTCATCAGTGATGTCACTGACCATGTCATGAGTGATGTAATATGTGACGTCATCAGCAGTGCATTGCGGGGCGCGAGTTATAGTTAGCTGAACTAACTATAACGGGGGAATTTCACGGGTTTTGTACGAGTGCAATGTCCAACTAACTATAACTGTCCATAAAACCTATGGTTTTTCAGTGAATTTCAAAGGTTTTTTAAATGCTAATTTCTAACTATAACGTGTCTGAAACCTATGGTTTTTCAGTGAATTTCAAAGGTTTTAAAATGCTAATTTGTAACTATAACGTGCCTGAAACCTACGGTTTTTCAGTGAATTTCAAAGGTTTTTAAATGACAATTTTTAAATGTATTAATTTTTATATTAATTTTTTCATACTGATTTACTACATTTTTAGAAACAATTTCTTTTACATATTTTATTTTTAAATTACATTGTAATTACATTATACATTACATTACAAAAAATACTTTCTCAGAATGAATTACTTTAGTTTAAATACTTTGCACATAGGCAATAGACTTTTAAGTACAGTAGTTACAGTTGTTGCAATGGGCAACACATTTTCAAACACAATGCAACATTCAGCTCAATGTGAATTTCTAGTTAAATGCAATTAGTTACTTTATGGATTACTTTTCTAACCACAGGACTGGATCCTAGATTCAGTCCTGGTACATCTCCTGTAAACAGTTGAGTAAAAGCGTTTTGGTTACAGTCGTGATTTTTAAGGAATATTATTGTATTTTAAAAGTTGACACTTAGAAACTTTTTCTCATAGAATCACCAATGTTATCCTATGGAAGGAAATTCACTTAGCAGGTAAAAAATGTTATCGTTACTTTTTCTTACTCAGTGTTGGATCCTGGATCCAGCACTGGTGCATCTCCTGTAAACAGTTGAAAGAATGCGTTTAAGTCATACAGGCGATTTTTAAGGAATATTTGTAGTTTGTGAAAATCGACACTTTGAAACTTTTCTGCTGAAAACCAGACAATGGATTCCTATGGAGAAAATATAAGTTACTGGTAAGTACGGTTAAAATTACTTTTCAGGACCAGTACTGGGCTGAAAGATACAGCACTGAGGTCTCTCCTTATAACAGGTGAGTAAATCGGAATTCGTATTTCGGCTGATTTTAGAGGAATATTTGTATGTTTCAAAAATCAACACTTAGAAACTTTTTCAGCAAAAAGCAGGCAATGATATCCTATGGAAGGAAATTCAAGTTACTGGTAAGTACGGTTAAAATTACTTTTGAGGATCAGTACTGGGCTGAAAGATGCAGCACTGAGGTCTCTCCTGATAACAGATGAGTAAATCGGAATTCGTATTTCGGCTGATTTTAGATGAATATTTTAAAGTTCCAAAACTCCACACTTAGAAGACTTTCCAAGTGAAACCAGTCAATGTTAGCCTATGGAAGGAAATTCAAGTTACCGGTAAGTACGGTTAAAATTACTTTTCAGGACCAGTACTGGGCTGAAAGATGCAGCACTGAGGTCTCTCCTGATAACAGGTGAGTAAATCAGAATTCGGATTTCGGCTGATTTTAGAGGAATATTTGTATGTTTCAAAAATCAACACTTAGAAACTTTTTCAGCAAAAAGCAGGCAATGATATCCTATGGAAGGAAATTCAAGTTACTGGTAAGTACGGTTAAAATTACTTTTGAGGATCAGTACTGGGCTGAAAGATGCAGCACTGAGGTCTCTCCTGATAACAGGTGAGTAAATCGGAATTCGTATTTCGGCTGATTTTAGAGGAATATTTTAAAGTTCCAAAACTCCACACTTAGAAGAATTTCCAAGTGAAACCAGTCAATGTTAGCCTATGAAGGAAATTCAAGTTACCGGTAAGTACGGTTAAAATTACTTTTGAGGATCAGTACTGGGCTGAAAGATGCAGCACTGAGGTCTCTCCTGATAACAGGTGAGTAAATCGGAATTCGTATTTCGGCTGATTTTAGAGGAATATTTTAAAGTTCCAAAACTCCACACTTAGAAGACTTTCCAAGTGAAACCAGTCAATGTTAGCCTATGGAAGGAAATTCAAGTTACTGGTAAGTACGGTTAAAATTACTTTTCAGGACCAGTACTGGGCTGAAAGATGCAGCACTGAGGTCTCTCCTGATAACAGGTGAGTAAATCAGAATTCGGATTTCGGCTGATTTTAGAGGAATATTTGTATGTTTCAAAAATCAACACAGAAACTTTTCAGCAAAAAGCAGGCAATGATATCCTATGGAAGGAAATTCAAGTTACTGGTAAGTACGGTTAAAATTACTTTTGAGGATCAGTACTGGGCTGAAAGATGCAGCACTGAGGTCTCTCCTGATAACAGGTGAGTAAATCGGAATTCGTATTTCGGCTGATTTTAGAGGAATATTTTAAAGTTCCAAAACTCCACACTTAGAAGAATTTCCAAGTGAAACCAGTCAATGTTAGCCTATGAAGGAAATTCAAGTTACCGGTAAGTACGGTTAAAATTACTTTTCAGGACCAGTACTGGGCTGAAAGATGCAGCACTGAGGTCTCTCCTGATAACAGGTGAGTAAATCGGAATTCGTGCTTCGGCTGATTTTAGAGGAATATTTTAAAGTTCCAAAACTCCACACTTAGAAGAATTTCCAAGTGAAACCAGTCAATGTTAGCCTATGGAAGGAAATTCAAGTTACTGGTAAGTACGGTTAAAATTACTTTTCAGGACCAGTACTGGGCTGAAATATACAGCACTGAGGTCTCTCCTGATAACAGGTGAGTAAATCGGAATTCGTATTTCGGCTGATTTTAGAGGAATATTTTAAAGTTCCAAAACTCCACACTTAGAAGAATTTCCAAGTGAAACCAGTCAATGTTAGCCTATGGAAGGAAATTCAAGTTACTGGTAAGTACGGTTAAAATTACTTTTCAGGATTAGTACTGGGCTGAAAGATGCAGCACTGAGGTCTCTCCTGATAACAGGTGCGTAAATCAGAATTCGTATTTCGGCTGATTTTAGAGGAATATTTGCACAATGGTGAAGGGAGGGGCGGGGCCTGAGGTGACATCTGTGCAAACGCGCCCCGTGGCGCGTTTTAAGTTGGGGGATTAAGTCCCCTTGAATCATGAGGGTCCCTACGGGCCAACTAGCCCACCAGGAACCTCCAGTATGCGCCAGGGGCTGCGTTGCAGAGACATGTACAGAGGCCACACCCCTTTTACACCTCTCTGCAACGCAGCTCTGTGGCGCTTTCTGGACGTACCTGTTGGGCTAGGATTTAATTCCCCATCTTAAAACGCGCCACGGGGCCTGTTTGCACACATGTCACCTGAAGCCCCGCCCCTCCCTTCACCACTGTGCAAACGCGCCCCGTGGCGCGTTTTAAGTCGAGGATTAACTCCCCTTGAATCCTGAGGGTACCTGGGGTGCAACTAGCCCACCATATACCTCCAAAAAGCGCCATAGAGCTGCATTGCAGAGAGGTGTAAAGGGGCGTGGCCTCTGTACACCTCTCTGCAAGGCAGCCCCTGGCGCATACTGGAGGTTCCTGGAGGGCTAGTTGGCCCCAGGGACCCCAGTATTCAAGGGAATTCGTTCCCCCTCTGCAAACGCACCAGGGGCGCGTTTGCAGAGTGGTGAAGGAAGGGGCGGGGCCTACGGGCCCGATCGTTTTTTTTCCCCTGAAGGGGGCTGTGTAGCCCCCTTCCTTTTCCTATTTTTAGGCCCTGGGGACCCCATCCCCCAGGGCCTTACCCCTCTTTTAAATTAAAATAAAAAAAAAAAACGGAAAGGGGCCGCGTGGCCCCCTTCCCTGGCCTGTATTGGCCCGGGGACCCCATCCCCCGGGGCATGGCCTCTTTTTTTATTTGGAGGGGGCAGCGTGGCCCCCTCCTCAGGCCACTTATGGCCCCGGGGACCCCATCCCCGGGGCCTGGCCTCTCGTTGGGGACTGTGGGGGGTCCCCAAGCCCCCACAATCCCGCCGGCTCCCGTGTCCTACGGGAGCTGGCATTGCTTTACACATGGGGAGCTGCTAAGATGCAGCTCCCCATGTGGAAAGCAATCGGCTTTGGATATTGGAAGAGAGGCAGGTTTCCTGCTCTCTCTTCCAATATCCAAGCAAGTTTGCAATGACAGGACGGGAGCCGCGAGGCTCTCGTCCTGTCATTGCAAACAGCAGTGTCCCGAGGGTAGGCACCCCGGGACACTGCAGGAGCCGACCCTGGGGGTGGCGGTCCCCAGGGCCACCACAGGCTCCAGGAGGGGCCGCGCGGCCCCCTCCCTACATTTTGAAAGCCCGGGGAGGTGGTGGTCCCGGGGCTTGAGGTCCAAAACAGACCCCCATTTTAATTTTCTTAGTGCCCCGGGGAGGTGGTGGTCCCGGGCGTGTGAGGGCTGGAGCCCCCACACAGGTTTTAATGTAAAAAAGAAGCCCGGGGAGGTGGTGGTCCCGGGGCTGCGGAAGAGCTCAGAGCCCTCCCGCACCATTCTACATAAAGCCCCGGGGGTGGTGGTCCCCGGGGCTTGGAGGCCCTTAGAGGCCCCCCATACATAAATTAACCCCCCAGCATGCCCCCGGGACTTGGCCCACCCGGGGGCAATTGCTGATGAGCGCGGGAGACCGCGCTTCGATTTTTTCGGCAGGATTCGCGCTCCTGGCGCATCCTGCCGATTTAAAAAAAAAAAAAAATGTTTGCCCAGGGGGTCCTTGTGGGACCCCTGAGCAGACCTAGAGGGTCAGGGTGTTTCTACCCTGCCCCCTTTGTGCGCTTTGCGCACTTGTTTCTGTCCCTCGGTTCTACCGAGGGACAAAATAACTGCCAACACTTCCTGATTTGGAGTGTTGACAGCCAATTAACATAAAGCTCGTGCTCGGGAGGATCCGCGGCCCTAGATATATCTATCTTTTTACTTTTGATTTTCTCAGCAACTACTGAACGGATTTACACCATTTAACAAAAGGGTTCTTTCTGAACCAAGAACTACCTCTTTGCCAAATTTGGTGTAATTCCGTTCAGCAGTTCAGGCTGTAGCCGTGTCTAAAGTTTCCTATGGAAAATTGCATGGGGAAAATGCATTTTGGGACCCCCTTTTTCTCGGCCCCCGCTTAGCCGAATCCCCCGGGACTTTCAGGGTAGGAGCGGACCGGAGCGCCCCACAAAGTTTGAAAATTTTGCGAAGATACGTCAACCGGCAAGAGAGTTATTTCAAATAGAATGTCGTGGATTTCCTATGGATAATAGGTTGTAACTATAACTATCTACTGGCGACCGCCAGTAGATAATATATATATATATATATTCACTGAAAAAACCATAGGTTTTAGGGACAGTTATAGTTAGTTGGACATTTCACTCGTACAAAACCCGTGAAATTCCCCCGTTATAGTTAGTTCAGGTAACTATAACTCGCGCCCCCGCAATGCACTGCTGATGACGTCACATATTACATCACTCATGACATGGTCAGTGACATCACTGATGACATCACTGATGACATCTCAAATGACATCACTGATGACATCATCCAGTGAGTGTGTGTTTCTGTAAAGTTTAAAAATGTTTAATATATATAGGGAAAGGCGTATTGAAGAATGAGTGGGTGTATAAGTGTCTGAATGGATGATTTAGTAGGTGCGTGACTGACTCTGTAAGTGAGTGATTAAATGTATCTTACTGAATGCATGGGTTAGTGACTAAACTGGGTTAATGTCTATATCCGTCTGTCTGTTGCTGTGTAAGTGGCTGCATGGGTTTGTGAATAGCTACATGAGTGTCTATATGAGTTATTGATTGGTTGTCTGAGTATCTGTATGGGTGCCTGAGTGTTTGTGTGGGTGGGGTGTGTGCGACTCTGTGCATAGATGTGTGAGTGGGTGATTCACTGGGTGGATGGTTTCAAGAGTGCATCTGTGATAGACTGTATGGGTGGGTAAGTGTGTGTAAGAGTGTGTTAGTGAGTGAATGTATGTCCCAGTGGTACATGTGTGAGTAACTACATATGTGAAAGCCAGTATATATGTGTGTTGGAGTATATAAATAGCTATAAGCGAGAGTGAGTGATTGTGATAGTGGCTGTATGGATGAGTGTGTGCTTGTATCAGTGATTGTATAAGAGCGTAAAAAATGTGCTAGTATTTGTATGATTAAGTGAGCTGGTGTGTGTATAACTGTATAGGTGAGTAAATGGCAGTGTGTTTAATTATTTGCATGACTGACTAGGTGTGTGAGTACCTCTTTGGATGAGTGGCGGTGTTTGAGTGTCTATATAGGAGTAAGAGTGCATATGATAGTCCTGTACTGAGTGACCATACGTATGAGTGACTGTACGGGTGAGTGAGTGGATGTGTGTGTGTAGACCTAAGAATCAGTGAGTGGGTATGTAGTTATTGGTGTTGGAGTGTCTATAGTTTTGCGAATGGCAGTCTGTAATTTAGATTGGGTGTATCAAAGGTTATATTAGGGTGTGAGGAGCTGCATCAGATTATCACGTGGATGATGTCATCAGTGATGTCATTTGAGATGTCATCAGTGATGTCATCAGTGATGTCATCAGTGATGTCACTGACCATGTCATGAGTGATGTAATATGTGACGTCATCAGCAGTGCATTGCGGGGCGCGAGTTATAGTTAGCTGAACTAACTATAACGGAGGAATTTCACGGGTTTTGTACGAGTGAAATGTCCAACTAACTATAACTGTCCCTAAAACCTATGGTTTTTCAGTGAATTTCAAAGGTTTTTAAATGCTAATTTGTAACTATAACATATCTGAAACCTATGGTTTTTTCAGTGAATTTCAAAGGTTTTTAAATGCTAATTTGTAACTATAACTGTCCCTAAAACCTATGGTTTTTCAGTGAATTTCAAAGGTTTTTAAATGCTAATTTCTAACTATAACGTGTCTGAAACCTATGGTTTTTCAGTGAATTTCAAAGGTTTTTAAATGCTAATTTGTAACTATAACGTGCCTGAAACCGACGGTTTTTCAGTGAATTTCAAAGGTTTTTAAATGTATTAATTTTTATATTATTTTTTTTCATACTGATTTACTACATTTTTAGAAACAATTTCTTTTACATATTTTATTTTTAAATTACATTGTAATTACATTATACATTACATTACAAAAATACTTTCTCAGAATGAATTACTTTAGTTTAAATACTTAGCACATAGGCAATAGACTTTTAAGTACAGTAGTTACAGTTGTTGCAATGGGCAACACATTTTCAAACACAATGCAACATTCAGCTCAATGTGAATTTCTAGTTAAATGCAATTAGTTACTTTATGGATTACTTTTCTAACCACAGGACTGGATCCTAGATTCAGTCCTGGTACATCTCCTGTAAACAGTTGAGTAAAAGCGTTTTGGTTACAGTCGTGATTTTTAAGGAATATTATTGTATTTTAAAAGTTGACACTTAGAAACTTTTCCTCATAGAATCACCAATGTTATCCTATGGAAGGAAATTCACTTAGCAGGTAAAAACTGTTATCGTTACTTTTTCTTACTCAGTGTTGGATCCTGGATCCAGCACTGGTGCATCTCCTGTAAACAGTTGAAAGAATGTGTTTAAGTCATACAGGCGATTTTTAAGGAATATTTGTAGTTTGTGAAAATCGACACTTTGAAACTTTTCTGCTGAAAACCAGACAATGGATTCCTATGGAAGAAAAGATAAGTTACTGGTAAGTACGGTTAAAATTACTTTTCAGGGTCAGTGCTGGGCTAAAGATGCAGCACTGGGTTCTCTCCTGATAACAGGTGAGTAAATCGGAATTCGTATTTCGGCTGATTTTAGAGGAATATTTGTATGTTTCAAAAATCAACACTTAGAAACTTTTTCAGCAAAAAGCAGGCAATGATATCCTATGGAAGGAAATTCAAGTTACTGGTAAGTACGGTTAAAATTACTTTTGAGGATCAGTACTGGGCTGAAAGATGCAGCACTGAGATCTGTCCTGATAACAGGTGAGTAAATCGGAATTCGTATTTCGGCTGATTTTAGAGGAATATTTGTATGTTTCAAAAATCAACACAGAAACTTTTTCAGCAAAAAGCAGGCAATTATATACTATGGAATGAAATTCAAGTTACTGGTAAGTACGGTTAAAATTACTTTTGAGGATCAGTACTGGGCTGAAAGATGCAGCACTGAGGTCTCTCCTGATAACAGGTGAGTAAATCGGAATTCGTATTTCGGCTGATTTTAGAGGAATATTTTAAAGTTCCAAAACTCCACACTTAGAAGAATTTCCAAGTGAAACCAGTCAATGTTAGCCTATGGAAGGAAATTCAAGTTACTGGTAAGTATGGTTAAAATTACTTTTCAGGATTAGTACTGGGCTGAAAGATGCAGCACTGAGGTCTCTCCTGATAACAGGTGAGTAAATCAGAATTCGTATTTCGGCTGATTTTAGAGGAATATTTGCACAATGGTGAAGGGAGGGGCGGGGCCTGAGGTGACATCTGTGCAAACGCGCCCCGTGGCGCATTTTAAGTAGGGGGATTAAGTCCCCTTGAATCATGAGGGTCCCTACGGGCCAACTAGCCCACCAGGAACCTCCAGTATGCGCCAGGGGCTGCGTTGCAGAGACATGTACAGAGGCCACAACCCTTTTACACCTCTCTGCAACGCAGCTCTGTGGCGCTTTCTGGACGTACCTGTTGGGCTAGTTGGCCCCAGGACCCTCAGGATTGAAGGGGATTTAATTCCCCATATTAAACGCGCCACGGGGCCTGTTTGCACTCATGTCACCTGAAGCCCGCCCCTCCCTCACCACTGTGCTAACGCACCCGTGGCGCATTTTAAGTCGGGAGATTAACTCCCTTGAATCCTGAGGGTCCCTGGGGTGCAACTAGCCCACCATATACTTAGACACGGCTACAGCTCGAACTGCTGAACGGAATTACACCAAATTTGGCAAAAAGGTAGTGCTTGTTTCAGAAAGCACCCTTTTTTTTAAATGGTGTAAATCCGTTCAGTAGTTGCTGGGAAAATCAAAAAATAAAAATTTCGATATATAGAGGCATGGAGGATCCGCGCACCCTTCCGACCACGAGCTTTATTCTAATTGGCTGTCAACACTCCAAACCAGGAAGTGTTGGCAGCAATCTTGTGCCTCGGTAACCGAGGCACAAGAAAACAGAAAAACAATCGCAAAAAACAAGAAAAGGGGCTGGGTAGAAACACCCTGACCCCCTAGGCATGCTCAGGGGGTCCCACAAGGACCCCCAGGGCCAAAAAAAGCATTTAAAAACATAAAAAAAACGAAGCGCGGACTCCCGCGCTTTGTTAGTATTAGCCCCGGGTGGGCCAAGTCCCGGGGGCATTCAATAATGTAATTGCGGGAGCCCAGGGAGGCCCCGCGGCCCGAGGACCACCACCCCCGTGGCTTTCCATAAACATTTGCGGGGGCACATGGCCCCCCGCAGCCCAGGGACCGCCACCCGGGGCTTCTTATTTTAATGTCCAAGCCCCGGGGACCGCCACCCCCGGGGCTTTTATTAATTATAGTCGTGGGGGCACACAGCCCCCCCGCTGCCCCGGGGACCGCCACCCCCCGGGGCTTTTTTTTTTTTTTAAATAGACCTGCGTGGGGGGGCTCCAGCCCCCCCACACACCCCGGGGCTGTGCATTATGTGGGAGGGGGGCTGCGTGGCCCCCCTCCTGGAACCCTTGATGGCCCTGGGGACCGCCACCCCCTAGGGCCGGCTCCTGCAGTGTCCCGGGGTGCCCACCCCCGGGACACTGCTGTTTGCCATGACAGGGCGGGAGCCGTGCGGCTCCCGCCCTGTCATTGCACACTGCTTTGCTTCATTGAAGCGAGAGCAGGGAAACCTGCTCTCGCTTCAATGAAGCAAAGCAGATTGCTTTTCCACACGGGGAGCTGCATGTCAGCAGCTCCCCATGTAGAAAAGCAATGCCGGCTCCCGCAGGATGCGGGGAGCCGGCGGGACCGTTGGGGCATTGGGGCTACCCCCACGGTCCCCAAAGGATAGGGCCTGCCCCGGGGGATGGGGTCCCCGTGGCTAGAAGTGGCCCGGGAGGGGGGCCACGCGGCCCCCCTCCACAAAAATTAAAAAAAATAAATAAATAAAGGCCGGCCCCGGGGGATGGGGTCCCCGGGGCCAATAGAGGCCTCGGGAGGGGGGCCACGCAGCCCCCATCCATAAAAAAATATATATATTTGGCCATGCCCCGGGGGATGATATGGTGTTGGAGTGTCTATGCTTTTGAGAATGGCAGTCTGTAATTTATAGTGGGTGTATCAAAAGTTATATTAGGGTGTGAGAAGATGCATGAAATTATCACATGGATGATGTCATCAGTGATGTCATTTGAGATGTCATCAGTGATGTCATCAGTGATGTCACTGACCATGTCATGAGTGATGTAATATGTGACGTCATCAGCAGTGCATTGCGGGGGCGCGAGTTATAGTTAGCTGAACTAACTATAACGGGGGAATTTCTATGGTTTTGTACGAGTCAAATGTCCAACGAACTATAACGCCCCTGAAACCTATGGTTTTTTCAGTGAATTTCTATTATCTACTGGCGGTCGCCAGTAGATAGTTATAGTTAGGACTAACCTCCAGTATGTGCCAGGGGGCTGCATTGCAGAGAGGTGTACAGAGGCCACGCCCCTTTTTACACCTCTCTGCAACGCAGCTCTGTGGCGCTTTTTAGAAGTACATGGTGGGCTAGTTGGACTCCAGGGACCCTCAGGATTCAAGGGGACTTAATCCCCCAACTTAAAACGCGCCACGGGCGCGTTTGCACAGTGGTGAAGGGAGGGCGGGGCTTCAGGTGACATGTGCGCAAACAGGCCCCGTGGCGCATTTTAAGATGGGGAATTAAATCCCCTTCAATCCTGAGGGTCCCTGAGGGCCAACTAGCCCAACAGGTACGTCCAGAAAGCGCCACAGAGCTGCATTGCAGAGAGGTGCAAAAGGGGCGTGGCCTCTGAACACCTCTCTGCAACGCAGCTCCTGGCGCATACTGGAGGTACAGGGTGGGCTAGTTGGACCCCAGGGACCCTCATGATTCAAGGGGACTTAATCCCCCAACTTAAAACACGCCACGGGGCGCGTTTGCACAGATGTCACCTCAGGCCCCGCCCCTCCCTTCACCATTGTGCAAATATTCCTCTAAAATCAGCCGAACTACGAATTCCTATTTACTCACCTGTTATCAGGAGAGACCTCAGTGCTGCATCTTTCAGCCCAGTACTGATCCTGAAAAGTAATTTTAACCGTACTTACCAGTAACTTGAATTTCCTTCCATAGGCTAACATTGACTGGTTTCACTTGGAAATTCTTCTAAGTGTGGAGTTTTGGAACTTTATAATATTCCTCTAAAATCAGCCGAAATACGAATTCCGATTTACTCACCTGTTATCAGGAGAGACCTCAGTGCTGCATCTTTCAGCCCAGTACTGATCCTGAAAAGTAATTTTAACCGTACTTACCAGTAACTTGAATTTCCTTCCATAGGATATCATTGACTGGTTTCACTTGGAAATTCTTCTAAGTGTGGAGTTTTGGAACTTTATAATATTCCTCTAAAATCAGCCGAAATACGAATTCCGATTTACTCACCTGTTATCAGGAGAGACCTCAGTGCTGCATCTTTCAGCCCAGTACTGATCCGGAAAAGTAATTTTAACCGTACTTACCAGTAACTTGAATTTCCTTCCATAGGATATCATTGCCTGCTTTTTGCTGAAAAAGTTTGTGTCGATTTTTGAAACATACAAATATTCCTCTAAAATCAGCCAAAATACGAATTCCGATTTACTCACCTGTTATCAGGAGAGACCTCAGTGCTGCATCTTTCAGCCCAGTACTGATCCTGAAAAGTAATTTTAACCGTACTTACCAGTAACTTATATTTCCTTCCATAGGAATCCATTGTCTGGTTTTCAGCAGAAAAGTTTCAAAGTGTTGATTTTCACAAACTACAAATATTCCTTAAAAATCGCCTGTATGACTTAAACGCATTCTTTCAACTGTTTACAGGAGATGCACCGGTGCTGGATACAGGATCCACCACTGAGTAAGAAAAAGTAACGATAACACTACTTACCTGCTAAGTGAATTTCCTCCCATATGATAACATTGGTGATTCTATGTGAAAAAGTTTCTAAGTGTCAACTTTTAAAATACAATAATATTCCTTAAAAATCACTACTGTAACCAAAACGCTTTTACTCAACTGTTTACAGGAGATGTCCCAGGACTGAATCTAGGATCCAGTCCTGTGGTTAGAAAAGTAATCCATAAAGTAACTAATTGCATTTAACTAGAAATTCACATTGAGCTGAATGTTGCATTGTGTTTGAAATTGTGTTGCCCATTGCAACAACTGTAACTACTATACTTAAAAGTCTATTGCCTATTTGCAAAGTATTTAAACTAAAGTAATTCATTCTGAGAAAGTATATTTTGTAATGTAATGTATAATGTAATTACAATGTAATTTAAAAAATAAAATATGTAAAAATAAATAGTTTAAAAAATGTAGTAAATCAGTATCAAAAAAATAAATATAACAATTAATACATTTAAAAATTGTCATTTACAAAACCTTTGAAATTCACTGAAAAAAACCATAGGTTTCAGACATGTTATAGTTAGGAATTAGCATTTAAAAAACCTTTGAAATTCACTGAAAAAACCATAGGTTTCAGACACGTTATAGTTAGAAATTAGCATTTAAAAAACCTTTGAAATTCACTTAAAAAACCATAGGTTTTAGGGACAGTTATAGTTAGTTGGACATTTCACTCGTACAAAACCATAGAAATTCCCCCGTTATAGTTAGTTCAGCTAACTATAACTCGCGCCCGCAATGCACTGCTGATGACGTCACATATTACATCACTCATGACATGGTCAGTGACATCACTGATGACATCACTGATGACATCTCAAATGACATCACTGATGACATCACTGATTACATCATCCACATGATAATCTGATGCACCTCCTCACACCCTGATATAACCTTTGATACACCCACTCTAAATTACAGACTGCCATTCGTAAAACCATAGACACTCCAACACCAATAACTACATACCCACTCACTGATTCTTAGGTCTACACACACATCCACTCACTCACCCGTACAGTCACTCATACTTACGGTCACTCAGTACAGGACTATCATATGCACTCATACTCCTATATAGACACTTAAACACCGCCACTCATCCATAGAGGTACTCACACACCTAGTCAGTCATGCAAATAATTAAACACACTGCCATTTACTCACCTATACAGTTATACACACACCAGCTCACTTACTCATACAAATACTAGCACATTCTTACGCTCTTATACAATCACTGATACAAGCACACACTCATCCATACAGTCACTCTCACAATCACACACTCTTGCTTATAGCTATTTATATACTCCAACACACATATATACTGCCTTTCACATATGTAGTTACTCACACATGTACCACTGGGACATACATTCACTCACAAACACACTCTTACACACACTTACCCACCCATACAGTCTATCACAGATGCACTCTTGAAACCATCCACCCAGTGAATCACCCACTCACACATCTATGCACAGAGTCGCACACACCCCACCCACACAAACACTCAGGCACCCATACAGATACTCAGACAACTAATCAATAACTCATATAGACACTCATGTAGCTATTCACAAACCCATGCATCCACTTACACAGCAATAGACAGACGGATACAGACATTCACCCAGTTTAGTCACTAACCCATGCATTCAGTAAGATACGTTTAATCACTCACTTATAGAGTTAGTCACGCACCTACTAAATCATCCATACAGACACTTATACACCCACTCATTCTTCAATACGCCTTTCCCTATATATATTAAACATATTTAAACTTTAAAGAAACACACAGTCACTGGATGATGTCATCAGTGATGTCATTTGAGATGTCATCAGTGATGTCATCAGTGATGTCACTGACCATGTCATGAGTGATGTAATATGTGACGTCATCAGCAGTGCATTGTGGGGCGCGAGTTATAGTTAGCTGAACTAACAATAACGGGGAAATTTCTATGGTTTTGTACGAGTGAAATGTCCAACTAACTATAACTGTCCCTAAAACCTATGGTTTTTTAAGTGAATATATATATGTATATATATATATGACCATATGAAATTTTGACGAAAAGAACGCCCTTCCTCGCGGGTCGGGGCTTGCTGGCGACGTCACAGTGTCATATATATATATATATATATATTATCTACTGGCGGTCGCCAGTAGATAGTTCTAGTTAGGACCTATTTTCCATAGGAAATTCACAACATTCTATTTCCAATAACTTTGGCGCCGGATGACGAATCTTCGCGAAATTTTCAAAACTTAAGGCCCGCTCCGGTCCGCTCCTATCGTGAAAGTTTCGGGGTGATTCGGCAAGTGGGGGCCGAGAAAAAAGGGGGGTCCCAAAACGTGTTTTCCCCATGCAATTTTCCATAGGAAACTTTAGACACGGCTACAGCCCGAACTGCTGAACGGAATTACACCAAATTTGGCAAAGAGGTAGTTCTTGGTTCAGAAAGAACCCTTTTTGTTAAATTCTGTAAATCCGTTCAGTAGTTGCTGAGAAAATCAACAGTAAAATCACATATATATCTGGGCGGAGCCTAACCACACATGTCATCGTGAGATCTGATTGGCTGTCAGCACTTCATCCTGGAATTGCTGGCAGCCATCTTGGGACCAATATAAATGATAGTACCCCATTGAAATGCATTGTAGTGAATCAAAGATTTTGAGGGTTACCAAAAGGAGAACTATAAAGGGTGATAACAGACTTTAGTTACATTAGAATTCATTTGTTGATGGTACCATACTAATTTCAGGAATTGTGGTATGTTCTAAGGTGATTTTACCCTGTGAAAAACCTTCTGCTGGGATATCATGAATCATGTTTGAGAGAAAACTATTTTCACATGCTTGTCCCATAGAGTTTTGGAAGGTGCTCCAGAAGCTAAAATGAGAGCATATTTTCTGTAAATTCACATTATCTTTCTCAGTCATGTGAGAATGAAGTCTGACATTCTCAGTAAAACATGTACATCCAACAAGGGCAGAGACTGTCAGTTGATTCCTTTGTGTTCTACTGCAGCTTCCCAGAGTGTTCTAAAGAACAACTAGAGTGCTAACAGCCTTACTTGTGACAAAAGTATGGCACACCTGAAGCCATCTTGATTGGAATAAACTGGTAACACTTAAAACATTTAATTTAAAAAGGAACAAAATGATGGGGTTCATTTTGTCATAGAAATTATGGGTAGTGCTGTAGAAAGAAAAATTAGGACATGTTTCAAGTGTGATCTCAAATATCTTCCTGTTATATTTCAACAGGAGCAGCCTGTCAGTTGATGCCCTAAACTGCACTGCCCTAAACCCTGAAACATCACCCCCAGCAAGACCCCCTACACTGCCCGAACACCACTGCCCTAAACCCTGAAACACCACCCCCAGCAAGACCCCCTACACTGCCCGAACACCACTGCACTGCCCTAAACCCTGAAACACCACCCCCTGCACGACCCACTACACTGCCCGAACACCACTGCACTGCCCTAAACCCTGAAACACCACCCCCAGCACGATTCCCCTACACTGCCCGAACACCACTGCACTGCCCTAAACCCTGAAACACTACCCCCAGCAAGACCCCCTACACGGCCCGAACACCACTGCACTGCCCTAAACCCTGAAACATCACCCACAGCAAGACCCCCTACACTGCCCGAACACCACTGCCCTAAACCCTGAAACACCACCTCCAGCAAGACCCCCTACACTGCCCGAACAACACTGCACTGCCCTAAACCCTAAAACACCACCCCCAGCATGACCCCCTACACTGCCCAAACACCACTGCTCTGCCCAAAACCCTGAAACACCAGCCCCAGCACGACCCCTACACTGCCCGAACACCACTGCACTGCCCTAAACCTTGAAACACCACCCCCAGCATGACCCCCTACACTGCCCGAACACCACTGCACTGCCCTAAACCCTGAAACACCACCCCCAGCACGACTGCCTACACTGCCTGAAAACCACTGCACTGCCCTAAACCTTGAAACACCAGCCCCAGCACGACCCCCTACACTGCCCGAACACCACTGCACTGCCCTAAACCCTCAAACACCAGCCCAAGCATGACCCCCTACACTGCCCGAACACCACTGCACTACCCTAAACCCTGAAACACCTGCCCCAGCAAGACCCCCTACACTGCCCGAACACCACTGCACTGCCCTAAACCCTGAAACACCAGCCATAGCAAGACCCCCTACACTACCCGAACACCACTGCACTGCCCTAAACCCTGAAACACCACCCCCAGCAAGACCCCCTACACTGCCCGAACACCACTGCACTGCCCTAAACGCTGAAACACCAGCCCCAGCAAGACCCCCTACACTGCGCAAACACCATTGCACTGCCCTAAACCCTGAAACGCCACCCCCAGCACGACCCCCTACACTGCCCGAACACCACTGCACTGCCCTAAACCCTGAAACACCACCCCCTTCACGACCCCCTACACTGCCCAAACACCACTGCCCTAAACCCTGAAACACCACCCCCAGCACGACCCCCTACACTGCCCGAACACCACTCCATTGCCCAAAACCCTGAAACACCAGCCCCAGCATGACCCCCTACACTGCCCGAACACAACTGCACTGCCCTAAACCCTGAAACACCAGCCCCAGCACGGCCCCCTACACTGCCCGAACACCACTGCACTACCCTAAACCCAGAAACAC
The DNA here is from genome assembly GCA_963921515.1 of Calotriton arnoldi. Taxonomy (NCBI): domain Eukaryota; kingdom Metazoa; phylum Chordata; class Amphibia; order Caudata; family Salamandridae; genus Calotriton; species Calotriton arnoldi. The sequence goes on from CAWUFW010011732.1 coordinate 127,004, forward strand.
CACCCCCAGCATGACCCCCTACACTGCCCGAGCACCACTGCACTGCCCTAAAACCTGAAACACTAGCCCCAGCACGACCCCCTACACTGCCCGAACACCACTGCACTGCCCTAAACCCTGAAACACCAGCCCCAGGATGACCACCTACACTGCATGAACACCACTACACTGCCCTAAACCCTGAAACACCAGCCCCAGCATGACCCCCTACACTGCCCGAACACCACTGCACTGCCCTAAACCGTGAAACACCAGCCCCAGCACGACTCCCTACACTGCCCGAACACCACTGCACTGCCCTAAACTCTGAAACATCACCCCCTGCACGACCCACTACACTGCCCGAACACCACTGCACTGCCCTAAACCCTGAAACACCATCCCCAGCACGACCCCCTACACTGCACGAACACCGCTGCACTGCCCTAAACCCTGAAACACTACCCCCAGCAAGGCCCCCTACACTGCCCGAACACCACTGCACTGCCCTAAACCCTGAAACATCACCCCCAGCAAGACCCCCTACACTGCCCGAACACCACTGCCCTAAACCCTGAAACACCACCCCCAGCAAGACCCCCTACACTGCCCGAACACCACTGCACTGCCCTAAACCCTGAAACATCACCCCTGCATGACCCACTACACTGCCCGAACACCACTGTACTGCCCTAAACCCTGAAACACCACCCCCAGCACGATCCCCTACACTGCCCGAACACCACTGCACTGCCCTAAACCCTGAAACACTACCCCCAGCAAGACCCCTACACTGCCCGAACACCACTGCACTGCCCTAAACCCTGAAACATCACCCCCAGCAAGACCCCCTACACTGCCCGAACACCACTGCCCTAAACCCTGAAACACCACCCCCAGCAAGACCCCCTACACTGCCCGAACAACACTGCTCTGCCCTAAACCCTGAAACACCACCCCCAGCATGACCCCCTACACTGCCCGAACACCACTGCACTGCCCTAAACCCTGAAATACCACCCCCAGCATGACCCCCTACACTGCCCGAACACCACTGCACTGCCCTAAACCCTGAAACATCACCCCCAGCAAGACCCCTACACTGCCCGAACACCACTGCCCTAAACCCTGAAACACCACCCCCAGCAAGACCCCCTACACTGCCCGAACAACACTGCACTGCCCTAAACCCTGAAACACCACCCCCAGCACGACCGCCTACACTGCCTGAAAACCACTGCACTGCCCTAAACCCTGAAACACCAGCCCCAGCACGACCCCCTACACTGCCCGAACACCACTGCACTGCCCTAAACCCTCAAACACCAGCCCCAGCATGACCCCTACACTGCCCGAACACCACTGCACTACCCTAATCCCTGAAACACCCGCCCCAGCAAGACCCCCTACACTGCCCGAACACCACTGCACTGCCCTAAACCCTGAAACACCAGACCTAGCAAGACCCCCTACACTGCCCAAACACCACTGCACTGCCCTAAACCCTGAAACACCACCCGAGCAAGACCCCCTACACTGCCCAAAACCACTGCACTGCCCTAAACGCTGAAACACCAGCCCCAGCAAGACCCCCTACACTGCGCAACCACCATTGCACTGCCCTAAACCCTGAAACACCACCCCCAGCAAGACACCCTACACTGCCCGAACACCACTGCACTAAACCCTGAAACACCACCCCCAGCAAGACCACCTACACTGCCCGAACACCACTGCACTGCCCTAAACCCTGAAACACCACCCCCAGCACGACACCCTACACTGCCCGAACACCACTGCACTGCCCTAAACCCTGAAACACCACCCCCAGCACGACCCCTACACTGCCCGAACACCACTGCACTGCCCTAAACCCTGAAACACCACCCCCTGCACGACCCCCTACACTGCCCGAACACCACTGCACTGCCCTAAACCCTAAAACACTACCCCCAGCATGACCCCCTACACTTCCCGAACACCACTGCACTGCCCTAAACCCTAAAACACTCCCCCCAGCATGACCCCCTACACTACCCAAACACCACTGCACTGTCCTAAACCCTGAAACACTACCCCGCATGACCCCCTACACTACCCGAACACCACTGCCCTAAACCCTGAAACACCACCCCCAGCAAGACCCCTACACTGCCCGAACACCACTGCACTGCCCTAAACCCTGAAACACCACCCCCAGCACGACCCCCTACACTGCCCGAACAACACTGCACTACCCTAAATCCTAAAACACGACCTCCTACACTACACAAACACCACTGCATTACCCTAAACCCTAAAACACTACCCCCAGCATGACCCCCTACACTACACAAACACCACTGCACTACCCGAAACCCTAAAACACTACCCCCTACACTACACAAACACCACTGCACTACCCTAAACCCTAAAAAACAACCCCAGCACGACCCCCTACACTACCCAAACACCACTGCACTACCCTAAACCCTAAAACAATACCCCCAGCAGTACCCCCTACACTACCCAAACACCACTGCACTACCTTAAACCCTAAAACACTACCCCCAGCAGTACCCCCTACACTACCCAAACACCACTGCACTACCCTAAACCCTAAACTACTACCCCCAGCACGACCCCCTACACTACCCAAACACCACTGCACTACCCTAAACCCTAAAACACTACCCCCAGCACAACCCCCTACACTACCCAAACACCACTGCACTACCCTAAACCCTAAAACACTCCCCCAGCACGACTCCCTACACTATCCAAACACCACTGCACTACCCTAAATCTACCCCCAGCATGACCACCTACACTACACAAACACCACTGCACTACCCTAAAACACTACCCCCAGCACGACCCCCTTCACTACCTAAACACAACTGCACAATTTGTTACAGGCGTTGCAACGCAGGCCTGTGGTGCTTACTGGAAGTACCTGGTGGGCTAGTTGGGCCCCAGGGACCCTCAGGATTCAAGGTGACCTAATCCCCCAACTTAAAACGCGCCACGGGGCGCGTTTGCACAGTGGTGAAGGGAGGGGGCGGGCCTCAGGTGACATGTGCGCAAACACGCCCTGTGGTGCGTTTTAAGTTGGGGAATTAATTCCCCTTGAATCCTGAGGGACCCTGGGTGCCAACTAGCCCACCAGGTACCTTCAGTAAGCACAACAGAGTTGCGTTGCACAGAGGTGAAAAAAGGTGCGTGGCCTCGGAACGCCTCTCTGCAACTCAGCTCTGTGGTCCTAACTGTAGGTACCTGGGGGCTAGTTGGGCCCCAGGGACCCTCAGGATTCAAGGGGACTTAATCCCGCAACTTAAACGCGCCACGGAGCGCGTTTGCACACATGTCACCTCAGGCCCCCTCCCTTCACCACTGTGCAAACGCGCCCTGTAGCGCGTTTTAAGAGGTAGTTTTAATCCCCCTGCCCTATTATGTACTAGGGACTTACAGAGGAGGTCATGCTAATCACAGGGGTACCCCAACGCATAGTGTTCCCTAGTGTATGTAGGTGTTTTCACTGTATTCTAAGTGTCTTTTAGCATAGCACTGACTCTGGTTAGTCAGAGTCAGTTACCACCAGTACCCGTCTGAAAACGTTGTGGGCACAGGATGATTTTGCAACAAGGCCTCTTTCTGCTCCTCTGTTGGTTCTTTCTGCACATCTTTTGCTTCTTCCTGCACTTTTCTTCGTCTTTGTGGACTTCTGTTGCTTCTTTCTGCATTTCTTTTGCTTCTTTCTGTGCGTTTTTCTTCTTTCTTCATATGTCCTACCTCTGTAGGCATAGTTAGAAACTAGCATTTAAAAAACCTTTGAAATTCACTTAAAAAATCATAGGTTTCAGGCACGTTATAGTTAGAAATTAGCATTTAAAAAACCTTTGAAATTCACTGAAAAAACCATAGGTTTTAGACACGTTATAGTTAGAAATTAACATTTAAAAAACCTTTGAAATTCACTGAAAAAACCATAGGTTTTAGGGACAGTTATAGTTAGTTGGACATTTCACTCGTACAAAACCATAGAAATTCCCCGTTATAGTTAGTTCAGCTAACTATAAATCGCGCCCCCGCAATGCACTGCTGATGACGTCACATATTACATCACTCATGACATGGTCAGTGACATCACTGATGACATCACTGATGACATCTCAAATGACATCACTGATGACATCACTGATGACATCATCCATGTGATAATTTCATGCATCTTCTCACACCCTAATATAACTTTTGATACACCCACTCTAAATTACAGACTGCCATTCTCAAAACCATACACACTCCAATACCAATAACTACATACCCACTCACTGATTCTTAGGTCTACACACACACATCTACTCACTCACCCGTACAGTCACTCATACTTACAGTCACTCAGTACAGGACTATCATATGCACTCATACACCTATATAAACACTCACACAGCGCACTCATCCATAGAGGTACTCACACACCTAGTCAGTCATGCAAAAAATTAATCACACACCCATTTACTCACCTATACAGTTATACACACACCAGCTCACTTACTCATACAAATACTAGCACATTCTTACGCTCTTATACAATAACTGATACAAGCACACACGCATCCATACAGCCACTCTCACAATCACACACTCTCACTTATAGCCATTTAAATACTCTAACACATATATATACTGCCTTTTACATATGTACTTACTCGCACATGTACCACTGAGATATACATTCACTCACTAACACACCCATACACACACTCACCCACCCAAGCAGTCCATCACAGATGCACTCTTGAAATCATGCACCCAGTGAATCACCCACTCACACATCTATGTACAGAGTCACACACACCCCACCCACACAAACACTCAGGCAGCCATACAGATACTCAGAGAACCAATCAATAACCCATATAGACACTCATGTAGCTATTCGCAAATCCATGCATCCACTTACACACCAACAAACAGACGGATACAGACATTCACACAGTTTAGTCACTAACCCATGCATTCAGTAAGATACGTTTAATCACTCACTTGTAGAGTCAGTCACGCACGTACTAAATCATCCATTCAGACACTTATACACCCACTCATTCTTCAATACGCCTTTCCCTATATATATTAAACATATTTAAACTTTACAGAAACACACAGTCACTGGATGATGTCATCAGTGATGTCATCAGTGATGTCATTTGAGATGTCATCAGTGATGTCATCAGTGATGTCACTGACCATGTCATGAGTGATGTAATATGTGACGTCATCAGCAGTGCATTGCGGGGCGTGAGTTAGAGTTAGCTGAACTAACTATAACGGGGGAATTTCTATGGTTTTGTACGAGTGAAATGTCCAACTAACTATAACTGTCCCTAAAACCTATGGTTTTTTCAGTGAATTTCAAAGGTTTATTAAATGCTAATTTCTAACTGTAACGTGTCTGAAACCTATGGTTTTTCAGTGAATATATATATATATATATATATATTCACTGAAAAAACCACAGGTTTCAGGGACGTTATAGTTAGAAATTAGCATTTAAGAAACCTTTGATATTCACTGAAAAACACACAGGTTTCAGGGACGTTATAGTTAGTTGGACATTTCACTCGTACAAAACCAGAGAAATTCGGCTGTTAGAGTTAGTTGAGCTAACTATAACCCGCAATGCAAAGCTGAAGACGTCACATATTACATCACTCATGACATGGTCAGTGACATCACTGATGACATCTCAAATGACATCACTGATGACATCACGGATGACATCATCCACTTAATAACTGATGCACCTCACCACACCCTAATATAACCTTTCATACACCCACTCTAAAATACAGACTACCATTCTCGAAACCATAGACACACCAATACCAGTTAGTACATACCCACTCACTGATTCATAGGTCTACACACACATCTACTCATTCACCCATACAGTCACTCATACACACAGTCACTCATGAATACAGCCTCTGATATATGCACTCATACACCCATACAGACACTCACACACCACCACTCAACCATAGAATTTCTCACACACATAGTCAGTCACCCAAAGACTCAATCACACTGCCATTTACTCACCTATAAAGTTATAGACACACCACCTCACTTATTCATACAGATACTAACACATTCTTACTCTCTTGTACAATCACTGACACAAGCACACACTCATCCATACAGCCACTCTCACAATCACTCACTCTCACATATAGTCACTTATATACTCCACATATACTGCCTTTTACATATGTAGTTACTCACACATACCACTGAGACATCCATTAACTCACCAACACAGTCATACGCACACTCACTCATCCATACAGCCCCTCGCAGATGCACTCATGAGCCCATACACCCAGTTAATCACCCACTCACACATCCATGCAGGGAGTCACACACACCCCCACCCACCAACACAGACACTCAGGCACCCATACAGGTACTCAGACAACCAATCATGAACCCAAATGGACACTCATGTAGCTACACACCAACCCATGCAACCACTTACACACCCACTGACAGACTGATAGAGACATTCACACAGATTAGTCATTCAGCCATGCATTCACTTAGACACGTTTAATCACTCACTTAAACAGTCAGTCACGCACCCAGTAAATTATCTATTCAGACACTCATAAACCCACTCATTCTTCAATACACCTTTGCGTATCTATATATCACATTCTTAAACTTTTTAGAAACACTCAGAGTCACTGGATGATGTTATCAGTGATGTCATCAGTGATGTCATTTGAGATGTCATCAGTGATGTCACTGACCATGTCATGAGTGATGTAATATGTGACGTCATCAGAAGTGCATTGCAGGGGCGCGAGTTATAGTTAGCTCAACTAACTATGACGGACGAATTTCTCTGGTTTTGTACGAGTGAAATGTCCAACTAACTATAACATCCCTGAAACCTGTGTTTTTTTCAGTGAATTCAACGGTTTTTTAACGCTAATTTCTAACTATAATGTCCCTGAAACCTGTGTTTTTTCAGTGAATTTCCAAGGTTTTTAAATGCTAATTTCTAACTATAAGGTCCCTGAAATTATGTTTTTTTCCAGTGAATATATATATATATATATATATATATATATATATATATATATATATATATTCACTGAAAAAACCATAGGTTTTAGGGACGTTATAGTTACAAATTAGCATTTAAAAACCTTTGAAATTCACTGAAAAACCATAGGTTTTAGGGACAGTTATAGTTAGTTGGACATTGCACTCGTACAAAACCAGTGAAATTCCCCGTTATAGTTAGTTCAGCTAACTATAACTCGCGCCCCGCAATGCACTGCTGATGACGTCACATATTACATCACTCATGACATGGTCAGTGACATCACTGATGACATCACTGATGACATCTCAAATGACATCACTGATGACATCATCCAGTGACTGTGTGTTTCTGTAAAGTTTAAATATTTTTATATATATAGGGAAAGGCGTATTGAAGAATGAGTGGGTGTATAAGTGTCTGTATGGATGATTTAGTAGGTGCGTGACTAATTCTATAAGTGAGTGATTAAACGTATCTTACTGAATGCATGGGTTAGTGACTAAACTGGGTGAATGTCTGTATCTGTCTGTTGCTGTGTAAGTGGCTGCATGGGTTTGTGAATAGCTACATGAGTGTCTATAAGAGTTATTGATTTGTTGTCTGAGTATTTGTATGGGTGCCTGAGTGTTTGTGTGGATGGGGTGTGTGCGACTGTGCATAGATGTGTGAGTGGGTGATTCACTGGGTGGATGGTTTCAAGAGTGCATCTGTGATAGACTGTATGGATGGGTAAGTGTGTGTAAGAGTGTGTTAGTGAGTGAATGTATGTCCCAGTGGTACATGTGTGAGTAACTACATATGTGAAAGGCAGTATATATGTGTGTTGGAGTATATAAATAGCTATAAGCGAGAGTGAGTGATTGTGATAGTGGCTGTATGGATGAGTGTGTGCTTGTATCAGTGATTGTATAAGAGCGTAACAATGTGCTAGTATTTGTATGATTAAGTGAGCTGGTGTGTGTATAACTGTATAGGTGAGTAAATGGCAGTGTGTTTAATTATTTGCATGACTGACTAGGTGTGTGAGTACCTCTATGGATGAGTGGCGGTGTTTGAGTGTCTATATAGGAGTAAGAGTGCATATGATAGTCCTGTATTGAGTGACCATAAGTATGAGTGACTGTACGGGTGAGTGAGTGGATGTGTGTGTGTAGACCTAAGAATCAGTGAGTGGGTATGTAGTTATTGGTGTTGGAGTGTCTATGGTTTTGCGAATGGCAGTCTGTAATTTAGATTGGGTGTATCAAAGGTTATATTAGGGTGTGAAGAGCTGCATCAGATTATCACGTGGATGATGTCATCAGTGATGTCATTTGAGATGTCATCAGTGATGTCATCAGTGATGTCACTGACCATGTCATGAGTGATGTAATATGTGACGTCATCAGCAGTGCATTGCGGGGCGCGAGTTATAGTTAGCTGAACTAACTATAACGGGGGAATTTCATGGGTTTTGTACGAGTGCAATGTCCAACTAACTATAACTGTCCCTAAAACCTATGGTTTTTCAGTGAATTTCAAAGGTTTTTAAATGCTAATTTGTAACTATAACGTCCCTAAAACCTATGGTTTTTCAGTGAATTTCAAAGGTTTTTAAATGCTAATTTGTAACTATAACATGTCTGAAACCTACGGTTTTTCAGTGAATTTCAAAGGTTTTGTAAATGACAATTTTTAAATGTATTAATTGTTATATAAATTTTTTTCATACTGATTTCGAAATTTTTTAGAAAACATTTTTTTTACATATTTTATTTTTTAAATTACATTGTAATTATATTATACATTACAAAAATACTTTCTCAGAATGAATTACTTTAGTTTAAATACTTTGCACATAGGCAATATACTTTTAAGTACAGTAGTTACAGTTGTTGCAATGGGCAACACATTTTCAAACACAATGCAACATTCAGCTCAATGTGAATTTCTAGTTAAATGCAATTAGTTACTTTATGGATTACTTTTCTAACCACAGGACTGGATCCTAGATTCAGTCCTGGGACATCTCCTGTAAACAGTTGAGTAAAAGCGTTTTGGTTACAGTCGTGATTTTTAAGGAATATTATTGTACTTTAAAAGTTGACACTTAGAAACTTTTTCTCATAGAATGACCAATGTTATCCTATGGAAGGAAATTCACTTAGGAGGTAAAAACTGTTATCGTTACTTTTTGTTACTCAGTGTTGGATCCTGGATCCAGCACTGGTGCATCTCCTGTAAACAGTTGAAAGAATGCGTTTAAGTCATACAGGCGATTTTTAAGGAATATTTGTAGTTTGTGAAAATCGACACTTTGAAACTTTTCTGCTGAAAACCAGACAAAGGATTCCTATGGAAGAAAATATAAGTTACTGGTAAGTACGGTTAAAATTACTTTTCAGGGTCAGTGCTGGGCTAAAAGATGCAGCACTGGGTTCTCTCCTGATAACAGGTGAGTAAATTGGAATTCGTACTTTGGTTGATTTTAGAGGAATATTATAAAGTTCCAAAACTCCACACTTAGAAGAATTTCCAAGTGAAACCAGTCAATGTTAGCCTATGAAGGAAATTCAAGTTACCGGTAAGTACGGTTAAAATAAATTTTGAGGATCAGTACTGGGCTGAAAGATGCAGCACTGAGGTCTCTCCTGATAACAGGTGAGTAAATCAGAATTCGGATTTCGGCTGATTTTAGAGGAATATTTTAAAGTTCCAAAAATCAACACTTAGAATCTTTTTCAGAAAAAGCAGGCAATGATATCCTATGGAAGGAAATTCAAGTTACTGGTAAGTACGGTTAAAATTACTTTTCAGGACCAGTACTGGGCTGAAAGATGCAGCACTGAGGTCTCTCCTGATAACAGGTGAGTAAATCAGAATTCGGATTTCGGCTGATTTTAGAGGAATATTTGTATGTTTCAAAATCAAAACTTAGAAGAATTTCCAAGTGAAACCAGTCAATGTTAGCCTATGAAGGAAATTCAAGTTACCGGTAAGTACGGTTAAAATTACTTTTCAGGATCAGTACTGGGCTGAAAGATGCAGCACTGAGGTCTCTCCTGATAACAGGTGAGTAAATCGGAATTCGTATTTCGGCTGATTTTAGAGGAATATTTTAAAGTTCCAAAACTCCACACTTACAAGAATTTCCAAGTGAAACCAGTCAATGTTAGCCTATGAAGGAAATTCAAGTTACCGGTAAGTACGGTTAAAATTACTTTTCAGGATCAGTACTGGGCTGAAAGATGCATCACTGAGGTCTCTCCTGATAACAGGTGAGTAAATCGGAATTCGTATTTCGGCTGATTTTACAGGAATATTTTAAAGTTCCAAAACTCCACACTTAGAAGAATTTCCAATTGAAACCAGTCAATGTTAGCCTATGGAAGGAAATTCAAGTTACTGGTAAGTACGTTTAAAATTACTTTTCAGGACCAGTACTGGGCTGAAAGATACAGCACTGAGGTCTCTCCTTATAACAGGTGAGTAAATCGGAATTCGTATTTCGGCTGCTTTTAGAGGAATATTTGCACAATGGTGAAGGGAGGGGGCGGGGCCTGAGGTGACATCTGTGCAAACGCGCCCCGTGGCGCGTTTTAAGTTGGGGGATTAAGTCCCCTTGAATCCTGAGGGTCCCTAGGGGCCAACTAGCCCACCAGGAACCTCCAATATGCGCCAGGGGCTGCGTTGCAGAGACGTGTAGAGAGGCCACACCCCTTTTTACACCTCTCTGCAACGCAGCTCTGTGGCGCTTTCTGGATGTACATGTTGGGCTAGTTGGCCCCCAGGGACCCTCAGGATTGAAGGGATTTAATTCCCCATCTTAAAACGCGCCACGGGGCCTGTTTGCACACATGTCACCTGAAGCCCCGCCCCTCCCTTCACCACTGTGCAAACGCGCCCTGTGGCGCGTTTTAAGTTGGGGGATTAAGTCCCCTTGAATCCTGAGGGTCCCCGGAGTCCAACTAGCCCACCATATACCTCCAAAAAGCGCCACAGAGCTGCGTTGCAGAGAGGTGTAAAGGGGTGTGGCCTCTCTACACGTCTCTGCAAGGCAGCCCCTGGCGCATACTGGAGGTTCCTGGTGGGCTAGTTGGCCCCCAGGGACCCCCAGTATTCAAGGGGAATTTGTTCCCCTCTGCAAACGCGCCAGGGTGCGCGTTTGCAGAGTGGTGAAGGAAGGGGCGGGGCCTGCGGGCCCGATCGTTTTTTGTTTTTTGTTTTTTGTCCCCTGAAGGGAGGCTGTGTGGCCCCCTTCCTTTTTCTCTTTTTGGGCCCTGGGGACCCCATCCCCCAGGGCCTTACTCCTTTTTAATTTTTCAAAAAAAAAAAACGGGAAGGGGGCCGCGTGGCCCCCTTCCCTGGGCCTGTATTGGCCCGGGGACCCCATCCCCGGGGCATGGCCTCTATATTTATTATTTTGAGGGGGCAGCGTGGCCCCCTCCTCTGGCCATTTTAAGGCCCCGGGACCCCATCCCCCGGGGCCGGCCTTTCCATTTAAAAAAATAAAAAATTCTCTTTTTTGGGGAGGGGGCCGCGTGGCCCCCTCCCGGGCCACTACTTGCCCCGGGGACCCCATCCCCCGGGGCTGGCCCTCTCCGTTGGGGACTGTGGGGGTCCCCAATCCCCCACAGTCCCGCCGGCTCCCCACGTCCCTTGGGAGCCGGCATTGCTGTTCCACATGGGGAGCAGCTGACATGCTGCTCCCCATGTGGAAAAGCAATCGCTTGGGATATTGGAAGAGAGCAGGTTTCCCTGCTCTCTCTTCCAATATCCAAAGCAGTTTGCTATGGCAGGACGGAGCCGCGAGGCTCCGTCCTGCCATAGCAAACTACAGTGTCCCGGGGTAGGCACCCGGGACACTGCAGGAGCCGACCCTGGGGGTGGTGGTCCCCAGGGCCATCAAGGGCTCCAGGAGGGGGCCGCGCGGCCCCCTCCCATTCAGTACACAGCCCCGGGGAGGTGGTGGTCCCCGGGGCTCTGGGGGTCCGTAACGGACCCCATATTAAATGTTTAGTGCCCCGGGAGGTGGCGGTCCCTGGGCGTGTGGGGGCTGGAGCCCCCCACACTGGTTTTATTTTTAATTTAAAAAAGCCCCGGGAGGTGGTGGTCCCCGGGGCTGCGGGAGGGCTCAGAGCCCTCCCGCACCATTTTTCAAAAAGCCCCGGGGGTGGCGGTCCCCGGGGCTTGGGGGCCCTTGAGGCCCCCACACGTTAAATTATCCCCCCACCATGCCCCCGGGACTTGGGCCACCCGGGGGCCAGTTAACATCGAAGCGCAAGAGACCGCGCTTCGATTTTTTCGGCAGGATTCGCGCACCCTGAGCGCATCCTGCCGATTTTAAAAATTTTAATTTTTTTGCCCAGGGGTCCTTGTGGGACCCCCTGAGCAAACCTAGGGGTCAGGGTGTTTCTACCCTGCTCCCTTTGTGCGCTTTGCGCACTTGTTTCTGTCCCTCGGTTCTACCGAGGGACAAAATGGCTGCCAACATTTCCTGAATCGGAATGTTGACAGCCAGCTGACAGCCAATTAACATGCAGCTCGTGATCGGGACGGTGCGCACAGGGTGCGCTGAGGGTACGCGGACCCTACTCGGCCATAGATATCACTAACTTTTTACTTTTCATTTTCTCAGCAACTACTGAACGGATTTACACCATTTAACAAAAGGGTTCTTTCTGAACCAAGAACTACCTCTTTGCCAAATTTGGTGTAATTCCGTTCAGCAGTTCGGGCTGTAGCCGTGTCTAAAGTTTCCTATGGAAAAGTGCATGGGAAAACGCGTTTTGGGACCCCCTTTTTCTCGGCCCCGCTGACGAATCCCCTCGAGACTTTCAGGGTAGGAACGGACCGGAGTGGGCCACAAAGTTTGAAAATTTCGCGAAGATACGTCAACCGGCAAGAGAGTTATTTCAAATAGAATGTCGCGGATTTCCTATGGATAATAGGTTGTAACTATAACTATCTACTGGCGACCGCCAGTAGATATATATATATATATATATATATATATATATATATATATCGCACGACAAGGGATCCAAGGAAGAAATCCAGACGAGCCCACTTGAAAACAGAAGCAATTTATATATTTATATATATACCTTCCAACATCGCCCTGCATCGAGAAACTGCATCGAGAAACGCACTCCACCAGCTGTCAGGTTTCAAACCCTTTATTTTTCAAAACAGGAGTGCAACTCCGACAGATAATGTCCATTTGCCTAATGCATTTCGGAGCCATCATGCTCCTTCCTCAGAGGCATATTGTCAGCACACCATTTTGGGTTTCCACAGTTCCCTGCGTCACTGCACCAATTCTTTTAGACCTCCGGTGTGTCCGTTTTGCTGAGGTGCACGCTGGAACATGTGGTACGGTACCCGCTTGTCAGCCTCCAGTGACTGCTGTGCTTCACAATAGTTTTATGGACTACTTTTCACCCTCCAATGGACTTCGGGGTTGAATTCCTGTTTTCCAATTAAGAAACAGCTGCGCCTTCCGATCCTGAACACTACAGGTAAGACGATCCCCAGATCCTTCACGGGGTGGTGCAGTCTCTCCGCGGCTGGACCTGCCGCGTGAAATCTACCTTCCAACTTCGCCCTACATCAAGAAACGCACTCCACCAGCTGTCAGGTTTCAAACCCTTTATTTTTCACAACAGGAGTGCAACTCCGACAGATCATGTCCATTTGTCTAATGCATTTCGGAGCCATCATGCTCCTTCCTCAGAGGCATATTGTCAGCACACCATTTTGGGTTTCCGCAGTTCCCTGCGTCACTCCACCAATACTTTTAGACCTCCGGTGTGTCCGTTTCGCTGAGGTGCACGCTGGGACATGTGGTACGGTACCCGTTTGTTAGCCTCCAGTGGCTGTTGTGCTTCACAATAGTTTTATGGACTACTTTTCTCCCTCCAGTGGACTTCGGGGTTGAATTCCTGTTTTCCAATTAAGAAACAGCTGCGCCGTCCGATCCTGAACACTACAGGTAAGACAATCCCCAGATCCTTCACGGGGCGGTGCAGTCTCTTCGCGGCTGTACCTGCCACGTGAAATCTACCTTCCAACATCGCCCTGCATCGAGAAACACACTCCACCAGCTGTCAGGTTTCAAACCCTTTATTTTTCAAAACAGGAGTGCAACTCCGACAGATCATGTCCATTTTCCTAATGCATTTCGGAGCCATCATGCTCCTTCCTCAGAGGCATATTGTCAGCACAGCATTTTGGGTTTCCACAGTTCCCTGCGTCACTGCACCAATTCTTTTAGACCTCCGGTGTGTCCGTTTCGCTGAGGTGCACGCTGGGACATGTGGTACGATACCCGCTTGTAAGCCTCCAGTGGCTGTTGTGCTTCACAATAGTTTTATGGAATACTTTTCACCCTCCAGTGGACTTCGGGGTTGAATTCCTGTTTTCCAATTAAGAAACAGCTGCGCCGTCCGATCCTGAACACTACAGGTAAGACGATCCCCAGATCCTTCACAGGGCGGTGCAGTCTCTCCGCGGCTGGACCTGCCACATGAAATCTACCTTCCAACATCGCCCTGCATCGAGAAACGCACTCCACCAGCTGTCAGGTTTCAAACCCTTTATTTTTCAAAACAGGAGTGCAACTCCGACAGATCATGTCCATTTACCTAATTCATTTCGGAGCCATCATGCTCCTTCCTCAGAGGCATATTGTCAGCACACCATTTTGGGTTTCCACAGTTCCCTGTGTCACTGCACCAATTCTTTTAGACCTCCGGTGTGTCCGTTTCGCTGAGGTGCACGCTGGGACATGTGGTACGGTACCCGCTTGTTAGCCTCCAGTGGCTGTTGTGCTTCACAATAGTTTTATGGACTACTTTTCACCCTCCAGTGGACTTCGGGGTTGAATTCCTCTGAGGAAGGAGTATGATGGCTCCGAAATGCATTAGGCAAATGGACATGATCTGTCGGAGTTGCACTCCTGTTTTGAAAAATGAAGGGTTTGAAACCTGACAGCTGGTTTTTTTTCTGTGGGGGGCCGCATGGCCCCCCTCCTCAGGCCTTTATGGCCCCGGGGACCCCATCCCCCGGGGTGCATTTTGAGTTGGGGGATTAAGTCCCCTTGAATCCGGAGGGTCCCTGGGGTCCAACTAGCCCACCAGGTACCTCCAGTAAGCGCCACAGAGCTGCGTTGCAGGGAGGTGTAAAAAGGGGCGTGGCCTCTGAACACCTCTCTGCAAGTCAGCTCCCTGGCGCATAGTGGAGGTACCTGGTGGGCTAGTTGGCCCCCAGGGATCCTCAGTATTCAAGGGGAATTAATTCCCCAACTTACAACGCGCCAGGGGGCGCGTTTGCACAGTGGTGAAGGAAGGGGGCGGAGCCTGAGGTGACATGTGTGCAAACACGCCCTGTGGCGCGTTTTAAGTTGGGGAATTAATTCCCCTTGAATCCTGAGGGACCCTGGGGGCCAACTAGCCCACCAGGTACCTCCAGTGCGTGCCACAGGGCTGCTTTTCAGAGAGGTGGTCCAGGCCACGCCCCTTTTTACACGTCTGTGCAACGCAGCTGTGTGGTGCTTACTGGAGGTACCTAGTGGGCTAGTTGGACCCCAGGGACCCTCAGGATTCAAGGGGACTTAATCTCCCAACTTAAAACGGCCACAGGGCTTGTTTCCACACATGTCACCTCAGGCCCCCCCCTCCCTTCACCACTGTGCAAACGCGCCCCGGGGTGCGTATTAAGAGGAAGTTTTAATCTCCCTGCCCTATTATGTACTAGGGCCTTACAGAGGAGGTCATGCTAATGACAGGGGTACCCCAACGCATAGTGTTCCCTAGTGTATGTAGGTGTTTTCACTGTATTCTAAGCATAGCACTGACTCTAGGCCTGGTTAGTCCTATAACGTGTCTGAAACCTATGGTTTTTTCAGTGAATTTCAAAGGTTTTTTAAATGCTAATTTCTAACTATAACGTGCCTGAAACCTATGGTTTTTTAAGTGAATTTAAAAGGTTTTTTAAATGCTAGTTTCTAACTATGCCTACAGAGGTAGGACATGTGAAGAAAGAAGAAAAAACGCACAGAAAGAAGCAAAAGAAATGCAGAAAGAAGCAACAGAAGTCCACACAAAGACGAAGAAAAGTGCAGGAAGAAGCAAAAGATGTGCAGAAAGAACCAACAGAGGAGCAGAAAGAGGCCTTGTTGCAAAATCATCCTGTGCCCACAACTTTTTCAGACGGGTACTGGTGGTAACTGACTCTGAGTAACCAGGCCTAGAGCCAGTGCTATGCTAAAAGACACTTAGAATACAGTGAAAACACCTACATACACTAGGGAACACTATGCGTTGGGTACCCCTGTGATTAGCATGACCTCCTCTGTAAGTCCCTACTACATAATAGGGCAGGGGGATTAAAACTACCTCTTAAAACGCGCTACAGGGCGCGTTTGCACAGTGGTGAAGGGAGGGGGGGCCTGAGGTGACATGTGTGCAAACGCTCCCCGTGGCGCGTTTTACGTTCCGGGATTAAGTCCCCTTGAATCCTGAGGGTCCCTGGGGCCCAACTAGCCCTCCAGGTACCTACAGTTAGGACCACAGAGCTGAGTTGCAGAGAGGCGTTCCGAGGCCACGCACCTTTTTTCACCTCTCTGCAACGCAACTCTGTTGTGCTTACTGAAGGTACCTGGTGGGCTAATTGGTCCCCAGGGACCCTCAGTATTGAAGGGGAATTAATTCCCCAACTTAAAATGCGCCACAGGGTGTGTTTGCGCACATGTCACCTGAGGCCCCGCCCCCTCCCTTCACCACTGTGCAAACGCGCCCTGTGGCGCGATTTAAGTTGGGGTATTAGGTCACCTTGAATCCTGAGGGTCCCTGGGGCCCAACTAGCCCACCTGGTACTTCCACTAAGCGCCACAGGCCTGCGTTGCAGAGAGGTGGTCCGAGGCCACGCCCCTTTTTACACCTCTCTGCAACGCAGCTCTGTGGCGCTTACTGGAGGTACCTGGTCGGCTAGTTGGACCCCAGGGACCCTCAGGATTCAAGGGGACTTAATCCCCCAACTTAAAACACGCCACAGGGCATGTTTGCACACATGTCACCTCAGGCCCCGCCCCCTCCCTTCACCACTGTGCAAACGTGCCCGTGGCGCGTTTTAAGTTGGGGGATTAACTAACGGTTAACGGTCCCGCCGGCTCCCGCGTCCCTCGGGAGCCGGCATTGCTTTTCCTGACATGGGGAGCTGCTAAGATGCAGCTCCCCGTGTGGAAAGCAATCGTCTTTGGTTTTTGGAAGAGAGAGCAGGTTTCCTGCTCTCTCTTCCAAAACCAAAGCAGTTTGCTATGGCGGCTCCCGCCCTGCCATAGCAAACTACAGTGTCCCGGGGGTGAGCACCCTGGGACACTGCAGGGGGCGGCGGTCCCCAGGG
Source organism: Calotriton arnoldi (assembly GCA_963921515.1). Classification (NCBI taxonomy): domain Eukaryota; kingdom Metazoa; phylum Chordata; class Amphibia; order Caudata; family Salamandridae; genus Calotriton; species Calotriton arnoldi. The sequence continues at coordinate 144,462 of CAWUFW010011732.1, forward strand.
CCATCAAGGGCTCCAGAAGGGGGGCGCGTTTGCAGAGTGCTGCAAGGAGGGGGCGTGGCCTCTGGCGCGATGCTGGTCTTTTATTTTATTTCTTTTTTAAGAAGGGGGGCTGTATGGCCTCCCTTCTTTTTCTAATTTATTGGCTCTGGGGACCCCATCCCCCAGGGCCTGCCCCTTAATATTTTTTTTAAAAAACAAAAAATTTGGAAGGGGGCTGCGTGGCCCCCCTCCTGAGGCCTTAATCGGGCCCGGGGACCCCATCCACCGGGGCTTGGCCTTATTTTTTAAAAAAATCTTTTGGAGGGGGGCTGCGTTGCCCCCCATCTCAGGCCACTTATGGCCCCGTGGACCCCATCCCCCGGGCCGGCCTTTGTTTTTTTTTTTTATTTAAATTTTGGGGAGGGGGGCTGCGTGGCCCCCCTCCTGGGCCACTTGTAGCCCCGGGGACCCCATCCCCCGGGGCCTGGCCTCTCATTGGGGACCGTGGGGGGGTCCCCAATCCCCTAACGGTCCCGCCGGCTCCCCGCGTCCCTCGGGAGCCGGCATTGCTTTTCCACATGGGGAGCTGCTAAGATGCAGCTCCCCGTGTGGAAAAGCAATCGTCTTTGGTTTTTGGAAGAGAGAGCAGGTTTCCTGCTCTCTCTTCCAAAAACCAAAGCAGTTTGCTATGGCGGCTCCCGCCCTGCCATAGCAAACTACAGTGTCCCGGGGGTGAGCACCCTGGGACACTGCAGGGGGCGGCGGTCCCCAGGGCCATCAAGGGCTCCAGAAGGGGGGCCGCGCGGCCCCCCCTCCCAACATGTGCAAAGCCCCGGGGAGGTGGTGGTCCCCGGGGCTCGGGGGTCTGAAACGGACCCCCACATTCAAATTCTTAGTGCCCCGGGGAGGTGGCGGTCCCCGGGGCATGTGGGGGGGCTCGAGCCCCCCACACAGGTAATTTTAATTAAACAAAAAGAAGCCCAGGGGTGGTGGTCACCGGGGCTGCGGGAGGGCCGAGTGCCCTCCCGCACCATTTTTAATTGAAAGCCCCGGGGGTGGCGGTCCCCGGGGCTTGGGGGGGCCCCCCCACTCATTATTTTTATTAACCCCCGCATGCCCCTGGGACTTGGCCCACCCGGGGGCCAAATAACAACGAAGCGCTTCATTTTTTTTTTTCACGGCGGGATCCGCGCATCCCACCGATTGTTTTTAAAAAAAACATTTTTTTTTTGGCCCTGGGGGTCCTTGTGGGACCCCCTAAGCAGGCCTAGGGGGTCAGGGTGTTTCTACCCTGCCCCCTTTTTGCGTTTTGCGCACTTGTTTCTGTGCCTCGGTTCTACCGAGGAACAAGATGGCTGCCAACACTTCCTGGTTTGGAGTGTTGACAGCCAATTAGCATACAGCTCGTGATCGGGAGGGTGCGCGGATCCTCCGCTGCCATAGATATATATGTGGTTTTACTTTTGATTTTCTCAGCAACTACTGAACGGATTTATACCATTTAACAAAAGGGTTCTTTCTGAACCAAGAACTACCTCTTTGCCAAATTTGGTGTAATTCCGTTCAGCAGTTCGAGCTGTAGCCTTGCATAAAGTTTCCTATGGGAAATTGATTTTTGACTCTTATTTTTTAATTTCTCCGCAACTACTGAACGGATTTACACCATTTAAAAAAAAGGTCGCTTTCTGAACCAAGTGCTACCTTTTTGCCAAATTTGGTGTAATTCCGTTCAGCAGTTCGAGCTGTAGCCGTATCTAAAATTTCCTATGGGAATTAACATGGAGAAAACACGTTTTGGGACCCCCTTTTTCTCGGCCCCGCTTGCCGAATCACCCCGAAACTTTCAGGATACGAGCGGACCGGAGCGCCCCACGAGTTTTGAAAATGTCGCGAAGATTCGTCAACCGGCGCCAAAGTTATTGGAAATAGAATGTTGTGAATTTCCTATGGAAAATAGGTCCTAACTATAACTATCTACTGGCGACCGCCAGTAGATAATATATATATATATATATATATATCATATCATTTTCCACTACATCTGGGATCAATCAACCCCATGTCTGCTTTAAGTGCACAACAGCATTCATTGTTAGGGATTATTCCTTCTATTGTTATTTGTAAGCACAAGAGTGACGTCACATGATGCATATAAAGCAAACAGTTTCATCTGTATATTGTTGTTATTTTTGCTCTATCTTATTCTTCCTGAGTGTACAGTCAGTCACCATGAAAGTTTATGATGTTGTGGTTTTCCGACTAGATATACACTGTATGGTTAATTAAGGGAGTAACCAGTGACCATACTTAATGATATTGTGTTTGTTTGTACATCTAATTGAACAGCAACAATGCCACATTTCACTGATGTCCTTCTTGCTTGTTTTCTTTTAGGTGCATGACAAGACAACAAGAGACAGACAACATCACCCACAGTATTGCCAGAAAGAAGGCCATTGACGCATGAGTGACCCACACATCAGACATCTCTTCAACTTGTGAAGCTAAGTGCCACTGCTAACTGACAGCTTCAAGATGGCCCCAAAGAAAGATGCTAAAACTGCTACCAGAAAGTGGCCAGTGAGAAGAAGAAGGAGCTTACCACCACCACCGCTGGTATGTCACTCCAGATTTTTCTTGGTAAACAATAAACTGTCTCTGCTGCACCAGCCTCTGGGGAGTAAGCTAGGAGCAGCACCCCCAAATCAGTGGACCCATTCCAATCTTGGCCCAAGTTCTTGTCTATCACAGAGGCAGCCAGTCTTATCACTGTAACGCTGACGAGCAGTGATGTTGACATTGACTTATCTCTATCGCAAAGTAGTACCCAATCATTGCAGGAAACTCAGAGAAGTGGACAACAACAAGAACAACAGCCACTACTGCCAATAGTAGTTCCTCCCAAAGTAGGAGCAGTTCAAGAGATTGAGCTTCATGCTAAGGAAGTAGAGCAATATGCTCCAGAAGATCCATTGACTTCCAGATCTCCAGCTAGAAAAAGGAGGGTTAGTGGTGCATCGTCTTCTTCTTCAAGCCCCCCTTCTGATGATCCAGACACCACTTGGATCCTGCCTCAGTCTGAGAGTGAGACACGCCGCAAGATGACTCAGAAGAGGCTAGGGAAAAGGAAGGTTCGGGAAAGCCTTAGAGTTATGGAGGCAGATATAGAAGGGGAGGATGACGATGAGCCAGTCATCATGAATGTTAGCCCAGCCCCAGTGGAGACCGATGTTACCCCATCCCAACTTCCCAGGGGGATGTAGCAGTGGCACCGCAGATCCAGCCACAGCCGGCTGCCTTATTTGCAAAGTCCCGGCAGCGAACTACATCCACAACCACCTCAGTAGGAGTAGGTACTGCAGAGAGTCAAATGTCAAAACGCCCACCTACAGCCGCTAGTTCATCCGACATTGGCAGTGGCACCAGCATCAGAAAGTTGAGCTCCCCAGTTTGGGACTTCTTTTCGGTTAGCCAGAAGGAGGCGAACATTGCCATATGCTCCCTTTGCGGAGCAAATGTTAGTCGGGGTAAGCTTGGTACAAACTATGGTACCGGGGGCCAAACAACCCATTTGAGAAAGCACCATACAATCCGTTGGGAGGCGCACCTTAGCGACCAAAAAACTGCAAGTGTTGTGGGTGAAGGGGATGAAAGCCTACTGAGCAGGGAATCCAAATCTGATCCGATCACAGTGGAAGTTGAAGAAGAGGAAGACATATTCATTACGCAAAGCAGCCCTCACCCCAGCAGTGCCGTAGTATCGCCCACATCAGCAACATCGCAAAAGCACAAGACTCAGGTCAAGACACCAAGGCAACAAAGGACAGTGCCTGCCCCACTGAAAAGCACATTGAGCCTGCTCTCAAGAAGTCATCTGAATCAGTGGCATCATGAAAAAAAGAATTCAGGCTACTATTCCTGCCGTGTTTAGGCCAGAGGGGCAGTATGAACGCAACCACCCAACAGCACGTTTGTAAAACGCGAAGCTGGCTAAAATCTTAGCACTGGACCTCCTTCCATTTTCTTTTGTTGAAGGGGTGGGTTTTCTTGAATTATGGCAGCCATCTGCCCGAAATGGAAGGTTCCCAGCCGGTCCTATTTTGCCAGAGTTGCTGTTCCAGCACTACATCACAATGTGCTTGAATTGCTTGGACAAGCTTTGCAGTAGAGTGCTGTCCACAGTATCCACCTGACAACAGACATGTGGACCAGCTGTTAAAGCGACTGATTACATGTGCATCACTGCAAACTGGATTTCTTTTGTGGGGCCAGAGAAAAAATATCAGCAGGTGTTGACACTGCTGAGATTTTTAATGCTGCTTGGAAGCATGCAACAGTAGTGATGTTTGCAATGGAGAAATCCCATACAGCTGCAACATTTTTAGAAGACTTTAACAGCAAGGTCCTTGAATGGCTGCAACCAAGAGGGCTTAAGATTGGATTTGTTGTCACGAACAATTGCAGTAATATAGTTGAGGCCATATCCGATGGTGGTTATTTCAGGGCCCTGTGTTTGGCGCACTGCATCAACATCATTGTACAGGACTTTCTCAAAAAAGAAGACCAAGTAAGCCACTTACTGTCCACCTGCAGAAGAATCTGCACTCATTTCAGCCATTCATTTAAAGTCCAGAGACAGCTGAGGGTCATTCAGTGTGATAATAAAATGCCTGTTAAAGCACTCATACAGGATTTGGCAACACGCTGGAACTCCACTTATTACATGCTTGAACGCCTGTTTGAGCAGAACAGACCTATCAATGAATATGTCATGCAAAGAGGGGATGCAACTGTGAAAGGCATGATCATTGAGATGGACCAATGGGGCCTAGTCAAATGCCTGACAGAGATGCTGCTTCCTTTTGAGGTGTTCACACGGGAAGTCAGCAAAGAGAAAGGTACCATGGGCCAAGCTATCCCGTTGTTGCACATGCTACAGGAACAGCTGAAAGAGGTGTCTGTAATGTATACAGGTGTGGAGGAAAAAAGTGCGTATGACTTAATCCTTCACTTGCCTGCTAATACAAGGGTGCAACGAGACATTGCGTCCTCCAAACATTACATCTGTGCTACAATTTTTGATCCACGGTACAAACCATTACTGTCCACTTTCATTCCTTTTTCAGACGGGGATGTTAGAAAATACAAAACATGGATAGGTGAGCAAGGCAGTGAGCTAGAAAAAGAACAGCAGGGAATTAGTGGCCCACAGCTCCAGACACAAGTCCTGTTGGGGCAGCCTTCAAGTTCAGAGCCTGAAGGCAGTGCTGTTGGCTCGCAGCAGCCAAAACCAACAACTAGAACACCATCAACAACAAGGCCAGAAGTATCAGCCCCCAAATCTGCATTTGAGTGGTTTCTACTGGCAGGGCTTAAGTCCAGTGCAGAGGCGAAGGCAAAAGAGGTCAAGCGAAGTGGAGCACCAGCAATGAACATTGAGCGAATGGTCCAGGCCTATCTGGATAACACAACAGAAGTCTACCTTGACCAAACCCATTGGTGTATTGGTATGGGAAGCAGCGCCAATAGGCAGTGCTCAGCAGCCTGGCGATAAACTATCTGGCTTGCCCTGTCGCCAGTGTCTCCGCTGAGTGTGTTTTCAGAGCTGCTGGTACCATTGTCACAGTGAGAAGGACCAGTCTCTCACCCCGAAACGTGGAGCGATCAACCATGATCAAAATGAATCAACACTTTATACCACAGGATTGCACCATACCTGAAGTACAACAGGCGGAAGATGACAGAGACTCTGGTCATGGAAGTAGTGTGCTAGATGACCTACGTGTGGGCGAACCACCAGAGTTTGAGGACAAGCTCTACTTCCATGGCCACTAGGCTTTCTTCCTTTCTTTGACTCTCAAAATACCCCTAAAAAACCCTAAAAAACAAAGCTGTAGCTAGGGAACATTATTTATCTTTTTATTTTTGTGTGTGTCTGGTTGACCAATTCATCCCCATTGTCTTACTCTTAGACACATTTTATTGCCAGATTGGAGTTGCAACTGTGTGCAGTGAAGAAGTCCTGACTCGCCCTCCAAAGCCATTTCCCCCAAGACAGATATTGGAGAGAGAATGCAAACAAATGTGTGCCTGCTGCCAACCCTGGACCATGACTATCTATCCTTTCCTACCCTAGAGGGACTACCCCACATATGACATTATTATAATTCGATTTACACTGGCAATTTTCTGCTTCGTAAACAAATGGAGGATCTGCATTCTGCAATGTACTACCAATCACGGTGAGCACACCGGAAGAACAAGTAAATGCTGGCATGCATTGCACGCTGAGCGATTGTTGTTTGTTGTGATGTGAACTTGTTGTGATATGTCATCATCATGTGTGTTTAGATTAAGAAGAGTTGATTAATGTGGTGGCAGGCAGTGTGAGAGTGGGTGTTTGTTTGTTACGCTTAATGTATTAGTGATGATTGAATTTCACAACGTTGATGGCCTATTGACGGCTGATCAATAATTTTACCTAGAAGATTATTTTTTTTCTTCCCCTTTCAGAGATAGGATAGCAATATTCCTTCACCTGGTCCACTCCACAAAATCCACACTGCTATGTTTCATTGTTTTATGCTTTATACTCCTCAAAGAGCAGTCCCTTGGATAATTCAAGGTTTGCAAAAACAAATCTAGTCTACACAAAGAGTGACTCAATCTTTCCCTTCTTGTTGCTCAATAACAAAATTGTACTACTACAGGCCGATCTATTGCATTATGAGTCAGGACTCAGGACACTGTTGGTACGGAGTTGGACAACATACTCAGAGTGAGACTCAGGAGGATCAGAGATGATGGAATGACTCAGGGCAGTGGCATGAGCGTGACTATTTCGAGAACTGCCACCAGAAGAAGATGGAGGTTTTCAAATTCACTGAAACCAACCGATTTGGATGATGATGACTTTGAAGTGGTCTAAAGGTAAACAACACCAGGCCTACACACGTCTGTGTAGTGACGGTGGTGAGTTGTGTGACTTACAGCGGTCTGTTGATTTTTTACTTGATTGGGAAAATGCTATGTTGCTGGGGGTGTGTGTGTGCTCGGTGCTGTCTGGCTCAAATTCGAAGCTAAGTGGTGGTTGGGGGGGGGCCTGTTGTTGAAGGTAACTGCCGCAAACAGACATTTAGCCATGCTGCCTTTGTGTCTTCTTGTTGCACTACTTAAGCAGTTTAACTTTTCTCCTTGATTCTTCAATATCATTTTTGTTTTCAATCTACAGGCCCTTTACCCTGCGCCATACTGGAAAAACAATATAACATACTCACACTTACCGAACTGAACCGCATCCGCCAGGCACCCAAGATTGATGGACAGTCCAAGAGGAATGCAGATGCAACTCCCAATTTGGCTATACAGTATCATTTTTTCTCTTTAATCATTAGAACTGTGTGTGTTGTTTATATTTGTTTACTTGACTCCTACAGAGATTGTAATTTTATTTGCTATCTTTCAAAGCTCGGTACAACAGAACATAATGTAACTTGGGTCTCTCTGGGGACAGACGGACAGTTTGATTTGGTTTACCTGTACTAGTACTCATCATCATGCATGCATTTCCTTTTCCTCCCATAACAGATTTATGATGGTCGGCTGCCAAGATGAATGTTGTCCTTGTGTAGAGTTTGTCTTTGTCAAACCTTTCCCTCATATCCCACTTTACATCCATTCATAGAATCCCTAGCCCTCTTCCCCAGGCTGCGTGATTTATTGAGGTATGACTAAATGAAATTTACACCATTAATTGACCACACACTCAAGGCAGGGCAAGGACCTTCTTCTGCTTTAAGTATAGCCCACACTGGCAATATTATACATATTAGATTGCCCACCTATGCACAGTATTCAATATTTAATTTTTTTTCAGAGTAACATAATTCATAATTGCGACCATCATCATCCTTCCAGCACTAAAGGTTACGTTTGTCCACTTCATAGCTCGAGTCAACTTCATTTTGTAACTTTTACTAGCTCACCATTCTGATTATTTATTTTACTTTAGCAGTGCTTATCATGTTTTTTTTCGTTTGTCAGTCTTTTTGTGTACTACTAGTCGTATTCTAGTCTCCCTCTGGTGACAGTCTCATTTCTTTTTGCAAAGCTTGTATATAAAGCGGAATTAACTCAGTTTTTATTTAAATTTTATTAGTTCCCTGCGATGAATATTCCTCATCCTACAGTTTGAGTTCGGCTAGGAGGGAGTAGAACCTCACTTCGGGATCTGGTGCTTTCACTAGTATTCAATGAGTCCGCTAGCATGCTGCTTCTTTCTACTACCACCACCATGGCACCTTGGGAAACCATGCAGCCATTGCTTCACCTAATCACAGGTAAGAGAAGAACTGTGGGGGATTCATTGTTGAGCTGCAATAATCTATATACTATGGAAATTCACACACCCAAAACCCCTCCGAGTCTTTAGGGGTTAATATAGTTGCAGACTGCAGAGACTAGGAGGAGAGAGTAGTAGGACAAGTGAGGGTATCGCATGACTATCTGTTGGTGTGTTACACTATCGGCAGATTTTAAAACTGGCTGCGGGCCTGTATCAAAGGAAACCCTGCGAAGTAAATGAGTAACCCCCCAAAAAAGATGTGAATCAAATGTACAACTATAAAAAATGTATTTCCCTAACAAATATAAACTCGATAACCCACAACACCTGGCCCACCATTCTCCCTAACCCCAACCAATGTCCAAAGTAAAGAAAGTCAAAATAATTGTGCATAAATCAAATGTCCATAAATAAATATGCAAAAAAAAACAAGATTTCCCCAACTTTTGCAAGGGAGGCGGCTCTTCTTTGCCGCCTTTTTAGTGGCACGGGTCTCTGCCATGATTCTGGGGGGGTTGCAGAAAATAAAATGTGGAAAATATAAAAAAAACAGGGAGAAGAAGGAAAGAAGTAAAAAAAATTGGAAGGAAGTAGAGAGAAAAACAGTACAAAACTCTCTATAAAACACAGAAAAAGTAGAAGAAAATGCAAAACATACACTTAAGAACACAGAGGGAAAGATAATAAATGAAAAAGGTCAGAAACAAAGTTTTGGGAAGGAAGGATTGAAAAGATTTAGGGAGGATTCAAAAAGTAGGCCCCAGCACCATAACAAAGAGGAAAACAAGATGGCCACGCCCATGCGCGACCGCATGGTCCAGTTTGTGTGATATTTTCCCCTGAACACGCAGTCCACAATGCCGGACGGCGGAAACGTCACGTGAACGTGTGGAAAAAGCAACTCCGCCCGATCACGGAACTCCGCGTAGCGTGACAACGTTTTTTTTACTGCTTCGTGGAGTTCCATGTAGTGCTGCTTCGCGAACTCCACCCAGGCTTACAATAGAACAGACCAAGTACGAAGTGGATTAGGTACATTGGGGTAGGTTGGGCAAGGAACAAATAGGGGGTAAGAACAGTCATAGGCAATGCATTCAAATAATGTTGTGGAATGTAAATGGGCTTTGAGTTAGAAGAAGGCTAAGGGTAATTTTGCAGGAAATAAGGAATTTTAGAGCAGATGTAGTGGTGTTACTGACGTCACACTTGCCGGGTTCTGAAATGATGGAACTCATGTCATAGCAGAAGTGGATTCAGGAAGCATTTTTTACCACTCAGACATGTGTAACAAAGGGAGTGGCTAATTTAGTGCTAACTAAGACAGCATTACAAGTTTTGAGGTCAGAGGTGGGTGATAAAGGAAGATGGGAAATAGTGGAGATGATTTTTGATCAAGTCAAATTTGTCTGTGTTGGGTACTATGGTCGAAATCTTGAAGACCCGGACCCTCAAAAGAAGTTTATATGGAAAATTACTGGAATATAAAATCACCATTATATGGGGAGTTGATTTAAACATCTTGATGGATTATATAGGGATAGATCCAACCAGCAATCAGGACTTGGGCTGATGAAAGCTTGGGGATAGAAAATGGGTGATCAAAGGGCATAATCTTAGAGTGCGAAATACAGACACAGCTCAAGATTGGATTACTGGTGTATTGACCACAAGCATATGGAGAAAGTAAGTCAGATTAAGTACACACCTACTGCGCTCAGAGAAAAAAAAAGTGTTTGGTTAGAGGTGGAAGGGGAAGACTATAAGATGGGTGATTTATTGAGGCGGTGGATGTTGGAAAGAAGGTATTTTATACACCCGGAATTTTCACAAAACTTGCTAGTTAATACCAAGAAATATTTTAATAACAATAGAGGCAGCTGGGAGGAAAGGATAGTGTGAGATGATTATAAGGCTTATATAAAGGTTGTGATCACCAAATGGGTGAAGGATCAGATAAGGAAAGAAAGGAAACTGGAATCAGCCTTACAGGAAGAGATCCAGTGATTAGACAGTTTAATTTGTGATCCAGGTAAGAGTAGTCAGCATGAATCCCTGAATGAGGAATAAGCAAACTGTAAGCAGAAATATTGAGATTTTGTGGGAAAGAAACAACAAGACAGTGGGTGGGTTGGGAAGTTGGGAATATGAAACACTTTAAAGACAGGGAAGTGATCGGTAACGTGCTAACATGGCATGCGAGAACACTAACAACACATAATGTCATCAGAAGTATATCAGTAGACTTCATAGAACAAACTGGAGAAGAGCAAGAACTGACACAGCTGTAGGAAATCAGAGATGCTTTTCAGAAGTTCTTTAAGGGTCTTTATAAGGATGATTTGAGATCTAACCCAATCAGAGAATGGCTTGAGTCTATACATTTAGCGCATCTCTCAGAGGAATCCAGGGCAAATCTTTTTCAGGAAATAACTGAGGAACAGATAAGAGTGGCCATTAAAACGATGGATTTAGGCCAGATCTCTGTACTGGGGTGAATGTATGACATTGTTCTGCATTCTGTCCATCAATTGTTCTTTTTGCATTTGTTACCCCGAGTGGGACGGGTATACCCAGGCATGGGTCCCGTGCTCTCCATGCCACTGGAGTCAAGCTATCCTGGCTGATTAGGGGTGAAACCCCGAAACCGGTCCTAGGATGCTTGGTTCCAGTCCAGGGAGGACCTGGCTTGGCAGTTCGGGCTGGACTGTTCCCACTGGGCACAGGGTCAAGACTGATTTGCATATGGCTGGGTTCAATTGGAATGGCATGGTGAGCAAACAAACAATGGATTTAGGCCCTGATTTCTGTACTGGGGTGAATGTATGACAGTGTTCTGCATTCTGTCCATCAATTGTTCTTTTTGCAATTGTCACCCCGAGTGGGACGCGTATGCCCAGACGTGGGTCCCGTGCTCTCTATGCCACTGGAGTCAAGCTATCCTGGCTGATATGGGGTGAAACCCCGAAACCGGTCCTAGGACGCGTGGTTCCAGTCCAGGGAGGACCTGGCCTGGCAGTTCGGGCTGGACTGTTCCTTTTGGGCACAGGGTCAAGACTGATTTGCATATGGCTGGGTTCAATTGGAATGACATGGTGAGCAAACAAACAATGGATTTAGGCCCTGATTTCTGTACTGGGGTGAATGTATGACATTGTTCTGCATTCTGTCCATCAATTGCTCTTTTTGCATTTGTTACCCCGAGTGGGACGCGTATGCCCAGGCATGGGTCCCGTGCTCTCCATGCCACTGAAGTCAAGCTATCCTGGCTGATAAGGGGTGAAACCCTGAAACCGGTCCTAGGATGCGTGGTTCCAGTCTAGGGAGGACCTGGCCTGGTAGTTCGGGCTGCACTGTTCCCATTGGGCACAGGGCCAAGACTGATTTGTGTATGGCTGGGTTCAAACTGGAATGGCATTGTGAGCAAAGAAATGATGGATTTAGGTCCAGATCTCTGTACTGGGGTGAATATATGACATTGTTCTGCATTTTGTCCATCAATTGTTCTTTTTGCGATGGGAAGGCGGCAGGACTGGGCAGGATACAAGTGAAGCTTTATAAGGCCATAAGCAAAGAGATTATCCCTGTTCAAAAAACACTCATTAATGGTATAATACTCTCGGGGCAATCCCTCTCAGTATTGGTATAAGACAACCATCTCAGTAATCTTGAAACCTAATAAAAACCCAAGAAAATGCAAATTGTACTACCCCATCTCAGTATTGAATACAGATTATAAGATCTTGGTGGGTATATTGGCAAAGAGACTTGGTCAAGTTGCCGTAGAGGTTATTCACCAGGATCAGCATGGTTTTATAAAAGGGTGTCAAATACACAATTTAACCCGTTTGCTAATAGGTACTGTTGACCTGGTCGTTACTGGAAATATCCCCTTAGCGATATTGGCCAAAGCATTTGATCAGGTATATAGGGCTTATTTGTGGTTTTGTCTTGAAAGGTTCAGTATCCCTAAATCATATATAGAGACTCTGATGGTACTATATTTGAAGCCCTCAGCTAGAGTGCTAATTATTGGGGCTTTGACAGATTGCTTCCCTGTAACTAGAGGCAACCAGCAGGGATGCCCCTGTCACCTTTTTTGTTTACTTCTTATATTGAGCCTTTGGCCTAGAAGGTCAGAGAGGATCATGATATTACCACCTTTCAACCCCACGCATATACAAAGATATTGATCTTTACACTGATGACCTGATATTATATATGTTCGAGCCCAGATCTGTCCTGCATAGGTTTGAGAAACTAGCTAATGAATTGTGGGAGTTCTCAGGATATGTTATTAGTCAGGATAAAACAAGATAATGGTGTGGAGTTCAGAGATGAAGAATATCCTTGTAAAAGAGTAAGTGCACTATGTAGGTATCCTGATGAACCATAAGTTATGTACTATCACAGAAGTCAACTTGAGAAAAGCTTCCGCAGAAATCAATAAAACACTTAAAAGTTGGGAGAAGCTATCCCTTACAATATATGGCAGAGTTAAAGTGATTAAAAAGAGTAATCTTCCTAAGTTCACATTTCTATTTATCTGCATCCCACTAGCATTCCCTAGTGGGTTAATACAAAAGATTCAGGAGAACATAAACAGCTTTATTAGTGGGTTGAGAGGAGTTAGGATATTATGGAATAAGGAGCGACTAAAGCTTCAGCAAGGAGGTCTACATTTGCCAGATATCCAATTTTATTTGATGGTGTTTCAATTTAAGCTTTTGTTAGGGCCCTTCCAAACACATTAATAGACACTGGTAATGAGGATATGGATTGGATGTTTCAGGCTATGCTAGGCTCTCAAACTGAAGTTGGCAGTGGCCACAATCTTATGGTTCGGGCTATGGAAAATCTGGTTAACGCCTTACTTTTCTTCCTATGCACCGATCTGGAATTTACCTGGTACCCTAGAATCCTTACAAGACAGTTTAAGCACCCCTTTGTGAGTTGTAGGGCTTCAAAAACGGGGAGACCTGTTAGATGGCAGCACTCTAAATTCCTGGTCAGAGTTGAATGCTAAGGCAGCGGGAATCTCTCTCAATTTCAATACTTTCAATTAGCTTCATTGTTGGTCAGTGGCACACAAAAATTAATTACAATCCCCAGGGGACACTGAAGTAGCTCTGCACCTCCTTGGGATAAATAATGAAGTTGCAAAGTGGCATGGACTGTTGGGTCAAATGGACAATCTGGTGCTGCCACAATCCTACATGATCTCGAGCAGATGCTTGCCGAGTGACCAGTTAAAAACTTTATGGCAAGTATCACATTTCACTCTATATAATGTGGTTAGTTCTGCTGTGCTTAGAAGAAATCACTTGTTTGCATTACAAAGGGCTTACTGGACTCCGCAGAAACTTTTGAAATTTCCTGGTGTGCCTGAGAGGTGCTGTAAGAAGTGCAACACAACCAGGGTGGACGATCTTCATGTTTGTGGAATGCTCAGGTTTGTAGGTCTTCTGGGGGAAAGTAAGTTTATCTATAGTGGAAATTACCAAAAAAGAAATCAAGGCAAGTGCATGCGTAGTATTGTTTGGAATAACCCAAGAGACAGAGAAAGAGCCTAATAACTGGAAAACAAGGAATATTGTCTTTTACTTGATAACAATAGCAAGGCATGCTATTTGTAAAAGATGGCTGGATCCTGACCGCCCCCATGCTACAGGACTGGTTGGCACAATAAAGAGAGCATATTTAATAGGCTTAGGGGATCTAAAGAACAAGAACAAAGCTGATTTATGGTCCCTGGTGGTCGAATGGTTTTAAGTTAGACACAAAGAAGTCCTATGATGAAGAACACAACTTGAGCGCTCTCTCTCTCCTCTAGTGTGGTTTAGAGCAACACCCACAGAACCTTTGGGAAAAGGATTGTCCCCTCTTCCTGCGCCCCAGTGGGTAAGGAAGTATGTGTGTGGCTATTATTGATGTGGGTTTGGTGGGTTTGGTAATGTAGACTAAAATGAAATAAAAATCAGCTACACAAGTATAAGTTGAATATTTGTATTTCTTTTGGGGTGGGACATTTTATATTTTAATGTATATATGTATGATGCTTTCATCTAAAATTGAAATGTTTTATTTGTATGTGTGTATTCGCTTTGCAAAAAGTATTTTTAATCAAATATTATGATACTTTTTTTTATCAGTTTTGTTCTGTACTTTTGTAATGGGTTTTTAGTATAGATTGATTTATAAAAATAATGTTTGCAGAATTTATTTAATATGGTTTATATTATGCAGGTGTTTCTTTTTACTGTATTATATTTGTATGTATATTGTTAGGCCATAATAGAGATTTAGATATTTTTTCGAGGTAGTTGCCCCTTTTGTTATTTACAAACAGTCTGACTTGTAGCATTTTGTTCCTGGTCGTTTTAGTTATTTTAGGTTTGATTTGGTTTGCTGACTGTTCTATTCCTAGTTGCTGGTAGGAGTGTTTTTTTGTAGAGCTTCTATGTATTTGTATAGTGGTAGCTAGGTTTGTTCTCATTTGCCTTGGAAGGCATTGTGCCATCTTACCACTCCATTGGTAGTTTTGGCTTACTGAGCAATGGTGCTGCCATAAACATTCCACCATGGTAACGTTGTAAATATTCCAACATGGTATTTGGAATTTTGGTTGGTATCTATGTCAAGAACGGTGCAGTTTTCCAAACTTAGGGGGTCATTAGGAAAGCGGGCGGATCGCCACTGCCCATATGGTGGTGGCGATCCGCCCTCTATTTTCCACCGCCCGCCTAACATTTCCCCACCGCCATATTAGTATGGCGGTGGGGACCCAGGCGGACGGAAAGACCGTCCGCCGGTTTTCCGCCCGGTCGACCAGTCGACCGTGCGGCAAAGGGGCTGGATATGGTGGCGGTGTCTGCTAGACACCGCCATCCATATTAGAATGGGCAGCGGTGCAGGGCTTTCCATGGCGGAGACCCCGCCATAGAAAACCAGGCGGAGTTTGCTTTCGGGGGCCCGTTGCGGGCCCCCAGGGTACTGGGGGGGTGGGGGGTGCACATGGTTGGCATGGACATGGTACCTTGTTCATGACAATGCACACAGTGCATTCCCAGCATTGTGGCGGGCGGTGCTGTGAGCACCGCCCGCCACAATGCTGGGAATGGAGGATGCCACCGCCACGGTGGCGGTGGCATCCTAATCGCCGGTGCGGGACCGCCGCACCAATGGCGGCCGGTCCCAGCACCGCTAGGGTGCCCGCCATCCTAATAGGCCCCTTAGTGTCTTCAAAGAAGTCCATTAGTTGGCATAGTTTCTGCTCATTTTATTTGTAAAATGAGCATTCTATTAGCATAGTGTAGTTCATCATCATCATCATACTTTATTTGGCAAATATAGCCATAAAAGGTGCCACAGTAAAAACATCCAAATATAAATACAAATAATACAAAAAGTGCAACTATAAAACCATGCAAAGCACGGTAAAAAGCCTAACAAAGCTTACAGTGGGAGTAGTGCCACTCTATAGCAAACAGCTCCTAATTCATAACCAATTATGGGAAGAATTACAAATAAATAAAATGAATATTTCTATATAAATACGGGAACTCCAGAGTGTCCTCAACGAGTGCGGAGAGTCTCGCCCACTTTATATAATATTAACAATTCTTTCATAGACTCCTGTATTGCAATTAAAAATCTTCCTATTGCACATACAATATTTAAAAATCTCATGTCTATCAACAGATTAAGAGCTTGATCCCTATTAATAGTTTTTACGTAATAAAAAGAGCTTTTAAAAATTATTAAATTCTTCTAGGAACCACAAACAGTCCAGCAAGATGTGTGCACCACTGCATTTTACATTTAGCTGCCTGTACACAAGCCCAGTTCATTTCTCATTGCAGTTTTTATCTTCCTGTCTACATTACATGGGTTCAGGCCAACTCTAAATTTCAATATCATATTTCTAAGCTTAGGACTTGGCAAGGCCTCATTGTAGGGGAACATATGATCATTGCTCCATCCTTTTACCAGGAACTGAGTGGACGATTTGCCCCCCAGATAAAATAGATCTTCTTCTCGTGCCTTTTTGGCTATAATAGCTTGTATCTCCTGTTTAGGGATCTGCTGCCCTAGTTTCCTATGTTCTGGTTCTAATGATAGTTTAACGCAAATCTTACCTAGCATATGTCTAACTTGGGATGCCTGGTTCAGTTCACTTTCCTCTATTTTTCTTTTACAAAGGTGTGATATTTTGAGGGTCCCTTCTCTACTCAGTTTCTGCCAAAAATGCAATACAGCTTGCAATCCCTGATAATTCCAGACTGTAAGTTGACATTCTACTCTCAGAGCCTGGATCATAGTTGATGATGGGAGAGCAAGGAGCTGTTTCACACATTTACCCTCCTCAAGATTCCAAACCAATTTACTGTCTAGAGCAAGAACATCCACTCCGTATTGAAATTATAGGTGGACCATTGCATTGAAAGCTGATAGAACTGGTTGCAGAGACGGGCATCCATATTTCCGCTTGAACTGTTTTAGGTCCCATACTGAAGAGAGAGCCTTTGCTTTAAGTGAATCTATATGGTCTGTCCAATTTAGTTTGGTATCGAACCACCTGCCCAAGTATTTATATTTGTCCACCACCTCAACTTTGACCTCTCCCAATTTCCAGTTAAATGATCCCTTTCCTTTCCCCAGCTCCATTATCTTAGTTTTTTCTAAATTGATTGTGTAGTGGTTAGCTACATCTGCGACAGGTACATAGGTTAGTGTTATTAATATTTTAATTGTAAACAAATAAACTGGCTGCTTGTTGCATATACTACACTTGGTGCAGATTCTGTGGATGTCTCCAAATGCTTTGTTTGAAGTGGTAATAGCACCATTGCACAGATGTTTGTGGGTCTAGTTTTATTATTGTTTTTATCTTTGTCTGTTTAAAGTCTAGTATTATTTTATATGTGGAGTAGTTGTTAGTTTTTATTTTGATGTTATTAAAACCTCAGAAAATGTTGCACTTTGCTTGTTGGGCAGTCGTGTGTAAAATATGTGTATGTTTGTGTTATGATATTTACCATGTATGGTGTATATCTGTGTGAATGAAAAGGGCATTTTTGAAAAGGTCCACAGCAGAAGCTAAAATTGCAGCATTTTTAGTAAGTGACAAGGAATTGGTCATAGCTGACCTGTAAAATGCGCAGGCACTTTTGGGAGTCTTTTAAAATGTTTGATATGGGCTCCTCAGAACTAGTGCTTGCTTCCTTTAAATCTTGAAGTACATGCCTTACTTCTATCTGTGTTATATTTCGGGGGTGCTTGTGTTTTCTGACATAAATACCAATATTGTTTATCATTGTAGCCCTTCCATAACAAGCATTAGCATAATATTTAATTCATTTCCAATTCACATTCTCAGTGTTTATGTGTATCCCATGTACAATAGCAATTGTCTGCCTTTCTGCAATATATTTGTTCTTTCTGCCATTTTATCTAAAAGTGGTCAATTTTATTATTAATTCTTCTGTAAAAAAAAATGTATATGTTCAACATGAATATTTATACAAACATTTAAACATTTCAAATGTTATACTTGCATGTGTGCTGTTGCTTTAGGTTGCCCTTGAGTTCCATCCATTTGTCTTTAATGTAGTGGAGATTTGTGCCATGTGGGGCTTCTTTTTCTGCTGGTGTGAAAGCATTTGCTTTGATGTTATGTTGAAATATCAGGTATGGCTAGTTTTGGAGAGTGGCAGGGTTTTAGGTTTAAGTTTCATATTTAAGGTGTGTTATATTTTTACAACCCAGTTTATTGTACTCAGTTTTAAAGTATCTTTTTCCAGGTTTACAAGTGTGGAGTCGGAGTTCATTGTGAGCAGGACTTTGTTTTTATGTGAAATATTCATATATTATCCAAGGATAGATATAAATAATAAAGGAAAGAGTCCTGTGATTTATTTTGAGATTTGTGTTTTTGAAATATGTTAGGTTATAATACAGTTTAGTTAATTCTTACATGTACTTCTCAAGATAGCTTGTTTAAGTTTTTCTGTGAAAAGTAATGATTTCTGTGCTCTTTTTATACTGTTCATATTATTGATTTAATAGTTCTATTGGTTAGTTTGTTTTACAATACATTTTATTGGCTAATACGGGCCTGTAGACTTACACTTTTATGTAGTTTATGTTTTTTTGATATTCAAGAACTATGGGCCTGATTTAGATCTTGGCAGTATTACTACCATCCCTCTACGGCGGCAGTCCCAAGTACTCCGTTGAGCTGACGGCGGTCCCCTTGCCATATTTAGATGTTGCAGCTATGGACAGGTTCTCGCTGCGGCGTCTGTCTTCTCAGCTGGCAAGCAGTGCTACATCGCCTTCAGGTCGGCGGGATTGCGCCGAGCTGATTTAGATGTTCCCATTCTGATGATGGTTTCCTGGAGGCAGAGTCCTAATGGAGTGAGGCAATGGTTGTGTGGAGATGGATAAGTACTACTTATTTTCATCTCAATTCACATATATGGTGTGTATTTGTCAATATGTATATGTAGGTAATGTGTACAGCCCATTTTCCTACATTTAGCATTGCACACACTACTTAAGTGTACATGAACACCCACCAAAGAAACCTACCTTAGGTTCCGGCAAGAACACTGTGGCTGAGCATCATGTTCAAGTTACAGCAGCACAGGAAGTTCATGGACAATGGCGTTGAAGACAGATTCGGTTTTGGGACCCCCCCAAAAAGTTTGTTTTCATCCCTTTTTCTTCCATTCTGCCAACCTGAGCTTGGAGGTTTCCCTGATTGCAACAGCCACTTCAGCCTCTGACACCATAAATATCGTGGTGGAGGTGGCGGGAATGCGTCGGTTTTCCCTCCATAGACAAACCAACATCTAAATCGGGTGAGCAGACCGCCAAGGCGGTGGGCGGGAAGACCGCCCAAAAAGCGACAGTGGGACCAGTCCCACCAAGATCTAAACCAGGCCCTATGAGTTCTTTTTTATTATTATATTTTCATTTGAGCAGGATGAGAAGCAGCTAGTACAGAAAGTATAATTTACATATTATTCATGAATCCAATCCATATTAAGTACAACAATCTCAAATTCAATTCATCAGGCCTATGGTATTATTTAAAACTACGCAACCACATTAAATAGAATCTTAATTTCTGAAATAGCAGCATCAAAACCATATAAAATGCTAAAGTGCAATTATAAAAACATGTAGCATAATGTTGATGTTAGAACAGTTTAAACTATAATACTATTGACACTAAAAAGGTACATTAATACAATTAAGCAGGACTTTACAGTACTAGTTATTGATAAACAGATCACCTTAAGTACAATATCAAATGCTAAATATTAGCAATAACAAAGTGCATATATCTACCATACTTTACCAATCCCCACTAAAAAAGTGCAAAAAAACGATTCTGTTGTAATATACCATCCTACACATATATAGGTCTACCCTACACAATCATCATAGAAAATAGTCCTCCTACATAGCAGCATTGATACTATTAAAGTACATGAGTTACATAAAATTAAAATACTGAATGCCAACCCCATCCTTTATCCTACACTTAAATCATCTACAGATTATTCAATATTCATCGAAGATGAGGAAAAACATGCCCAGGTCGCCTTAAACCTTCTACGAGCACCCACTCCTTTGGCAAATTCCTTCTCAAAGGCATGCTTTCTAGACATCTTATTCAGCCAGTGCCCTATAGACGATACCATTGTTGATTTCCAACTCTGCAAAATCAATGACCTGGCCACCGCTACCGATATTGAAATAAAATCTTGTCGGTATGTTTTTTAGCTGAAACACTTCATGAGAAGAACCAAATAAAACTAACATTAGTGATGGAGAAATCGTAGTATTTATGCAGCGACTGATAGCCTCAAAAACATAATTCCAAACTGTCTGTAAAATAGCAACCATAAAAAAGGTATGGACACATCCACCTGTACCGTTCATCTTACACCTAAAGCATTGATCCGGGAGTGATGGAAACATCCTGTGCAGTCTATATGGCACATAGTATGCCATCCACCTTGAAAAGAAGGCCATCCTTTTGACGTTTGCTGCTCTATATCCTATCTCACTAAGTAGCTGCCATTCTTTAATATTGAATCTGCATCCTGTTCCTTCAGGAGCTTTTTAGAGTAGTTCATCTAATGGTTTCTTGTTAACACCCTGGCTTAGTACTCTATCCCAGTTACCCACTCCAACCATCTTACTTTCATTAATCTGCCCGATTATCCACCATGCAGACTCACTCATTATCACATAATTATTTTTAAGAAAGGTAGTCACCTGGTTGAAGCTTAAACAAAAAGCTGCACTTTGAATGTCGAATTGCTA
Source organism: Calotriton arnoldi (assembly GCA_963921515.1). Classification (NCBI taxonomy): domain Eukaryota; kingdom Metazoa; phylum Chordata; class Amphibia; order Caudata; family Salamandridae; genus Calotriton; species Calotriton arnoldi. The sequence continues at coordinate 165,124 of CAWUFW010011732.1, forward strand.
TACTATTGATTCCCATGTAATCAATCTCGTATGAGTATAAAAATCACCTAGTTGTTCAAAGTCAAGATCTCTCCATGACTGTAAAACTCCTAGAGAGAACGGTAAACCCCAAATCTCACAGTCTTGTATTGGAGTAAAAGCATGACATACTGGTATATCTCGTGCTTTAAAAACTAACTGCATATGAGATGGTAAAGCCAATAAAACAATATATCTCATATTTTAGGAAATTTAGCAGATCACAGAAAAACTGGCAGTCTTATAGCACTTTTAGTTAGCATACATTTTAACAAGAAGCTGTCATAGTTTGATGACGCTGCTGTTAATTGCACCATCAAGTTAACCAATGAGGCCTGATAATATGTTGAAAAATGTGTTAATGCTAAACCACCCTGTATTGTATCTAATTGGAGAGTAGACATTTTTACCCTGGGTTGTTTATTTGCCCAGATAAACTTGCGGATAATCCTATCCAGCTCCTCAAAATATGAATTGGGTACTTTGGGAGGAAGATTAAGGAATAAAAATAAAAATTGAAGAAGGATTGACATTTTAATTAATGATACGCGTCCTACTAATGACAAAGGCAGAAGAGTTCACATGTCTAAAAACTTTTTTGCTTTCATAAAAGTATTATCATAATGTAACTGAAACAATTGTGCATAATTGCTTGTTACAAAAATTCCTAAATATCTGATGGCTTGTTGCGGCATAGACTGTAAGCCAACCTGAAGCTGAGAGATTGTTGCATTATATAAAAGTATTTGTGTTTTGGCTTGATTTACTCTATCTTACAAATACAATGAATCCTCGGGTCTGAATTGACAAACTAAGGGGAGACACAAGATATTGTTTCTCGGTGCTTATGGGGGAATCCCTCCTTTAGGAGGAAATCCCATCACCCACCAATGGTGGCATGCTTCATCATCTGGGTTTCTCCTCTTGGCGGGAAAACCTGGCCCCGCCAAGGGCTACAACTCCCTCTCTGAGACGGAGGAGCTCAGAGATGTTTTATTCCTACTCTATTTTGGATGTACTCAATCCAGCAGATGAGAAAACTGGTTGGGTGAAGAGCGCAGCATAACAAAAGTATAACTAGTGGGGATTGTGATGCTAAAACTAGCTACCAAGAGCGAAGGGGAAAACTTTATTAACTTGTTCTTGGTAACAGGGTTAAAAACAGTGCACCTGCAGTATAATTATGTTACTGCATGTGTGAGACGAAGACAGTTCTACATATTTCAGCCATAAGGACCCTTGAAGGTGTCACGGCTTTCGTCAGGACCTCAAATAGTGCTACTGCGAAAAAGCTAAGTGCAAAAGTGCTAGAAAATAAGAGTGAGATACAAAACCAGTAATCCTGCTGGGAGTATAGCTGATTTACTGGTCCTACCTATAGAGAAAAACATAAGCAACAAGAGAAATCAAAAATGCATGTGTCTCTACGTTGTACATAAGAAATATGTACACGACCAAGTGGGATGCTTGAGTTTTCACTGGTCTGTCATATTAGACAATGAACAAAACTGGAAGGAACACGTTACTTACCTGTATCGCACGGATAAGAAGCCTCACCTCAACCTGGCAACAGCTCAGGCAAGGGGCACCGCTCTGGAAGAAAGGATGTTTGATATATCGAACTGTGTAAAAATTCATTTGACACCTCTCCTTAATGGAAAGAATTAAAAGAAACATCAAATCACATCAAGTACTTGATGTGCCAGTCAATGCAGTAACCAAGGGTCTCCGAGGCTAAGCCACGCAAGTCATGAAAAAGAACAGTTCGACCAAACATACCGAGTAGGCAAATCTGGGAAAGTTAAAGGGTAATGCTACTTGGTTGTCTTTGTATTTCCATGAAAGGTGTTACAGAGTTGACCAGAATGTGATCATATTGCAAAATAGACCAAGGCACGAGGTTTAGACCATGCTGGTACCCTCAATAAGAAGTCTCGCCAACGGCTCAACTCGGTACCGGTACAGACTCTAACAAGTGCGATGGGACATTGACCAAATAGACCTGACACCCACTAGGCGGCTTCACCTTTACGCTCAGGACATAGGTGGCCTTACAACAAAATGGTAATAACTGAGCTTGAGCCGGGGTTGTAAATATACAGACACTGCCGATAACGTTATGGTGGGTACTCTTGGTGAGCCATAAAGGAACAACGTGAACAAAACTATCCACAAACCGGCCAACATATACGGGGGCATCTACCCAACCAAATTGTTTACTCACAGCTCGGGGCAACAAACTAACAACTAAAACCCGTTAACAATTAAAAGTTGAAAATATAACAGCATGCTAGGCTCACCTCTCCGTTGGTACCCCACGCAGTTTCAAAGCTGCAACTGGAGGTGGTGGGCTGCCGCTCGCAGGCGTTTTTTATTTAATCATGCCGATACCCCGTAACTCGTTCACCTGCGTGGCCACGTCACCACGTTGCGGCCGAGCATGTAGGGAACTGTAGTTTCAGTGAAGACTGTAGGCTACAATGACCCTAAATGCATGGCAGACACTACCGAATGTCTAGTCAAACCCAGTCACGGCTTTGATAAGTGCCAAAACAAGTATTGTGGTTGGTCTAATTAAACCGATGTCTTGATTCTTTACTATGCACAGAATCAATGGTCGCCAACCGCAGGTGATTGGTCGGTTGTGACGGGAATTGAGAGGCTAATGTCTCGTGCCTAAAAAATAACCAATCTTAGAAAGTAAAGGGGAGGTCAATCAACACCCAAAACACAAAGATACATAACACTTGGTGCTAGGCTGAGTGTACTGTATAGTAGCAGAGATCAATGTGATCGTGCACAGGGAGATGTTAACTAATGGCTCTGCTCAGATGCTGGGGGTCTCAGTCAGCATGTATGGTATGCAATGTGCTGTGATGTGGTACCCTGACACGGCTAGTATAATCACCATGCTATCTAATAGTAATGGAAGTAAACCAAAGGCTGTTCCCTACCTCAAAAGATGACTCAAAATGAAAGACACCATATTGTGTAATAGTGGTAGGAGAGGACCACATACTGGTCCCTGTCTTATAGAATGAGAGCCTCAAATGACTGTGTCCTGATTAAAAGTTGTAGTCTAAAGTGGACACAATTCCTGTGCAAAACGTGTTCACAAACATACACATTAGCAGGAGGAAGTTAGTCATGACCACATGTTTAGTATATAAGGATTGTGTCCTTTTTGCTGTGATTACAGCGCAGTGCAGGGAATGTCATCATTCAAACCTTCACTATCGCTGTGTAACCTATGTGCCCATCTTTGTGAATGAATAGGTACTTAGTTATGTCCGATACATGGGCAGGGATATGTGGTTGTTCAAGCACTGTCCAGCTTAGCTCATCAGCTGAGTGATTCTTTTCAAGAAAGTGATTCGTGAGTTTAGTTGACTGTTTTTTTGCATCGAATCGTGCTCTAATGCTCTAATAGCCTTGTCTTGATCTTACGTGTAGTCATGCCCACGTACTGGAGCCCACATGGGCAAGTCACCAGATAAATCAGTCTTTCGCTATTACAGTTGGTGTGGCGATCAAGTGTCCAAGGCCTATCTGTACCAATATCAATAGAGATGGTATGCTTTGCCCGAGGGCACGCAGCACAGGAACCACATGGAAAGTGGCCTTTGATTGCTGGCAAGCCCCAGAGTGTATCTTGGTTAGTCAGTTTCTTATTTCTGGGTCTCGTGTAGACCAATTGGTCCCTCAAATTGGCGCTTCTTTCGAAGGCGGATAGAGGTTCAGGGATAGAAGTATTACCTATGTTCAAAATTTTCCAGTGCTTACGAATAGTTTTCTTGATTTGATTAGAGAATGTGCAGAACGTGTTAGCACAAGTGATCCTGTTAGGCTCTTCTTTGGGTGTAGCAACCTCAATCAGCGCTTCTCTGTTATTATTCGCTGCTCTTTTCAAGGAGCGTCGGATCAGTCTGGTGGGATAATCCCTCTCTTTCAGGTGAGTCGAGAAAGTACTAGCATGTTCTTCAAACTTATCCTTAGAGGAACAATTCTTTCTTATGCGCAAAAATTGCCCGAAGGGCAGATTATCGCGGAGTGATTTAGGGTGGTAACTTTTGTAGGACTAAAGGGAATTACGAGCCATGGGCTTCATGTAGAGCTCTGTCCCAAGTCCATCACCTGAAGGAAAGATAAGTATGTCCAGGAATGGTAAACTCGTGTTGCTAAACTCAAAAGTGATTTTTAATAATTGGTTCTTCGTGTTGAGCCACTGGTGGAAGTCACTGATGGTCTTTGGTTCTCCTCGCCATCGTCAATATAGCGCTTCCACTGCAGGATGTGGGTCTTGTAAGGATTGCTTTCTGTCAAGATGTGTTCCTGCTCAAATAAGTGCACAAACAGGTTGGCATAGCTGGGCGCGAAAACGCTGCCCATAGAAGTGCCCAGTGTTTGTAGGTACAGCGTTCCCTCGAATTGGAAAAAATTCTCCTTCATGGCTATGCGTGCACATTCCATAATGAAATGAACAGGAGAGATAGTGTCCAAGTCCCTGCTGCTGAGTAGAGTCTGTATTGCAGTAAGAATCTCATCTTGTGGAATGCAAGTATAGAGAGACTCTACGTCAAATGAGAGAAGGTAGTCTCTTGTGACATCAAAAGGAGTGTCCGTTAATAATCTCGAGATGTCTTTCGTGTCCTGGAGAAACGTGGGCATCTCACGGACTAGTGGTCACAAGAAGTAGTCCACGAAAGTAGATAATGGCTCGAGGAGAGACCCGATAGCAGAGATAATCGGTCGTCCTGGTGGACGCCTTTGTTCTTTATGTATTTTGGGTAATACATAAAAGTAAGGGATCACCGGATGGGATGTGATCAGGAACGCTGCCTCTTTGGGTGTGATCCAGCCGTTGTCTTTGGCTTCTTCCACCAGCCTTTTGATTTCCAATGTCAGTCTCTTGGTCGGATCAGTTTTTAGTGGTCGGTCGAATCGTCTGTTTTCTAGTTGACGGAGACACTCTGTGCGGTACGAGGAAGTATTCATAATGACAATCGCACCCCCCTTATCTTCCTGCTTGATCATGATGGTTTCGTTGTTGGCCAGTGTGTGAAGAGCCTTCTGTTCTTTGTAAGGGAGGTTCTGGAAGTGTTGTCTCTTGGTGGTACACAGACTCGTCACCTCCTCAGTAACCGCTTTCTCAAAAGACAGCACCTGTGAGGGAATCAGGTGTGACGGAGATTAGTGGTAGATCGATGTTAACCGTGTTGGAAGCTCTCTTCTGCAACGCCTACAGTTTTTCTATGAAAAGAAGTGCAGGCGGATTTTCTGAAAAGAATTGGGCCAACTCTGTTGAATTTTGAAAGTGTCTCCTTTGTTGGTGGGAACATATCCTAAACCTCTGCTGATTGCTGCCTGTTCCTCTGTAAACAGCAACCGGTCGCGCAAGCTGACCACTAAGTCGCTCACGTGGCCTCCTTGTGCAGTGGGTTCAGCCATATCCGAGTGGTCCACAGCGGAGGGGCTCCAATGCACTTGTGTTTGTTGTCTGTCCTTCGGCCTCCGACGTCCTCGGCCAGACCCTGAAAGGCTGGTTGGAGAAGAACTCCTGATGAAGTTGATATGGAAGCATCGGTGGTTGGAAGTGGTCAGAAAGCCTCACGAGTGGGGGGGCCACCATTGTGCCTGTCATGGACCAGGTTGGACACCCTCCAATTTTCTCTGGTTCTTCTCCCTCTTCCTTCCTCTGAGATTCGGTGGTGTTAGCAGAGTCAGAGTCATTGACAGTCTTCACTTCCGAAGTTGAAGAATTAGATCCATATCTTTGCCTTCTGATTGAATTGAGGCGGAGTGTGGCTATCACTGGTGTAGGGATAGACTCTTTCAAAAGAAAACCGTGCCAAATCTTTTTTGAAGTTATTCATTTTCGCCATGAGGATTGAGTCTTTGAACTCTATGTTGGTCCTATTCATCTCTTCAGCCTGTTTTTTATAAAGGGTCACTGAAATAATGGATTTGATATGTGACTCCAGGGTCTGGATCTCAATTAAGATGGTGTCATCGATGCGTTTTGCTGTGCTGATTATTAAAATCAGCCATTCTCTTGTGCAATGCCTGGTGATGAGACACAAGTCCTTAGTGAAAGTCTTGTCTTCTAGAAAAAGTCTGGGAGAGTTAGTTACTATCAGACCTGTAGGGGCCCAATTACCTCTCTAATACTCATAATTGCTTCATGTATCTGAGTGCGAGGATGTGACCTCTTGAGTATAAGGAGTTTAGCCCAGTCATCTCCTTGTAAGGAAGACCCACTTTGGACAGTGCCAATAATGCTAGGTGTGGTCAAAATGGCCTGACTGTCGCTTTGTCAAATGCCAGTCTTTGTATCTCTGTCATGATGGTGAAGACAGTGAATACTGCCACGGTATACGTAGAGAATGTGATCAAGTTTCTATCATGCGGGTCCGGTTTTCAGACCTTCAATGTAAGGACTCTGTTATTTTTCCGCTCATGATAGAAACTTGATCACATTCTCTACGTATACCATGGCAGTATTCACTGTCTTTACCATCATGACAGAGATACAAGGACTGGCATTTGACGAAGCGACAGTCCAGGCCATTTTGACCACACCTAGTATTATTGACACTGTCCAAAGTGGGTCTTCCTCACAAGGAGATGACTGGGCTAAACTCCTTACACTTAAGAGGTCACATCCTCGCACTCAGATACATGGTGCAATTATGACTGAGTATTTGAGAGGTAATTGCGCCCCTACAGGTCTGATAGTAACTAACACTCCCAGACTTTTTCTAGAAGACAAGACTTTCACTAAAGACTGGTGTCTCATCACATGGCATTGCACAAGAGACTGGCTGATTTTAATAATCAGCACAGCAAAAAGTATTGCTGACACCATCTTAATTGAGATTCAGACCCTGGAGTCACATATCAAATCCATTATTTCAGTGACCCTTTATAAAAAAACAGGCTGAAGAGACGAATAGGACCAACAAAGAGTTCAAAGACTCAATCCTCACGGCCAAAATTAATAAATTTAAAAAAGATTTGGCACGGTTTTCTTTTGAAAGAGTCTATCCCTACACCAGTGATAGCTACACTCCGCCTCAAGTCAATCAGAAAGGCAAAAGATACTGATCAAATTATTCAACTTCAGGAAGCGAAGACTGGTGAAGTGACTCTGACTCTGCTAACACCACCGAATCTCAGAGGAGAAGAAGAGGGAGAAGAACCAGAGGCAATTGGAGAGGTGTCCAACCTGGTCCACAACAGGCACAATGGTGGCCCCCTACACCATGGGGCTTTCCGAACCCACCCTTCCAACCACCGATGCTTCCATATCAACCTCATCGGCAGTTCTTCTCCAACCAGCCTTTTTTAGGGTTTGGCCAAGGACGTTCGAGAGGCTGAAGGAGACAACAACAAACACAAGTGCATTGGAGCCCTCCGCTCTCCCCGAGGACCACTCGGAGTATGACGAAACCCACTGCACAACCAGGGAGCAGCCACGAGGCGACTTAGTGGTCAACCTGAGCGACCGGTTGCTTTCTACAGAGGAACAGGCAGCACTCAGCAGAGGTTTAGGATATGTCCCCACCTACAAAGGAGACACTTTCAAAATTCAACAAGAGTTGGCCCAATTCTTTCGGAAAATCCGTCTGCACTTCTTTTTCAAAGACAAAACTGTAGACATTGCAGAAGAGGGGCTTTCCAACACCGGTTTAAAAAATCGGTCTACCTTTAATCCTCCGTCACACCTGATTCCCTAATCCCCCACAAATCTTGAATTAAGTTCGTGCCTGGCCCTCTCTACTGTGGTCTGTAAAATCTTAATTTTTTTGTATACCCTGCTTATCTTTCCTAGCTCTATAGGCGATTGCCTGCCACTGAAACACTGCCTTAAATGCTTCACACACTATAAATATTGGGGCAGTGTTCCCGTTAGTTTAAAAAGGCCAGAATGAAATCTCTCATTTCTTTAACCGAAGTTTTGTCCACAAGGAGAGATTTGTCAAACTGCCATCTGGATCTGCTTTTCCGAGGTACTCCTAGTAACTACAAGAGAGACTATAGAGTGACCTGAGAAGGAATTGGCTAGTATCTCTGTCCCCCCTCGTTCAAATAGCTTATCAACAAGAAAAAAATCCAAGCACGAGGCTGTCTTAAATCTAGAAGCATAGCAAGTAAACTGGGAAAAACCTGGGTGATCTAATCGCCATGGATCTATTAAGGTGAAATCCTCCTTTATAACATTTATACATTTAGTAGTTTTCGGTTTTAGTTGCCACTTGGTTTTATTCAAAGTATCCAACACTAGAACTTGTATATAATTAAAACCACCCCTAAAATGAAAGATCCCTCATAATTTATTAATAAATCATACATTTGTGCCAAAGGCTGAGTGTCATCAAAAATGGGACCCTAATATTTCAAAAATTAAGAATTACTTCTACAACCTTAACCTTAATCCATATCCATCCACGTGCTTGTTCCAGGTTATTTCCTTAACTTCTCAATCTACTATATTTGAGAACAAAATTCCCACCCACTTCAAAAGAGCACCATTGTTTAGCACGTTCAAAGGCCATTAACATTACACATAGTTATCTTTATATTCTGTGACATTTCTTAACCTTCATCTTTCAACTTGCCCCTTCTCTCGCCAGGAAGTCAACCTCCTCACCATTTATGCGCTGCACTTGTCTAATTTCCAATTCTCTCTTCCATAACCAACTTGCTTCATATTTTCATCCTCCTCTCATTAGCTACTGCTAAATACCCTGCTCTCATCTTGGTCCTTTTTATCTGCGCAACCCCCCGTAGTGCCCCCCTTAACCTGACCACCCCTCCACCTCCACCTTAACTCCCTCTGAGAAAGAGGACGGTCCATGTCCCTCTCCCTCAGCCAACACAAGAAAAGGTGGTACCCATAACCTGGTACCTGGACACACTCTCACACTTCCAACCCCCTCATATTTGGGCCCCATCATTTCACTAGAGTCACAGATGAATATAAAGTGTATAGAGTGTATAAAGTGTATATAGTGCAACAAAATGCTACTCTAAAAAGTGACTAGTGCTTGCCAGAGTATGTGTGCCTACTACTTAACCTCTATCATTTACCTAGCTTCAAATGCTATATATAAAGTGCTGCAATGTATTATATGGAAAGTGGCTAGTGCTAAGAAGCACATTAAAGTGACTCTGACACAAAAAGTGACTTAGTGCATATCTCTTGTGACGATACAATATCTCAGTTTATACTTTTTCCAATTTTATCAAATTTCCCACCCTTTATCTCCTAACTATTACTTTTCTTCATCACCTTCTGCAGCACCTCTTGGGCATCCTCCATAGTAACACAAAGATTGAATTGACCCTTAATTAAAACTTTAAGCTTAGATTGTTGGGCAATAGACACCTGTGCCCCAGCAATAACAGCTTGAAAATTCCTACGTGGACGAGCTGCTAAAGCTGACATGTCTGAAAATACTCTAACTTGTGACCCATCGGTTTACAAAAAAGATTTTTTCTGGTTGACTTTAGATAGTATGGACTCTTTTATGTGATCATCTGAAAAATGTATGATCATTGTCCATGGATATTTAGCTATAGCATAGTGCAGTGCTCGGACCCGATGAGTCCACATTATACTAAGAACCGCAAAGGCTTTCTCCAGAATATGTTCTTTAATCATTGTTTCCATGTACTTCAACTCGATTGCATGTTCATTAATGAGTTTATTTTCCTTATGAATTCCTATGAAAGTCAGATTTGATCTTCTTGCAGAGTTTTAAATTTCATCTACTTTGTTTTGTGAAATCTGTAATTTTTTCTGAAGAGTGTCAATATCCTTGTCCCTGATAAGAGAGCGATCTTCCAAATCTGCTCGATCTCCTTAATTCGCTCTGGAATTTGATACACCATTCCCTCAATCTTATCCAGTCTTCGATGAACTGAGGCAATTTCCTGCGCCTGGGAGGTTTTACATTCTCTGATTTCAGCTGAGATAGTTTGAAAAATTCACTGAAACTAATCAATTGAAGGCTGCCTAGGATTTACCACAGCAGAGCTTTGTAGTGTCCCTTGCATTACTAAAATAGTTGGGCAGTTTTCAACCACCAATGCTTCAATGCTATAAGCATGGCCAATTTTATCAGAAACTAAATTTCTAGTAGCTTGTAGTAATGAACCTGGGGCTTCTACTACTCTACTAGTCACAGCCAATGCAACATGTGATGATGATAAGGGGTCCGTTGTTACTGATCCTACATCAGGCTCGGCTACAATTGATGGTATTACTTGATCTGAATCTTCTAACTGTTCAGCCATATTCTCCAAGCCCACTTTTTGATTTGTTATAAATAGGGGGTATTCCTTGTGCTCTTTACCAACCTCTTTAATAGATTTTACTTTTTCCCCACAGTTTCTGCTAAATCGATTTGGCAGGCCACTTTCCCCAATTCACTACTGTCCTGTTGCGGGGAGTTAAGACTATGATCCACATTATTCATGCCAGAAACAGAAGAAACCACATCTGTAGGTGTGGTCATCGTCAGGGGGTGGTTAATGTAGCTGAGAACACAGGAGATCCCAGCTCAGTAGAGCTGCCTTGTGAGTCGCCTCTATTTAAAAGATTATTGTCCCTTCTGGCAGCAAAAATGCGCGTTTGAGCTGTATCCTTTTTGCTTTTTGATTTTTCGATGTGGTATTTGTAGCTGGAGTACCTGCTATCCTTAAGCTCATCTGCCTCATACTCTTTAACTCAAACTTGGAGGGTTATGTTTTCTCAACTTTTACTCTTGACTTGAACTCTTAAATTCTTGTGGCATTGAAGCAATTGAAACAATAACAAATGTAGAAACTACAACAGTGGGCAAGGAACCTGTACAGGGACCCTCTACTGGGAAAGGCTAGCCTGCCATTATGACTCCTCAACACAACAGTCCCCCCTTACCTCCGAGAGGCACCTGCTGGCCCCCACCTCGTCCCTCACTCTGATGCATGCTGCCACTCTGATGCATGCCGCCATAGCTCATTAGAAAAGGATAGATACACTAAAACAGATAGTTTGATACAGACAGAAGGAGTTAAACAATGAGTTGCAGATCTAGTCACAACTGTTATGTACCTAACAGCAATGGAGATACTTTAAAGTCCCCCAGGCACTGTTCAGGCACTCATGGAATCAACCAGGCACTACCCGTACACACATCTAATCGCCCAGGCACTACGTTTGCACTCATCCAATCACCCAGTTTCTACCCATGCAGTTATCAAATCACCCTGGCACTGCCCATACACTCATCCAATTATCCAGACACTACTAACACACTCATGCATTCACCCAGGCACTGTTGATGCAATCACTCAGGCACTGCTCATGCACTTTTGCAATCACCCAGGTACTACCACCCACTCATACAATCACCCAGGTACTATTCATGCACTCATGCATTCACCAAAGCACTAACCATACACTCATTGAATCACCCAGGCACTACCCATGCACTCACCCAATCACCCAGACACTACCCATGCACTCATCTAATTACCCAGGCAGTTCCTATGCACTCATCCAATCATCCAGGTATAACCCATGCAGTCATACAATTACCCAGGCACTACCCATGCACTCACAGAATCACCCAGACACCACTCCTGCACTCATTCTAACTTTCATGCACCAGTCATGCACTCATTTAATCATCCATACACCAGTCATATACTCATTCCAACATACATACATATCTTTTTTTAACTATAAAAGGCGGTTCCAACAGGAACCATTTTTTTGTTTGTTTTTTATTTTATTTTTTTGTGGCTTTGTAAAGTTTTTTAAAAAGTGTGTTAATTTTTATGGTAACAAAAATGGCCACTGGGACAGGAGAAATTCGAAAAATTAGCATGTATGATTTTGCGCAGCATTGCAAATAGTTGTAACACACGGCTCACCAGCAGTTATAACTTAACTACAGTCCATGCAATATGTGGCAATTCTTGACGACTCTGGAGACATATCTGTAGTACTAGCCTGGACCTCTGAAGGGACTTTCTGGCTGGGAATTGTTGCTGCTGCCACTGATATAGATGGTACTCCAGCTTCTCTTTACTTGATTGCCAGTTGTAGACGTTTTCAATGGCAGGTTTTAAGATGATATAACATGGACGTTGTCCCACACAAATATTTTTTGTTTGTCTCTCTAGAAAGGGTATTGTCACAGATTGTGCAGTGGACTAGCTGTGCGACAGTGCTTGATTCCCCAGATGGGATTTTAAAAAGATCACAAGCCACACTTGCCCTCTTCTGGGAAGGCTCCTCATTCAACATTTTCAGTGTCAACTTCCTCCACATCCTGATCCTGCTGTTGTTGTGGCATCAGTGATGTCATGAGTGCTGTCACTGACCATGTCATGAGTGATGTAATATGTGAGGTCATAAGCAGTGCATTGCGGGGGCACAAGTTATAGTTAGCTCAGTTAACTATAACTGATGCATTTTTTCTGGTTTTGTACAAGTGAAACTTGAGCCTAACTATAACGTCCCTGTAACCTTTGGTTTTTTCAGTGAATTTCAAACGTTTTTTTAAATTCTAGTTCCCAACTATAACGTTTTAAAGGTTTTTTAAATGCTAATTGTTATCTATAACATTCCTGTATCCTTTGTTTTTTTGTAATTTCTAAGTTTTTAAATTCTATTTCTTAATTGTAATGTCCATTTTTTTGTAATTGAACCTGTAAGATTTTCGTACTTTCTTTCTATAATTGGATATTGGGTATATTTATATAATATACCACTCATTTTTGAGTTCATATGTCTTTATCAGAAAATACATTAATAACTGGTTTTACTTTTAACAGTTTTGTAAGTCGGCACAACATTGTTGCATTTACAGTGGAGATTCTGTCATCAGTAAATGTATTTCAACTACAGAAAAATACACTTAAAGAAATTTTTTAATTAAAGTTTAACTCTAAATATTTAGTAGAATACTTCTTTAACTTTTCTTTCTATGATCAATTTAGAAGAAAGCCACCTTTTCAAAAACAATTGTTTGCGACTACCAAAGCCATCACGATGACGTCAGTAGTCGTGAAGAGCGCGTGGTTTATACAAAGTGTAAAACATATATATAGACATATTCCACAGTATATTTAACAGTAGAGCTTTATTAGTGTACTTTTCAAACTCATATTTTTCTAGTGAGTTTCCAGAATAATCGCCTCCAAACACTTTTTCCCATTTTCGGAAAAGACAGCGGAAGTCTCAATGACCTCGGTTATCGTGGATAGCGCATGTTTTTCAACAACTCTGAAACATATATGTAGAGGTATTGTGAACAAGTTTAGTGTAGCTGTTTACTATTATAGTATTGAAACTTCTGCTTTTCTTTCCATTTTTAAAGAAAACTTCTTTAAACTTGTATTTTACATTTCTGCTTCACCGCGGTAACCACAACTATTTCGGTCACCTCGAATATCACATGACCGGAAAAGCAGGGAAAATCATTGGATAATATACTTTTCAGCAAAATCAATAAGATGTACACACTCACTCCTCCTTCTTGAATCTTCTTTCATAGAATTTCATTCTGAGCACGTGGATTCATTTTGCTGTTCAAACCTTTTGATCTTTTTTTTCTATCAGAAATAGGATCACAGCAAGGAGATGGAGGGCAGCAGGAACAACATCTGGACCAGGATGTGGAGAAGGTTGAGACTGAAGGTGTGGAAGAAGAGGAACCTCCACAAAAAAGAGCCAGTGTGGCATGGGATTTTTTTACAATCCCATGCCACGGTGAATCAAAAACAGCTGCCAAACTTATGCAATGCACAATCTGCAAGATGGCCCTCTCTAGAGGGAAGAACAAGAAATATTCGTGTGGGACAACGTCCATGTTATACCATCTAAAAACCTATCATAAAATACCTCTCCAACTGGCTATCAAGCAGAGGGAAGCTGGAGGACCATCTACTTCAGTGGCAGCAGCAACAATTCCTGGTCAAAAACTCCCTTCTGAGGTTCAGAGTACTGCAACATTATGGCTCCAGAGATGTCAAGAATGGCCACGTACTGTATGGACTGTAGTGTTGTCATAAGTGCTGGTGAGCAGTCTCTTACAGCTATTCACAATGCTGCAAAACAACATACATGCAATTTTTTTTGTTTTGCATATTTTTCAGTGCACGTTTTTTCAATTCCTGCTCTTCCAGTTGGCATTTTTGTTATAATAAAAAAGAGCAAAAAAAATGTAAAACTTTACAAAAGCCTTAAAAAAATGGTTCCTGTTGGAACCGCCTTTTAGAGTTAAAAAAAGATAAAGTATGTATATATGTTGGAATGATTGTATGACTGGTGTATGGATAATTGAATGATTTTACAACTGGTGCATGGATGTTACAATAAGTTCAGCAGTGGTGCCTGAGTAAATCTATGAGTGCATAATAGTGCCTGAGTGATTGGATGAGTGCAAACATAGTGATTGGGTGATTGAATGTGTGCATGGGTAGTGTGTGACTGAATGGATGAGTGCCTATGTAGTGCCTGAGTGAATGAAAGACTGGAACGGTAGTGTCTGAGTGAATGGATGAGTGCATGGATAATGGCTGGGTGAATGATTGAAAGCATGGATGTGCCTGGGTGATTCGATGAGTGCATGGATAATGCCTGGTTGAATAGATGAGTGCATGAGTACTGGCTGCATGAATGGATGAATAGAAGGGTAGTGCCTGGGTGATTGGATGTGTATATGGGTAGTGCCTCGGCGAAGAGATGAGTGCATGGGTAGTGTCTGAGTAAATGCATGAGTGAATGAATGAGTGCAAGGGTAGTGCCAGTGTGATTGGATGAGTGCATAGGTAGTGCCTGTGTGAATGGACGAGTGCATGCATAGTACCTGAGTAAACAGATGAGTGCAAGGGTAGTGCCTGAGTGATTGGATGTGTCCATGGGTAGTGCCTGGGTGAATGGATGAGTGTGGGGGTAGTGCCTGAGTGAATAGACGAGTGCATGGGTACTGGCTGAGTGATTCGATATGTGCATGGTTAGTGCCTGGGTGAATGCATGAGTGGGTCATTAGACGAGTGTTTGAATAGTGCCTGAGTGAATGGATGAACGCATGCATAGTGCCTGAGTGGAAGGATAGTGCCTGGGTGACTGGATGTGTGCATGTGTAGGGCCTGGGTGAATGGATGAGTGCATGGATAATGCCAGAGTGAATAAATGAGTGCATGGGTAGTGCCTGGATCAATCGATGAATGTATGGGTAGTGCCTGAGTGAACGGATGAGTGCAAGGGTAGTGCCTGGGTGATTGGAAGAATGTATGAGTAGTGCCTAGTTGATTGGATTAGTTCATCAGTACTGCTTGGGTGATGGGATGAGTGCATGAGTAATGACTGGGTGAGTGGATGAGTCCATGGGTAATGCCTCAGTGAATGAATGAGTATACAGGTAGTGCCTGATTGATTGGATGAGTGCATGAATAGTGCCTAGATGATTGGGAGAGTGCATAGATAGTGCCTGATTGAATGAATGAGTGCATGGGTAGTGCCTCAGTGAATGTACGAGTGCAAGGGTAGTACCTGGGTGATTGGATATGTGCATGGGTAGTGTCTGGGTGAATGGATGAGTGCAAAGGTAGTGCCTGGGTGATTGGATATGTGTATGGTCAGTACGTGGGTGAATAGATGAGTGCATGGGTAGTGCATGAGTGAATGGATCAGTGCAAGGGTACCGCCTGAGTAAATGAATGAGTGGAAGGGTAACACCTGAGTAATTGGATGAGTGCAAGGTAGTGCCTGGGTAATTGCATGAGTGCAAGGTTACTGCTTGGGTGATTGGGTGAGTGCATAGATAGTGCCTGGGTGATTGGGCAAATGAATGCATAGTGTCTGCATGATTGGGTGAGTGCATGGATGGTGCCTGGGTGATTGGATGACTGCATTGGTAGTATGTCAGTGAATGGATGAGTGCATGGATAATGGCTGGGTGAATGAACGGCTGTATGGGTAGTGCCTGGGTGAATGGATGAGTGCATGGATAGTGGCGGGTGAAAAGATGAGTGCAGGAATAGTGCCTGGGTGATTGGGTGAGTGCATAGATAGTGCCTGTGTGATTGGGTGAATGAATGAATAGTGCCTGCATGATTGGGTGAGTACATGGATAGTGCCTGGGTGATTGGATGAGTGCATGGGCAGTGCCTCAGTAAATGGATGAGTGCATGGATAGTGGCTGAGTGAATGGATGAGCACAAGCATAGTGCCTCAGTGAATGCATGAGTTCAAGGGTAGGGCCTGGGTGAATGGATGAGTAGAAGGGTAGTGCCTGGGTGAATGAAGGAGTGCATGGGTAGTGCCTCAGTGAATGGATGAGTGCAAGGGTAGTGCCTGAGTGAATGAATGAGTGCATGGATAATGGCTGGGTGAATGAAGCAGTGCATGGGTAGTGCCTGGGTGAAGCAATGCATGCATGTGTAGTGCCTGAGTGATTGGATGAGTGTATGGATAGTGTCTGGGTAAACAGTTGAGTGCATGGGTAGTACCTGGGTGAATAGATTAGTAGAGGTGTAGTGCCTGGGTGGATCCATTAGTGCAACTGTAGTGCCTGGGTGAATGGATGAGTGCAAGGGTGGTGTATAAGTAACTGGATGAGTTCATGGGTAATGTGTGAGTGAATGAATGAGTGCATGGGTACTGCCTGGGTGATTTGATGAGTACATGAGTAGTGCCTGGTTGAGTACATGAGTGCATGGGTACTGCCTCAGTGAATGATTGCAGGAGTGCATAGATAGTATATAGATGATTTATTGAGTGCATGGAAAGTGCATATATGATTGTTAAGTACATGCATAGCACCTAGCAGATTGGATGAGTGCATCAGTAGTGCTTCAGAGATTGCATGACTACTTGGCTGCTGCACATTGTGAAGCCAAATAATTCACATTTAAAATTTGGCGCCATATGCGCCCTTCTACTTTCAGTACTGCTCGTCCTTCTTTTTGCAGCCACAACTCAGTGAAGGCAGTAAGAATGTTCTGCCAAGGTAAGGGTGGGACTGCACCACTTCTAACTAGGCATTCCCAAGGAACCAATTAAGGTTTTTCCTGATTCTGCACCCCTTCATCTAACAATTATAACTTTACTCTTGGGTATGTTCATTTTTAGAAAGTGTTCTTCTGCATATTTCTCCAACACACAGAGGCACCTATGAAGGCCTATTGGGGTTAGATCCAGCAAAATAATGTTGTCAGCATAAAAAAGACAACCAACAATCTTTAACCCTAATTTAGGTGGATCCCCTTTATCTGACCTACCCTACATGGTAGATTGTAAGTGTAGAGTGAAAAAAGAAGAGGCGTAAGCAGGCACCCCTGCTTTAGACCTAAATGCATCACCTCTCTGCTGGACAATCCCTGATTCCTTACCATCAAGACCTGAGTCCAAGTAGAAGAATGCAAGGCAATTATTAACCTCAGAAGATGAGCAGGAATCCGCAGTGCAGACAATTTTCTCCACAGCGTCCCTCAGATAACCCTTTGAACGCTGTGGAGAAATCAGATAAAAGCAGAATACATACACATGCACCTAGCCAAGGGATACTATTTGATTAAAGTTTGGAGAGCCACGATATTATCAAGGGCACCACAATTTTTCCAAAAGCCACTCTTGTCAGCATGTATTAGGTCATTGCCAAATGCCCATTCCTGAAGATAATGTAATATGCTTTTGGCAAATTATTTGCCTGTCTCATGCAGGAGGGTAATTTGTCTGTAGCTTGCAGGAGAGGCCTTCAATAATTTCTTATATAAGGGTAGCATAATACTTCCCTTCCAAGAAGATGGAATGTCACCACACGGGAAAGGGCCTTTACAACACGGGCTGAGCCACATGCAACATTTCCCCTCAAGAATAACAACACTTGCCTGAACAACGCATCTGCCTTAACCACGTCTATGTGTGGTTAAGGACGATAGTGGTCTAGTGATTGGGTGGGCAGGGAGAGCAACAGAAAGCAACGGAACAGGACTCTCCGGATGCAAATAGCTAAGTGGGGCTGGGGCCGGGTTGGGGGGTAGTTTTTAAGGGCGGAGTTCGGTTTTAGGGCTCAGGGCAGGAGGGTCTGGGTAGTTTTTTGAAGGAGGACAGGGTTTTACGGCTCATGGCGGAGGGGGTTGTGGGTAGTTTTAAGGGCTGGGGATGGGTTTGGAGGGGTAGTTTTTAGGGGTGGGGTGGGTTTTAGGGTTCAGGGCAGGGGGTTGGGGTTGGGGTAGTCTTTTTACAGGGGGCAGGGTTTTAGGGCTCAGGGCAGGTGGATCAGGGTAGTTTTAAGGGCTGGAGCTGGGTTGGGGGAGTTTTTAGAGGTGGAGTTCGGTTTTAGGGCTCAGGGTGGGGAGTCAGGCTAGTTGTTTTAAAGGGGGTAGGGTTTTAGGCTTCAGGGCGAGAGAAGGGGTATTGGTAGGGGTAGTTTTAAGGGCAGCGCAGGGGTAAGTTTTAAGGCTCAGGGTGGGGGGGCTGGGGTAGTTTTTGGTAGGGGGCAGGGTTTAGGCCTCAGGTGAGGGGGTGGGGAAGGGGTAGTTTGAAGGGCAGGGCAGAGTTGGTTCTAGGGCTCAGGGTGAGAGGGCCGAGGTAGGGGGATAGGATTATAGGGCTTAGAGCGGGGAGGGGGTCAGGGTAGTGGTAATTTACCAAGCCTATCCAGTTAGCAAACATGCCTTTACAACAACATTAATTGTAAAGGCAGGTGTAGTAAAGGTGTGCGTGGTAACGGAATGTGTGGTTTAGATGCATTTGTTGTTGGGATGGCGTTTTAGAGGCATAAGTACTTCCGCCATGCGTGCCTCTGTCATATAACCGCACCAGACAGATAGCAATACTGGAACAATGGACTTAAAAAGATAGCCCATAGAGAGGCCTCCTGTTTAATGAGTACCATCGGGAGTTCATGAGGGCCCATAGCATCTGAAGTGCTTACACCCTTAACAAATCCCTCAATCTCCTTACAAAATGGCGGGCCATATATTTCAAGAGAATCTACTTCATCATTAATCACGAACTGTCCACTGCTGCTTAAATCAAGGGCATATAGTTGTGAAATATAGTGTTCACTCATCATCCTGATATTGGTATAGCCTTAGCTGTAACTCTAGTGTCGCAGTATTGGCCCATTCAAGCGCAATATTTTTGAGAATTAAATGAAGTAGTGGCTTTCCTCAGATTGATCCATTTCCTGTCCTCCTCCTTCCTTCATTAAGCCACCTTCAGTCTAGTTCTTGTGCGCTTAAGGCGATTAATTTCCCTCTGCCTCGTAATTGGAAAACCTTTAAATTGCTTCCTAACTAGGGAATTTATTTCATAATTCCCCTTTTTACAGCCCAATAGATCTTGATAGGTGACTTGACTCTTTTACCTGCATCTTTACTCCCAAATGTTTGAAAAAAGGTCAACTGCTTTTCGATCCAGGAGATGGGATCATCTAGTGATGAGTCATGGGGGCCAAGGCTTTCTGTAACAAGCTCTTTATGTTAGCATGTGACCAAAAAGTGTGCCCATTAGATTTTTTATAGATTACACTGTCTTCCCCGGAGTTCCAGGAATCAATAGCCTTAAGCTTTAAATTAATAGACTCTGAAAGAATACTATGGTCACTTAGATCAGCCACCAAAACCTCCAAATGTGTACACTCCAAACATTTGATGGGATACCATCATATAGTGGATAAGAGATTGCCCTCAGGGGAAGTGAAAGGAGTAAGAGACTGGGAAGTCTTCGGGAAATCTGCCATTTAAGAAGAAAAATTCATGCAATCTCAAACCTTTCAAGAAACATAAACCCTGCCCATCTGATCTAACTTTTTCAGGTAAAACAGCCTCAGAGATACACCACATCTCATCCATTTCGGTATTACTAAAGGTCATGCAAGCAGAATTTGAAACTTTAGCATTGAAGTCCCTTACAATAATGACCAAAGGCATTCCTCCCGAATGTTAATGCTACTAATACTATGAACAAATAAATACATGAAAGCGACTAAGATATCATGAGATTTACTAGTGGGGATATATACATATACAAGCAAAAAAGACAGTCCTCCATTCTCATTAGACAATGCTAACTTTAAGCACAAGCAAAGATTAGAGGGGTGAAGGAAGTGACCCGCTTAGGGCCATCCGGGTCTCCACTGACCACCTCCAAATGAAGAGTCGAAGAGACAGTGGAGAATATATACCAATAACTGTTTATTCATATACGCTCAGAGCGGACCCCATCTGCACAGTCTCAAGAGAGTGCTACAGAGGGAACTAAAGAACAGTAAGCATAGAGATACATTATGTACATTTCATGGTTAGACGAGAACACACTCACAGTGGAATTTTAAAGGCAGATGTAACTGGATAGTGAAAGACAAAACAAAGGTTTTCTATCTTGTATCTTGCACAACCCAGCACAGTCCAAGGCCATTTCACCCTGGGCTGCGATCAAACCACCAGACAGGTGAGAGAGGACCTTTCTCGAGTGGGAAAGTTATTCGCTGGCACTAACAGTCTTTATTGCAGAAACAAAACTTAGCGAAGGGCATTTCTCAGAATAAGAAAGATTAGTTTCGATCAGCATACAAAATGGAGTCTAAAAAGAAAATGGTGCAGCGAATGCTAACTAAAACATGCCAGTGCATGAGCATCAACGGGCCTAATCTAACACAGCAGAAAAATCAGCGCAAGGTCTCTGCCTATCACTAAATTTTTGAGACAAGACAGAGATAGCACAACCAGCTATCTCGTGGATGTACAGCACAAACAGTTTCCTATAATTAGGTGTGCCTAGCACTGGAGCAGGCACAAGACACACAATTGATGGACGGAATGCAGAACAAATCAAAACATACACCCCCAGTCAAGAGATCTGGGTTAAATCCATCATTCACAGGGTCAAGACTGATTTGCATATAGCTATGTCTGAACTGGGGTGGCAAAGTGAGCTAAAGAATGATGATGGATTCAACCCAGATCTGTGACTGGGGGTGAGTGTTTGAAAAGTTTCAGCACTCCGTCCATTATCTCCTTGAGTTTCCTTTGTTCGCCCTAAATTGGCAGGGTATGCCCAGACGTGGGTCCCTTGCTCACTTTGCCACTGGATTCAAGCTAGCCTGGCTGATGAGGGCTGTTAGCCCGAAGCCGGTCCCAGGATGCTTGATTCCGGTGCAGGGAAGACATGGCTTGACAGTTCGGTCTGGACTGTTCCCATGAGGCACAGGGTCAAGACTGATTTGCATATAGCTATGTCTGAACTGGGGTGGCAAAGTGAGCTAAAGAATGATGATGGATTCAACCCAGATCTGTGACTGGGGGTGAGTGTTTGAAAAGTTTCAGCACTCCGTCCATTATCTCCTTGTGTTTGCTTTGTTCGCCCTAAATTGGCAGGATATGCCCAGACGTGGGTCCCTTGCTCACTTTGCCACTGGATTCAAGCTAGCCTGGCTGATGAGGGCTGTTAGCCCGAAACCGGTCCCAGGATGCTTGATTCCGGTGCAGGGAAGACATGGCTTGACAGTTCGGTCTGGACTGTTCCCATGAGGCACAGGGTCAAGACTGATTTGCATATAGCTATGTCTGAACTGGGGTGGCAAAGTGAGCTAAAGAATGATGATGGATTCAACCCAGATCTGTGACTGGGGGTGAGTGTTTGAAAAGTTTCAGCACTCCGTCCATTATCTCCTTGTGTTTGCTTTGTTCGCCCTAAGTTGGCAGGGTATGCCCAGACGTGGGTCCCTTGCTCACTTTGCCACTGGATTCAAGCTAGCCTGGCTGATGAGGGCAAAGTACAGCTTTTAATTGTTCAAAAGATTGCTGACATTCTGGCATCCAAGGCAAGGGCTCATGCACTGCTTTCGTTGTTAATGCAAGCTAAGGTTTGATTAGTAAGGAATAATTTGGGATCCACTGCCGACAGTAGGAAGTGATGCCTATAAAAGCACACACATCTTTTTGGGTTTGTGGAAGGGGCATTTTAGTGAAAGTATTGATACGTTCTGGCCTTAACCTTCTACCCTCGTTCGACAGTAGGTGACCTAAATAGGTGACCTCCTGTCGACAGTACTGGAACTTCAAAAGGGAGACCTTACGTCCATGATGTGCCAAATGCAACAATAATTTCACCGTACTATCCTTACAACCTTGTACCGTATCAGAAGCTGTTAACAAATTATCGACATACTGCACCAATACATTACCTGGAGAAAGTGAGAGGGAATCCAACTGACCTTTCAATGCTTGACTATAGATACTAGGACTTTCAGTATAGCCTTGAGGAGCACGACAGAATCAGAAACTTTTACCAGCCAGCGAAAATACAAACAAATACCTACTATCTGGGTTGATAGGAATACTAAAGAATGCATTCTTTAAATTGATCACAGAGAAAAACTGAGCAGTAGATGGAATCAAAGTTAGAAGTGTGGTGATATCAGGAACCACTGGGAATTGCGGGACAACTATTTTATTAACCTCTCGCAAATCAATCACAAAATGATATACATCATCAACACTGTTGGGAGAGTCTAGAGGTGCCCTTTTCAAGACAGGGAGAATGGGACTATTGCATAAATTACCTGTACTCTCTTCGACAACACCCTTGCATATTAAGTCCTGAACAATATCCAGAAGAGCTTGTTCTCCTGCTTCTGGTATTTTATACTGAGGAATGTGGGGCAATACAGCATTGTCCTTAACCTGTATAGAAACGGGGGGTATATGCAAAAGCCTACATCAGTGTCAACGGTGGCCCATAACGTGGGTGGAATTTGATCAAATTCAGGTGGAAGGGAGACATCTTTAGATAAACACTGTCTAGTACCCAAGTCCGGACCCATGGTAATATAAACACCGTCAGGGGAACAATAAATAGTAGCGTGCAACTTCTTTAATAAGTCCAAACCCATCAAATTCTCAACACAATTAGAAGTAAAAAAAAATGGAGAGTCCACAGTAAAAGGACTCATGGTAAGGGCAAGGGGGAGCGAGATGGTGCTTGCAACCGGTCCTCCTGAAAAACCCAGTGGCCATCTCCTTTTTTCCTTCCTCAATACCACTCTTTGAAAACAAAAATGGAAGAGTCAAAACTGATCCCTCAGTCCAAGGCCATTTCACCCTGGGCTGCGATCACACCACCAGACAGGTGAGAGAGGACCTTTCTCGAGTGGGAAAGTTATTCGCTGGCACTAACAGTCTTTATTGCAGAAACAAAACTTAGCGAAGGGCATTTCTCAGAACTAAGAAAGATTAGTTTTGATCAGCATACAAAATGGAGTCTAAAAAGAAAATGGTGCAGCGAATGCTAACTAAAACATGCCATTGCATGAGCATCAACGGGCCTAATCTAACACAGCAGAAAAATAAGCGCAAGGGCTCTGCCTATCACTAAATTTTTGAGACAAGACAGAGATAGCACAACCAGCTATCTCGTGGATGTACAACACAAACAGTTTCCTATAATTATGTGTGCCTAGCACTGGAGCAGGCAAAAGACACACAATTGATGGACGGAATGCAGAACAAATCAAAACATACACCCCCAGTCAAGAGATCTGGGTTAAATCCATCATTCACAGGGTCAAGACTGATTTGACACGACACATCACACACACACAGAGGGATGCAGAATTTACTTACACCAGCAACAGCAGCACCATAGGGGCGGGATGCCCATCACCAATGCCACATATGCACACAGGGGCCTGGATGCCTACCACAACTACCACTCTTACCCAGGGGGGCTGGATGCCTACCACTACTACCACCCTTAGCCAGGGGGTGCCAGATGCCTACCACTACTACCACCCTTACCCAGGGGTGCCACATGCCCACCACCACTACCACCCTTAGCCAGGGGGCTGGATGCCTACCACTACTACCACCCTTGCCCAGGGGGGCTGGATGCCTACCACTACTACCACCCTTAGCCAGGGGGTGCCAGATGCCCACCACCACTACCACCCTTACCCAGGGGGGTTGGATGCCTACCACTACTATCACCCTAAGCCAGGGGGCTGGATGCCTACCACTACTACCACCCTTAGCCATGGGGGTGCCAGATGCCCACCACTACTACCACCCTGACCCAGGGGGGGCTGGATGCCTACCACTACTACCACCCTTTGCCAGGGGGTGCCAGATGCCCACCACCACTACCACCCTTACCCAGGGGGGCTGGATGCCTACCACTACTATCACCCTAAGCCAGGGGGCAGGATGCCTACCACTACTACCACCCTTAGCCATGGGGGTGCCAGATGCCCACCACTACTACCACCCTTACCCAGGGGGCTGGATGCCTACCACTACTACCACCCTTAGCCAGGGGGTGCCAGATGCCTACCACTACTACCACCCTTACCCAGGGGGGCTGGATGCCTACCACTACTACCACCCTTAGCCAGGGGGTGCCAGATGCCTACCACTACTACCACCCTAAGCCAGGGGGCTGGATGCCTACCACTACTACCACCCTTACCCAGGGGGGCTGGATGCCTACCACTACTACCACCCTTAGCCAGGGGGTGCCAGATGCCCACCACCACTACCACCCTTACCCAGGGGCGCTGGATGCCTACCACTACTATCACCCTAAGCCAGGGGGCTGGATACCTACCACTACTACCACCCTTAGCCATGGGGGTGCCAGATGCCCACCACTACTACCACCCTTACCCAGGGGGGACTGGATGCCTACCACTACTACCACCCTTAGCCAGGGGGGTGCCAGATGCCTACCACTACTACCACCCTTACCCGGGGGGGCTGGATGCCTACCACTACTACCACCCTTAGCCAGGGGGGTGCCAGATGCCCACCACTACTACCACCCTTACCCAGGGGGTGCCACATGCCCACCACCACTACCACCCTTACCCAGGGGGGCTGGATGCCTACCACTACTACCACTCTTAGCCATGGGGTGCCAGATGCCCACCACTACTACCACCCTTACCCAGGGGGGCTGGATGCCTACCACTACTACCACCCTTAGCCAGGGGGTGCCAGATGCCTACCACTACTACCACCCTAAGCCAGGGGGCTGGATGCCTACCACTACTACCACCCTTAGCCAGGGGGTGCCAGATGCCCACCACTACTACCACCCTTACCCAGGGGGCTGGATGCCTACCACTACTACCACCCTTAGCCATGGGGGTGCCAGATGCCCACCACCACTACCACCCTTACCCAGGGGGGCTGGATGCCTACCACTACTATCACCCTAAGCCAGGGGGCTGGATGCCTACCACTACTACCACCCTTAGCCATGGGGGTGCCAGATGCCCACCACTACTACCACCCTTACCCAGGGGGGGCTGGATGCCTACCACTACTACCACCCTAAGCCAGGGGGGCTGGATGCCTACCACTACTACCACCCTTACCCAGGGGGGGCTGGATGCCTACCACCAACACCACCCCCACTCATACAATGGACAATGCATGACACAACCAGCACACCACAACCTAGGGAATGCAAGAAAAAGACATCCCCCAAACACCATGACAAGCGTGTGTAGACTGTGTCAAATGCCTACAACACTGAACATGACTTTGAACATACAATGTGACCCCTATCACATGTGCCACACATATATGTGTGTGGCCCCCACAATGCAAGCAGGCCATGACCATTGTGGCAATGGGGTCCAAACCCCCATCATCACAGTGACCAAAAGGTAAGTGTGGGGTCCATAGCTGAAGCACATTTTGAACATTGTGGCAATGGGGTCCAAACCCCCATCATCACAGTGACCAAAAGGTAAGTGTGGGGTCCATAGCTGAAGCACATTTTGAACATTGTGGCAATGGGGTCCAAACCCCCATCATCACAGTGACCAAAAGGTAAGTGTCGACAAAGAAAAAGCTGCAACTGCCAAACTGCATGGATGATTCCTGGTCACAGAACATAAAACACATCAGTGGCAAAGTAGTGCATGTGTCCCATTGCAACATAGATTGGGGAGGCAAATACTGCAGTGCAAATAAGACATACCTTTGGCCATGTGCAGACAAACAACACCCATGGGGGCTGACACAGTCAACATTCATCAATGACACAATGACAGAAGTGACCATCAGAATGCAGACCCACATATTTGCACCAATGGGCACACAAATGCAGATACCCTGTGGAGACTGTAGATGTGAGGTAAACAGATACCATACCATGGCAGCAATGGGACACACAAACCATGATCATTGTGCTGACTGATGACCTAGGAGTCCCAGGGACAGCAGGGGAACCCACCAAACAACATACAGCCAATGGCACACCTAAGATATGCCAATGCAGTGGTGCAGATGCACAAACACAAACTGGCAGACCCACACTGCACATCAAACACAACAGGTGAGGGGGTGCCAGTGTCCCCAGGCAACCACACAACACATGAGGAGGCCTGAATACCAATTATACAGATGTGCATACAGTGCCACACAAAGGTAACTCATGGATCCAAATCCCCTATGTGGGCAATCAGGCATTGTCAGATGAGAGGGAGCACAAATCACACATGTCACACAGGCACGAAGGAACAGCAACTGACACAGCAAGACACAGACACACCACAGCACTACCCCCAGGGCCCCCACAATGTGGTGACCCTGGGCTGCATTACAATCCCACTGTGATGACAAAGCTAAATGTCGTTCACACTGTGAACCACAGTCATGTGTCCTGAGCAACAAACTACCATCACACCTACACAAGCACAAATCAATCAGCACGGCCAGTAAGCCAAGGCCAACATGGAGGCAGGGGTCTAGCCGGGCAACAACTCTCATATGCACACACTCAAGACCACACACCTCGACCTCCAACAATGTGCAGCAGTGAAGCACACATGCACTGGTGACATTGCACATGCACCCATGACAATCCCAGGGCGGTGGGTGGGAACCAAGGTGCAGAAACACATCACACATGGCCACTCAACAAGACTCCTGAATGTCTGACACACTGCATACTACGCTGTACATGGACATGACGGCAATACCACACCAACCAATGGGATCCCAGCCACAGTCACACACCAATGAAGAAGCCAAGGTCACCCACAAAGAACACACATAGACAACAACCAACATTGCAGCCCGGACCCTGAGGAGTGCCAGCAGTCACACACACAACGTGTCACAATCACTGAAAGATAACACAAACTGGAAATCACATGACAGGTGTAAACAACAAGTGCCAAGGGGAAACCTGACTGTGACCCATCTGCGTCTGCACACAAACTCAGCCCTGACAGCAAACACACCTATGGGTGACACCCTGATGACCAGTAATGTGCCATGCACCCACATCACAGAGAACCCAGGGAGAAGACTTTGGGGGAACATAGGTCAACTCAGCAAGCTTCACAAACAGGTACAACACTAGGGATCACAGCATGCACAGCAAAACGGAAGTGAACACACAGACATGCTCATACAACACACACCTTGGGCGCAGGCAATGTCACAGGAGTACACACTGCCATGAGGGGACTCCACTCCTGTGTGAGGAAAGCTGTGCCATATGTTGCCTCAGTAGGGCCCCATCATGTCAGCTGAGCACTTGGTCACACAATCAACAATTAGCACCAAATGAAGGCTCCCGTCACATCAGCCTGGTCATGGGAGTGCCAACGAAATCATCAGCACAGATCCAACACACTTGTATAGCAATGTTGCACTGACAACACAGATGAGTCCTTCCCCATTGATGCCCAAACCTGCATGTCCAGTGGAGATGGCCACACGGTCAGGGAAGTAGACGAATTGAACAATGGCAGGCACAACAGATGTGCAGGGGTGGAAGCCACAGATGTGAAATTGCTAATGTAAGTAGGAAATCCCATTGCCAAATACTGAACACATGACACCCTCAGATGCTGCTATGGATGACATGGATACACCACAGGATAGGACACATTCCCCCTGGACCACATGTGTTCCTGCACAGTAACACTTCATTATCATGAGACCAAATATCACCATCACTGCAGCAAGGGCATGGTTAGCATCATCAACAACATGTACATCAGAAGCATAAGCACTAGAGAACAGAAAGTTGCTTTATTCAGCATATGTGTGTCCAAAAACTCAGAGAACAGTAATGCTCCGACAAAGGCCAATGGCCAGTCCATCAAGTAAGTCAATACAGGGTGACAGTGGCAGATGTCACCCTACGCATGCCTGCACTGCACAAAACCAGGGACAATCCACTAGGAGGGGCAACCGGGGGGCAGGCCAGGCACCGCAGGGACAGGATCAGGGCTCACCAGGAGGAGGCAGGGAAGGGGTGGTGG
Source organism: Calotriton arnoldi (assembly GCA_963921515.1). Classification (NCBI taxonomy): domain Eukaryota; kingdom Metazoa; phylum Chordata; class Amphibia; order Caudata; family Salamandridae; genus Calotriton; species Calotriton arnoldi. The sequence goes on from CAWUFW010011732.1 coordinate 193,434, forward strand.
GTGCTGGAGAGCCACTGACAACTGCAGTGGAGGTGTCTGACATGGTGTGTGCCAGCACAACTGGGGGGCATGACTCAGATGTTGTGGGTGCCGGCACGACTGCAATGGACCCTGCAGATGGAGTGAACAGGTCCGCCACTGCAGTGCCCAAGTCAGATAGGGTGGTAGTGGACTCCACTGCAGTGCCTACCACCAGGGGAGGAGAATGGGGAACAGGCAAGGTGGGCTGGACAGAGGGGGAGGACACCCTCACCACATCAGTGGCACAGACAAGCGCAGCGGGGGTGTGGTGCCGGGAGAGCAAGTGGCAGGGGAGAAGGCCGGATCCTCTTGGGGATGGTATATCTGTGGGTGGGGGAACCTGGGGCAGGGTGTGGTGGGGGCACCTGTGGAGTGGGGGCCTGAGGGATGGAGGAAGGAGACCTGGTGCCTGAGCTGCAGGGCGGTGGCAGGGTCTTGCTCTTACGACTCCGGGGGGACTTGCGGGTGGGGGCCTCAGTCTGTCTGCGCCTGGGGGAGGGTGTCCGGGGGCGAAGGGCACTCTGCTCCGTGTGGGTGGGCTTCCTCTTCCCCCTGAATGCTGTATCAGCTGGATCAGAGGGGAAGAGGCCGAGGTCACTGAGGAAGAGCCGCTGGGTCTTTGGGGTTGCAGGTGAGGCAAGGGAGGGTGCTTTGGAGGGAGAGGCAACTGAGGACTGCGCAGTGCTTGTGGATGCATGTGTGTGTTCCAGGGCCCCATCCCCTGTGAGTCTGGTTTCAGTCCCCTGACTGTGCGTGCGTGTGCGTTTTGTTTGTGGCGTGTGTGTCTGTGTGCTGGACGTGTGTGTGCTGGTGTGTGCCTGTGCCGGTGTGTGTGTGCTTGGGACGGGTAAGGTGCTGGGGAGTGTGGATGGAGCAGAGGCAGGAGGGGTGAGGGACTGTCTGAGGAGGGACACTGCTGCCGTCAGGGAGGAGTCCATGGACCTATTGCCCCTCTGTAGGTCAGACATGCCCGATGAGATGCCCTCCATGAACGACACCAGCTGAGTCAACAGAGCGGTGTGCGCATGGAGGACACTCAGCATGGCTGTCTGCCCTACATGGAGCTGGCGAAGGAGGTACACAGACTCCTCACTCAGGGCAGCAGGGGACACAGGGGCAGGGGGTGCGGTGCCTGGCCCAAAGGAGACACGCTCCCGAACATGGGAGCCTCCACAGACCTGGGGAATGGGAGCCGATGGGAGGGCGGTGGTGGTGCTGGTGGTGGCGGGGACAGCAACACTAGCTGGGGTGTGGTGGCTGCTGACACCCGCCTCCATAAGGGAGTCATCCTCCGAGCCGCTGTGGTCCTCAGCTGAGGTGGATGCTGCTGAGGACTCCTCGGTGTGGCTCCCCTCGCCCTCCGTGCCACTGGGTCCCTCCGACCACTCCTCGGCTGCTGACCCAGTCTGGCTCTCCGGCTCCTCCTGGTCCGTGGAGCTGTCCCCTTCCGTGGCCGTGGATGTATCTGCAAACAATGGGGAAACAGACAGACATCAGTCACCTGCACCAAACGCACACACCACTGTGAGCACAGCACATTACAGAGCAAGCCCTGGCATCATTAGTTGAACATTGCTAAAAGTGCCCTAACTGAACAGGAGAAGCCAATTGTCAGTCTGATGCCAACCATGGCACTCACATCCCACATGGCCTTGCACCCATCTGTCTGGTGTCTGTTGGATAGCAACACCCCAGTGTGGACACATGCACCACCTACACAGTAGTTGGACAGTGCAGAGGACACGGTGTAGCATGTGGACATGCACACATCACAACTCTTGCCACTGAGTCAGTACAGGTTTCCGGATGAAAGGGATGCCCAGAGTCAAATAGGAAATGCATGTGATGCATACCAGCGACAGACACCATGATGCACCCATGTCCTGATAGCCATCGCCACAATGGTGTGCATGTAGCACATGTCACTCCCCTGCAGGATCACCAATAAGTAGACACATGCCATGGCGGAGGCATGACTGCTAAGTCATACATCACTGTCTCAGTGATGTATGACTTGGCAGCCAGACAACAACACTCTGCACTGTGTCACAATAGTAGGTCATGGGGAATGCAAGTCCTGGAGCTGCACAAGTGCACATGTACATCCCCCACACAACACATCATCTTAACCCTCATCTGTCCAGGTCATACCGATTGGACATATGGGAGACCAGTGACACTACCCTCTGAACCTGAGCCCCTCACAATCTGCTGTGAATGGGAAACAGCTGCCTGAACTTCACATTTGCATACCCCAGTCTGCACGGGCAGCTGATCAAACACCTATGTGACACACAAGTATCGTCTCCTATGGTCACATCTCCAGTGGCATGCTGAGCCCCTACCGAGAAACACCCCAGCAGTCCTGGCAACAAATCCACAGCACACTGACACAGAGGCAGACACCTGAGGGGTCAAATCACTGCGCACAACGTGTCAGCTGATACACGGGAGTGGGAGTACAGGTGTATTGGATGGGCTGGAGTAGGCATGACTGTCCTGCCCCACATGAATGAGGGATGAGCCCTGGACAGTGGATAGCTGGCTATGTATGTGTGACACACGTAATCTGCACACTCCTGGGGCCCAAACATTGTTCCCACCCGCTGCATGGGTGTGTGCCAGATACCCAGGCACATGTGGTGGCTCAGCTCAGCAAGTGGACCGCATATCAAAGCAACACGCAGATTACATGTCCGAACACAGGCATTGTGTGAACAATGGACCCACCCATGATGCCCACAACAGAGTTAGGGAAACAGATGCTGTCCCCCACCTTGAGTGAAGCAAACTGCAAGGACACAGTCCCAAGTGACACAATTCCCTGAATGTAAGGGCCACACCTGGGTATCAGATGAGGAGTGGGCAGTGCACAATAGAGGGACATGGCTCCTGGACAACATGACTGTTGTACTGTGGCAGTTTAACCAGGCCAGAGGAGGGCACATAGCATGTAATACAGAGTTCACAGTGCAGTCTTTGACTCACCCCCTCCTTGCTGCTGTCTGGCCTTCAGCTGCCCATCCAGGTCTGGAAACACCACCGCCAGGATCTGGAGCATGTGGGGGTCAGGGTCCGTGTTCCGCCCCTCCTGCGAGGAGGCGACAGCTTCAGCTGGACCCGTGCAATCCTCCGGGTCCAGCCCCGAAGGTCCTGCCACCTCTTCTGGCAGTTGCGGATCCGGCGCTTGTAGACCCCCACGGACCGGACAGCCCGGACGATGTCCTTCCAGATCTCCTGCTTCCAATGGGCATTAACCTGTCAGGATGACAAAGTGAAAAGGCCATTACTACACATGCAACATATCCGTGCATGACACAGTTGTATATACATGTCTCAATCACAGGGGCACATGATGTACACAGGCAGTGCAACGCTGCCCATGGACAGTTTGCTAGAAGTCACTACATGGTATCATTGCATGGGAAGTAAAACCTTGTTCAAATGCACTGTCACTGCACCATACCTGTCCAGTGCATGTCACTACACACTATGGGGGGTGACAACTACTCAGTGAGCCTGCTAGCCAGTGGCGTGCAGACTTTCAGCCTTGCTAGTCAGACAAAATGCACATTCAGAAAGGCAGTGCACAGAACACTCACCTGCTCCCCTGGTGTCCCATACAGCTTGCTGTACTGTGGAAGTAGGCTGTCCAGCAGGGCCTGGTTCTCCTCAAGGCTGAAGGCTGGGGCTCTCTCCACAGTACGTGCCATTGCAGGGTCCAGAGGGGGCAGAGACAGCAGCAGTGCAGTGGCAGATGTCGTCCTGGAGCATGTAGTGCAGGCAAGTGAGCTCTCAGGGGAACAGCCAGCAATATATATGTGCTGCAGAGGCAGATACTGTCCCATGTGTCCAAAGTGATAGGTCCAAGTCGTTTGCATCTTCTGAATCTGGCCAATCCATGGAATAGCAGCACCAATACACGCCCACAGCATCCTTCAAATCTTCAACTTCATGACATACATGATTTTGCAACATTGTTGTGGGTGACCAACTGAATTTCCAGCAACCGACTCGTTCGAATTTCGAAAACGCGTCCGTTGCCAGGCTAGGCCATTGACAATGGGTGCGCACCGATCGGTCCATTGCTGTTCAACGCGTACAGGAGTACAACGCGTACCCGCACACATTGAATGCAATGGGCCGGCCGGGTGCACTGATCGGTCCATTGCGGTACAACGCGTACAGGGGTAAAACGTGTACCCGCACACATTGAATGCAATGGGCCGGCCGGGCGCACCGATTGGTCCATTGCGGTACAACGCGTACAGGGGTACAACGCGTACCCGCACACATTGAATGCAATGGGCCGGCCGGGTGCACCGATCGGTCCATTGCTGTTCAACGCGTACAGGGGTACAACGCGTACCCGCACACATTGAATGCAATGGGCCGGCCGGGCACACCGATCGGTCCATTGCGGTACAACGCGTACAGGGTACAACGCGTACCCGCACACATTGAATGCAATGGGCCGGCCGGGTGCACCGATCGGTCCATTGCTGTTCAACGCGTACAGGGGTACAACGCGTACCCGCACACATTGAATGCAATGGGCCGGCCGGGCGCACCAATCGGTCCATTGCGGTACAACGCGTACAGGGGTACAACGCGTACCCGCACACATTGAATGCAATGGGCCGGCCGGGTGCACCGATCGGTCCATTGCTGTTCTACGCGTACAGGGGTACAACGCGTACCTGCACACATGGAATGCAATGGGCCGGCCGGGCACACCGATCGGTCCATTGCGGTACAATGCGTACAGGGGTACAACGCGTACCCGCACACATTGAATGCAATGGGCCGGCCGGGTGCACCGATCGGTCCATTGCTGTTCAACGCGTACAGGGGTACAACGCGTACCCGCACACATTGAATGCAATGGGCCGGCCGGGTGCACCGATCGGTCCATTGCGGTACAACGCGTACAGGGGTACAACGCGTACCCGCACACATTGAATGCAATAGGCCGGCCGGGTGCACCGATCGGTCCATTGCGGTACAACGCGTACAGGGGTACAACGCGTAACCGCACACATTGAATGCAATGGGCCGGCCGGGTGCACCGATCGGTCCATTGCTGTTCAACGCATCCCTGTACAAGTGACTGGCATATGTCACCATGCCTGTCTCAGATGAACATATGCCAGCCACAGATAGCTCCCAGGGAGTGAGGGGCACACCTACAACACCACAGCCTGTCCAAACTGTATCATAAGGCATGTAAGGCTGCATTTCCTATTGTGTGTATGTTGGTGTACATGTTGTCCTGTGGGTGTCACCTGGGTGCAGCCACCCCCAGGCTGTGCACGTGTTCATGGGGATATGATCCTGGGTGTTACGTGTACATGACCACTGTGATGTGCAACTGTTCATATCTGTGCATGTGCCATGGTCACATTTCACGGTGGTGTATGTGTATGTCATGTCACATACCCCGTGAGTCCCATGTGGGACGGTATGTTTGAGCCAGGGTGTCCCAGTGGCACAATAGTGATGGTCCTCCACAGTCTGTGTGCATGTAGTGTTTACAATGTCTCTGATTTCATGTGCACAATGGGAGACAGTCTCCACATCCACGTTGTGTGTGCATGGACTTTGATGTTGTGCGTGTGTGTGTCACAGACGTCCATGTCTGTCCTGCAGAGGCAAGTGGAACCACTACCTGTGGGGGTCATGGTTGTTTTGCTGTGGTGTATACATGATACTCCATGTAATGCCAGTGTCCATGTGGCAATACAGGGTCCCTGGGAATGTACCTGTCGTTGAGCTGTGATGCCTGGGGCACATCTGTCCTCACATGTCACTGTGGGGGTGATTGTGACATGGCAGCAGGAGATGGGAACTGTGACACGGCCTCATGATATCCAATGGGCCAACCTGGGACTTATTGATGCCACTTGTTGAACCGTGATGACAGATGTTGGCCATGTATGTACCATACATGTCCTTACGGAACTGCACACTTCATGTAGTTGTGCCTCATAATGATGTATGATGTGATATTGAGTGTGTTCAATGCCGCATATGTGGGGTGACTGACAATCTTGCTTTCTTCTCCTCTGCACTGCAGGGCTCCTGCTGTCCATAGACCATTCCCAGACCTGGCAACGATGGTGGAACGGGACAGCATCCGATGGTACCGCTTCACCAGGCAGCTGATTGAGGATTTGGCAGTGCAGTTGGCCCCACATTTGCAGCCTGGCCGGCCGTATCCTATAGCGCTGACCCCCAAGGTGAAGGTGATGGCAGCCCTACACTTCTTTGCCACCGGTACCTTCCAACATACTGTGGCGACTGCTGGTGGGATGTCACAGACCATGTTGAGCCGTGTGCTCCGCGATGTTTTGGAGGCAATGTTGCTATACCTGAACCGGTACATCTATTTCCCTAGACTGCAACGACTCACTGACGTGAAGAGTGACTTCTATGCCCTGGGGAGGATGCCGCATGTCATTGGCTCCATTGATGGGACACATGTGGCTTTGGTACCACCACAGGCCCAGGAGCAGGCCTACCGTAACCGCAAGCACTACCACTCCGTCAATGCACTGGTGGTGTGTCTTGCAGATATGACCATCTCACACGTGTGTGCCCGTTTCCCTGGTTCAGCACACGATGCCTTTGTGATGAGGAGTAGTCGCATCCCCAGGATGATGGCACCGATGCAGAACCAGCGTGCCTGGCTTGTCGGTGTGTACTGACTTTGTGCCATTGTGTGTGATCTGATCTGTAGTATTCCGCCCACTATTCCAAGTCAGCTAATGTGCACTTGTCTGTCCGTAGGTGACTCGGGATACCCCAACATGCCGTGGTTGCTGACACCCCTCAGGAACCCTGTGACACCAGCCCAGATGCGCTACAATGAGGCACATGGTCGGACCAGGAGAGTGATTGAGCGGACATTTGGTCTCCTGAAGAGCCGCTTCCGCTGCCTCGACAAGACAGGAGGGTCCCTCCCATATGCCCCAGCGAAGGTGTGCAAGATTATCATCGTCTGCTGCATGCTCCACAACCTGGCAGTGCGGAAGGAGTTGCCTCTCATCCAGGATGACAATGACCAACATCCGCCACCTGTGGAGGATCCTGGCCTGGACCACGATGCCAGTGATGATGATGATGATGGTGATGTCCGCACACAGCTCATCACCAACTTCTTTAGCTGAATGTGAGTATCCTGAGGTGTCATGTCAATGATGTGAGTTGGCATGATATGTGTAGGTGGTGCTCTGGTGCTGTTGGAGTGTGTCCATGGGCTACTTGACTGGATGTGTGTAGCGATGTGTGCTTACAGGTGGTCTGTACTCCCCAACAGTGTTGACATGCTAACTTGGTTCTGGGTGGGTATCTTGTAACATGTATTGTGCATGAGTTTTGCTGTTCTGTCCTGTTCTCCATTGCTTTTGACTGTGTGTCATTTCTGTCCTTCACAGGGTACTTTCAGATTCGTTTGGTCAACTGTGTCCACCGACGACGTGATTGTACTTCCAGGGTGGTAGCTGTTGTGTCCCTACAGGTGATGTGCGCCACACCCATGGACTTCCTTCCTTCTACAGTTGTTGACTGTGTGCCCGCTGCCAGGTGGGATTACCTTGCATCTGTAGTGGTTACGACATGTTGCAACTGTGTAATAAACCTGTGCTTCACTTTGTGATGTGCGTTGTCTGTGGTCACACATTTGACTGCCATTTGCTTACTGCACCTGTGGGCTACTTGACTACAACTGGGAATAGGTGTGGTGTCTGTGCATTGCACCGTCTTTCCTGGCAACATCAGTGTAGGCAATGAGTCAGATGGCCTAGGTGTGTATGTGTTGTGTAGCCCTGGTGGTGTGTCTCCCTCATATGTGTCACGTTGCCATTACTCACATGCCTGTGTTGTACTTGCTGTTGCAGTTCGCATACACAGTGTAATTTTGCAGTTCATCATCCCCATGACAGCACCCACGTTGGAATCACAACAGAGGCAAGTATGGTGTATTAGTGTGTTTATTGTGATACATTTGTGTGAATAGTGCATAGGATGGTTAGTGCTGTACATTTATATTGCAATCAGAAGTTCCTAGATGAATTGAAAGTCCTGGTAGACAAAATCCCCAGTATCGGGGCCACAGTTGTCTGAGACATTGGTCCAACTTGTACTCCCCATGTCATGTGTGGGAGTTGTGTTGCCGTCAACAGGGTGAACAGTTTGTGCACAAAGGTGAACATCCAGAACAGGTTCAGGCTTCCTGGGGGTTGCACTTGGCCATCGGCCTCTCACTTGCCCCTCCTCGGACGACCCCTCTTCTTTGGGGGGCCCCTCAAGTACAGGCTGCTGCGGTGCAGGGGACTCTCCGCCAGAGTCATCCTCCCTCCCTGTGGCAGTTGCAGTTGTTTCAGCACCAGATGTTGTTGGCACACAGGGAGGTGTAGACTGGTTGCTGTTCATCTGGCGGAGGCATTGTAATATGTCCCTATGCACCGCCGTCATCTCTTGCAGTGTGTCCCACTTGGACTCCACGCGGGACATGTGTGAGTCCAAGCGGGCATGATGGGCAGCCTGCTGCTGTTTCATGTCTCTGAGGAGCCCCACTACCTGGCTGAGATCTCCGGTGCTGGACTGGTACGCATCGGCTATGCGTGCCAGTTGTGGGTCATCATGCACACCAGACACCTCTGCAAGCAGCGACCTCTGTCTCCCACCCCTCCCACCACCCCTGCCGACATGTGCAGTGCGTGCAGTGGCACGCACAGATGACCCTGGTCCCCCTTGGGGGTTGGTGGTGGTGGTGGTGTCCATGGCCCCACGTTGGTCCAGGGTCCCTGTGCTGGTGGTGCTCCTTGTTCTGTCAGGGATGGTATTTGTGGTGACAGTCGTTGGAGGGGTGGGTGCAGGGGCTGCAGCTGGTGGTCCTGCTGGTGCTGCAGCTGGTGGTCCTGCTGGTGCTGCATGTTGACTTGCACCGGAGGTGCCAGGTTGGTCTTCTTCATCCGAGGAGGGCAGAGGCTGTACGACACCAGTGAGCTCCGTATCCTCTTGAGCCTGGGACTGGGACTCCTCAGCGTCTGCTGCTGTGTCCCCATCATCACCTGTTTTTGGGAGACACACACAATGTATGTTATGTTTCTGCAGGCATCAATGGTTGACACACCTGACAGTTGTGACTGTGCCTCTGGGTGCGGGCCTGTACATTGCATTGTCCTAAGTTGTCACAGTCAGGGGTTGATATTGGTGTAGCACATTGTCCTGCATTATTTGGGCATTTCTATGTATTTGTTGGGGTGTGAACATGGTCTGCATTGGTTGTATTTGGTTGACAGCCGGCCCTCCTTCCCACCCAGCCAGTCAGTTATCCCACCATGGACTGTGCTTGCATTGCAGGGAGTGAAAGTTGTCTTTCAGGATGTCAGTCAGTGGTGTCCTGCTGTTGGTTGTTGCACAGTTGCCAGCAGGGCCTTGTGCTCCCCACAGCAGTAGCCAGTGTCAGCCATCTTGTGAGTCCTTTTCCACTCCCTGTGATGTGAGCATGGTTGTGGGTGGTGTTGATGGGCCAGTTGTGAGGCTGAGCAATATCTGTGCCTACTACTCCCATCATGCTATTGCCTCCACCCCCTTCCCAGCATGCCCATCCTTCCTTCCTTTTGACTCTGCTTCCCTGTGGGGTGGTGCTGCCTGTGCTGACAGGATGGCTGGGAGTGTTGTCCTGGCAGTTTGTTTGGCTAAAAGTCCCAAGAGTGTCCCTGTGCTTCACACAGCATTACCCAGGGTGGTGGTTCTTTGTGGGATCTTCAGTTAGGTATGTGAGGCATTGCATTCTCCCAGGTGGGTTATGTGGAGTTTGTGTTGAGGGTGTGTGTGAGGGGAGGTGCTTGTGACTATGGTCAGTGCTGCAAGTCCTCCTTCCCACCCAGCCAGATATCCCACCATGGAACGTGCTTGCATTGCAGGGAGTGGAAGTTGTCTTTCAGGATGTCAGTCAGTGGTGTCCTGCTGTTGGTTGTTGCACAGTTGCCAGCGGGGCCTTGTGCTCCCCACAGCAGTTGCCAGTGTCAGCCATCTTGTCAGTTGTTTTCCACTCCCTGTGATGTGAGCATGGTTCAGGGTGGTGTTGATGGGCCAGTTGTGGGGGTGAGCTATGTCTGTGACTATGACTCCCATCATGCTATTGCCTCCACCCCACTTCCCAGCATTCCCATACTTACTTGCTTTTGTGGGGAGTTCAGTGTGTGTGGGTGTGAGAGCAATGGCAAGATGGCTGACAGTGGTGTCCTGCTGTTGGTTGGTGTGCAGTTCCCAGCATGCCCTTGTGCTCCCCACGACACAGCAACAGTGTCAGACATCTTTGATGGGCCTTTCCACTCTCTGTGGGATGTGCATGCGTGAGTGTGTGCTTGCTGGGCCATGTGGTGGGGGATGTTGAGCTGTGACTACGACTCCCATCATGCTATTGCCTCCACCCCCCTTCCCAGCATGCCCATCCTTCCTTCCTTTTGACTCTGCTTCCCTGTGGGGTGGGCTGCCTGTGCTGACAGGATGGCTGGGAGTGTTGTCCTGGCAGTTGTTTGGCTAAAAGTCCCAAGAGTGTCCCTGTGCTTCACACAACATAACCCAGGGTGGAGGTTCTTTGTGGGATCTTGAGTTAGGATGTGAGGCATTGCATTCTCCCAGGTGGGTTATGTGGAGTTTGTGTTGAGGGGGTGTGTGAGGGGAGGTGCTTGTGACTATGGTCAGTGCTGCAAGTCCTCCTTCCCACCCAGCCAGATATCCCACCATGGAACGTGCTTGCATTGCAGGGAGTGGAAGTTGTCTTTCAGGATGTCAGTCAGTGGTGTCCTGCTGTTGGTTGTTGCACAGTTGCCAGCAGGGCCTTGTGCTCCCCACAGCAGTAGCCAGTGTCAGCCATCTTGTCAGTCCTTATCCACTCCCTGTGATGTGAGCATGGTTCAGAGTGGTGTTGATGGGCCACTTGTGAGGGTGAGCAGTATCTGTGACTCCAACTCCCATCATGCTATTGCCTACACCCCCTTCCCAGCATGCCCGTACTTCCTTCCTTTGGACTCTGCTTCCCTGTGGGGTAGTGTGCCTGTGCTGACAGGAAGGCTGACAGTGTTGTCCTTGCGTTTGTTTGGCTACAAGTCCCAGGTGTGTCCCTGTGCTTCACACAGCATTACCCAGGGTGGTGGTTCTTTGTGGGATCTTCATTTGGTATGTGAGGCATTGCATTCTCCCAGGTGGGTTATGTGGAGTTTGTGTTGAGGGTGTGTGTGAGGTGAGCTGCTTATAACTATGGTCAGTGCTGTGAGTCCTCCTTCCCAGCTAGCCAGATATCCCACCATGGAACGTGCTTGCATTGCAGGGAGTGGAAGTTGTCTTTCAGGATGTCAGTCAGTGGTGTCCTGCTGTTGGTTGGTGCACAGTTGCCAGCAGGGCCTTGTGCTCCCCACAGCAGTAGCCAGTGTCAGCCATCTTGTGAGTCCTTTTCCACTCCCTGTGATGTGTGCATGGTTCATGGTGGTGTTGATGGGACAGTTGTGGGGGTGAGCAATATCTGTGACTACGACTCCCATGATGCTATTGGCTACACTGACTTGCCCAGCATACACAGAATTCCTTTCTTTCAGTGGTCTTCACTGTGTGTTGGTGTTGTAGTGGTGGCTACATGTCTGGATGTGTTTGTTAGTTCTATTTGTGCCACTGCCTAGCTGTAGTTGTAGTTGTGTTTGTACATGTGATGACACGGTTAAATGTAACTTTGAGATGGCATGTGTTGTGTTTATCTGACTGACATACACATTTTGGGATGATTCTGTTCTGGTTGCTGTGTAGTTGCTAAGAGTGCATGGTTTGACTCTCCCCTTGACAGTGATGTGTGTGTGTATTGTGGCAGAATATTGTGTACATTTGTTGTGTACTCACCAGGCTCTGGGATGTTTTCTAGTCCATAGAAGCTCACTGGCGGAAGGATGGCCCGCACCTTCTCCTCCCAGGGCCTGAGGTATACTGGCTTGGCAGGAGGGCCACTGCCGGTGTATTGGCTCAGGAGGTAGTCCTTCTTCAGCAGCTCCCGTACCCTCCTGCGCACGTCATACCACCTGTTCTGGATGTCAGTCTTTGTGCGCAGACATGTTGATTGTGCGTTCACCCTGTTGATGATCCTCTCCCACATCTTTGTTTTCTGGGAGATGGGTGTCTGTTGGACCAGTGCGCCAAACAGCTGTGGCTCTACCCTGAGGATCTCGTCTACCAGGACTTCCAATTCACAATCTAGGAACTTGTGATTCTTCTTTGGGGGCATGGTGATGGGTGGTGATGGTGAATAATGTGTGTGTTGGTGTGCAGGTGAAGGTGTGTGAGTGTGTGTTTTGCTGGGTGTATGTGAGGTAGCTATTTGTTGGTGTGCTGATGGTGTGTGGCTTGTGTGAGGGATGAGCTGTGGGTGTGTGGTTGCTGTCTGTTGAGTGCTGGCCGGTGAATAGCATTTGCAAAGGATCATGGTTGGGATTTGTGTCCTTTATATGGGTGGAGTTGTGGGTGTGTCTTTGTTCTCTGTCCCCACCCCCCCAGTACTTTCTGTGCATGTTGGAAACGTTCTTGTGACCGAGTCGGATCCTGCAGTTGTCTCGTACGGTCTTCTCCGTTTCGTTCACGCTGTGTTTGTGCAGTTTTCTATGCTGCGTACGCGTCAGTCGCGGTGTTTTGTGTTACTTCGGCTCGCAGTTTTCTATGCGTGTCGGTCGTACGGCTTGTCCTCCGTACGACTCGGTCGTGGTTTTCGCGCCTTGCATCGTACTTTGCGGTTTGGAGTTCGCGTGTTCGTTTCGGTTGGATTTGTTCCGGGTGCGTGTCGGTCGGTTCGATTTGCGTGTTTTTCCGGCCGGATTGCTGTTTTCCGTGCGGCTCGGTCGTTCGGCTTGGGTTCAGTACGTGTTGGTCGGATTTTGCACGCATTGCATCGTACTTGGCGTGTCGGGCGCCACAGGTACGTGTCGGTCGGAATTAATTCCGGCTCCGAGTCGGTCGGTGCTTTTTCCGGCCCGAATCGGAATCGACCCCTAAATGTCAAGTTTACTTAATGCCGTTCCATCCATTATATAAATCCTCTTTGGCATGCCCTGAAGTGATGTTCATAAACAGCACATTGCTTTGAATGTTCACTAACTGACGGGTATACAAATAAAAGGCATGGAGGCAGGCATCTTATTTTTTAGGAGATGGAGGGATCCATAGCAGACTTAGATTCAATTGGTGAAACTAAGTATGGTTCACTCTAGCATTGAATCTGTTTTCTTTGTCACCTCTCAACACTCAGTCACCAGGCAAAAATGTCCCCCTTGACTACCTATTTGTGCTTTGGCCACCAGTCCATTTTCGTTTATTTACATTAGCCACACACAAATTATAGAAACAAAAAGGGTGTTATTGTCTGTTTTCACAGCAGACATTTATGTTATGCTATTACTATTTTCAAACCTGAAAGTGGAGCTTATTTTCAAATTCAGGAGGTAATCTAGAGGATGATCAATAGCCACACTTGTGATGTCTCAGAAATTACCCTCAACCACTATTGTTTCTTGTGGACCCCTATACTATTTAGGGGGGAAAGATTTATTCATTTTGATCATCATCAGTCTCTCTACATTTCGAGGAGAGAGGCTGGTCCTTCTGAATGTAGCAATTGCACCAGCTGCACTGAATACAAGCTCTGAGAATACACTTTCAACAGAACATGTCAGATAAGGTATTGCCAGCCTGCTCAGTACTGGCCATTATTTATTTTCCTATTCCCAATATACCAGTGATTCCTGATCTCTGTTTGGTCATAGAACTAGCTTTGCACCAACCTCTCTGTTGCCATAGTTGACATTTGCTCTTTCTGAGATTCCTGCTTTGATACACTTGATTTAAGCAATTGAACATTCATTATAAACCAACCAAGTTAGAAGTGAAAGTGATGCTGTTGGTGATGTACGTTTAGTAGCAAGCCTGTTTTGGAAAGTGTTGCTGTATTAAGACTGGTTGCTACACCAGCTGCACTTGCAACATGCTTTTTGACTTTGAGCCTCCATCATGCTCTCTAGAGTTCTGAAACAGCGTTTCAAATCTCCTATTCCTGAGAAGACGCAATCTTTCATCTTCCAGTTCATTCACTTTCCTGACAATCCAGTTCTTGTAAATGGAAACATCCAGTGAAAGAAAGTGGATAGCCCATTTTTGTACAGTGAATTCAGTATTGTGGCACAGTTGTGCTTTTGGAAGACACATTATCTTTTTGTAGCATTTGATTTCTATGCACAAGATTAAGTTGTGAACCAAAGTAACTGCATCTTCATTGACATTAGCATATGTTTGGTCCACCTCTTAAAAATGTGCCTGCATCATGTGACTCAATGGAATGGCTTGTCTCATGGTACACTACTCCTTGCTGACTTTCCATGTAAAAAGCTCAAAAGGCACTAGCATTTGAATCAGGCACTCTATTAGTCCCCATTTGCCAACCTTCATTCTTATGGCATTGGCAGTACAATCCCCTCTTATTTTTGGAATATAATCATTGATAGGTTTGTACTGCTCAAACAGGTGTTGCAGCATGCAAAAGAAGAAATTGAAATAGGTTGGGACTGTCTATTTAAGAACTTCCACAGGCACTCTATAAGCATGCTGAATGATCCTCATCTACTTCAGGGTATTGAAGGAATAGCTGAAATCAGTTGAAATAATACAAGGGACCTGTATGTTGTTGACTGCTTCTTCCTTTTTGGGAAGTCCTGCACAATTAATTGGATGCAATAAACAAAGGACCTGAAGTATCTCCAGTAAGCCAGGGCTTTGACAATATTACTGTAATTAACAGTAACAATGCATACAATGCTGAGCCCTCTGGGTGAAATCCATTTGTAAACATTTGTTTTGAATCCTTCAAGAATGTCGGCATCTGAATGTGCTTTCTTCATGGAAAACATTCCAACTGTTTGCTGTCAATGAGTGACTTGAGATTCAGCAGCAACTTTGAAACCAGCAGCTTGCCTTTTCTGTACTCCATTGAAGGAGACCAAGAGCCACATTTATCAAGGGCTTGTGATGCCTTTGCATCATGCAAAACAATGCAAGGGCAATGCAAGCCCTTAAATCAGATTTACTATGCCAGGCAGTGCAAGTTGCTGCCTTGCGATTCTCTGCCCTGGGAAGTCATTCAATGGGCACAGTGTGGGTTTTCCCACTCATCCACCCATGGTTTTGATAAATTCCCATATTTACTAACAGCAGTAAACCAGGGAATGCGCCAAAATGCTATGCCTTCCCGCTGAGGCATAACGAGGATAAATATGTTTATTTCTCCTTGATTCTGCAGCATACAAGGAAAGAGGGAAATACCTTAGAGGATTGTTTTTGTGCAGGAAGCCACCCCTTCCTGCAGAAAAACAATCCTGCTTGTAATGCAGGCACCCTTGTACCATGGCACAATACAAGTGTGCCTGCGCTGGCGTTAGGCTACGCTGCATGCACCAGAGCAGAGAGACAAAGCAGGAACGCATCACACATAAGAAAATATGATGCATTCCTGCCCTCTCCATTTGACGCAGCACAGCAAGTTGTCTTGCTGCATTGTGTTGAGCCAAATGTTAGTAAGTCTACCCCAGAGTGAGCAGTGATTTACAAATAGTCTGCAGCTTGACAACTGTTACATATGTCTGTTGCGAGTTGGACCGGCTGAACAGTGCTCTCCTTCAATGTCTCACCAACCAATTCCAGCACCTAATCATACAGTGCTGGCACAGCAACAGTTAAAAATAGGTCCAAATTGAATCTTCCATTTTGAACAGGGAATTTCAATAAATCCCAGAAATTCATCTCCTTCCACCAAAGAAAAATAAAGATCGTCAATCACTATCATTTTGGTCAGCTTCCCATGGTAGAAATGGACTAGCTTATGGCTTTGATGGTACAGTGAGTCACTGCTGAACATAGACCTGATAGTGGGTGTATTGTGTATGTTGTTTTCTTTGTGAGGACCCCACCTCAAGTGGCCTATGGGGAGCAGATAGGCTCATTGGATGCTTTGTGGTAACAGTATCCCTCTTTTCATTGTGCTAATCCCAGCTTGCTGCGGGTTTAGATGGTACAATAAGAGCAATGCTGTTCCCATACAATTGCATGTTGGCTTCTCAGAAGGGCCAGTGCCTCCCCACACCAGTGTCTATATAGCTTTCTATGAGGCACTGGTTTGTAGCAAATTGTGCCACCTGTGTTGTTGTCCTCAAGTGGTTTAAGTGTAAAGAAGTACCAACTCTCAGACTCCCATATGGTCCATGAGACCCCTACGTTAGTCAGAGACGACAGGCAAATATTGATTATGTTAATTTAAAAAAAAAAAAAAGACTACTACAATTTGCCACAAGCTCAAATAAAATATAAGAACCATATTAAAAAAAGGTTTCTGAATGGCCTAACAATCAATGAGCCTACCAAAAGGCTTTGAAAAGTGGTATAAAATGATTATTAATCAAATGAACACACAGTGGAACCATAATTGTTGGTAACCCACAGGGCCAGGAAACAAGGAATGTTGGAGAACAAAGACAAAATGACTGCCTATGACTTGCAAACACCAGCTCCACAAAATGATGGTCACCCACAAGGCAAACAAAGAAGGAGGCATGGAGAACAGACACAAAATGGCCATCAGTAACACACTCTTGCTGGTCAAAATGGTGGTTGCCCATATGGCAAGCTAAAAACGAGATATGTAGACCAAAGAGAATATTACTGCCCTATCCTTGGTGGAGTCCCTTCCTCCCCCAAAGAAAACATGCATCACTGCAGGGAAAGGAATGCACAAATATATATCCAAAATGGATCTGGATCCATCTGTGGATCTATAGACACCACTAGTAAAGTAGCAGCAAAATGTAAGAGAAATCAACAAGACAAAAAATATAATACTAGCACAGAAACATGAAAACTATCAGAAAAGATTAAAATGCACTTGAAAACTGACCCAAACACAGACCTTTCTAGGCATCAATTAGCCCATCAAAATAGTTTGAAAAGTTACAGAAAAACAATTTAATCAACCATCTCATATGTACACGAACTACATCACAAAATGGAGGGAAAGCACATGGGGATAAAGTTGGCTGAAAACAAAAGATAATGTCTTGCTACATGGCCTGGACTCCTGTAGCCACCCCCACCTAAGCCACCAACAGGCACATGCAGACACAAAATATCCTACATTTTCCATTAATTCAAGGCAAACCACAAGCACCGAAAAAATAAAAAATAAAAAAATATATCTATTTCAAGCAAAAAAAATACTGAGAGTGAAAAAAGTGCATTAAAGGATACATCAGTTACCTATAGCAGTCTAGGACCCAAACTGTCAAACACCAAAGAAAAATGACATATCTGGGCAACACGCACAAAAATACAAGGAGAAGGAAGAAATATATTTATAACCCCAGGCTTCCACCGTCCCCAAAAATCCATTGATGTTACATGTTACATGATTTATCCAAACCTTCATGGTTCTGCCTGCATTCCCTTACTCCAAACACCAGGCCATCTTATAATAAACAAGCAAAATGAAACAATGAAAAAAACAAAGGAAGATTGATGTTTTCCTCCAAAATCCAAGATGAGCAAGGGCTGAACAAAGAACATCGAGGACTCTTCAGGACAGGAAGAGGAAGTTGGTACTAGTGCCTGGGCCTAGGAAATATCTTCTTTGGCAATGTGTATATATCTTGATGGATGATGTTGATTGCATTGGTGATAACTAGTAAAGCATCAAACTCCAACTGACAGCAGGATAGAGAAAAAAGACCCAAGCAGAATAATAGGTCGAGCCTCAGGTGTACCACAAAAAAGTTGATCCAAAACTTCTTAGTAGAAAAAGAACCACAAAACTAGTGCACACTTGACAAGGAGCAACCTAATCTGCCAAGAACTATCATGGACAAAAATGCTAAGCATTAACAAATCAAGGAACAAAATGTGTTGCAAAGCATCCATCTTTTCCATGGGCTGCTTTTTGTGCTCCAAAAACAGGAACTAACCTCATTGGAAGACACTCTGCCATCTCTTGGATTAGGAAGTTCAAGTGATTCCCAATGGGGTGACCTCCATCTTGCACTGTACACTTTATACGGTCAAGCTCCTATTTCTACTGGTAAATAATGGCAATCATGATCCCATGAAGAAGCCCATGCTCAATATTCTCCATGTTATCCCATAATACTGAGGCATGCCACTTGTATAAGGGCCTTCTGCTACCTGCAAGGAACCGCTGTGCTCTTACATGCGTGCAGAGACATTACATCAACTCTTATCAATGGAAGATCCCACACTAGGCATGTAGCAATAAAAAGCGGAATCCTGAGCGGGATTGCATCCAAGACTTCTTCTCCTATGAAAGCTGCACATCCTTAAGTAAGTTCTAGCCTTCTATTTAACTCTGGGCACAAATGAGAAAGTTTTAAATTTTTACCATTCATATTTACTTGATAATTTTTAGCAAGGTTGATATAATGCACTCTGTCAGAGGCTGTGATTACATGTGGACCAGCAAAGGATGAGGTACTGACCATACCCTCTAAATACTGATACCCCAGATGCAATAAAATCTCAAATTCTGACCTTTCATTTGCAAAAAAGGTGAATTAATTGCAGGAATTTGTATTTTGTAGCATTTGTAGAGCGTGTTAGACCAAAAGGCATCAAAGCACTAATCAAGGGAGAGAACTGTGAGGGCAGTGACAGCTCAGAACAGCAGGGTCAGCACAAAACCACCCCTACCCCCCCAAAAAAGGATGGCTAATCCACAAAAAGCCAAGTTTTAACTTGCTTACAGAATATCAGGTGTGAACTAAGGCTCCTGATATGTTCAGGAAAGAAGTTCCAAAGCCTGGCAGCTGCCACAGTAAAGGAATGTTCACCCCACCTAGCTCTCTTACACCAAGGTACCACCACCTTATTTCATCCAGTGGTTCACAGAGGTCTCCTAGGGACATACCAATTCAGGGCTGTCCTGAGATAACTCGATTCCTGAGAATGAAGAGCTTTGTGCATCAAGCAGAGAGGTTTAAAAGACACTAGCTTCTTTACTGGTAGCCAACAAAGGGATCTCAGTCCTTCCCTGACTGCAGAGAGTTTGAATATTCCCAGGACCAGGTGAGCGGCGGTATTCTGGATGGTTTGGAGCTTGTTTAAAAAGTATTGGTTGACATTTAGTTACAGGGCGTTACAGTAGTCTAAGCGGGAGGTGCTAAGTGCAATGAGCTCTGACACCCGGAGCTCTGTAGGAAGAAAAGGCAATATTTTCTTCAAGATCCCAATCATCCAGAAGCAAGAGCTCACCTTTCTATTAACCTGGGTGTCGAAAGACATGTTGTTATCGAAACTCACACCCTGTTTTTTGGCCGCTACCGCTGGGGTGGGCAAGATTCCACATGTTTCTGGCCACCAGCAGTTACTCCAGATTGAGCTATAAACTCCAAACACCAAGATATCATTTTTTTCCCATTCATTTTGAGCCAGTTCTCCCTCATCCATCTGCTGATCTCCTGCATATATGCCCTTAACCTGTCCGCTACCTCATCCCAGTCATCAGAGATGGAGACAATGATCTGGGTATTGTCTGCATAAGATGATACCTGGAAACCAAAAGTGCATACTAGTTTCGCCAGAGGGGTAACATACAAGTTAAATAGGGTAGGACTTATGGACGACCCTTGGGGAACCCCACAGGAGAGCTGAAAGGGTGCTGCTCTGAAGTCTCCGCAGCTAATGGTTATCATTCTATCCCATAGGTAAGACTCCAACAATTTAAAGGCCACATCCTTTAGCCCAGCCTGCTGCAGCTATTCCAACCAACAGCAATGGAGATATGTTGTCAAAGGCTGCTGGCAGGTCTAGCAAAACCAGGATGGCTGCGCCTCCCATATCCACTTGTCTGTGAATATAATTTGTAATAGCTATAAGCGCTGAATTAGTGCTATAATTTCTTGTAGACCCTTTCTGAGAGGGGTCCAGGAGTTCTTGATCTAGGAGATACTTAGCTAGTTCCTGGTTTAAATGCTTCCTCAAGATTGTAGCAGGAGCAGGCAACAAGGAAATAGGGCACAGGTTTTTCAAATCACTGGAGTGTCCCTCAGGCTTCTTCTTCAAAGGAACGACAAGAGACTCCTTCCAGGCCTGTGGGTACACCTCTGAATCCAGGACCTCCAAATGGATCTTCTCCATGGCCTCTGCCATAAGGTCCGGAACCAACCGCAGGACCCTGGGTGGACAAGGTTCATCGGGTGAACCTGACAGGGTGCCAATTATTAGGGTTTTGATTTTAGCCACAGTCAGCAGGGAGAACCTGGCTAAACAACTGGTTGTACGTTGCTCAGGAGCCCCACCTTTATCACCGAAAGGCGACAATATCCCAGTATCGACAGGGCCGTCAGTGAAAACTGGGAAATTAGCATAGATCTTCATGCTCTTATCTTTGAAAAACTCTCCCACCTTATTTCAGAAGACTTGGGAGTTTTCAACCACCTGATACGTAGGAGGTGACAAAAGGGTGCGTACTATATTAGAAAGTTCTTTTAGTACATTTATGGCCGACCTTATCCTCTGGGAGAAGTATACTGATTTTGCTATTTAGATTTTACTTTTGTATTTGAGAGTGAGCTCAATTAGTATGATTTTGACTGCCAGCTGTGGGGCCAGTCTCCATCTCCGCTCTTGCCTCCTAAGCTGCCTTTGGAGCTCCTTACGCTCCTCAGAAAACCATGGGGCATTTGGTTTCTTCCTACCCTTTGGGCCGGCCCATGCCAAAGGAGCAACCTCTTCCACTTCCGACCTGACCCATTTGTTGAAATTCTCCGTAGGTGGGCCCGGACCTGGCAGAACCTTGTCGTTAGATTATTTCACACCAAATTGCACATGTATAAGAATTTACTGTACAGTTTCCCCAGTAAATGTTGGTGTTTTTTTAAGCCAATAACTGCCATGGAAAAATTA
Source organism: Calotriton arnoldi (assembly GCA_963921515.1). NCBI lineage: Eukaryota > Metazoa > Chordata > Amphibia > Caudata > Salamandridae > Calotriton > Calotriton arnoldi. The sequence goes on from CAWUFW010011732.1 coordinate 214,449, forward strand.
AAGGGAGTGTGGTATGTATCACATTACTTAACACCATAATTATGATCGCTGGGAAACTTCTGTTGTGAGGGATCAGAATTTACACTCCACTGCCTTGTAAACAGGGCCATATAAAGTGCCTATAATATACAACTCACACCAAATAAATACATACAGCACATTTACAGGGAATTGGATTTCCATTTACCTTGTCACCTAGAAGAAACTCACTTTAATATATTTAGCATCAAAATACATCATATCATAATACAATGGGCCATAACTACAAAGGGGGCTTGTCTAGCAGAAAGGACCACTACCATACCTGATACCAGATTTTCAATTGTTTCTCTAAGTCATCTAAATCAAGTTTTCAAATATGCATTGAATTCCAAGTAACAAAATATGAGAAAGTCCAAGATTGTAAAAAGGCATCTAATGAAGAAAAACCTAGCTGGTGGGCCACTGCTATTAACAGACTTGCATGCAATTATTGGATGCAGAAACCAATGCCATTTCATAATGATTAGTGGACTAATTTGGGGTCATTTACGACCTCTAGCAATAAAGGAACACTGAATAAGAATGCAGGTCCTACCAACACAAAAATATGCGAAGCACTGAGGGTGGAGGATTTCAGGATTTGAGTTAAAAAAGTATAATAGCCTCTTCTGGTAAAGCTTTTCTTGGCACCTAAAAAATATTTATAATTGTAAGTATCTGGCCCTGATTGCACCACGGATGGCACCATTAAATAAACATGGCATGAGGCCCATAACAATGTTGGTGCTCAGTAGAGTGAACCTATATTCCTGCATTCTGTATCGATGACCATTACCAAACCCATTGCCAAAATTATTCAGCAGAATGTAATTGACCTGGCAGTTACTCTACACACTGGAAATGAAGCTCAAACTGATTTGCAAGTCCATAGACCATAATGATGTCATAACCATTAGCCAATTTTGATGATCTGATCCTGTTTTTCTGTTGACATAAACAGGTGAAGAGACCAGGAGAACAAGAGGCATTGAAAAATGTTGGTTTATTCCATAATGTTTGTCTATTAAAATAATTATATATGAGAAATTGTGAAAACTGACCCCAAAGCACTGAGGTGCAAGACTGGCTATGCATTTCTGTTAGGAATTTAATTAAGAGAGCAATTTGGCCAACCTTGTTTGAAGTTATATTTGCCACATACTGTGCAGTACCACAAACTATCAATCATGTTGGAAAACATGTTCATCCTGTACTGCAATACATTTACAGCTGTTGTAAAGGATCTTTCCCTTTGAATTAAAAATAAAGAATGGGACTCAAGGGGCTATAATATCTACATAAAAACACAAACCTGAGCAAACTGAATTTTTCATTGCCAAAAACGAACTTGGGGCCAGAAATATGAACCATTTATTTAGTTGACTGGAAACTGATTCCCTATTTGAAAGGTGCTTTTTGTGAGAGTCCCTTCAAATATCAAATAGATATGCAATGTATTAATGGTGTGTGACCCACTTGCAAAAGGGGATGGGTCCCCTTTAAACCTCTTCCCCTTTGTGACTGTTGAAAATAATTTCAGGAACAGTAGGCGATGACCGAGAGCTCTACCTCTTAGTGAGACCTTTTACAAAAATACTTAGGGGCATATTATCAACGGCCAGCGATAATTATCGCTGGCCGTGCTTAGCGATAATAGTCCTATCGCAGGCTATCTCTGGAAATTATCGCCCTGGTAGCGCGTTATTAACAACGCGTTTCTCCAGGGCAATAAAAATTCCAGAGATAGCGAGGTTATCGCCGTTTGCAGGGAACATCGCTGGTTTTCCAGCGATGTTCCCTGCAAAACGGCGATAATCCTGCTGATACGACCCTGTGGTCGTATCAGCAGAATCCACCCCTATGTTAGGGATGGCTAAGTCAGGATTTTAGCAGACGTTAGATTTTGGCGAAACGGCCGTTTCGCCAAAATCTAACCTCTGCCAAAATCATGTGGGCTGCCTTGTAAATATCGCGATGTGAACATCAGCGATATTTGCAATGTAGTCCATCCGGGGTACGCCCAGTAACGCCCACTTTGCATCTCATTAGAGATGCAAAGATGGGCGTTGGGGGAAAGGGCGATAATGCAAGGATTCACGCGATAGCGTGACCTTGCTGATAAGGCGATAAAATTATCGCCGCTTTTCGTCCGAAAACGGACGCAAAAGCGGCGATAATTGTTTATCGCCTCGTTGATAATATGCCCCTTAGTTTTTTCATGCAATGCAGTTTCTTTTAGGGAGAATAGGATGCATTTGTTTTAAAAGGTTGTCTTTATTTAACTACAATCAAAGACATAGTGACATGTTTACCCTTGCATGCTACTTCCCTGTAATATGCTCTATTAGTATCAGTCGCAATTGGTAATGTACTTCACGCATATTTGTGAGATTGTTCGAATTGCAACCATTGTGATCTGGGATTTTGTGAGCTGTACTATTGGTACATAGTTTGGGTCACTAATTTCCACACTTGTCACAAAAACACTCCAATTGAAACTAGCTTTTACAAACAGTGTAATAATGCATGAGAGACCCTTGGATCGGTACTGGGTTAGCACATGTGTTCCTGCTGGATTATACAATTACCCATAATACAGTTCTGCTGTTGAACACGGTTTTTAAAGAGTTCAGAAATCCTGAACTGAAGGGATATAATCATGAATATTGATCCATGCAGAAAAACTCATGCAACATAACATTATTTTCACATATGTTGTAAACATAATTTTGCACAAAGGTCAAACCTTTCATCTTTCTGAGCTCCTTCACCAGAAAACATGCCTCCTCTTGAATCCGCTCCTCAATGCTTTTCTTCCCCATTCCAAAGTTTCTCAAAGTCATGATAGAAAACCGACGCAGACTCTTCCATTGTTCACCGTTAGAAAAAATAATGCCTGAAGAGCAAAGAAAAATGTGTAACATGAGCCTCTAGAATGACGAGTGAATCTAGGTTAGAATGAACTGTTTTTGCCCAAAAATTATTTTATCATGAAAATCTCAGAATTCTACTAATCGTGTAACACGCATCAAAAGTTTACTGCAGGTGGTTTCATTCTCTTTCCTATTCAGCCATCCTCATAGTGGCCTCCTTACTTTCCCTATGTGCCTTACACCAACGTTTTTCTCATTGCATTTTTGTTAAATCTCAGACGAACACATATCATCATACATACAATAAATAGCCATCATGTCATAAATATGAAAGGTAAATTAAACCTAAACGTTGTAATTCAAAACAGTGCCCATTGTTAGCTGCACCATTAAGAGAACCGTTTTAACAGTACTGTCCTTTCTACAGAAAAACTTTGTTTTTTTAACAAAGCAGAGTGATTTTCAAAACGTCTACATTCTTAACTACATATTTAAGTATTTTCTCTTCTTTTTCTATATACAAGAAAATAATATATTCCAATATTTAACTGATTGTTTTCAATAAACATTTACCTATTGGAATAAAATAAACCACTTTTTCAAGATAAATGTTCTACAATAAAAATGCAGTATAAAAATACATAACATGTTACATGTGTACTGTGGTCTTATGTTGCCTTTCCAGTTTATGGTGACATTTACAAACTACTTGGCTTATGATCTCACAAGAGCACCTCGGTGGCAATATAGGACCATATTATTTGGTTACACAACATCCTCTATATAGCATATTTTGGTTATTTTATATCCCTGAATCATGAGGTTAAGCTCCCCCTTCTGCCTCGGATCTACCTTCGGGAGATATTAAGATGATAGCCATCTTTCCAATTTTTCCTCATCAGTTTCGACCACTTTTGCATAGAGTTCCTGATAAATCCTTAAGAAAGTATCTTCTATTTCATTATTGTTATTAAGCTATCTCCCTGAATCTTGCTCATATATTCATTTACACTATTCCTAATCTGGTCCAACTCAGCTTTCCATGTCAGAAGTTTCCCACAATTTTCTCAATATTCAAAATGTGTAGATCTACTCTGTTCCCATCTTTTGCTAAGTTTGTATTTCAGATTACTCATGAGATTGTTCTTCGTGTCTTTTAGTGTTTTCATTCATATAAAGAAGGGGAGAAAAGAGGTATTTACAGAGGAGGGCCCATTCTCCTTATTTGCAAGTACATTAAAAAACTGGAGCCCTCCTCAGGCATGTTGGCCAATTCCCCTATTCTGAAAAAAGCCCAAGGCTTTTTGTTGTATAACCCTCACCCACCAGGGTTACCCTTTGGTGGTATGCTTCATCATTGGGTTTTCCCCGTTTCGCTGCGGAATGGGGCATGCTACCTGTGACTTACAAAGGAGCACTGTATAGTCTACACATGATGAAGGATAGGAGTTGGAGGGGTTCTTTAAAGGTTAAAAATATCTGTCTGGAAGGAAAACCTTGTTTTATTCCACTCTCCAGAAAGTTTAATTAAAACAGGGAAGAACAGTGATACTACTTTCTAAACGGTCTACATGTTTTCATGAGTACAGCCATTTTGCTATCATCCAGTAACTGGTTTCTTAATACTCCTTCCACAACTTTCATTCTTTTCTCTATCTGGGAGTGTACACTCCTGTCTTCTCTGTTTCTATGACAAGAAATGCTACTAATATTTCCCCTAAAAAAAACTTAAATGAATCACATACAATATTGCTCGGGCTGTGCCTTTATTCCTATCAAAGTAATCTTCTGTCTCTGTTTGTAATTCCTCAACTACACCTAGATCTAATAGTAATTTTCTATTCATTGTCCATCTTTGGACTCCTAAGCTCTGTCACAAAATTAGTTCTAAAGCTATTGCATAGTGTTCCGATAACTGGGCTGTGAGGTGTTTTACCTAATTCACCTCATCAACTATTTTTTGATCTATTAAGAGGTACTTAATCCTACATATTTTTTATTATGAAATGTGTAATCCCATAAATGTCCCAAGTCTCACTCTCATCACATAACCCCCTACTCTCTTATTATCGATTTTAGGTATACATGTTTTTTGGAGGAGTTTACATTCCTACGCTTTGAGGATCTATCTAAACTGTTGATCAAGGGAACATTAAAGTTGCCTCCAATTATTATTGGTTCATATATATCTTAATATCCCATCAACTAATTTACTAAAAGGCTCATGATATTCTATGATGGGTCCATAATAACCCACAACCGTGTCTGTCGTCTTATATACTTGTAGCTTTGCAACAACTCTCTTTCCTATCTCATCTGCTACATATCCCAACAGTCCTATTTCTCAGTTAACTTATATAAGTATCCCCACCCCTTTGGTGCAACATGATTCATCCATGCAGGTGAATTGAACTCATTTTGTGAGCCACTAGAAGGTCCTTACATTCCTTTCTTAATAAATGGTTCAGCTGGCTGCCACAGCCCTAACCTATTAAACATATGCATGTGTGCCCACTGAGACAAATCACTATGACTGGGAAGGGAAATTCTCACGTGATAGGAACTAGTTCGCACATGGAAGCTTCAGGGGGTGGCTTGAGTGGGAAGGGTTATGGAATTAAACTGATTTATTGTCTGGTAAGACTGTTTATTTACTTTTTCCTTATGCACCATGTCATTGTCATGATGATCATATTGTATCCTGTATGAAAATAATAAATGGCAATAAAGAAATATAAATGGATCTACTAAAGTAGTATAATCTGTGTTCTACTATCTCACCGATATTGCATTATCTTCTTCTGCTTCTTTCTCACCTTTAGACCATTTAAATTCTAGGATAATGTGATTAATGTAAGATCCTTAACCATGTTTATGCTGTTTGATATTGTTGTTGCCTTTACCTTCCCATACTTTCCACTTTAAAGATTTCTGTCTATTGATTACTCTGAGGATTTCTTTCTTTTACATTCTGCTCCCCACCAAATGTTTTCCACCCTCTCTCCCCTCCCTGAGAAGGTGGGAAGCCCTCCTTTGCCTCTGATCGGGCATACATTTTCTGCCAATTTAAACTCCCACTCCTTAGTTGTTTACTAATCTTTTTTTAATATATTTTTTTACTTCTCCTTTTTAAAATCACCACTTTGTTTGGATCTATCAAATTATATATCCTATTGTTAAACGTCACCTGGAGTGATGGAGGAAATTTTAGCTGTGCTTAGCATTTTAAGTTCCTCCATATGTTTTCCCAACTCCTACTGTTGCTCGTGATAAGTCAGACCTAAGGCTAAAGGTTTATACTTGCCCTTTTAAACTGTTTGCTTTTATGGAACCATTCTGTTTATTGAAAGATCCACAATTCAAACACAGCTAAGTGCCTACAACCCTGGGGCCGGCAGCGTGTCAACAATAAGTAGATTACACATCTTGTATGCCAACAACCCAGGGGGCCGGCAGCGATCATGAATCTCGTAAGGCAAAAAAACCCAAAGAATAAACGAGTAAGAGACATAGTTGAATGAAACAAGAACGCCCTCTCCCCTCCCCCTCCCTATCCCCCCTTCCCCTCCACCACCAAATTACATCGACCCAGGCAAGTGGGCAAGTTTATCCAATCCCATCAGCCTTTGAGAGTTGTTCACTTGGCTACTTTGGGTATAAAGTTCAATGCTTCCCTCTCAGTGAGGTAGGAGTTGCAGGATACGTAGATATTGGGGGCAAGTGGCTTCCCGCAATTCGGTTGAGAGTATTTGAATGAATGGAGACCAAAGGTCACTGTAATTCTCCTCCTTGTTATCCGCCACCATTGACATGCGTTCCATTGCAAGTGTTAACCACAGCCTATGTAGCCAGGCCACATGGTCCGGGACGGTTGTGTGCCCCACCTAGCTAAGATTACTTGTCGTGCAGCCAGCAGCGCCAGAGCCATTTGTTGGCCTCTTAAGTAGCACAGGGGAAATGTCAGTGAGTTTGGGAGTCCTACGTGCGTTATGCTGGAAAGCATGGGATTGCAGTATCAAATGCTCTATCTATGTCATCTAGGACCACCCCCCAGAAGCGCTCCAACTTAGGGCAATGCCAAAGCAAGTGCATTAGAGAACCTGTCTGACCACCCCCCTCCAGCATTTTTCAGAACGACTTTTGTCCCAGCAGTGAATGAGTGCAGGGGTAAGATACCAATATAATAGTACTTTGTATGTTGATTCTGCCCCTGCTGTGTCATGCGCCATATGGTGAGCTCTAAAGTGTATGTCCTCCCATTCCTTCTCTGAGAGTGCCCGCCCCAGTTCCTCCTCCCACCGTTGTTGTCCTTTTTAGCGGCCCCCTCCTGGTTTCTTTGACAACATTGCATATAGCTCTGATATGAGGTGTTTATCGTTTTGTTTGCGCACCAGCCATTTCTCAAAGACCATCAGCTTTCGCGACGCCGCCGCTTGATATGTGGGGCCTGTGACCCAATGGCGTAATTGGAGGCATTGGAACATATCTGACTGGGGGAGTTCATAGTCCCGTTTTAGTTGATCAGAGGGGATCAAACCGTGAGGGTCGTATAGGGACCCTATGCGCTTACAACCCTGCTCTCGCCATCTATCGAATACCGCTGAGTTGCGTCCCCAAGGAAAGTCAGGGTTCCATGTGATTGGAGTCATCGGGGAGGGAAAAGATGTCAGTTCCTTGGCGCATGCCACCTTATCCCACGTTTTCATAGTGTGCGATGTTAGTGGTGAGGAGTACAAACCCCACGCCCTATGCTTGCGCAGGAGCCAGACCTACCTCCAAATGTTGACCCCCGCGACCGTCTGATCCATAAAGGACCAATGTTTCTCTGAAAGTTGTCGGTTCCATTCAATTATATAGTGGAGGTGTGCTGCCTGCAGGTATCTAGGAATCAGAGGGAGTCCCACTCCTCCCTCCCGCTTGGGTCATGCCAACTGGGCAGTAGCTGTTCGGGCCTTTTTCCCCTCCCCAGACAAATTTGTTAATGGCCAGTTGCAAAGATTGGATTTTTTTTGGGGGGGGGGAGCCAAAAGAAGGGGTTGAAAAATATATTAAAATGCGTGGCAAGACCGTCATTTTAACTGCAGCCACCCTTCCGAACCAAGCCAGCCCTAACCGACCCCAGCCTCTCAGGGCCTGCGTCATCTGTGCAACAAGGGCCGTGTAGTTCAGAGTCAGGGTCTTAGGTATGGTGAGGGCCAGCGAGATGCCAAGGTATGTTATGGACTGCTCTGCCAATGTCAATGGAAGCGTTCTTCTCATTTGGTCTTTCTGGCCAGGGGTCACTGAGAGGTTTAAAATCTGCGATTTACTTAGAATCACTTTAAATTCCGATACCTCCCCGAAGCTTTCTAGATCTGCTAGCAGGGCCGTAAGAGATGCCTGTAGGTGTGTTAATGAGAGGATCACAACATCAGCATATAGACTGAGAGTGTGGGTTTCCGCTCCAAACTGAACACCCGTGATCCTAGGGTTGTCACAGATTTTCTGTGCAAACGGCTCCAAATAGAGTGCAAAGAGGAGCAGTGACAAGGGGCATCCTTGTCGGGTACCTCTTGCTATGGGGAACCGATTCGAGGACACTCCATTGACCCAGACAAAGGCTCTCGGAGCACGGTATATGCCACCAACCCATTTAAAAAAAACCTCCCCAAATCCAAAATGTCGCAGCATGTCAAAAAGATAGGACCATCTCACCCGGTCAAACGCCTTTTCGGCATCGATGGAGAGAAACACTGCCTCTTTGTGCGATCTATGTATGACATCCATGAGATGTAGCAGCCTCTTCGTGTTGTCTCCCCCTTGCCGGGTGGGGATAAAGCCAGACTGATCAGGGTCTATCAGTCCCGCCATCAGCGGGTTCAGCCGGGCCGCTAGGATTCCGACGAATACTTTGGCATCTATATTCAACAAGGAAATGGGACGGTAAGAACCGCATTCTGTTGGATATTTTGTTTGTTTTAGTATAACTGATATTGAGGCTTCCAGCATAGAATCAGTTAGTGAACCAGTCTCCAGGAAGGAATTAAATACTCCTGTCATTAGGGGCGCCAGTTCTGGGCAAAACATTTTGTAAAATTGCGCTTTGAACCCGTCAGGTCCCGGGGCTTTGTGCACTTGGAGGTGTGCGATTGCTGTGATCACCTCTTCAGTGGGGATTGGTTGGTCCAGCTGCTCTGCGATGGCTTCCAGCAGTCTGGTGATGGGTATATCTGGCAGATAGGAGTGGGAGGATGTCTGTGTTGTGTCCTCTTCCGAGTATAGGGTCTGATAAACATTTTGGAACACCCCCGCTATTTCCCGGTCTACATGCACTTTGCCCCCTGAAGCAGTTTTTATGGACTGAATAGATGTTGCTAGTGTCTTTGCTCTAAGCCTTTGCACCAGCATTTTCTCACATTTGTCGCTGCTTAGGAAAAATTTGTGATGAAGCCTCAAAAGTGCGTATTCGGCTCTATCTAGATCCAGACGTCTCAGCAGGAGTCTTTTTTTCTCTAATTCCCTCCATAATCTAGGTGCCCCAGTTCTCTTATGTATTGTTTCCAACTCCCTCACTTCCTGTTCTATACTCTGCCTTTTCTCCCGGCATAGTTTGTTTTCTCCCGCCGAGATCGCTATGCATTCTCCTCTGACCACTAACTTTAGTGCTTCCCATACTGCAGCCAAGGACATAGACCCGTGACGTTAATATTCAGATAGTCTAAGATTCAAGCGTGAATCTTCTCTTCTGCAATTTTGGATTGCAAGAGGCTATCCCTAAGACGCCATCCCGCTAGGTGTGGAGAATGCGCGTTCCTTGGTAATGAAACCGTGATCATGGTGTGGTCTGACAGAGAGCGAGGTTTGACGGTGGAGTCATACAGATTGGGAGCTAGTGATGATGAGGCTAAAAAGTGGTCTATTCGCATGTATGTTTTATGCGCTGACGAATAGTATGTGTAGTCTCTTGTGTCTGGGTGGTGGCTGTGCAAGATATTGTGAAAACCGTGGTCAAGAGCCAGCGCCAGCCCTCTGCCGAAAAGGACCCTGACTGCGCGTGCCATTGCCCTAAGAGATCTAGGTTAGTATCCATAACCAGGTTGAAATCTACTCCCACCAAAATAGCTGCGTCGGCGGATGCCATAATCTCTCCGAGGGCTTTGCGTATGTTGTGTATTCGTGTGTATATGTTAGCAAGTGTAAATTGTGAGGCCTCCCATTGAATCCTGACTGCTAGTAGTCGCCCCTTAATTTCTGCCATTGTAGAGATTAGCTTTCCGCTAAATTTTGCACTAAAGAGAATTGCAGCCCTATTGGTCGTCTGGGACGTGTTGGAGGACCACAGCTGAAGGGGGAATCGTCGGGATCACATACGATGGACGTCTCACTCTAAGAGGTGGGTTTCTTGTAAAAAGCAAATGTCCCCCAGGGAGTTCTCCAGGAGGGACAGGATCGCTGCGCACTTCACCGGGTGATTAAGGCCTCGAACGTTGAGGCTTAGAATTTTTAGGGTTCTTCCCATCATTTATATGCGAAAAAGGAGAAGTGCTTTTGTCTTGCATAAGCACTGTAACTCGCCAGGCCTGGTTGCTCTGTAAATGCCCTTGCTCCGCCAGCTAAACTCCATTAACAAGCATTGGTGTAGGGGAAGAGGATAAGAAGAAAGAAAAAGAAAAACGATACCAGACCAAAACAGACCCCAATAAATTACCCCCAATAATAACTAACAAACATTCTTATCTCAGTTGATGACATCAGTTCGTCAAAGTGAGAGGACTCTCAGGGGGTGCGCCGGCTGCCTTCTGCCATTCTTGGGGTTGTGAGCACACTTGAGTCGCCTGGTTGACTCTCAGGGAAGGTGTGTCCGACTGATGGGAGCCACCCGGCACCATCTGCTTTTGCGATGTCTGGTGCCCAGGACTAGCATCTCAGGGGGAGACTGGGTGGTCCGGTGACCTGGCCAATGCGTTGATCACTGCTTTTCTTTCACTGGCTATTGTTTCCAGGTCGGGTTTATGGCTAGAGGATGGCCCTCCAATGCGATGCCAGCGTGAGTCTTTTAATGTCAGATTCTTCGTGTGTCTGCCATTTTCCTCCTGGGGTGACTCTGCTGTAAGACCCAGGACCTCTCGTGCTTCTTTCAGGGATTTAATCTGCCATAGCTTGCTTTCACATTGGAATATGATGCGAAAAGGGTGTCCCCATGAATATGAAATACCTTTCTTTCTAAGATGCGTGGTGATGGTCCGGAACTCCCTCCTTTTGAAGAGTGTGGTTAGAGAAAGGTCCTGGAAGAATGATAACGTATGGCCCCTAAACTGAACTGGATGGGCATTCCTGGCTTGGCGAATTATAGATTCTTTGATCTGGAAGTTGTGTACACATACCAGGATGTCTGGGGGGAGAACTTTATTACTTTTGGGCAGGCCCACATGGTGTACTCTATCGATCTGGATATCTGCGGGGCACTCGTCACCTAGTACCTGCTTGAAGAGAGCGAGAACATATTCGCAAGTATCTTCTCCCTCTGCGTGGGATGGCGCACCTCTGATGCGCACATTGTTTCTTAATGAGCGGTTTTATAGGTCCTCCGTGGTTGCTTGCAATTCAATATGTTGCTCACATAGTCGCAGAATTTCCTGCTGCATCATCTCCACTTCTTCATCTCTGCTAGTTTCTCGCTCCTCCAGAGATGCAACACGGTCCCCCACCTCATCCAGATCTTTCCTTACGTCCTTCAGGTCCACTGAGAGTTGTGTTTGCATTGAGAGCAGGTCTTTACGGAGAGAGGTAAAGAGCGAGGTCATGAAGGCTTTGGTCGCAGGGGCGTCTGGAGCCTCCAGCCCATCTTTATGATCTTCGTCCCCTGTAGCCGCGCCCATAGCGGCACTCGCCAGAGATTGTTTCACCAACATATCTTTTACTGACCTATCCTTTTTGGTCCTGGCTGCAGCCATGGGTGCTCTGTTTTGTAGTTTCATCTGTTGGAAATTGAGAAGCTAGAGGAGGTCACTCTACAATTTCAGGTTCGTCTTTCCCCTCTTTTTTGTGTGTCACGCAGTCTCTTTTGACGATGCCCCCAGGTCGGTCAATCCAGTACCCTGCGTTTACTGTAGGGCCCGGTTGAACCTGGCCTACTCTTTTCCTCCTGGTCCCTGAGGACCGACCGTGGGTGACTGCCACTAGACGACTGGTAGGGTGGACCGTCTTGGGTAATTTGCATATAGCTGAAGTCTATTGGCAGTGTTAGAGTAGGGTCGCTGCTCGCAGGGAACCCGCCGAGATTCCACCTGCCTCTCTGCCACTCTACGCTTTAAACCGGGGCGTCCCACTCTCTCCACACAGTCCCACTCCCAGTGGCCACTTGTATTGTTCTCCAGAAAAGAGATGCAGTGCTCCTTCGCTGCAGGCAGATCACCCGTGTCACAGGCCCATGTCCCTTACTGCAGCCCACTGCAGCTCCGTGGTGCTCGCACAGAGATCCAGTCGCTGGTTTGTTTTCACCTGTGCTGCTGTGCGTACTGCAACCGTGGGCCCCACCCCAGCACTCTCGATTCTTTAGTAGGTGCGTGTTCCCTCAAATGTTCATTGATCTCGATGGGGTGGCGCTCCTCGAACCCAGGCCCTACCTCACTCCTCCGGACCACTCTCCGAGGCCCTGGCAGCAGAAGGGAGCACCGGGCCGGGCCTGCCCACCGTGTGGAGCTCACTAACGTCTTCCGGTACACCCCCACGGTTGCGTTATTCGCACAGGGGCTCTGGTAGGTGCCCTGATATCAACGTACCTCCACTTGGCGCCATCGGATCCACCTCGTTCCACTCTCGGCTGGCAAGCCTCCTTGCCTGGATGGTCTCTACGGGGAGGCCTGTGGTGAGTGATCAATTCCCGGCCTCCCCTTGCCTCCTTTCTCTGGTTGCCGACCCTTGGGGCCCCAGGTAGGAGTGGGATGTTGGGTTGCTCCGTATTGCTGAGGCCGTCTTGTTGCTCGTGGCTAGTTCCGCTAGCGGGCCTCTCTCCGGTTGCGGTTGTATTGAGCTATCACAGCCCTCGTAGGCCTCAGGTGTTGCCTCCCTGGTTGTCTCGCCCTACTCGCTCACAGTAAGGCTCACTTACGGCAACTTCTGAGTTCTCGGAGCTCTCCTTGCAATTGTTTATTTGGCCTACAGGTCCGTCGGGGCATTTGTTGGCTGCGGCTCTTCACCTGGAGCCACGGGTCCCAGCTCCGCACTACAGGCCCAGCCTCGATCAACATTCATCCGATGCAAATTTTGCTTATATGGCCTTTTCGTCCCAGTGCTGTGGGCAGGAATGGATTACCATGCTTCAGTAGTGACTTCCCCGACAAAAAGACCAGGCACTGGGCAGGGATTTTGCAGCTAAATGTCGATGGCGCCGGAGAGACTCAGAGGCACGTCTCACTCGCCCGCCTTCTTGACCACGCCCCCCAACAGTTTGCTTTTAGACCTAATACTAGAATCTGTTCTTTCACCCCATACGTTACAAAAATCTCAAGAATTTTTCTTGGCTTTTTCAGTTGGGGTTTTTCAGAAAGAGTTCGCAAAGCACTCTGGAATTCCTTTGTTAAGTCTATTGATGTGTCATTAAAGGGGTGGCTTTTTATAATACCTCCACAACAAAAATGTTAACATTTTTATATTGTTTCTAACGACATTATTCTCCAACCTTTCAAGTTCATCCTGAGTCTCTTTATATCACTGTTTAAGTCAAAATATCTCTTCTGTTTTAGTATCCATGGACACCTTAATCTCCAGCATCGTTTTTTATGGAATTTGAGTTCATTGTATTAGGTTGTTTAACTCCTTTTCCATTGTTTTGCATACCTTGTGTATTTTCTTCTGATTTTTTTCTGATATGGTAAACTTGGACCTGATCTTGGCAGACAGCGCCAATGGTATTTTCAAAATATCTCCTGCACGGTGGTCGCTCTGTTCTTTCGAACTGGATTTCATTTCCTCATTGCTCATACACATATGACATTGTCTTTGCTCCTCATTGGTCTCTATTCTTCTTCTACGAGCAGCCCATATCTGTTCTCTATACTTAGACCTGTGCTCTTTTCTTCCACCAAATATTCATGCATACTGTTTTCGCCTTGCTATATATTCCTTCTTTCTGGTCACCAATCTCTGTACACATCTATACATCTGCCAATATAAGAGGTGGGTTTCCATAGGCTTAGGTCCCTTCTATAACAAGACATAAAAAAGGCTCCTAATGAGTGTGTTATTTTGAGTTTGGATTTTTAGGCCTAACCCACCTATCTCCTTTCCCTCTTTAAATACAATGTTTCTTGTTAGGAGTTCATTTTGTACTTTCCCTGGTTTCAAACAAAGACCCCATACCTCAAAAAAGGGCAGAAGAGTCTTTGTGTCCGCATGGAGGGAAGATTTGGGGACTTACCACCAATCTGCTCCCCACAAGCGGCAGAAAGGCAACTAGACACCAGGGTTACTTTTTTTTAAAGGGGGTGGGAAGCCCCAACATGTACAGGGCTATGCCACTGCCCCCAAAAAGGGCACTGTAGTCTTGGTGCCTACCTCCCCTGGGGGGGCAGACTGAATGATTTGCCCCAATCTACCTTTCCAAGGTAGGCAGAAAGCACAAAAGAAACCAAGGACTATTAATAAAAGGAAGGGGTGGGATGGCCCATCTTGGACAGGGCCCTGCACTGCCTAAAAAAAGGACACAACAGCCTCTCTGCATCCATTGGGGGGTTCATTTAGAGGTTTTCCCCAATCAGCCACCTGGGTGTGGCAAAAAGCCCACTAGACACCATGGAAATCTTTAGAAAAAAAGAGTGGCCCACCATGGCAGGGCCATGCCACCCACCTCAAAAAACAGCACAACTGTAACAACTGTATTTCAGGACAGATTGAGGAATTTGGCCCCAACATGCCCACTCAGGGAGGCAAGAAGTCCATTAGACACCAGGAATAACTAAAAAAGGGATGTGTGTGCCTCACTATGCCCAGGGCCAATGCCTCCAGCCAAAAAGGACATAACGGTCTTTCAGCCCCCGGGAAAGACTGAGCTGTTTGCCCCCTATTTGTACCTGAGAGACAGTAACCCCACTAGACACCAGGAAGTTCAAAATGGCATAAAAAATGGGATTGGGGCAACCTAATCTTGCATCAAGATGTACCCCCACCCAAGAAGGGACAATAGTGTCTGTCTGCCTCCCTAGAGGCTGATGATAGGTTTGCCCCAATTGGGAAGGTTGCCCCAAATATGGCCCCCAAGGGGGGTTGAAAGACCTCTAGTCACCAGGGATTTTGCATTACGGCAAAAGAAAGAGGTGGAGATTTCCCTCCCTGGCATTGGGCCATACCTCCACCTAAAAGGAGCAAACCTGTCTTACTGCCCTCCAAGTAGGCAGAGAACAGGTTTGCCCAATTTGACCCTTGGGGGTCAGAAAGCCCATTAGACACCAAATATTTCAACATGGTTCAAAAACAAACAAAAAGATGAGGGATCACCTACCCTGACATTGAGTAACAATAACACCCTGCAGGGCCCATAGAATCCTTTTGCCCCCTAGTGGCAGAAAAGGGGTTTATTCCCATTGGGTGGTTTGCCCCTAATCTGCCCCCTGAGACCAAGAGAAACCAGGGATTTTACATTTGGGCAAAAGAAAGAGGTGCAGGGGTGCCACTCTGGCATTGAGTCATACCCCCACCCCAGAAGGGGCAAACCAATATTTTGCCCCCCATGGTGGCAGAGAGAGAGTGTGCCCCAATGTGCCCCATTGGGAGCAGAAAGCCCACTGGATGTCAAGAACATTTTTTAAATAAAATAATAGGGTGGGTCTGGCCCATCTTGATATCAGGCCCTACCTTCACCCCTGAAGGTTTAACAGTCTTTCTGCACCCCTGTGGGCTACAGGATCTTCATTCCATTGGCAAGTGAGAGAAAATGTTAATTCTTTTGGGTGTTGTTTTTACATATAGGCCACCAGAGTAGGGCTAAATCCCCAATACAGTCCCACTTGCCATGCTAAATGGCTGCACTTTTCAGGACTGGGCCAGCCACATGGGGAAACCCACCAAACCTACACATTTCTGCAAACTAGACATCACATGGAGTCCAGGGTGATATGCCTCACATGTATCCCATTACATTTTCCTGCTCACAATGCCCTGCAAATCTCAAACCTTAATTGCAATTAAATATGTTCATTGCATTTCTGTGAACAAGCTTCTGGAATCCATAGTGATCTGGAAAATTCCTACCACACAATGTCCCCCCACTTGTTCTGATGAAAACACTACCCAACTTGTGCTGCGCATCCTAGTACAAGCAAAGCTACAGTCCCCATAATGCAATGTGGCGATATTGGCAATACGGATAGGTATAGTAGTTTTTCCCAGGCTCATCAACCACCAATAAAACCAATAAAACCCAGACATTTCTGAAAACTAGACACTGGGGAGTTTAGGGTGGTGTGTTGTACGTGGGTCCCACATCATTTTCATTACTCATAATGTCCTGCATACCTCAAACTTTGCCTTAAATCATGCATTTTCCTTAGCATTTTTGTGGCTTGAATTTCTAGAATCCAGAGGGAAACTCAAATTCCTACCACATAGCGTTCCCCTACTTGTCTCATTAAAAATGCTATCCCACTTGTGTGATTGGGACAAGTGCTCCCAACTGCAACGGATTAAAAGGATCAAAGCTGGGTCAATGGGAATCCCCCCGTGGTCGATCACTGAAATGCAAGGCAAACTAGCCTGTCTAGCTGGAATCTTCAGGATAAGCCTGGCTGCTGTGTTCTGGACTATGTAGTCTCTGCAGTAAATAAGCCTTCAAACCCAAGTAAAGGGCATTGGCAGAGTCCAGTCTGGAGGCAATTGAGGCCTGCAAAATGGTCCTTCTGATGGAATATGAAGCCAAGGAAGGATTTTCCTTGTGGATTTGAGTAGGAAGAAGCATCATGATGACACAGAGGAGATTTGTGAACAGAAAGAGTGATTAGTGTCAAATAATACACCCAGATTTCTCACAGTAGAGATCCCTGAACCGGAAACAAGCATCCTAGGACTAGTTTCAGGGTATCACCCCATATCAGCCAGGATAGCTTGAATTCAGTGGCATGGTGAGCACTGGACCCATGTCTGGGCATCCCCGTCCCAATTGAGGTGACAAATGCAAAAAGACCAATATATGGACAGAATGCTGAACAATGTCAAACACTCACCCCTAGTACAGAGAACTGGGCCTGAATCCATTATTTTTTTGCTCCCCACGACACCCCAATTTGGACCTAGCCATATGCAAATCAGTCTTGTCCCTGCACCTTATAGGATCAGTCCAGCCCAAACTGCCAAGCCAGATCCTCCTTGGACCGGAAACAAGCATCCTAGGACCAGTTTTGGTGTATCACCCCTCATGAGCTAGGAAAGCTTTAATCTAGCGGCATGTCGAGCATGGGACCCACGTCTCGGCATCCCTTTTGGAGTCAAGCTATCCTGGCTAATGAGGGGTGATACCAAGAAACTGGTACTAGGATGCTTGTTTCTGGTCCGGGGAGGACATGGTCTAGCAGTTAGGGCTAGACTGTTCCTGTGGGGAGCAGGGTCAAGCCTGATTTGCATATGGTTGGATTAAAACTGGAATGGTGTGGCGAGCAAAAAAACAATGGATTTAGGCCCAGGTCTCTGTACTGGGGTGGAGTGTTTGGCATTGTTCAGCATTCTGCCCATCAGTTGCTCTTTTTTAATCTATGAGGGGGCATAGGTCTGCCGCTGAGCTCGATTTTCAACTAGTAATTGCTCACGCTGAGTCTTCCGCCAAGATCTTGGAAAAGGTACTCAACCATGGGTGAGATCTGGTTGGTGGAACTGCTCAGAAAACATCTTGTCTGGTTGTGGCTTGTTCCTGATCAAATAGATATACTCTATTTTATTATGGAAAACACTGGAGAGATCCCTACAGAGCAACTTTTTGTTGGCAGGCCACAGGATCCAGAAAGTACTACACTCAGTTAAAAATATCTCCTGGGGTATTTGAAGCCTTCTCAGTATAGTGACCAAGCTTTCCAAATATATTTCCAAAGCTCCTGTATGGTCTCCTTATAGCGGAGGTAAGCTTGGACACCATAACCTCTCCACCATCACCTTTCCAACTCCTTACATTTACTTTCTCCTTCTTGAGCTCATCTGAAAACCATGGAGCTGTGGGTTTTATTCGTTTGGAGTGACATGTTTTCCATGAGGCTATGGTATCCACTGCAGTAGCAAGTCCCTAATTGAAAGCACTGGCGTCCAATTCCATCTTTCCCAAAAAGGGAGGTCACCTGGAGGAGAGAACCTCAGAAAAATTCAGATGCGTTGCTTTATGCAAAGAGCTGACACGATTAGCAGCATTGGACTCCTGATGTAGCTCCACTGTGAAAAATGGTATGACCTGGTAAGTGGTAAAGAAGACTGTACTTTGAGACTAGGAGTAATGGAGAACAAAAGTGTGGCCAGCCCTCAATCAACAGTGGAATTAAATCTGAGAGCTGCCTCTTTTAGCTCATTGACCACATAATATTTAGGATCATCATATGCATTTTAAACCCACTCAGAAGGTTAGTCCCTCTGTCGTTCCCTGAAATATTGAGTTTAATTTTAATAAACAGCTTTTGGAAATTCCATCAGATTTGGAGTTATTCCATACTATACATTGATATGTATCTAATTGTGTCTTCTTTCCCTTCAATATCTATTGTCTGTTTTATTGGTGCCTCCTGCAACAGGGTCCACCACCTTTTTCTAGTGGTGATCAGGAGCAGCATGAATCAGTCTCGGTGGCAGTTAAATCATCCTAAGATGATAGTGCACTCAGTCTCAAGTCATACCACTTTTCAGGATTAGATTTCTCTTAAGGTCTTTTCAGGGACACCTTACATTCCTGCAGTGTCCCTACATACTCGCAAGAGCTGCATTGCACCAGCCCTCTTTGGTGGAATCCCTCAGTGCCTTGGCAGGGCAGCGTTCCACAGCAGCACACCTGACCAGGATTTATTTTGTGGTCAGAGCAGCCTGGCTAGACTAGTTCTGCTATGGCCGCTCTAGTTGGTCACCTGCTGATCAGCAGTTATGAAGAAGATGTAGTTCCTGTTGGACCATAGATATGAGCAGTCCTAGAGTCAAGTTATGTTCTGTAATGTACCCCAATATAGGCCTGGGTAGTCACCTTACCTTTCACCTACATTTCCCTGCCATTGTACTACATAACGTTTTATGGTATTGACCTTTTACCTAGTTCGGTGCTGCATAAAATGTCATATGGTTTTCCCAGAAAACTAGCCTAATTTATTATGCATGAGGATTCTCAGAATCACAGCAGGAATACCATCCTCTGTATAATAACTATGTATAAGGGTCATCCCTTCCATCATACTCGGCCGACAAGACACAGCAAGGTAAAACCCCTGAGGGTACCTTTTGAGTGTATAAACACCACATCTCTGCTGGGGCAGGCAGAGGAGAAAGACTTCCATGCTGACACACTGACAAGAGACGCTGAGGTCCCTGCATGCAGATACTCCAGCACGCAGTGGTCTGACATCCCTTGCAGGGTGTCCATCTCGAGACCAAGACGGGGTCCTTCATTCTCTCACACCAGGTAATGGGGTTGGTCTTTTACCCAGGGGGATTCATGGCTACACAAATACATACATGCTAGGTACATTTAGGTACATCTAGTTAGGGTCCGCATCGTAGGAGTACGCATTAGTACTGTCATGCATTTATATGCTTACATATATTCATTATTTTAGCACTATGGTAGAAATCTTCCATCCATTTACTCTGTTGGTGCTTATAATCATTTATATCTATTTCTGTTTTATGGTTATTTCAGCACACATATTTTACACTAGAATGAAGCTGATTCAATAAATACTTATTGAAAACATTCCCACCATTTATTCTTTTTAAATCTCTGAGAAAAAGTGAGCACGAGTGACTGAGCAAAAAGTACTGTACTGTTTCCACGATCCCTGATGGTACAGGGTTGTCATGTTTGATAGTTGCCAGAAACTCTTCTCTCCCCTCCACACAGCAGATAAAGTAAGACTCAGTCCGCTCGGCAGAGAAGGAGCCACTTGGCCGGTCCTAGCGGCTTACACACCGCATCCAGACATTGACACAATGCCAGTAGCAGACTTACGTTCACTTCACAAAGAAATAATAAAACTTTACAGAAATCTGACACAGTTCGTTATGGAAACACTCACACTTCAACCAACAAGGGTTACACCAGCAGTACAAATTCAAGCAACTAAAATAACTCCACAAACACTAAACGCAGTTATGGGTAAAATGCCCACTAAGCGCGAGCAAATGCCATTCTGGATAGCACAGGAGTGTGAATTTCCTAAAATGATCAAAGACACATACACTGAATTAGGTAGAGTAAATTTGGGAGCTAGAGCAACAAAACCTCAACTCATGGGTGGACCTGAAAAGGATAACACCAAGCAAGCACTTGATCCTTCTAAAAAGAAATGGGATAATAAACAACAAAAGAATAGAGAGAATAGATCACAATCAAGGGGTGGATCTCCTCAACAGGAGCCCTCCGAAAGGAGGTACAACCTTAGGAATCGTGATAACATTAAAAAACCTGACAGGTGTCAGGATACTGATACAGGTTCCTCTCGTTCCTTTCAGGGTTCATCAAAAAACTCTGAGAGGGAAGGACAGTCAGGACACAGATCAGAAGAACGAACAAAGTCCAGAGATACACATCGTACTTCGGACTATAATATCAAAAAAGAAGATAAACAAAAATCAAAACCTCAATTTAAAAAGAAAAAAGTAGCTGGCCTTAAAGTAAGAAATGCCAAGGATACTGAGGACTCAACTTCTGAATGGGGAATGGGCTCTGACGACGCTAGACAGCGCAGCAGAGCTAACAATAACTCGCCAAAACCTGATGGAATTTCTGGTGACAGCGGCGTTGAATGAACATATCACGGTGGAGACACTTGATACTAGGGTAAGTGTCCCACACCCGTTATATAAAATAACACTGCAAATGGAGGGGGACAAACCCAGAAAAATTAAAGGTCTCTTTTGGGAGAACCTGACTTATAGATATGACTTCCTATTGGCCGAAAAGGATTGGCCACCTGAAATTGTTATGGAGTGCCCAAAGGGAGAAACAATGATTTTTCCGGCTTTTTCCAACATCGTTCCAGTATATCTAAAACATTCATACGCGCAGGAGAGGGCGATAGCACTTGCTCCTGTATTATATCGCAACCATGTAGGGTGGGATACAGAGTCACCTCACCATGTAATCCCAGTAAAAACTACTTCAACTCCACAGAGACAGTACCCAATAAAACAAGATGCGAAAAAACAAGTCAGGGAGATCTTAGATCAACTTGAATACCAAGGGGTAATAGAGAATTGCACCTCTTCAATGAATAATCCTTTGTTTCCCGTAATGGAGCCTGGCAATTCATACCATCTAGTTTTAGACTACAGACACTTGAATACAAGCACAAAGACATTTCCAGTGCAGAATGCACACAGTGCCGCATTAATGAATAACATTGTGTGGAAAAAATACAAAACAACACTAGATCAGTCGAATGGATTTTTCTGCCAAAATATAGCGCCTGAAAGCAGATATTTGTCAGCATTCTCAGCCCTCCGCTTTTAGCGTCAATTCTGTCGACTGCCCCAAGGGAATAAGAATAGCCCCGGGTTGTTCTCGGCTAGGGTAACAGAGTTACTTCCGAATTTTGATGAGGAGGCATTGTTCTATGTAGATATTTATCTGATGGATGATGATTTATTGGATCATTTGACCAGGGCGAGCAACAGAATTTTGGGGTTCGCCTCTGAGGGCTACAAATTCAACTTTATGTCCTATTTTTGGGCTACGAGTTATCAAGTGAAGGGAAAAGCCTAGCAGGTAACTTTATAGATAAATGCGCACTGCTTCAACCTCTAAAAACTCTGAAAAATTTACAATCCATATTGGGATTTCTAAATTTTGGCAGAACATACATTTTGGATTACACAGAAAAAGTAAAACCTTTCTACGATTAAATCAGACCTGATTTTTAAATTAGACATTGGACACAGGAACACACAGATATCCTTTGTTCCTTACAAGCTGACATGATAGTTTCCAAACACCTACACACCAGTGTAAATAACACAAATCTGGTGATTCGTGAATTCGCGGGTCAATCAGGGTACACCTACTTAACCTTCAATAAAGGCAAAACGGTTCCCCGTAGCATACAAATCACACTTGTACACAAACGCTGAAATGCGTTTTGCTTCTACAGAAAAAATTCTGACAGCAGTACAGACTACTGTAGTAAGAGAAAGAGCACTGGCACTGGGGAAACAAATAATTGTCGTGACTCCAGTACCGGCCTTAGAGGCTGTTATGAAGGCAAGCATTCCGAATGCAAAAGCTTTACATCCGCAATGGATACAATGGGCTAATTCTCTCACTGCGACAGATGTGGACTACAAATTCGATTCTACATTAAAAACACAAGCATTCTTACAATACGATCAAGAATATTCTCTCCCGAATGAAATAATGCCTCTGGATCAGTATGAATCCATTATTTTCACTGACGGTTCTGCTCAGCCTGCCATAGGTAGTAAACAGCAATCCAGCGCAGCATGTGCGATTGTAAAAGGATGTATGCAGGAAGGCAAGTTTCATCCTAGCAGTACGAAGACTGCATGTTACAACTGGCAGAATTAAAAGCACTATTTCTGGCACTTATAAATACGGATCGGGAATTCCCCACACTTATAGTGTGCAATTCATTTTACTGTGTCCAGTCTTACAATGAATATCTTCATTACTGGGGTTAGAATGGGTTTAAAGACTCAAAAGGTTGCACAATAAAGCACAAATTGCTTTGGGAACAAGTGGCAGAACTGAAAAAAGACTTGCCAAGAGTTCACTTGATACACATGCTGAGTCATCAACGTGAGGGCGTTCACATTGAAGGGAATTCATTGGCTGATGAAGCCGCCAAGTCGACAGTGCGAACTGCTGCCGTAGCTGCAATCACTCGTTCTAACACGAGAATAGATGGACAGATAATGGTAGCTGTCATCGCTTCACGCAAAAAGGCTTTCCACTCAAGTACTACTACAAGTTAGAGGCAAAAATATTCTGTATGCTCAGATTCCAGGAGTGGGGGATAGAGTAATGCCAAACATGGATCGCAGATGAGGTGTAATTCTAGCTTCACACAAGAGTCTGGGTTCTGCACTCGCAGGGATTACCGCAACAGTTTCTCTACTGAAACAACGCTATTGGTGGCCAGGTTAAACAAAACAGACAAAAGCATTTGTCCTTCAGTGCGACATTTGTCAGCAGATGAGGGGCTCCACTGTAGCACGTCCAGAGCAAACACCACTACTAATATCAGACAGACCTCTCGCTTGTGTCTATTTGGACCACTGCTGCCTCTTACAACCTGATGGGGCTTACAAGTACATCTTGGTAGCTGTGGATTCATGCTCTAGATTCCTGTGGGTTTGGCCCCAGTGCTCGGCTCACGCCCAAACTGTTATAAAGGATTTGCAATTCTTCATAGGGACGTATGCAATTGGCACATTACTTTCTGACCGTGGGCCCACGTTTGGATCTAGGGCTTACAAGGAAGCCATGGGTAGTTTGGGTGTAGCATTGCGGTACTCATCTCCGTATCATCCGGAGGGAAATTTGATCATGGAGAGGAAAAACTGTGACTTGAAGCAATCCTTAACAGCAAGCGTATTAGGCTTGGGTGGTAGTTGGGTCAATCACCTATATGGGGTCCAGAGGGCACTTAATAAAATTCCAAGAAGTCCCCTATGAGGCCGTACTCCTTACGGGATCCTATTTGGGATGAGAATGTGGCAGCACAGCGGCGGATGAAAAACCGTTGGACATCGATAACCATGTGGCTGTTTTACAGGAAAACAATGAATTTGAGGCACTCCAAAGCAACGTCCAAGTAAAACTCACGTTTGTTGATTACCATTTTCCTTTGTGTCATAAAATCTAAAAAAGCATCCATCAATCTCTGAAGGCCTACTGGAGTCCGTTCTAATAGTACTGCATCGTCCGCATATAATAGTACGGTAATCGGACAACCAGCCGCCCTAGGGGCATTAGCCTGTATCGTTTGTAAATGGTTATCAACCCCATTAATAAAAAGGGAAAATAAAATTGGCGCTAGCACACACCCTTGCCGTATACCCCGCCCTACTTTAAATTTGGGTAAGTATTCCCCCTGGGGGCCAAAGCGGACTAGGCTGGTTAGGTTCTCATACAAACGGGAGAGAAACCCAATAATCGCCCTAGGTGCTCCCATAGAAATCACGGTTGGCCAGGTCAAATGCACTACTTAAATCAGCAAAGCATAGATAAAGAGTACCTGCTTTTGCCCTAGTATACTTGCCGATGAGTAACTCTAAGTTAATGCATTGCTCAATGGTCCCGAGTCGTTTACTAAACCCAAACTGCACTAGGGTTAGGATCAGATGCTCCAGTGCCCATTACTCCAATCTTAATAGCAGAACCCTACTCATCACTTTCAAGGCAGTGTCTAGGAGCGAAATAGGGCAATAGTTTTTTGGGTCTGTTTTGTCCCCTTTTTTGAATATGGGTACAATGATAGATTCTCACCATGTCTGTGGGATTGTGTCAGTTACAGCTGAATTAAACACTCTAGTTAGGCTAGGTCCCCATAGTTCAGGGGTAGATTTAAAAACATCACTGGGACACCATCCGGACCTGGGGCCCGTCCCCCGGCGCTCGCCTGAATAGCCTGAAGAACTTCTTCATTGGTGATGTTCAGAGGGAGAGGCCTCACCTCGCGCAGCTCCCAATCAGACCTTCCCATCATCTCCCCATTACTACTAAAAATTCCAGAAAAATGTGTCACCCATGTATCTGAGGGAACAAAAGAACAGAACTCTGGGATATCATCATTCTTCAGGAAGGGAGCATTTACAGTATCCCAGAAAAGTTTGTTATTACTAGTTTTTACAGAAATGGCCAAGTTTTCCCATTCTTCGGCCTGGAGTGTCTTTTTCCGGGCAGCTATAGCTAGTTTGTACTTGCTCTGTAGGGATTTAATAGTTGGTAGATCTCACGGCGATTTAGACAAGGCATGCTTTAGTACCTGTAGTGCTTTAGTGCAAGTGCCATCAAACCATCCCTTTTTATTATTATTTCCTGATGTTCCTGGGTACCTTGTTAAAAGTGATTTGATGGAAATTGTGATACAGCAAACATTTTCAGTCACTATATTTGGGGCAATTTCATCCTGGAGACTGTAGGTTATTTCCTTGTGGTTAGACACTACTATTTTCCGCATGGTCAAGCGTGGGTCAACACCTGTCCACTTGATTCTAACACCGTTTATCATAAAAGGGTCAATATAATTTACTAAATCAAATACATCACTCTTATGGCCCCAGAAGTAAAATGATAGTGTAAGCAAGTTATGGTTGCTAAATATGGAGGGAGTGTAAGAAACTGGCTCTATATATACTGCACCAAAGTGAGGTACAGTGTGTATAGAGTCCAAGGGTCTCCAGAGGTTTGGCAGAGGTTAAAGTTAGATAGAACCTTACTCTCTAAAGTGGTAGCTTGGTCGAGCAGTAAGGCAGTATCAGAGGACAGTGTTAAGCATTTGCTATACACACTCAGTCAGCAAATGAATTCACACACTCAAGAACTGAACTCTAGGCCAATTGTTTTTGTATAAAAAATATACTGTTATTTTATTTTAAAACCAAGCAAGCCTGGTACAGGTAAGCATTCAATTCTTTTCAGTAATAAGTTACTTGTTGTACACAGTTTTAAAAAGCAATGAAGATTGTACTTGATTTGATTTACAGGGGATGCAGTAGGTTGCAATACTTAGTAAATGCAGTACATTGAAATGAATGGCTTTTTAAGGTAAATGCAGGTAAAATTACTTTTGCGTTACTTTTGTAATCCAGTGCTGGACTCCTAGATTCAGCACTGGGACATTTACTTAAAACAGGTAAGTAATTACGTTTTTGTAGTTTGTACGATTTTTAGAGAATATTTTCAGATTTCAAAAGTCCACACATGGAAACTTTTTGGACCAGTACATTGAAATACATAGGCTTTTCCTGTAACTTGCAGGTAAGTTACTTCTCGGATTACTTTTTCTAACACAGTGCTGGATCCTAGATTCAGCACTGGGACATTTCCTGAAAACAGTTGAGAAAATGCGTTTTAGTTAGATGTACGATTTTTAAAGAATATTCTTGTATTTCAAAAGTTGACACAAACTTTTTCACATAGAACCACCAATGTTATCCTATGGAAGGAAATTCAATTCACAGGTAAGTTACTTTTACGTTACTTTTCCTACTCCGTGCTGGATACCTAGATTCAGCACTGGGACCTTTCCTGCAAATAGTTGAGAAAATTCGTTTAGGTTATTTGTGCGATTTTTAAGGAATATTCTTAGTTTTCAAAAGTCGACACTTAGAAACTTTTTGGGAGAAAAAGTGTCAATGTTATCCTATGAGGAAAAACAGGTTTTCGGTTTCGAGGTAAGTAATCAGTCTTTTGAGTTAGGGTTCTGGGGTTAGACTCAGGGGTCTCCCAGGGTCAGTGATGCACTGTTGTTGCACCCTCAGTGGCACTAGGGCGGCCGGGTGCAGAGTGTTGAGGCCCAATGTTATCCTATGGAGGATAGGGGGACTCCGGTTGGTGGCTGCTGGCTAGCAGGCCACGGGGTTCCTAGGGTTAAGCTCAGGGCACGTTGGGGACCAAGTTAGCACCAAAGGTCTTTTGAGTTAGGGTTCTGGGGTTAGACTCAGGGGTCTCCCAGGGACAGTGATGCACTGTTGTTGCACCCTCAGCGGCACTAGGGTGGCTGGGTGCAGGGTGCTGTTTTGAGGTCGGGTG
Organism: Calotriton arnoldi; assembly: GCA_963921515.1. Lineage (NCBI taxonomy): Eukaryota > Metazoa > Chordata > Amphibia > Caudata > Salamandridae > Calotriton > Calotriton arnoldi. The sequence goes on from CAWUFW010011732.1 coordinate 241,263, forward strand.
CCCTGTTGATTTCAATGGAGATTCTCCGGGACAAAGAAACACTGCAGGCTCAGGGACGAGGATCTTCCAGGTGTGACCAGCACTAGGAGGGGTAAATTGGGATGTTGAAGGTTGGTTAAGCACCGCTGGGTTGGGCACACAAGGCCATGGGGCGTCAGGTGCAGGGGTGCCTTGGGACGTCGGATTTTCTTACCCGCTCTGGTCGTGGTAGGGGGGTCCTCTGGATTGAGGCTGCAGGCGTCGTCAGGAGGCTTGAGGCAGGTCAGGGGTCGCCGGATCTCGGGTCAGGATTGCCGGGGGGACCTCCTCGTGGTATTTTTCCACTCTAGCTCGGGCCGGGTTCGGTGGGTGCAGAGTGGGCTGGATTTGCGGTTCCTGGCTGGCACCAGAAGCTGCAGTTCAAACACGTCCGGTGTTCACGGGAGAAACAGCTTGGAAAGTGAAGGCAGGCAGGTCCTCCGGGGTTTTTGAGGTTGCTGGCCGCTGGACACGCCGGGGTTTTGCAAGAGCAGGTTCGAGGGGAGACAGGCCTGTAGGGCTGGGGCCAAGTCAGTGGGCGTCGTCCTCTTGTTAGCTCTGCACAGCTCTTCGTCCTTCTTCTTCTTCTTTTCTTCTTGTAGGTAGGCTGGATCTGCCTTCCTGGTTCAGGGCTGCCCCCTAAATACTGTATTTAGGGGGCGTTTTAGGGGTCTTGAGGTCAGTAGCCAATGGGCTACTGACCTTAGGGTGACTACACCCTTGGTGTGCTCACCCCACGTGTGGGAGTGAGCACAATCCCTAGTCCTGATTGGGGAGTGCCTGCATCTGCAAGATGGCGAGCACTGGAGAGTGGGCTTCACCTCGCCTCCCCCACCTGAGGGGTGGAGTTGGCAGAGGTGGGCACACCTCCTGGGCTGGCTAGTTTTTCCCGCCTGTCTACCCGCCGAAAGGGAGGGGAGACAGGAAGGGGGGCCTGCTCCTGATAGCAGGAGAGACTGGGGGGTCGCATTACAAAGGCTGCCCGGCCTTTAAAGCTCCCCTGCCACAGATGGCTCTTCCTGGCCTGGAGGAGGTGTGTACACCTCCGCCCAGGAAAGGCTTTGTTTCTGGGCTCAGGGAGTGTAGGCTCCCACCCTAGGGGTCCAGAAACATGTCTCGTGGTGGCAGGCTAGTGTGTACCAGTCAGGGAACCCACCAGAGGCTGGTTGTTTTTCATGGGGTATCTCAAAGATGCCCTCTGTGTGCATTTTTCATTAATTCCCACACTGGCATCAGTGTGGGTTTAATGTGCTGAGAAGTTTGATACCAAACTTCTCAGTTTTCAGTGCAGCCATTATGGTGCTGTGGAGTTCGTAATGACAAACTCCCAGCACCATATACTCTTAATGGCAGCACTGCACTTACAATGACTAAGAATGGACTTAGACAATGTAGGGGTACAGGGCTCATGCACCTGTACCCTCACCACTAGTATAGTGCACCCAGCTGAGGGGTGACTGACCTATGCCAGGGCAGTGGGTTGTAGGCATGGCCCACAGAGGTGTGTGTCATGTCGACTCTTCACTTTGTTCTGCACCAAAACACGCAGCCTGCAAAGGCATTCTGTGTGTGTAAAGGTACAGGGCCTCTAAGGCTGGCACAATAAGTGCTGCAGCCCTTAGAGGTCTTCCCTGGTCACAGTGCCCTGGATACCTGTGGTACCATTTACCAGGGGCTGACCTGTGGCCAGAGATGCCAATTGGGTACAGTTTTGGGGAAAGAACACAGGCCCTGGGAACCTGATTGGCAGGGACCCAGGGCACATCAAGTCAAAGTGCATCAGTGGTCTGGCAAAAAGTGGGGGGGTTACTGCAACAGAAACCCACTTCCTTACACAGAGCGACGCTAAGGTTGCCACACATACAAATAGCAGAAGCAGACACTAATACATGGTCTATAGTAGAATACAAATTTCTCCCTGTAAAGGTTGGGACTAAGTCCCCATTAGGACCACAGCCCGTCCCTAAGTAGTTGGAGATCATATTTGGGAATCATCCGATTTAGGGCTTCCCCATATTCGTTATGGCAAAAATGATAATTTCCCTCTCCGTCCTGATGGATATGGCCACATACCTGGTTGTTGGATGCTCTGCGTGCCTGTATATTAAAATCTCCTGCCCACAATAATGCATAATCAGTGTTAATTGGAGCTAAAAAAGATTTGCAGGCCACGGTCAAGAGCTGTTGCAACATTTCTACGTGTAGAATCAAAAATGTTGTCATAAAAGTTTACAACTACCAAATCTTTCCCTCCTTTTTTACTTAGCCACAGCATTTGTGCATGGGGGCCCACTGATGCAACCTTTTTAACATGAGTAAAGATTTTATTAAAAATAAGTGTCAGTAATCCCACTTTTGCTCGCCCATCTTGTGACCCTATGGCTGCTAAAAAATGTGAGGAATATCCTTCTACATGTACAGGGCTTATACACCAGGGAGCAGATTTACAATAATTGGCGCATCCCTGCAGATCAGCAGGGATGCGCCAGTTATTTGGCGTGATGTTAGGAACCCCTTGCGCCACCATGGATGCGCCGCATTTACAATGCGGAGCACCATGGCGCAAGGAGAGACAGATGCGTGACGCATCTGTCACGTATAGGTGACGCAGTGCTGGAGTCGTGTTGCAAGCGCGACGCAACTCCAGCACTGCTCAGGGGCATCCTATACTTGCAATACTGCGTCACTCCTTACGCCTGCTACAAGCAGGCGTAAGGTTTTGACGCAGCGGGGTTGTAAAAGTGACTCAGTGAATCTTGTAGATTTCACTGCGTCACTTTTACGGGGCTTCCTTGCGACGGAACGCCCACCCTGCATACATTATACCTGATGCAGGTACAATGTAGTGCAGGGCTTTACAATGTGACGCATCTCACCAGATGTGTCACGTTGTAAATCTGTCGCATAGTGGCGCATTGTTTATGACGCAGCTGCGTCACATAAGTGACGCAACGGTGTCGTAAAGATGTCGCAAGGGGCTTGTAAATCTACCCCCAGGTTTCTTGTAGACATATGTCATAACTAGATATGGGTCTAACCCAGTCAATATTCACAGCCTTATTTAATAACCCATTCACGTTCCAGGTTGCAAACTTGAACCCTTCCATAGGGGTCTGTCCTACAGGGGGAGAGTTTGATACACTTATAGGTATGTTACAAATTCTACAATTATCTTTACCAATTGCCTTGACGGCCTTAGCTTCAACCACCCCACAGATAGCCGGTGCCTGCGTAATATATGTACGGTCTTCAGAGATCGCTGGCTTATCTGATTGACTATAAAGTCCCTTGTAAAATCCCTTCTCCGATAATTCCTAGGGTCCCTAGCATAACTTTGATCAGGACTAAGTCATTCATTATCATCTAATCTACTCAGCACCTCATATCTATTAGCCATTGCAAATTCAAAACCATGTGGCGGGTACGAAATTAGAGTAACCGTCTGTCTTTGGAAATGCAGTACACCACTAGGGCGCTGATCTAAACCCTTTCAAGTGACGATAAAAAAACCCCAGTGGGAGTATGCCCATGTCTTCTGTCTCCATGGATAATGCCCCTCTCATTTTTTAGATACCACTGGCAATTCTTGGGCTTCTGAAATTAATTACAACGCAATCACAGCCAAGATTTTTTTCCAATGGCCCAATCCATCCCACTCTCCTTGTAAACAGGATTTCCTCTGCTCTACTGGGGGAGAATAAATGTCTAGAGCTAAGCCAGTGAACCACCTTGTTCTTCAGGCATTCTGTAGTTCCCCAGGCCCCTGGCTTTAGCAGGGGGACATTAACTAATACTGCCACATATGGACAGCTAGCAGGTGGCAAGTTAATGGTAACTAGATCTTGTAAAGGCACATTGGTATTGAGGGGTGTATATTTGAGCCTCTTGGGTGTTGAGCCATAACATGTGGCCTAGTTGATTTGCTATTAGGCTCTTGTACTTTTTCACCCAACATCACCTCTTGGCTGGAACGAGTCAAAGCTTTGGCATGAGGGGGCATGCCACCTGTAGCACTATTCAAACCAGTATCTATTAATGGAGGCCTCTTGTCCAATGGTGTTTTGCTCACACTAGTGACCTTTTTCAATTCCTCCTCCACCATACCCAGTCTTTCTTTGAGGGTGCTTAATAAGCTACTAATGACAGATGTTAGTTTGTCCTAAAATGGTGCCCATATTTGTTTGTCCATAGAGTTAGTTCCATGTTTGCCCCCCCGCAGCAAGTTAAGATCATCTGGGGATCTTAAATCAACAGGGATTTCCTGCTGTGTATTTCTCTTCCGTTTAGCTGCTGGTTGACAAACTACGTTCGAAACTTTAGCAGACCGTGGAGTTGCCGGGTCCGGAGGGGTAGAAGTTAGTGCCTGTTCTGGTACAGTTGGTGTTAGTGTTTGGCAAATAGTTTCGCTTGTGCATCCTGCACTCTGGTCATCTTGTTCATTGCCTAGACCAGGCTTCCCTTTAGCGGATGCTACACATTGGATACCCCCAGTTTGGCCAGTCGCAGTAAGGGACATGCGCCGCTCCACTAGATCAATTTCTTTAGATAGAGCTCCAACAGCATGACCCAAGGAAGGTGTCTATGGTGGTTCGCTTAGGGGTGCTGGGTTGCTCAGTCGAAGGCTTTGTGCCCCCCACCTTTCGTTTACCCATATTGCTAGTTGTATTTTTAGAAAGTAAGGGGACAAAAGAAGGGGGAAAACAGACGTACTCCGCTCCAATCCTTGGAGTTACATGGCTGGCATCCTTTACCGGCAATACTAGTCCACTTTGATCAGCAGGAATAGAAACCAAGAGACTGGGCCCGGCCCAACCTTTTCCGGCCGTGGACGGGCACAGACATGCCAGGCCTTGGCCCGGGCTTTTCCCGGGCGTGGCCCGGGCACACCCGCGTGCGTCCTGCGCTGCGGGAGACCCGGCAGCCAGATATGCGCCTCCTGGCACGTAGGTGGAGTCACTGGCGTTGTGGTGTCTGGTGGGGAATGGAGTCTCCCGCTCCTCTCTGCCCCGGCTCAAGATTCCAATCACGGTCTCCCGCAGACCCGGTGGCCAAATATGCACCTCCTGGCATGTAGGTGGAGTCACTGGCATTGCGGTGTCTGGTGGGGAATGGATTCTCCTGCTCCTCTCTGCCCTGGCTCAAGATTCCAATCACGGTCTCCCGCACTGCGGGAGACTCGGTGGCTAGATATGCGCCTCCTGGCGCATAGGTGGAGTCACTGGCGTTGCGGTGTCTGGTGGGGAATGGAGTCCCCCGCTCCTCTCTGCCCCGGCTCAAGATTCCAATCACGGTCTATAAGGGTCATCCCTTACGTCATCCTCAGAGGACATGACACAGCAAGGTAGAACCTCTGAGGGTACCTTTTGGGTGTATAAACACCACATCTCTGCTGGGGCAGGCAGAGGAGAAAGACTTCCATGCTGACACACTGATGTGAGACGCTGAGGTCCCTGCACGCAGATACTCCAGCATGCAATGGTCTGACATCCCTTGCGGGGTGTCCATCTCAAGGCCAAGATGGGGCCCTTCATTCTCTCACACCAGGTAATGGATTGGGTCTTTTCAAAGGGGGATTCTTGGCTATACACATACATACATGCTAGGTACATTTAGGTACAGCTAGTTAGGGTCCGCATCGTAGGAGTACGCATTAGTACTGTCATGCATTTATATGCTTACATATATTCATTATTTTAGCACTATGGTAGAAATCTACCATCCATTTACTCTGTTGGTGCTTATAATCATTTATGTCTGTTTCTGTCTTATGGTTGTTTCAGCACACATATTTTACACTAGAATGACGCTGGTTCAATAAATACTCATTGAAAACGTTCCCACCGTTTATTCTGTTTATCTCTCTGAGAAAAAGTGAGCACAAGCGACTGATCAAAAAGTACTGTACTGTTTCCATGATACCTGATGGGACAGGGTTGTCATGTTCGATAGTTGCCAGAAACTATTCTCTCCTTGGTAAGAGGTTCATAGTGGCACTGTGAGCTAGCTGGTATAGAGGTGAACATACCCGGTGGGGGTGTCTGGAATCAGTCTGGACACCAATCCCACAGTTTATGTTGTCGAAACGTGCAGATCCTAAATAGGTTTATAGGAACTACATGACAGTAAGCCTTTGCAATTCACAGCTGTAACCCAAGTCCGGGCCAACTGGACAGCAGGTGTAGCCCACGAATTGGTCTTCACCATTTCAGTAGACATAGCTACAGATGCTACTTCAGCACAAGCATATGCAGCCATTCTTGGATCTTCAGCAATTCAGTAGTTGTAGCCCTATACAAGCTTTCAGCAATGTGGCAGATGCAGCCATGCAAGGGCCTCTTGTGGTCGTAAAATTACAGCCCTGATGGGGATTTTGGTAACTGCATAGACACCGGGTCATAGTTCCTGCCAACAACCAAACGAAGACTCTATGCTGGGGCCCTCATACACCAGTGTCCTCCTAGACTGCTCTCGATTAGGCTGCTTCTTCTGGGTGCCCCGTAGGCATCAGGGAAGTGCTGGACCTTGTTCCTTCCTGGATAGTCTCCCCTATTGCAGGAATAGACAGACTCATTCCCTCTCTCAGTTTGCTTGCATATAAATACTTCAGGGCAGGTCCACATCTTCTTCAGGAAGAGATGCAGACTTCATCTATTGTTCACTCTCTTCTGTGAGACTGGCTGTCAGACAGACACCAGCCCTTGTTGCACAGCAGTCTTCTGAGTTCTCTGCAGAGCACTCCCTTTCTTGATCATAAAGGACTTGAAACTAAAAATGTGGAGTGGTTTGAGTTCTATTTTTAAGCACAACTTTCGGAGAGGTGATGTAGATCCACTGTCTCAACTACTTTGGGGTGATTCTTCTTTCAAGTGTCTTTCCTGACTTTTCTCTAAACACAGTCTTCATGTAGAATGATGCTTTTCACTGTTCTTTCCATCTTGAAGCACCCACAGTCGAGACACAAGCAAAGGTGTGGTGTCTACATTTGATTGTGTTCAGTCCACCTGAAAGAGTAACCATGCAAAGACAGAAGGACGGGCCTCGCCTAATAGCTTACTCACCTTTCACAACAGAGTCTGCAATCCCACCTATCACTCCCACCATTCACCAAATGCCAGTATTCAGGAAAACTAAACAGGAGTTCTTTGATAAATAAAAGGCCTCATAAAATATCTAAAGGAGCTGTTTCTTCAATTCTCTCACTTCAGAGTCTAAGGGGCTGATTTAGACATTGGCAGAGAGGATACATTGACACAAGAGTGATGACGTACCCTCTACCACCAAACAATTGGTTCACCTGCTCAATTTAGAAGTGGGCTGACCACCAGGAAACAGTTCATCTGACAGCCCAAGGGAGTAGGGCCCATTAGAGGCAAGCCATCCGATCATCTGCCCGATTTAGAGTGGGCAGTTTACTTCTTTGATGTCTGTCACTGCATGGTATATCCTGGTGGTGAGGGACACTAAAAAAGAAAATGACCCTCACATTTTGGGAGAAAACTCCTAAAATTGCAGAGTTCAGTAGTTTCTTTATTGCTCAAAAGCAAACACCCGCCTTAGGAATATGTAAGGAAATATTTGATTGCTGACCATCATGCTTGATGGAGCTGTTCATCAAACTTTTCCTGTATTGACAGGAACTCCCATGACAGGAGTTTCTGCCATTGTATAGAAAAGTTCAAGGTGCTGTTGGGCATCTCGAAATGTGGCAGGTACAGTAAAGGCAAGGTAGCGGAAGGAAAGTCCTCCACCACTTTGCCTGCCTTTACTCTGACAGCCAAACACTTAATCACATTCTAGGGTTCCTCATTCCAACTGCATGAATAAAATCAATACATTTCTACTACCTGGTAGTACAGTCTTCACTCTATATCTTGTGCAAGTTCAGGCCAGAGCCTCCAAAATGGATCGTACTTGCCTCCATTACTTCGGCATACCCAGCACACATTCGTACACCATGCACTCAGGATTTTAGATGAAGAAACTGGGTCTGCACATGGGTGGATCTGTAGGCCTCCACTTCAATGACCTTGATAAAAAATGATGGCTGATTCCTAATCACTTCATTGTGTAGGATGAGACATTGATATACTCCGTACTCTGTTACATGTTCAGAGGACATGAATGACTCATACCCAGACTGAAGCCAGAAAATCCTTCTGTTGTTTGTACCAGAAGGATTTTTTGTTTTGTTTTATTGTAAGCTGCAAGGGAAGACCTACACCCAGAGCTCAAAACTGTTTATTTTTCAGTGTGGTTGATGAGCAGTTTGCTATGCACGCTGATGTCACAGACTGAAAAAGAAAGCATCCAGAGACTTTAGGCTCCAACTGCTTTCTCTGGGGTCAGTGTTTGAGAGCATATTTCAGCCATCTGAGCACAGATCACCACAGCAGAGGAAAAAGGAAAATGTCTCCTATCCAGAAGTAGCCCTTCCTCATGGATCCCTGCTTGAAGATCACTAAAGGACGGCAATCTCCAAGCAGGGATCCGCCCACAAGATCATCAGCTAATCAAAAGGTGGAGGAAAGGTCCCCAGGCAGGGGCAATTGCTCCCCCACCCACCAAAAGCCACTAAAGTCTATTTGTCCATCTGGGGAGGGTGCTTGAAGGGCAAGAAAGGCCAGTGGATACCTGGGTATTGTTCTACTAAAAATGGATTGAATAATACTATCCCCACCCATAAGAGCCTAACAGTCTCTGTCCCCCAGCACTTTGGGGGATATGCACAATGAAGTGGCGGAGCGTGTCGTTAGCCACTTCGGAAACGCAAGGCTGCACCATTTTTACAAGAATGTGTGCAGCCTTGCGTTTCCCCCTGCGATGGCGCTAGGTTTAACAACTTAGCTACAACGCAGGCACCCTTGCACCAGAGTGCAAGGGTGTCTGTTTGCAGGGGAGGATTGGTTATGTGTAGGAAGGTGTCCCTTCCTGCACATAAACAATCCTAAAATGCCATTTTGTAACTTTCATGTGTGCTGCTTCATGCAGCACACATGAAAGTTACAAAATGGCATTTTTAAAAGGTTTGTTTGTGTACAGGAAGGGATACCTTCCTGTACATAAACAAACCATGGCATTTTGCTTTTTCCATGTGTGCTGCCTTAGCAAAAACGAGGAGAAATAATGCATTTATCCTCGTTTCGCCAACTTAAGACCAGGATTTTCCTGGTCTTAATTTTGGCACTGCCTCCTATGTACGCCACCCTTGTACATAGGGGGTGGCGTCAAATACAATGGGTGATGCGGTGGAACGCCCACCACAACACCCACTGCACGTCCCTTTCACGCTAAACATAGCGTGAAAGGGTGCCTTATGTACAAGGCAGCGTTAAGCCAAGTGGCTTAACGCTGCCTTGTACATAAGGCAAGGCCCCTATCGCCACGGGAACGTCACAAAAAGTCACTTTTCCGTGGCGATAGGGGCTTGTACATATGCCCCTTTGTTTTTTAAAAACAAAAAAGCTTACTCCGAGGATATGGGGCTCATTTTCTTTTTTCTTTCTGTCTTGTACCGCCAGGATTTTCCATTTTCTCAACATAAGGAGCCGCCCTCCGTCGAGTCACAAGAGAAAGCATTCTAACATCAGAGGCATCGGGGCACTGCCTCTGGAAAGATAACAGCTCCTGATAACTAACCATCAATCAATCGCTCAATCAAAGAAAGTTTTATTCTGCTATATAAAAAAGCTATAAAAACACAAACTATCGTCACATCAATAAACATTACAATATAACACAAAAGGTTAGGAATACTGAAATCAGAAGCATCAAATATATTATAATAACAGCAAGTTATGGCACGTAACTGCACATTAAAAAAAGGCCCTGCTGCATAACAAACATTCAAAGCAGACAGCATCTGAAAAACCTTGTGCTTCAAGCAACAGGAACAAAAAGTTTAAAGAAAAAGATATATACATTTTACAAAAATTATAAAGTGCAAAAGTGACTGGGGTAAGCCTCATCACAATAAAATATGGAATAAGAGCTGTATTGCCCCTTAGAAAAAGAAAGGATGCAGTAAATTGAGTCCAATCTGCAGCACCAAATAAAACGTCCCTCCCATGGGTGAATAAAACCTGATAAGTATAACTCCAGGCCGAATATATTCTGCAACGAAACACACACAAACTGAAGGTTTAAGAAGCTCAAAAGACGTGTGAGCTGATATAAGTTTTAATAAAATGCTGTCTAAGGCTATTTTTATCTAATTTAACAATGCTATCAGGGTTAGAGAAAAGAGCTAATCTGCAGAGGTTGCTCAAAGACGATTTAATACATTTCAGACAAGGAATTCTAAGAGCATCAGGAAAGTTAAGACAATCAGTAACAGTGACTGAATTTAGAGAGACATTAGGGTTAAATCAAATTGATGCACATAATAATAAGGAGGCCACCAGAATAAGACCCTCAATTTATGGCATACCAAATTCCTCATGAGAAAAAAAATAATAAATATAAGGAGAGAAACCCAATAACCTGAGGCAGAAGAGATTTCCTTCTTGTTATAATCTGGCACCTAAGAAGTAACCCCAAATACCGGTGCAACGGCACAAAATAGGAAAGCATTACATTTTATAAATCACTAACATCTGATTAAGAGGTTTTCATTCCATTTTAGAGGCACCAATAAATTATGCCCCTATAGGTTCAGCAAATGTAATACACCTAAATTTACGACAAAGAGATGAGGTCGTAGCAGATTCAAACATAACCCCCAGATAACAGAAATTATAAACTCTCTCAATGATTTTGATTTCAACACAGTGGGGGATATTCTCAAGAACGTGCAATAATCATCGCCAAAATAGGTTAACGCAATTTTTCATATCGCCGTCTATCGCGGGAAAATAACTCTGCGTTAACGTCGTATTCCCAACACGGCAGTAACATGCGATAGTTTCCCGATAACGCATCAAATGTCCGCGATAAAATCACCGGGACTGCGATAAAAATCTAAAGCCGAACATGAAAAAAGTGGCGATGGGCCCAACCGCGATAAAAAAATCAGCGATAAGCTGCGCCAGGCCTGCAATTCACACACGTCAGGCGGGAAAAATCACTATAAAGGTAGAAAAAAACCACAAACAAAACCAAAACAACTGCGAAGCACAATGGAGGTAGCCGGAGCAAGTACAGAGGACAACCAGAACCCCACAAGCTCCACGGAGAACGAGCCTGGGACCTTGGGGTCAGGGAAGGGCAAGGAGAAAAAGAAGAGGAAGACGCGGTTCAGTCCGCAGGAAAACAGGATCCTGATAACGGAGGTGGTAGAACACCATCAACAACTGTTCGTCACCTCCACTGTGTCATTGGCAACAAAAAATGGAATATGGCAGTCCATCCTGGACAAGGTGAATGCAGTCGGAGTGCTGAGGAGGACAATGGAAGAGCTCAAGAGGCGCTGGAATGATGTGACGCGCAAAACCAAGCAGAAACTCGGCAACAACCAGAAGGCAGCAATGCAGACTGGAGGTGGGAGTCCAGCGCTACAGGAGGAGCTGGATGAAATGGAGGAAAAGGTGTCCACAGTCATCAGTAGGGAGATGGTGGCAGGAGTTGGGGGACCGGACACTACTCAACATGACCTGACACAACAGCAACAGGGCGAGTAACGACCAGGGACTGGGGGGACGGGGTAGATGGGCACAATGGCACACATGCACAATTAAGTATAGCACAGTGCACACCCACAATGACTCTGGATCATGTCCCTGATCCCCTTGGCACACTGCAGCACACATAGAAACAGCAAGTAGGCCCCCGTTGACTATGTGCCCAGAGGGGACTCTTCCCACACATCACCAAACTCACAACCAACCCATGCACATGTGCCAAACCCAGCAAAGCGGCGTGTCTGTGAGCCACACTGACAATGCAAGTGACACTGCATGATGAATAGCATGGCTGCAGTCAACATATCATGACATGTTGCACGCCACGACACTGAGGTGGCTGAGTGTGGACCACATGCGTAAAGGAGCAGGTCACACTCTGACACATCCACGTGCACAAACAACCCCTGACGTCAACAACACATCTGTGGACAAACCATGCCCCAGAGTCCCAACTCCCACCAAGAGCCCAATTTACCCAAGTATGCAACATCTCAGCACTGTATAAGCACAGAAGTCAAAGGCACACCACCTGAAAGGGATAAGGGGCAGCAAAATCAAAGCTGCAGGGGCGACCCTCCCAAAATGCAGCACACACACATAACATTCAGAGCACATCAACATTGACAACTATGTGGTACAAACTGCAACACGTTCACAACAGAACAGAGGACACAACTGGTGCCGCTTGTGTGTAGAAACTGGCCAATCACATTTGGCATAGCAGGGAAATGTGAGATGATAATGTACAAGTACAAACACACATCTGTGATGTTGTCGAAATGTCCACTGTCCCGCATCAAATAGGCAGCTCCTCCCAAACAGTCACAATGTACATTGTCATGCAGTCTGTATGTAAACTTGTACAATGCGTCAACATACATGTGAACACAATGTTAAACTGCATCTCCCCTTCACATTGCAGCGGGAGAACCAACACCTCCTGCAGAGCAGACCCAACAGCTCTTCACCGATGACGAAGAGGACCTCCACACCTTCGACACCGACGCCCTCCAAGAGCTCATGGACAGCTACGGCACCTCACCTGCAGGAGCAGGGCAGCCCAGCTGCATCTAGGAGACCCCACCCCCTGCACAGACCACACAGCAAGAAGCATCCACGACCACGGCTGACTCCCAGGACCCCCACGAACAACACATGGCCTTCCAACGCTGTGTGTTAGGGTGCCAGGAGAAGATGGCTGATCAGGTGCGGGTGGGGTTCGACCTCATGGCAGCCAAACTAGATGCCATACGTGGGTGTCTAAGTCCCATCAGGGACCACTTACAGTCCCTAACCGACACCCACAGTCCGTTCCATGCTCTCCAACGATCCATGGCTGACATCGCTGGAGTCCTGACTCTGAGAAAAGAACAACTGTCTAGTCAGAGTCGCTCCAGTGATGTCAGCAGGGAGTTGGGACACATGCGGAGGATCATGGAGAACAGGGAGCGGATGCAGGCGGAAAGAATGGCTGCCACAGCTGCACACCAGCGAGATGTAGCTGGGATCTTCTATGCCCTGCAGATCCTCATCATGGCATTGCTGCCACAAGGCCTGGCGCCGATGAATGCTGCTGCTGCTTCTACATCCACATCTCCGCCCCGCGATGTGTCAGTGCCTCACAGTGCGGCAGACAATCCACCTCCGGCCCCTCATGTGTCACTGCCACACAGTGCGGCAGACATTACACGCCCTGCCCCTGATGTGTCAGTGCCACACAGTGCTGCTGACAAAACACCACCACCCACATGTGAGGCACATGAAACATCAGAGGACGAAGATGCGGATGATTCTGCCTTAGTGGTAAGAAGGAAGCGGTAGCATTCATCTCTGCCATATGGCTTGTTTCTGCTTGGTTCTGCCCTCTGCATCATCACCTTCCACTGTCCCCCGATACACTCTGCGACACTCACCTTGGACCTCGACATGGACTGCCATATTCTGTTTGGTTACCAATGACACAGCAATCAGACTGCGGACTGAACTCTTCCTCTTCCGATGAACTTGTCATTCCCTAAAGGACTCTGGCTGGCCCTCCACGGGGCAACAATGTAAAGTGGGGTTTGCATGGCCCTGTACTGCTCCAGCTTCAACACTCCACTGAATGTGAATAAAACATTCAGATTCACACAGATGTGTCATGTCTATGATCATTCAAGTTTGAAAGTATGGATGAATGTAGGGTCAGTGATTCCCTCTTACTCATGTTGTGGGACTTGAGTCACAGGGTGCAACATTGCCGATTGCGGTCCGGGTGGCGCCGACACTACAACAGAGACACACGCATTAGTTACTTTCTTGTCCAGCCCAGAACTGAACCACGCCCAGAGCCCCGGGCCCATTGATCACACCCCTACGCTGGACTGGCATATGCCAGCCCAGCCCACTCCACTTACACTTACAGGGGGGACGACAAAACTACATGTCCCAGGTCTTCCCTGTAGTGATCTGCTGATCACTGGTCTAGTTGTCAGCATGCCACAGCCACTCCCTGAGGGCTGGTTTACACCCACACCACACCCATCCAGCACAGGTGTCACATGACATGTGACCCTGCCAATAAAAGGGGCCTACCACATCACATTCCCCACTGCCAGGTGACATGATGGCGTCCGCACCACGTGACTCAATCATAAAGGGTCCATGACTTGTGGCGTACTGGGTTAGTGGCACCCGATGCACTGCGGCCGGCACGGGCCTACCGCCATGGGACGATGACTTGCGGTACACAGAGTTGGTGGCACCCGATGCACTGCGGCCGGCACGGGCCTACCACCACGGGACGATGACTTGCGGTGCACAGAGTTGGTGGCACCCGATGCACTGTGGCCGGCACAGGCCTACCGCCATGGGACGGTGACATGCGGTGCACTGAGGTAGGGGCACCTGAAGAGCTGAGCGGGTGTGCAGCCTGCGATGATGCGTAGACCTCGATATGCCGTCCTGCCAATCAAGATTCGATTTGAATTGATGGCCCTGCTGGAGCGCAGTGTACGACGAAGGCAGCAGTCAGCACACACATGACTCCGCAGTGCGGTGCCCCAGGGTGCGCTGGGGGCCTCTGGCGCAGAATCCAGCGATCGGCTGAGTAGGTTGCACCGGCACGTGGTGGGCCCTCTTTGAGACATTCCGGTGGCGGCAGGTGAGCATTGAGCCCTGGGTGCGCAGGAGCGGCCAGTCATCGCTGGGCGGCGGACTGGTCTGGGGACCAGGGCTGGGGTGCAGCAGGCGCACAGGATCACGCAGGCATCACCTGTCATGGCGGCGGCCTCGTGGCTGGGTGGGGGGCACCGCCCTGGCAGACACGACCCTGCATGCGATGACGAGATGTGCACGGGTTGGCTTGGGACGTAGCCACCTCGTCTCCAGTGTAAATCTGGCCATTGAAGGTGGTCGTCCACGTGTGTGTTGGTCTATGGACAGGATATGGCGGACACAGAGACACACGCAGTAGTTACTTTAGTGGCCATCCCGGAACTGAACCACGCCCAGAGCCCTGGGCTATTTATTCACGACATACGCCGGCCAAGGCCACTCCACTGATGCCTACAGGGGGGAACGCCAAAGCTACATGTCCAAGGTCTTCCCCACTGCCTGAGGTAGCCTGTTTGCGTCCACTGTCCACAACACTACAAACACCAGCAGCATATGTCCACATGGACATGTCTGTGCTCTGCATACTGAAGTCTGTCCAGCACATCACAGCCACACTTGGCATTGTGTACATTCTTATTGATGGGTCACTTGCCTCCTTCGCACATACTCGGTTCCCACCTCTCCCCACATCCTGCAATTGTGTGGCAGAGGTGCCATGCCGTGGATGGTTTGTCTACATGGCTGGCCACGGTTTCCACAGTTACTTGTGTTGTCGTGTCTGGTAGTTGGGCATGTTGATTAGCATGTTGTATGTGATTTTGTAACATGTGCATTCCCACAGTTGTGACTTATATGATTGTGGAGTTGAGGTGTGTGCTGTGTTCAGTTGGTACTTACCGACGAGCAGTGCATTTCCATAGGTGCCATCCTCAAAGCGCTGGTTGGTGATGGACTTGCGGAAGATGAAGGAATCATGCACACTGCCTGGGAAGTTTGCGACGACATTCGCGAACAGGCCCCGGTGGCCCACTTTTTGCCTGCACATTGATGGAATGCGTGTGGTTTCTGTTGTTGTGTGCAGTGTCGGCAGGGGGCACAAGTAGTACATGTGTGCAGTCAATTGCCCCCAACACGTGCGGGAAGCCAGCTATGGCGTAGTTCCCTTGCTTGGTCTCCAGCTGTTCCTGCGCAGTGTGGGGGAAGTGAAGGTGCAGGGGTATCAAGCTGATACAATCCGTGATGCTTACAGGTATGATAAATCCTGCATGAAAAGACCGTAACAGAAGTTTGTGTGGTCGTAACCTTCCTTTTCTTTCCTACGAAGGTTATTCCCACACGAACTTCTGTCACAGTCTTTTTATGCAGGATTTATCATACCTGTTAGCATTCGTGTTTGTCCAAGTGCAATGCACTGTACCAGATTACGTTTGTGACTATACGGAGGCTTGACCATTGTCACCATTTATCCAACAGGTTTCTGAATACTGACTTTCGGAATATGGAATTGTATTGGGGAGTTCCCGCAGCATATGCAGTTAATTGAGTCCACACGTTGCCCTGATGAGGTTCCCCGTTGGGAATGGAACGCGTTGGCTGTGCTTTTCGTATTGTTGATTTATGTATTTGTAATAAAGAACTGTTTTTACACTACTGTTGACTACTGGACTTCATGACCAGGCGCACCCCCATTTCAGTAACTACAATCTTGGATTTGGAGCACAGAGGCGTCAGGCAACGGCTGGCGTGGGGGTTGGTTGCGCAGGAATACTACAAATTAGAACTAGCGTGTGGTGCGGATACAGGGGCCCGCGGTTGCTTTTGTGGACATGCATCCAAGACATGTGTGAGGAAGTTTGATGGGGCTGACTGTGAGACTCCTCCGACTCTGGCAGTTGTTGGTTGGAAGGTACCAGAGGCCAACAGGTGCAGCAAAGCCAGCAGCTTTGTCTGCGGAGGGATGTTGGTTGTCCGCTGTGTTGGTACCGTCAGCCTGTGGGCAATGTGGGTCAGGATGCGGAGAATGGTTGTCCTTTTGAGCCTGTAGTGGGCAATGGCGTCCTCTGGCGTTGAGTGTCTGAGGCTGGTGCGTTTTAGGAACGTCCGCTGCCTTCTTCTGCGCTGCCTAGGTGGTAGTCCGGGGGGGTGGTGGTCCGGAGGGGGGCCGGTGCCTGGGGGTGATGGTAGTGGGTGTTGTGGCCCTCTTGGGTCTCCGAGCTGCATGATCATTGGCTCCATGGCATCTGTTGGTCTTCAGATGTGGCTCTGGGCTGGGCTCCCTTTCATACTGCAGGGTGTCGTCCTGCTTAACAGCAGTAAAATGCAGGTGTTAATTCCCTGCTGCTAACGCGCCTTATCGCCTGTTTTTGGATCGCTTTGCAGATCTGGCTGGTCATTGTGTTATATCCCGCATAGATGCCCTAATGTAGATCCGTTCGTACATGCCCTAAAATGGGCGCATTCATATTTACCCTAATATGGTCATATTCGTACTTGCCCAATTATGGTCATGGCCGCATATGCCCAATTATGGTCACAACTGTACATGTCCTATTATAGTATGATTCCTTATATAGGCATGATCTTTCACCTACATTGGTCCAAGCTAGTACACAACGAGCTCTGAGGGCTGAACGTTATCTATCCTGTGGTTTTGAATGCAGCAGGGTTCTTCCAAACACAGGCCCACACTGTACTCATTAATTATGCATGGCTTTCTAAGAATACACCACCAGCATAATGTATGTACAAAGTTCACCCCTGACATCTTCCTCATGTCCAATACAAACCATACTGAGGACCGAGACTCTTTAGGGTATAAATATACCACATCAAGACAGAGGGAACCGAGACTTCCATGCTGACACACTGACCAGAGATGCTGAGGCTCCTGCATGCAGTCGCTCAAGCTGACAGTGGTCTGACACAACCCGGACGGGGTGTCCAACTCGAGACCAGGACGGGGTCCCACACTCTCTCTATTCAGGTATGTGGGTTCGACTAAATCCTAGGAGGATTCTTGGCTCTTAGCTTCTAAGACCTACACACATATGCTTGGTACACTCAGGTATATCTAGGTAGGCATCGTAGGAGTATGCACACTTGCATAATGCTTTTATATTCATGTATGTATCCATGATTATCGCAATATAGTAGAACTGCTCTATCCCTTTGCTTTTATCGTACTGCTGATAATGTATCTCTGCTATTGTCTGCTGGTTACCGCAGCACATATATTTTACACTAGAATAACAACTGTTCAATAAATACTTATTGAAACGCCCGACTGTTTATTCTGTGTAACACTCTGAGACAAACCGAATAAGTGAGCACGAATGACTGAGCGAAAGGTAGTACATTGTTTCCACGATTCTGAGGGAATCAGGGTTGTCATGTTCTAAGGTTGCCAGAAACTAATCTCTCCCCGATAAGAGGAGACACTAGTGGCACTGCGAGCTAGCTAATGCAAAACTAGGCTAACATATACGGTGGGGGTGCACGGAGTTAGTCTGCCACCAAGCCCGCAGTATATGTTATCCAAACGCGCAGGTCCTGCAGGGGTACTATAGGAGCTACACGACATGGCGCCGCCAACGTTGGTTGGGTACTTATTTAACAGTAGAATCTGAGTAGTTCAGTCATGCTATTCTCAGAGAACCTACTCACAAAATCCCAGAGACGTCTGGAGTGGGTGGGCACAAAATCCGCCGCACCTGAGTAGTACGAGAATACTATTTATTGGCTGTTGGTTACTCAAGCTTGAAGGACATTTAGTTCCTACAATTGTGCACTTACACCTTATTTTAAGAACTCTTTAATCTCCCTTCTTCCAATTAAAAATGGTGGAAGAAACAAGCGCAACAGGGAGAGTTACAACAAACCTCTTTGGTTTAGAAGAAGACCCTGAAGAAGCAATACAAATTGCACCAAATTTCAGAAGGGCAGTCACCATAAAACTTCTAGAACATGGCTTAAGAGCCAGGGGTGGTACAGTAATTTTCGTGATTGAGGCACACGAATTCAATAAAACAGAGGTGTTCTATTCTTGGGTTACACTCCCAGCAGTAAATGCAATTACAAATGTATTTCACTACTACCTAGAAGGTAATACACCAGCGGACTATACTCCTTTTGAAGAAGTAGAGGTTTCGCTTACTTACAAGGAGCATAATTACTGGTTTAAAGGTGCCCTACCCCACGTACGAGGAAGAGCAAGATTAGGCCCACTCAGAGGAGCAGGAGCACTTGGCCCATATTAGCGGCATACACACCGCATCCTCACATTAACACAATGCCACAGCCAGACTTACTCGTACAACACAGAGATTCAATTAAAAATTACAGAAACCTCACACAATTTGTGATGAGGACCTTAACAGTTCAGCCTGCACCAGCTGCAGCACAAGACACTCCAGTCCAAGGTACAGTTAATAAAATAACACCACAAATATTACACGCGATAATGGGCAAAATGCCAGCAAAACGCGAACAAATCCCATTCTGGATAGCTCAGAAAATAACTCAGCTTGAAGCAGTATTCCCGAATACTACAACCAGTGATAAACACAGAATCCTAACAATCTGCTTGCCCATGGGTCTTACACCACAAGTAGAGGACTGCACCTCTTGGGGTTCAGTCTTTGCTGCCATATATACCGGAACACATGGTATCCCGTCCTTAGCAGTAGTACCTGACGTATTGAAACAGATACAAAATGAGTACGGAGCAGAGCCTGCCCTTAACTTAGGGATGAAGTTGCTAAACAACTTTGAACAGGTCTCAGCCATAATACTAGCTAACATTAAGGGGGAAGCAGCTTCAGTGCCGATCCGCCAACGCCTAAGGGAGTTCAGCCCAGACGACCAACAACACGAACTACCGAAAATAATTGAAACTGCATATGCAGAACTAGGCAGGGAGAGTTTGGGTGGGAAAGCATTAAAACCACAACTGGTGGGCAGTCCTGAAAAGGACACTACAAAGCAGACACCTACTTCTTCTAAAAAGAGGTGGGAAAATAAAAAACAACAAAAGTCTAAAGACACCAGATCTCAGTCCAGAGGTAGGTCTCCTCAAAAGGAGCCCTCTGAAAAGAGGTATAACCTCAGGAATAGGGATAACATTAAAAAACCTGACAGGTATCAGGATACTGATACTCGTTCCTTTCAGGGTTCATCACGAAACTCCGAGAGGGAAGGACGGTCAAAGGAGCGTACAAAGTCCAGAGACACGCAACGTGCTGCGGACTACGCACCTAAAAAAAAGATACACAAAAATCAAAACCTCAGTTCAAAAAGAAGAAGGTAGCAGGTCTCAAGATCAGACATGCCCAGAATTCTGAGGACACAGCTTCTGAACGGGGAATGGGCTCTGACGATGCTAGACAGCGCAGCAGAAGTAACAATAGCTCGCCAGAACCTGAAGGAATTTCTGGTGACAGCGGAGTTGAGTGAGTATATCACGGTGGAAACACCTGATACTCGGGTAAGTGTCCCACATAAGTTACATGAGATAACACTCCGGATGGAGGGGGACAAGCCCAGAAAAGTTAAGGGTCTCTTTTGGAAAAATCTATCATCTGGTTATGACATTCTATTAGCAGAACAAGACTGGCCGCCAGCATTCGTCATGGAGTGCCCTAGGGGAGAAACAATAATTTTTCCAGCCTTTTCCGACCTCGTTCCCATTCACCTAAAACATGCATATGCGCAGGAGTGGGCGGTTGCCCTAGCTCCAGCATTGTATAAAAATCATGCTGGTTGGGATGAGGATTCAACCCACCACGTGATCCCGTTAAAAGTTTCCCCAAATGCTCAAAGGCAATACCCAATAAAGAAGGAAGCTAAAAAACAAGTCAGGGAGATTCTAGATCAACTTGAATATCAGGGGGTGATAGAAAATTGTACTTTACCTATGAACAATCCTTTGTTCCCCGTAGCCAAACCTGACAATACATATCGTCTAGTTTTAGATTACAGACATTTAAACACTTGCACAAAGACATTTGCAGTTCAAAATGCACACAGTGCCGCATTAATGAATAACATTGTGCGGAAAAAATACAAAACGACACTTGATATCTCAAATGGATTTTTCTGCCAAAATATAGCGCCTGAAAGCAGGTATCTAACCGCATTCAGTGCGTTAGGATCCCAACGGCAATTTCGCCGACTCCCCCAAGGGTACAAGAATAGCCCAGGGTTGTTTTCAGCAAGGGTAACAGAGTTACGCCAAAATTTGGATGAAGAAGCATTGTCCTATGTGGATGATATTTATCTGACGGACGATGACTTAAAGAGGCACTTGACCAGGGTGAGCACCATTATTATGGGATTCGCCTCTGAGGGCTATAAATTTAATTTAAAAAAATCAAAAATTGCCCACCTCAATGTCCTGTTTTTAGGATACGAGCTGTCAAGTGAGGGAAAAAGCCTGGCAGCTAACTTTTTAGAAAAGTGTGCGCTGCTCCAACCACCAAAATCATTATAGAATTTGCAATCAATTCTGGGATTCCTAAATTTTGGTTGAACATACATTTTGGATTACGCAAAAGGGTAAAACGTTTCTACGACTTAATAAAACCTGACTTTTCAGTTAAACAATGGACACAGGTACACACAAATATCCTGCGTTCCCTACAGGAAGACATGATAGCTTCTAAACATTTATAGACACGCGTAAAGGCACAGAACTTACTGATCCGAGTAATAGCGGGTCAATGCGGGTACACTTATTTAACTTTTAATGAAGGTGAAACAGTACCAATCGCATACAAATCACACTTGTATACAAACACAGAAATGCGTTTCACTTCGACAGAAAAAATCCTGACAGCAGTGCAGACCGCTGTAGCAAGAGAAAGAGCTCTGGCTCAGGGAAAACGCATAATTGTCGTGACCCCAGTACCAGCTTTAGAAGCTGTTACAAAAGTTAGCATTCCAAATGCAAAAGCCTTACATCCAAGATGGATACAATGGGCTAATTCTCTTACTGCAACGGATGTTGAATACAGATTTGATCAAAGTTTAAAAACTCAGGCATTCCTGCAATACGAACAAGAATATCATCTACCAAATGAGATTTTGCCTCTAGATCAGTATGAATACATTATTTACACTGACGGTTCTGCTCAGCCAGCCACAGGAAGCAAGCAAGCTCACAGCGCAGCGTGTGCGATTGTTAAAGGTCGCATGCACGATGGAAAGTTCCATCCTAGTTGCACAAAAACGCAATCTCTAGGAGACTGCACAGCACAGTTTGCAGAACTAAAAGCACTTATACTGGCACTTATAAATACGGATCACGAATTCCCCACATGGATTGTGTGTGATTCCTTCTACTGTGTACAGTCATACAATGAATATCTACATCATTGGGAACAAAACGGGTTCAAAGATGCAAAAGGTGGCACAATTAAGCATAAAATGCTATGGGAACAGGTAGTGGAGTTGAGAAACGAACTACCAAGGGCTCACGTGATACATACACTGAGTCATCAGCGTGATGGCGTTCACGTTGAAGGAATTCATTGGCTGATGAAGCCGCAAAAGGGGCTGTTCGCACAGCCGCAGTAGCTGCAGTTACTCATTCAAAGACGAGGGTAGACGGCGAGATAATGGTAGCTGTCAATGCTTCACGCAAAGGCAGCACAGCAGTACTTAAAAAATTTCCACTCAAGTATTCCTACAAGTTAGATGCACAAAACATTCCATATGCTCAGATTCCTGGAGTGGGGGATAGAGTAATACCGAATATGGATCGTAGGCTAGGCTTGATTTTAGCAGCACATGAGGGTTTGGGTTCTGCACATATGGGCGTTACAGCGACTATTTCATTATTGAAACAATGCTACTGGTGGCCAGGGTTAAGGAAGCAGACTAAAGACTATGTTTTAAAATGCGACATCTGTCAACAGATAAAAGGCTCCACCGTAACACACCCAGCGCAGACACCATTACTGAAATCAGACAAACCTCTTGCATGTGTGTATTTGGACACTGCGGACCCTTACAATCTAATGGGTCCAAGAAATATATCATGGTTGCAGTGGATTCCTGCTCATGATTCCTATGGGTTTGGCCTCAGCGCTCGGCTGACGCTCGAACTGTTATAAAAGATTTGCGAGTCTTTATCGGCAAATACGCAGTTGGCACGTTACATTCTGACCGTGGTCCGGCGTTTAGCTCTCGGGCTTACAAAGAGGCCATGGAAGGAATGGGCGTAGCATTGCGATACTCCTCTCTGTACCATCCCGAGGGAAATTCTGTTGTGGAGAGGAAAAACCGAGACTTAAAGCAATCTTTAACAGCTAGGGTATTAGGCAAGGGCGGTAGATGGGTCGATCACCTTTATGGGGTATAGCGCGCGCTCAATAATCAGCCAAGAAGCTCTCTAGGAGGTGTCACTCCTTACGAGGTCCTATTTGGGAAAAGAATGTGGGTACCTGATCTTGATTGTGAAGGCACAGTGGCGGATGAAAAACCATTTGATATCCATGATCGTTTGGCTGTTTTACAGGATCTAAATGAATCCAGGACACAACAAAGTAACGTGCTCCAGAAACAGGCCGCCACTGAGGAAGTCAAGGCAGTAACTGCAAGACCTATCTGGATCCCAAAGATTGGGGATCTGGTCAGAGAGAAGATTGCTGACAAGAAAGAATTTGGGACATCTTACAGAAAGCCTGTACCGGTCCTTGCAATCCACGGCACAAGAACTGTACTTCTGCCGCCTCTTGCCGGAAAAAAGGACGCCCTCCTCTCGCTACAATCCAAGAAGTCCAAACAGAAAGACTCATCACGTTTGAAGAGCCACCTGTGCGGAATGAAGGACTAAGCAACAATGCTATGGAACTTATTCCACTTCAACAAGAAATTCATCTTCATAATGAAAATCAACTTAACAACCAAGTTGCAATCATACCTAATACAGACATCTATGTCAATGTGCCTCGACAAGAGAACACAGCGATTTCAACAAATCCAGATGCAATTCCAACAATTGATCGAACTGCTTCTGGCTATTTCATGAACTTTGATACGTTTTCACTGGATCCAAGTGAGCCGGAAACGACGCCAGCCAAAAAATCACTTCAACAGAAACTCAATGACTTTTTGAACTTTTTAGAAAGACTTACCTGGTGTCACCTTGGATAGAACTATGGTATATCACTGGGATTTTATTTTTCATTTTCTGGCTTGGTTTAATAATAACTTTTAGTATGCTTATTAATGGACGATACCTCCAGCCAAGCTCTACAGCCCAAAGAGTCAATTTGATTTTAAAACCACACCAGTCTTCACATCGTGAACCAAGAGACTTGTCTTCAGTGAACATCATAGCAGTTCCTATACCGGACGGTATAGTATGGGACAAGATTGATTATGATATATTAGGTCCAACTGAACTTTTAAAACTAAAACATGTATTTAAAATTTCTTTAAGCGATATCATTACCTCAAGTGCATATTCTGATGATTGGGACACTGAAACTGTAAATGCTATGATGTCTGATTTAGAAAAAACTGCAGCATTTCCGAACAATGAAATGTTAGAAGGTACTTCAGACTATGATACACTGTACTGTTACCAACATTTTGGTGATAATTTCTTACACAAGTCTATAACACCTAGAAATGTATTTGAATACCACCAGTGGGAACACTGCCCAACACCTCCAATAGGTAGTTCACAAGCGTTTGCACAGAAAATCACATACTTCTCAGGGTTTAACACATCCGACCGACGTCATTTTATTATAAAATGGAGAAAATTTCAGCTCAGAAAATTATGTTAACAAACACCAAACATATTTACTCTGCATCCTTTCTGAACCAGTTGTCCAAACAGGGTTTCGATCTATGGAAAGACACAATAGAATCCAAATCAATCTGGGGTTCTAGGGACTGGCAAGTCCAGGGAATAGAAGCACTTTTTAGAGCATGCATCATTCCGCAGCAGATTTTATTTCTGAACGAAACTGTGCAACAGACATCCTGTCTTGGATTAGCCAAAGGCAAGGAAATGAACACACCGGGTTTCCAACACCATCACAGATGGGTGGGGGGCAGAACTCAACTACACAAGGGGTAGGATTAGATGCCATTTTCCAGTACAACAGATCAGATCCTGATTGGACAGAATGGCTGGTTTGGCCCATTGACACAAACAAATGTCAACAGAGATTTATGAATACAACCGAAGGGTTTAGTATCCACAGGCCAGACCCATGCTATGTACAAAGACAACACTCAGGGGTAGTGACATCGTATAGTGTTGGGAAGTTGTGCCTTGATTGGCTAGAGACCTCAACACTGACAGAAGTAAAGCACCACTTGACCTTACTCACACCTGACATGGATCTTAGAGATTTTCTACTGAGATCCAAGAAACAGCGTCAGAAACGTTTCATATATGCAGGCCTTTATGCCTACTATAATGAAAACTGGAAAATATCCCAACAAGAGGCCGTAGAAAGGATACGGGAAATAGACCGTATTAACTTAGAAAAGGCATTGGCAGTGGTGGATAATGGGTTAACTACTCTGACCTCCAGGATTTACTCCTTAGGCAACATTGTGTCCTTGGCAATCGACATATTAGAACAAGATCTGGCCTTGTTACAACACGGGCAATCTCAGCTACGTTCTATTATGATGTTAAGCTGGACGCTGCAATCTTTGCGTGCAGGCTATGTGCCATGGCGTTTTATAAACACCACGTCTCTGTTTTCAGAATACAATCTAACTGATAAACAGACAGAAATGGCACAAAGGGGAGCCAAATATACAATGCTGCGTATTGAGAAACTGGAAAGGTTACCATTCACTGTAGCGGAATCACCATCAACAGAATGGCTCGTTCATGGCCAAATAACTCTGCCGGTCACTACGTTTCAGTTTCAATATTGCCTTGAGCAAAGGCAGGCAGGCAAATATGTAAAAATGGGTAAGGGATACATCAAGGAAACTTGGGAGTTACCATTTAGATACCGATGATGGAATGGGGATCGAGAAGTGTATCTAAGTGGTACTAACTGCAAGAACGCTTTGAGCGGTTCTCTCATGTGTCAGGATATTTCTCTACACGGAGCCTGCAGTGGTTCAGTGGCGAACTTGTCTTGTCACATGTCAGGGACCCCAGCGGCCATAATCACGCCGGTTTTCCAGCTGCTCTCGAATGGGAGTTACTTAATGCTAAACGATCAAGGTTGTTGTGGGATGCTTCCGGGCGTCGCATATCTAGTAACTGTTAACTCCAGGGTTACTTGCTGTACGCAAGTATTGTTTCCACCACTGAACACAGTCAGGGAGGCGCCGTAATGGCCTTCGCTGAATGTTTCTTTTATACAGTTTGATACTCTGAGCAGATTAAAAGCCATGCTTTTACAGCAACCCGTGCCCTTAACCTCCGCTCGAGAAACCTATGAACTTCAAGTTGCAAGGACCTCGACCGAGATACAGGCATTCATACTTACAAACTGCCCCATTCATTTCGCAGAAATGGTGGGACGTATCTTCAATATGTCTGATACGAGCGGAATTGTACACCTATTTAAGACCATAGGGTCCGGACTGTTAAGCACCTTTCAGACAGTCCTCGGAGTAATCCCAAATTTTATACACTCCGTATTGGGAAGCATATTTGGAGGATTCCCGCTCATCCTGTTCCTAATCGCAGGAATCCTGATTGCAATATTGCTGCTGCGCAATGGACGGCCCACTTCCCGAGGGAATGGTGAACACGCTCCTGGAGCGGAAATACCGTGAACGCATGGTACAACTTCTGGGCATTACTTGAACTCAGTGCCTCCTGGTTTCTATCATTTAGACCAGTCTGGATAGACTGCATCTTACCTGTGCTTCGATGCCTGTTCTGCGGAGAAGAATGCACGTTGGATCTTTGTCTAACTTTTCCATCAGATGTGCCTCCGGACACGGATGCAATGCTGGACCCCATAAAGGCCCATGCTCTGCGTTGTCCCCAGCGGCTTCCAATTCTGATGAATGAATTCCTGGAGAATCCACAGGTGCCGTTCGCTCCTGCTGGGTTAGGTGACTCCTCCACAGGCACCCAGGTTACAACTGCTGCACAAGCTGCCGCAGCACCGACTGTTGGCAGTACTACATTCCATCTATGTGCGATTGACGTTCTCTGTGAGGCGTTGGATTTGTCATCTACAGCAGCAGACACCGATAATATTGAGCTTCCCAGCCAGGACGCGTAATCTTGAATTGGCTCATCGTGTCCTGGGAAAGAATTCGGCTTCTTCGCTCGTTTCAAAATAAAACAATCTAAATTTGGAACATTTTCTTACATTGACACTTTCGCTTGAGAAAAGTATGGCCTTCTCCTGCTTATGGTAATACAACTTCTATAGAGAGATGATATTGACTTTTAAGTGGCAACTTGAAAAAAGCTGAATTCAAACATATTTTTTTTTAAAGCACCAACATTTTTTAACGATTTTTTAGAACCATGTTTTACTTGCTTTTAAAAATGTTTTTAAATTGTCCAGATTTTAAGTATGGTCATTTATTATCCAGTTCGGAAGTGGAGTGGGTGTTATATCCCGCATAGATGCCCTAATGTAGATCCGTTCGTACATGCCCTAAAATGGACGTATTCATATTTACCCTAATATGGTCATATTCGTACTTGCCCAATTATGGTCATGGCCGCATATGCCCAATTATGGTCGCAACTGTACATGTCCTATTATAGTATGATTCCTTATATAGGCATGATCTTTCACCTACATTGGTCCCAGCTAGTACACAACGAGCTCTGAGGGCTGAACGTTATCTATCCTGTGGTTTTGAAAGCAGCAGGGTTCTTCCAAACACAGGCCCACACTGTACTCATTAATTATGCATGGGTTTCTAAGAATACACCACCAGCATAATGTATGTACAAAGTTCACCCCTGACGTCTTCCTCATGTCCAATACAAACCATACTGAGGACCGAGACTCTTTAGGGTATAAATACACCACATCTTGCCCCGGTAAGACAGAGGGAACCGAGACTTCCATGCTGACACACTGAGACCAGAGATGCTGATGCTCCTGCATGCAGTCGCTCAAGCTGACAGTGGTCTGACACAACCCGGACGGGGTGTCCAACTCGAGACCAGGACGGGGTCCCACACTCTCTCTATTCAGGTATGGGGGTTTGACTAAATCCTAGGAGGATTCTTGGCTCTTAGCTTCTAAGACCTACACACATATGCTAGGTACACTCAGGTACATCTAGGTAGGCATCATAGGAGTACTCGCACTTGCATAATGCTTTTATATTCATGTATGTATCCATGATTATCGCAATATGGTAGAACTGTTCTATCCCTTTGCTTTTATCGTACTGCTGATAATATATCTCTGCTATTGTCTGCTGGTTACCGCAGCACATATATTTTACACTAGAATAACAACTGTTCAATAAATACTTATTGAAACGCCCAACTGTTTATTCTGTGTAACACTCTGAGACAAACCGAATAAGTGAGCACGAATGACTGAGCGAAAGGTAGTACATTGTTTCCACGATTCTGAGGGAATCAGGGTTGTCATGTTCTAAGGTTGCCAGAAACTAATCTCTCCCCGATAAGAGGAGACACTAGTGGCACTGCGAGCTAGCTAATGCAAAACTAGGCTAACATATACGGTGGGGGTGCACGGAGTTAGTCTGCCACCAAGCCAGCAGTATATGTTATCCAAACGCACAGGTCCTGCAGGGGTACTATAGGAGCTACAGACAGTTGAGAATATCGCGAAGTGGTGTTTTCGTGTGTTTTTGCACAGGAACGCCTACTCTGCATATCATTAGCGTTAGTTGTCGCTCTCATCCGTGGCGATGTTTTTTGCGGCAGCTATTGCTGGGAAACTGGCGATATCGGCAGTTTGCACCAGCTTGAGAATAGGGCGATAAATCTATTGCCACTTTTGCGGCGCTAAAGTGCCGATAAATCTGCTATAAGTCCTTGAGAATATGCCCCACAGAGTCCTGTTCTTAGATGTTTATGGCCCACTGCTTATTCCATGGGTTTTAGAAAGATCGGTCTCTAAATCTTGGTTATCAATAAAGGTGACAAAAGCAAAGCTTTTTCAGACCTTGTGTTGTGCACAAAAGTAAAATAGCATCATCTGCATAAAGAATGATTGGGATAGCTTTACGGCCAATACAAGGCATATCTTGTCCCTTAGAGATTCGATAAGGATTAAGGTTATTCATGTGAAAAATTTGTCAAATTGGGTCCGAAACCCAACCCTGTAGAACCCCGTATTCAATCTAAAGCAATATTGAGTATTCACCACGATCTCCAAATCTAACAGTAGCAGATAACTATGTCTGTAAGCAGTGGAGAATATTAATACGCTAAACAGAGAATAAGTTCTGTCATAACTTTGATTGATTGACACAATCAAAATCACTGCACAAATCCCTAAAATTTGGATAGGCCTGTTTTAGCACAGTATATGAATGGATAATTTAATACAGATTGAGGCTCTGCTCCATGGTTCCTAGGCCCTACCTTAACCCTTTTTGGACATTAGAATGAATATTGTTATCAGAAGACTAAGCTAATTTTGTTTTCAAGATTACCCTCCCAGCTACTTATATAATCAAATCACTTAACGAGATGGGCCTATAGCATTTTGGATCAGTGTAATTTCCCATCTTGAATAAAAGGATGATAATTGAATTAGTCCAGGGACACAGTCATTTTGAATTACTAGAAGAGTTCAAGTTGTCAGTCAAAAGGAAGGCCCAGAGCTTTATGTTCTATTTAAACAGGTCCATGGGAATGCCATCTGGTCCAGGAGCTTCACCAGACGGCCTTTCTGAATGGGCAGCTACCACATCCTCATAATCAAAGCTAAAACAAGGGCTAATGTTTATGCTCAAAGGAGACAAGAATAGGGACCTGTAACAGCCACCCTTATCATAAATAGGCTTAAAGTGAGTAACCCACTGCAGCTGATATGTTGGCAGCTAGGAAAGTTCCAGAGCCCTTGCCAAAGAAGGAAGAATTAACCACTCCAAAAAAGTGAAATATATTTAGATCGACTAGCCTGTTTCAGATGCGCCAGAGCATCTCAAGTGATATTTCTTATCTGTTTTAGGGCTGACTTATAGGCTGCTGTCCAAGTAACTGTCTCATGTTTACAACTAGGACATTTGGAAAGAGCAGCATGATCAAAAATCAAAAGAATTCATATACATTGACAAGACCACATTCAACTATAAGTCTATACAATAATGCTCTGCGTGAATCAACTGGTGAGGAAAAAGAATCCTTATGATCATGCAGAGAAAAAGGTTTAGTTGATGGAGGAGCAAGCTAGGAATAATTAGCTAACCCTCACAAGTAACATCTGAAATGGGCCATGGTTTTTGGAACATAACAATGTCAATGTCTTCAACATTGGACAACCAACTGTCCAAACTAAGCTTAGGAGCTAATACAGCCGTGCTCCGACTAACAAGATGCACCAGGCAAGCCGATCTAACAGAGGAATCAGGACAAGGAAGGATACCATGTGTGTAGACATTACCCGAGAAGGGAGCAATGCATGATTTGTTACTGACAGCACGACAGATGTTATTACATATCCTAGAGAGTACTCAATATAGATTATTAGAACATTGGAATGTGGAGCACTCCATTGAATACAATGGAGGGCTCCGAGCTTCTACGGGCCAGTAAAGGCGGATGTATGATGCTACATCGCAAACGTTTACATAGCATACCTTAACATCGCCGTCTTTACATCGCATGCACATTCACAACGCAACATTTCACAACGCAAACCATGACTTCGCTTCCCCATTGAAATGCATGCAAAAGACATTGACAACGTACACAAACACCCCGCATGCTTTAACATCGCAATTGTTTCCCCGAAATAACCCCCCAAACTAACAGTACCCTACATAACACACACTTCACAACACTACCATACAGTACAAAACAATACACTTCACTAAACCCTAAGCCCTAACTCCTAAATCCTTAATTACTACCTTACACTACGACTTCCACTAAACCCTAAAACAGTACCCTACACTTCCCTAAACCCTGACACTAACGTAAACCCTAAAGCCTAACACACTGCCCTACACTACGACCACCAGACACTGCCCTAAACCCTAAACACTACACTAAGCACAATCCCCAGACACTGCCATAAAGCCTAAACACTACCTTACACTACGACCCCCTGACCCGACCCTAAACCCTAAAACAGTACCCTACACTTCCCTAAACCCTGACACTAACGTAAACCCTAAAGCCTAACACACTGCCCTACACTACGACCACCAGACACTGCCCTAAACCCTAAACACTACACTAAGCACAATCCCCAGACACTGCCCTAAAGCCTAAACACTACCTTACACTACGACCCCCTGACCCGACCCTAAACCCTAAAACAGTACCCTACACTTCCCTAAACCCTGACACTAACGTAAACCCTAAAGCCTAACACACTGCCCTACACTACGACCCAGACACTGCCCTAAAGCCTAAACACTACACTCTAAGCACAATCCCCCTTACCTCTCTCTCCTCGCGTCGTCCCGGTGCTCGTCCGTGCAGCCCACCTCGCGTCCATTACACCACGTGCGATTTAAAACCGTATGCATTTTAAATGCGCATGCGATGTAATGATATGCGGCGTAATGGTCCGCGTCGTAACGTCGCTTGCATTGTAACGCTTGCGACGTAAATGCATGCGACGTAACGCATGCGTTGTAATGGATGTTCACCGGTAAAGGCCCGCAGAGCAACATTCAAATGTTGTTTTCACAAAGGCCTCTCGGAGCTCGAGGGGATTTAAACCCTCTCGGGCTCCGAGAGGCCTTTGTTTTATTTGTTAGAACATTCTGCACTCTAGTGGCAGAATGTTCTAATAGCCTTATAGCCCTTCGTAGCTGGGCTATACCGGCTATTAAAGTCCTGCTCCCTTGTTTAAAGTCCCTCGCCTTCGGCTTGGGCCTTTAACGCTGGAGCGGGCCTTTAATAGCCAGTATAGCCCGCTACGGCGGGCTATAAGGCTATAGTAACATTTTAATAAGCTTGTTTTAGTTTTAAAGTTAAGCTTTTTAAATGTTTTCAGAAAATTGTTAAAACAAAAATATAAACAGACAAAGTTAGAGTAAAAACCAAAAGTAATATTCTTTTCATGTTCATTGAAAATAAAAATAATGCAAAACCTACATACAAGCATTTTCAAAGCTAATGTTTTTATGGTGCTAGCAGGTTTACACATAGACACACAATACCTCCACCGGGGTTGCTCGTGCTGCCTTGCATGGGTCCCCCTTGGGAGGCGAGGTAAGTTTGCCCTATACTGAGGCAGAGAAGGGGGGCACAAAGTCAGATGCCCCCTATGAGAATTTACTTGGCGACATGCAGCTACCCCTTAAGTAGCAGGTCAGCTCCGCAAGACAATCCCACTACTACTGCTCCCGTGTAGTAGGGAAACCATGCCAGAATTTGAACACTTTCAGGCCTCGAGCCCAAGTGATGGGGTGCACGCAACCCACTAAATCAAAGACACTGCCCACGAGGCCCCTGGAACACCATTTGGAGGATGCAGGGGACCTGCATGGACAAGATAAACTGGTCGGTATTCTGGCGGTAATCGAGAATTTTAGGGTCTGCGTGGAAGTAGATGCTGTCACCGAGGGCATTACTCTAATCCGACAAGACCAAAAGAAACCGACTGAGCGGGTCACCCTCACCAAGAGGACAGTGATGGAGCTCCAAACCCAGATGTCTGACTTTCAGAGACATCTGTGGGATCTCATAGAGCACGCGCAACTCCTGGGAGCCTGAGCTGAGGACCTGGAGGACAGTGTCAGATGCAGTACCATTCGCATCATTGGCCTTTCTGAGGGCAGCGAGGGCCCCAACATGATGGATCATTGAGAACAATGGTTTATGAAGTTGATAGTGGCATAAGACCTCACCTCATTTTTCTCAGATGAGCACACCCACCATGTCCCTGTACGGCGCCCTCCATCAGGGACCCGCTGCGCCCAACTGTGGCCAAGCTCCTACATTTTAAGGACTGTGGTGCAATCCTCAAGGTGGTCCAACATTCCACCCGATACTCCATGACAACTACCAGATTCTCTTATTTCCTGACTTTACCTTGGCGGTACTGCGTTAACTGGTGTACTTTTCAGGGGTGAAGCACAAACTGAGAAATCTCAGCCTTCAATATGCTCTCCTTTTCCCTTTCAACCCGAAAGTGATTCTTGACAACAATTCATATTTCTTCACTGAGCCCTCCGAGGCCTGGGATTGGCTGAAAGCTACAATCCTGAGAGCTGTCAAACAAGGGGATATATGAGAGACTCAGAACCGTAGGAGCGACCACTGCAGACAGACTCGACAACGACATCTGATCAGGCCCACAGTGCCTGTTAATCAGCGTGGAAGTGATGGCGTTTCTTCGCGAGGCCCTGGGGCACCACTCGGATTCCTCATTGAACATCTCTGAAGATGGGAGCTCTTGCAATTCCTCCGTCCTCGACATGGACTTACCGCAGAAAGTGACTCCCCAAATGGGAGATAATGTAATATAGATGGATTGACAACAACTTCCTCTGGAACCCACTCTGTTGATGCCAGCTTGAGACCTCACTGCCTCCCCATATGAAATGGGGGACTCTGTTTCTCCCTGTCATTCTACCAGGGGCCCGGTCACGGAACAGGCCTACCTGACTTCCCTCTCATTCTACCCCTCCCACAAAATGGACTGGATTTGTTGTTTGGGAGGTAGGCAGTTGACTAGCTGTCTGCAGTATTATCTTGTTGTGTGTTATGTTACATGGACACTCGAGATTGTGAAGTTACTACTTTCGCTCTCCTGCCATCCCAGTTAGAGGGGCATCCTTCCTTTCCTTCCCCCTTTTCCTAGCCTCCTGTTATAATCACCTCCTCATGGGACCACTTGGAAAGGATTTTCACCTTACATCTATGACACCATCTATGACACATCAATCTTATAATCTAATGTCCTAGAATTTCTCTCATGGCTACTGGGGGGAGATTTCTTGAGCTCTTGAACCAATATTGGACTGATCTCACCTACCACCCCCATGGCCCCTACAGTTTCTACGGCCAGAAATTTACAGCCATGGCTACAACATTGGACCTTGACTGATGTCTGGTGACCCCTTAAGCCGGGCTTCAGGATCTACTCCTTTTATTCTCCAGTCCTACAGGTCTATGTGTGCTTGGACCAAGTGGCCGGCTCCCAATCTATGTGTCCCTTCATTATCTCTCTGGATTACCTGGGCAGAGAGCTCTCTGATCACAACCCCTTATGACTAGGTTTGCAGTTAGGGGAGAAGCACCTCAACAATTCTGACCTGGAGAATACAGCCCTCAACTCTAGATTATCCACCCCTTAGAGACTCCTTGACATGTAAAATCCAGGACTACTTTGCCCGTAATGAGGGCACGGCTTCTTCCCTGGCAGTGGAAGGCCTTTAAGGTGGTACTACTTGGGGACTGCATGCAAACCCACACTCCTTCGTAAGCTTAATGCCTCTGAGCAGAAGTACATTGAAGCAGAACAACAAGTGGCCGCATACCCCCTCTCCTCCACACTTTGAGTCCACTCTGATAGAAGGAGGCACAATTACTGGAGCACCTCCGCTGTTATGATTATGGGAACTACTCAGCCAGAATCTACTCGGAGGGGGAATGTTCTGGTAAACTGCTGGCGTGGTTGGCTAATAGGGAAACCAAACTACCACCAGCGACTACTCTCGGAGCAACCAGAGGGGATCCACTCCATTCCCAGCAGGCAATAAATGGTGCTTTATATCCTACTATGTAGATTTATACAGAACCCGAACAGGGACTCTGTCCACTCCCTTTTGGGTACCTTCTTAGAAAATATAGCCCTTCCCAGACTCTCTCCATTGAACTGGGTTGACCTTGATATCCTCCTTTATAATCCAAGAGGTGAAAGAGGCCATAACGACTAGGCCTGGGCGGTGAACTCCGCTCTGTTCGCGGAGTTTGCAGAGTTTTCTGCGCTCCGCGGAGCTCGTGGAGTACAGAAAACTCAGCTTCGCGTAGTGTAGCAGAGTTTTTTCCCTGCTCGCGATCGCGAACGGTAAGTTCACGAGCGCGAGCTGCCGCTCGGGTAGAATTTTTACCCGAGCGGCAGGAAGACCATCGCGAATGGCAGTTCACACTACACTCCACCACTTGCGGAACTCCGCTGAGTTTTTTTGTAACTTCGCGGAGTTCTGCATAGCAAAACTCTGTGAACTACGCCCAGGCCTGATAACGACCTTGTCTGCTGGCAAATAACCAGGGACAGATGGCCTCCCAGCAGAATTTTATAAAACCTTTCAGAGTGAGCTGGCTCCCAGACTGATTAAATTGTATGAAATGTGTAGTTGGAGGGAAATCTCCCCTCCACAACTAGGGAGGCCTCTTTGGTGTCCTTATTAAAACATGGGAAAGACCCTCCAGATCATGGGTACTCACAAACATTTTCCCAGGGCCCACAAATTTGTTCTGTGATGTGACCGAGGGCCTCATTGATACAAGCAAGGTTGGGGAGGGTTTTGTAGTAAGGTGGGTGTAAGGGAAGCTAGGTGTATGCATCTAGTGTCTGAATTGCACAATGTGAAACTAAAAATGTTGGATTAATCCCGGCTTCTCTGCTTAACCAAATTGTTTGAGTCTAGGCAATTACTTTATTTCACTTTCCCTCCTGTTTCTTCATTATCACATATGAGGACCTCGAAATACATGACTTCAGGATGTGTGCTGTACAAAGTCTTCTCCAGTGTTTGGTTTAATAAACTATGGGGTATATTCACAAGAACACGTGATAACTACCGCAAGAGTAGCATAACGCATCTTCTAATAACACAGCCTATCACGGGAAAACAACCCCGTGTCAACGTGGTGTTGTATTCCGCTTTAGGTGTCCGTATATAGGTTTTCCTGAAACATGTCCTTATATAGGCACAATTCGCATTGCCCTTATATAGGCATAAGATCCCAATCCTTATTTAGGCATTAGCCATGCACTCCAAATACAGGCATGGTCACCGACATCCGTCCACCCCAACGTCACAACAAGTTCTTAGAAACCAAACCCTAAGCCCAGCACAGGATTATTGATTTCCCCAAGAACTCATCTATTATGCATGAACCGCTATTCCTTAAGGGTTCATTCCTGA
Organism: Calotriton arnoldi; assembly: GCA_963921515.1. Taxonomy (NCBI): domain Eukaryota; kingdom Metazoa; phylum Chordata; class Amphibia; order Caudata; family Salamandridae; genus Calotriton; species Calotriton arnoldi. The sequence goes on from CAWUFW010011732.1 coordinate 277,220, forward strand.
CGTCTTCCTCTGTCCGACTTCACGTCAATGCTAACATTCCAAGGCACCTACCAGGTATAAATATACCCTCCCTTGCCCAAGCAAGTTAGAGGAGACCTCGACTTTAGAGGAGCCCGTATCCCAGCCTTACGCACTGACAAGAGATGCTGTCATCGCTGGTCGCAGAGAATCCAGTTTCCAGTGTTCTGACTCCCTTCGCGGGGTGTTAGAGTTCGAGATCCGGAAGGAGATTCCCACCTCTCTCATTCTCAAGGTATGGGGCTGACTAGAACCTAGAGGGACTCTTGGCATACCAGACTCTTAGTATACCATACTACAGAATACTTCACCTACTTCTTACCTTGCCCTACACCTAGGCTAGGTTAGGTACACTGGGGTAGAACTAGCTTAGAGAAGCATCGTATGAGTACTCGCATTTTTAGCTCATGTTATTTATGTATGTGAATATATGTATCATAGCTAAAATATAATGCTAGCGCAGTATTATTTCTTTCTACTGCTTACGCTGTACATTATATATCTTGCATACTGTCTTGTGATCATAACAGCTCATATCTCTTACACGAGAAACAAGACTGTTCAAAAAATCCTTTTTATTGAAACGCCCGTCTATTCTTTCTGTGTAACTCTGAAGAAACTAAGCATGAACGATTAGCTGAGTGAAACGGTTATCTATTGTTTCCACGATTCTGAGAGTGTTCCGATTCTAAAGGGAAACAAAGTTGTCATGTTTATGCGGTTGCCAGAAACTACTCCCTTCTTATTTACAAGGAGTTTCTAGTGGCCTCTGAGTTAGCTGGCACAAAGTAATTAAGTTTAATATACTCGATAGGGACATACTGACCTCAGTCCTATGTCGAATCTATAGGGTATATTATTCCAATGCGCAGAGCCTATTAGGGAAATCGGAACTACACTACATGGCGCCCAACGGTTTGGTAAGGCACTAATTTAACGCTAGATACTGAGTAACTCAGTCGTGCTTTTCTCTCAGAGACCCCTACTCACATACTCCATAAGACGTCTGGAGTGGGTAGGGTTAAATATCCGCCAAAGCTAAATAGGACAAAAAAAACCTATAGATTAGCTATTTTGGTTTGTTCAACGTTGAAGGATACAGTGTTCCAAAATATTGTGCACCTTATCTTTTGTTTCCTTGAAACTTGTTCTACATTTTTCAAAAAACAAATGTCCATACACGAGGACAATGGCACCGAGAACGGTGTAGCTACGGCTGACCCAGTCGTAACAGCTTTTAACTTTACCGGTTTAAATGAAGCCGATGAGGGTGTTATAAACATCCATCCAAACTTAAGGAGAGCCATCACTCTAAAACCTATAAAACACAGCCTACCACCAAGAGGAAGTAGAGCAGTTTTCGTGATAGAGGCACACGAATCCTTTTAGACAGAGGTATTCTATTCATGGATAGTATTCTCAGAATCAAATGCAATAACAAAAGTGTTTCACTTCTTTAAAGAAGATGAACCACCAGAGGAATATATTCCTTTCGAGGATATTGAAATTCCACTCACATACCAGGAGCATCATCTCTAGTTTAAAGGCGCCCTAAAACATCACAAAAACATTACCAGGCACGGTCCACTAGGTAGACCAGGAGCAACATGGCTGATTCTAGCCGGCTACACACCTCATCCTGACATCGATGTAATGTCAGACGAGGAATTACTTACTCAACTACAAGAGTTAATAAACATTTACAGACAATTAGTCCAATATGTCATGCAGACTTTCACAGTCCAACCACCAACGACCATTCCAAATCAAACCCCTCATCAGGGGAATACACTAAAAATTACTCCACAGACTTTACACGCAGTCATGGGTAAAATGCCCACAAAACGTGAACAAATTCCATTCTGGATAGCTCAAAAAATTACTCAAATCGAAGGAGTATTTCCAAATACTAGCCCTTATGAGAAACACAGAATTCTAACAATCTGTTTACCAATGGGGATCACACCACAACTGGAAGATTGCACCACTTGGGGCGCAGTCTTTGCTGCCATCTATACTAAAACACATGGGGGCAGATTTACGTTGAACTAACGCAGCGGGGTACAGCAAGTCATTTTGCTGCGCCGCGCTGCGTTAGTTTTGAAGCACAGGGATGCGACATATTTACAAGAATATGTCGCATCCTTGTGCTTCCCCTTGCGCTGGCGCACAAACTGCAGCCATGCGCCGGCACCCTTGCACCATGGTGCAAGGATGCCTGCATCGTGGGGAGATTGTTTTTGTGCAGGAAGGGGAACCTTCCTGCACAAAAACAATCACTACAACCATTTTCCTCTTTCAATGCGTGCTGTAGAATGTAGCACGCATTGAAAGAGGAAAAAACGAGGAGAAATGAAAACATTTCTCCTCGGTGCGCCTCGCTACGCCACCTCTAGGGTGGCGTAGCTTCAGACGCATCTCCAGAGTTACGATTTCTCGTAATTCTGGAGATGTGTCTTGTTCCATGAGTGTTGCGTGGGAACACCCACAGCAACACCCATGGAACGCCCCTTCACCGCAAAGTGCTGCGTGTGAAGGGGCCATATTACAAGGAGAGGAAAAGTCATGCAGGGTGGCTTTTCCTCTCCTTGTAAATATGGAGCAGCCCCCTGTGCCACCAGTACGTCACGAAAAGTGACGTACTGGTGGCGCAGGGGGCTCGTAAATCTGCCCCTACGTGTTCCATCAATTGCAGTAATACCAGATGTCCTGAAACAAATTCAAAACAAATACGGGGCAGAACCTGCTCTGAATTTAGGTATGAAATTACTGAAAAACTTCGACCAGGTCTCAACAATAATATTATCTAATATTAAAGGGGAGGCAGTATCAGTGGCGATCCGCCAACGCTTAAGGGAATTTGATGTTGCAGAACATCAACATGAACTACCCAGAATAATAGAACAATCTTATGCAGAATTAGGCAGAGATAGTTTGGGTGGAAAAACTTTGAAGCCAAAACTATCTGAAAGTCCTGAGAAGGACTCTATTAAACAAACTCCTACATCTTCTAAAAAGAAGTGGGAAACTAATAAACAAAATTCAAACAAGACACGTTCTCAATCCCGAGGTAGGTCTCCTCAAAAGGAGCCCTCTGAAAGGAGGTATAACCTCGGGAATAGGGATAATTTAAGAAAACCTGACAGGTATCAAGCTACTGATACACGTTCCTCTCGTACCTTTCAGATATCGTCACAGACATCGGAAAGAAGAGGACGGTCAGAACATAGAGAAGAACGCGTGAAATCCAAAGACGACAAACACGTTCAGAAAAATAAATCAAAACCTCAATTCACGAAAAAGAAGGTAGCAGGTCTGAAGATCAGACATGCCGAGAATACTGAGAACACAGCTCAAGAATGGAGAATGGGCTCAGACAATGCTGGACAGTGCAGCAGAAGTCACAATAGCTCGCCAGAACCTGAAGGAACTTCTGGAGATAGTGGACTTGAATGAGTACATCACAGTAGAGACTGTAGACACCAGGGTTAGTACTCCACAAAAGTTATATGAAATAACACTCCGCATGGAGGGAGACATACCAAGAAAAGTGAAAATACTCTTTTGGGAGAAACTTTCAAGGGGTTATGATATACTTCTAGCAGAAAAAGCTGGCCACCAAATTTTGTCAGGGAGTGCCCACATGGCGAGGACATTATTATGCCAGCCTTCTCCAATCATATTCCAATTCACCTAAAATATACATATGCCAGGAAATGGGCAGTTGCCCAGGCCCCAGCATTATATAAAAATCATGTAAGATGGGATGAGGACTCACCTCACCACAAAATACATCTAAAATATGAACCTACTGCACAAAGGCAGTACCCAATAAAGCAAGAAGCTAAAAAACAGGTCAGGGAGATCTTAGATCAACTTGAATACCAAGGGGTGACTGAAACATGCACCTCCTCAATGAACAATCCTTTGTTTCCTGTATCCAAACCAGACAATACATATCGTCTAGTTTTGGATTACAGACACTTGAACACTTGTTCAAAAACATTTGCAGTGCAAAATGCACATAGTACAGCATAAATGAATAACATTGTGCGTAAAAAATATAAAACCACATTGGACATTTCAAATGGTTTCTTTTGTCAAAACATAGCACCTGAAAGCAGGTACTTAACAGCTTTCTCAATAATGGGGACCCAGTGTCAATTTTGTAGACTCCCACAAGGGTTCAAAAACAGCCCGGGGTTATTCTCAGCAAGGGTAACAGAGTTACTACAAATTTATGATAATGAGGCATTGTCATATGTCGATGACATCTATCTGACAGACGATGACCTACATAGGCACTTGAACAGGGTGAGTACCATTATATTGGACTTCGCCTCTGAGGGCTATAAATTCAACTTTAAAAAATCCAGAATTGCCCATCTCAATGTCCTTTTCCTAGGATATGAGCTTTCAAGTGAAGGCAAGAGCCTGGCAGCCAACTTTTTAGAAAAGTGTGCACTGCTCCAACCTCCAAAAACGCTGGAAAACTTACAATCGATCTTGGGTTTCCTAAATTTTGGAAGAACTTACATTCTAAATTACGCAGAAAGGGTTAAACCTCTCTACGAATTAATCAAACCTGATTTTTCAATCAAACATTGGACACAGGAACACACAGAAATCCTGCATTCACTTCAAGCTAACATGTTAGCAACAAATCACTTACAAACGCGTAAATACACGCAATTTAGTGATCCGAATAATTTCGGGACAATGCGGATTCACCTACTTAACATTTAATGAGGAAGAAAAAGTACCAATAGCATACAAATCACATTTGTATACACAAGCAGAAATTTGCTTCACTTCAACAGAAAAAATACTGACAGCAGTTCAAACCGCTGTAGCAAAAGAAAGAGCTCTAGCCCAAGGGAAACACATTATTGTCGTAACTCCAGTACCAGCCTTAGAGGTGGTCACAAAAGCGAGCATTCCAAATGCAAAAGCTTTACATCCTAGATGGATACAATGAGTTAATTCTCTTGCAGCAACAGATGTTGAATATGTTTTTGATCCTGAACTAAAAACACAAGCGTTCCTGCAATATGAACATGAATGTCCTCTGCCCACTGAAATTCTGCCTCTAGATCAGTATGAATTTATAATTTACACTGACGGATCCGCACAACCCGCTACAGGGAGTAAGCAAGCTTACAGTGCAGCGTGTGCAATCGTTAAAGGTCGCATGCAAGATGGTAACTTCAGACCAATGGTCACTAAAACTCAATCTCTAGGAGATTGCACAGCTCAGCGAGCTAAACTACAAGCTTTCAAACTGGCACTTGAAAATACAGATCGCAAATTCCCCACACTCATAGTGTGCGATTCTTTTTACTGTGTTCAGTCGTATAATGAATATATACAGAATTGGCTTGAAAACGGGTTCAAAGATGCAAAAGGTAGCACAATAAAGCATAAAATGCTTTGGGAACAAGTAGTTCAGTTAAAAAACGAACTACCAAAGGCTCACGTGATACACACGCTGAGTCATCAACATGATGGCGTTCACGTTGCAGGGAATTCATTGGCTGATGAAGCCGCAAAGTGGGCTGTTCAGACGGCTTCCGTAGCTGCGATCACTCGTTCAAAAATGAGAATAGACAGTGAGATATTGTTGGCTGTCAATGCTTCAAGCAAAGGCAATGGTGCAGCGTTACCAAAGAAATTTCCACTCAAGTACTCTTATGTAATTGATGCGAACAACGTTCCTTTTGCTCTAATCCCTAGAGTGGGGGATAGGGTAATTCCAAACATGGAACGTAGATTAGGACTGATCCTAGCAGCACATGAGGGGATAGCCTCTGCCCATGCAGGTGTTTCTGCAACAGTATCTTTACTTAAACAAAGATATTGGTGGCCTGGCATTAGAAAACAGACCAAGAACTATGTTTTGGAATGTGAAATATGCCAACAGATGAAAGTCTCCACAGTGAAACGTCCTGCGCAGACACCCCTGTTGATTTCAGACAAACCATTAGCTTGTATTTACCTGGACCACTGCGGTCCCTTGCAAAGGGACGGTAACTATAAATATATAATGGTCGCAGTGGATTTGTGCTCAAGGTTCCTATGGATATGGCCTCAGCGCTCGGCTGACGCTCGAACTGTTATAAAAGATTTGCGAGTCTTTATCGGCACATACGCAATTGGCACATTACATTCTGACCAGGGCCCTGCGTTTAGCTCTCGGGCTTACAAAGAAGCCATGGCCAGTCTGGGTGTTGCATTGCGGTACTCCTCTCCATTTCATCCTGAGGGAAATTATGTTGTGGAAAGGAAAAACCGGGACATAAAGCAGTCTATAACAGCTAGAGTATTAGGTTCGGGTGATGGGTGGGTCAAACATCTTTATGGGGTCCAACGCTCATTAAATAATTTGCCAAAAGTTCTCTAAGGGGGGTCACTCCATATGAGGTCCTGTTTGGGACAAGAATGTGGGTTCCTGATCTCGAATGTAAAGGCACAGTGGTGGAAAATAAACCCTTTGATATCAAAGATCGTTTGGCTGTTTTACAGGATCTAAATGAACTAAGATCGAAACAAAGCAACGTGTTCCTGAAGCCAACCACCACTGGGGAAAAACTGGCAGTCCCAGCAAGGCCTGTCTGGATCCCAAAAGTTGGGGATCTAGTCAGAGAGAAGATTGCGGACAAGGAGGAATTTGGACCTTCTTACAGACAACCAGTACCTGTCCTAGCTGTCCACGGAACAAGAACAGTACTTCTGCCGCCCCTTGCTGAAAAAAAGGAGAAAAGATTTGTGTCAATCGACCTCATCAAACCACAGTATGTGGCCAATACTAAATAGTAGGCCTCATGGACTCCGACCTAGCAGACGCACTCCTCTCGCTACTATCCAAGAGGTTCAGACTGAAAGACTCATAACTATTGAGAATTCAGCCGTAAGAGTTGAAGGACTAAGCAACAATGCTATGGAACTCGTCCCTCTTGAAACTCAAGTAACAGTTCGTCCAGATACACCTGCCTACACCAACGTAACAAGTGATCAACTGGTTCCAGCGATTTCATCGAATCCTGATGCAATTTCAACAATTGACAGAACTGCTTCTGGCTATTTCATTAACTTTGATACGTTTTCTGAGGATCCGAGTGAGCCTGAAACGACGCCAGCATCAAAAACTTTCAAACAGCAAGTACAAGACCTTTTTCATTTCCTGAAAGAGACTTATCTGGTTTCACTATGGATTGAACTATGGATAATTTCTGGAATATTTTTCTTTCTGCTTTGGCTAGCTTTGGTTATGACTATCAGCGTGCTTATAAATGGCAGATACATCCATATGGACACTGAAAGTAAAAATGTGAACTTACTTTTAAAACTACACAAATCATCCCATCGTGAAGCAAGAGACTTGTCAGCTGTAAACATCACAGCCGTTCCTATACAGGATGGTATAGTGTGGGACAAAACCGATTTCGATATATTCGGCCCGACGGAACTGTTGAACATTCCACATTTATTTAAAATTTCATTAAGTGATTTTATTTCCTCCAGTACCTATTCTGATGATTGGGACTTTGAGACTGTAAATGATATGATGTCTGATCTAGAAAAGTCTGCGGCATTCTCTAACAATGCATACTTAGAGGGTTCATCAGACTACGAACAGCTTTATTGTTACAACCACTATGGTCATCATTTCTTGCATAAATCTGCAACACCTAGAAATGTGTTTATGTTTAACCAATGGGAACATTGTCCTACACCACCAAAAGGTAGTTCAAAAACGTTTGCTAAAAAGTTTCCCTATTTTTCAGGGTACAATACATCTGACCCAGAAACATTTTACTATAAAAATGTAAACAAAACAGGACAGAAAATTATGTTAACTAATACAAAACAGATTTACTCTGCAGCCTTTATTACCCAACTGTCTAGACATGGATTTGACTTTTGGAAAGACACAATAGACACAAAATCTGTCTGGGGTTCTAAAGATTGGCAAGTACAGGGGATAGAAGCTTTGTTTAGAGCATGTATCATCCCTCAGCAAATAATGTTTTTGAACGACACTGTGCAACAAACGTCTTGCCTTGGTTTAGCCAAGATCAAAGACATGAAGACACCTTCTGTACCAACACCTGCAAGTAATAACACTATGCAGGGAGCGGTCACAGTAGACACAATACTACAAACCAACAGAACAGATCCTGATTGGAAAAAATGGTTACTCTGGCCCACAGACACAAACATCTGTCAAGAAAGATTCCTGAATAGAACACAGGGTTTTACTATCCATAGGCCAGACCCACGATATGTTCAACGACAACATCCGGGGGTAGTAACAACATACAGTGTAGGAAAATTGTGCCTCGACTGGCTACAAAAATCTACACTTGAGGATGTGAAACAACACTTATCTTTGCTTAAAGAAGACGCAGACCTCAGGGAATTCTTGCTAGGACCAAGAAAACCGCGTCAAAAACGTTTCATATATGCCGGCATTTACGCTGCTTATAATGAAGTATGGAAGGTTTTACAGGCAGAGGCCGCAGAACGAATACGTGAGTTTGATCGTATTAACTTAGAGAAAACTCTCTCTGTGGTCGACAATGGGTTAACAACTTTGTCATCCAGAATTTATTCATTGGACAACGTTGTATCCTCTGCTATAGACATACTGGAACAAGATTTAGCCATGTTACAACAAGGCCAATCTCAGTTGCGTTCTATTATGTTACTAGGCTGAACGCTGCAATCTTTGCGTACGGGCTATGTGCCTTGGCGTTTTATCAACACATCGTCTCTGTTTGCAGAATACAATCTAACAGAAAAACAGATCGAACTGGCACAAAGGGGAGCAAAGTATACAGTGCTGAGCATTGAAAAACTGGAAAAATTACCATTTACGGTAGCAGAAAAACCAGCTACAGAATGGCTTATCCATGGCAAAATAACTCTGCCTGTCACTACTTTTCAGTTTCAGTATTGCCTCAAACAAATGCAAGCAGGCAAACATGAAAGGTTGGGTAAAGAATACATTAAGACATCCTGGGATTTACCTTACGAATACAGATGTTGGAGTGGGGATCGTGAAGTGTTTCTAAGCGGTACAAACTGTGAAAAGGCATTAAGCTGTTCACTCATATGTCAGGACATTTCTTTACACAGGGCTTGTAATGGTTCTGTGGCAAATTTGTCCTGCCACCAGCAGGGTACACCAGCTACTGTGATTAATTCAACGTTTGGCCAACTTTCTAACGGGAGTTACCTCATGTTGAATGATCAGAGTTGCTGTGGCATGTTGCCAGGCATCCCATATCTGGTAACGGTCAACTCCAGGGTTACTTGTTGTATGCAAGTATTGTTCCCCCCAATAGACACAGTCAGAGAGTCGCCTCTATGGCTTTCATTGAATGTTTCTTTTATACGTTTTGATACTTTAAGCAGAATGAAAGCCATGCTTTTGCAACAGACCGTGCCTTTGACCTTGGCCAAAGAAATCTATGATTTACAAATTGCAAGGACTTCGGCTGAGATACAGGCTTTAATTCGTACAAACTGCCCTATACATTTTGTAGAAATGATGGGACGTATCTTAAACATGTCTGATACGAGCGGAATTGTACATGTATTTAAGACCATCTGCTCAGGACTGTTAGCACCCTTCCAGGCAGTCCTCGGAATCATCCCAAACTTCGCACATTCGGTGTTTGGTGGTGTGCCATTAATTCTAGCACTTGTTGCAGGAATCCTATTTCTATTCCTACTATTACGCTATGGCAAGCCTATCGACCGACATCACTCCGAGCGATGTGGAGAAAGCTCTCCTAGAACGGAAGTGCTGTGAGCGCATAGTGCAACTTTTGGGCATGCCTCGTCTACGGGAACTTAATACAACATGGTTCCTGTCATTTAGACCAATCTGGCAAGATTGCATCTTACCTGTTCTACGCTGCCTGCTTTGCGGTGAAGAATGCGTGCTAGACACCTGTCTAACACTCCCATTAGTCATGTCAACGGATATTGATACTCAGCTGGACCCGATAACGGCCCATGCTCTGTGTTGTCCCCAGAGGCTACCAATCCTGATGACGGCATTCATTGAGATCTCACAGACGCTTCCTGCTGCTGCTGAGGTACGAGATGGATCAACAGGCACACAGGTAACAACGGACGCGAACATTGCTGCGGCATCCTATGCTGAGGGCGATACTTCACATCTCTGTGCAGTCAACCTTCTGAACGAGGTATTCCAACTGTCACCGACATCGGTAGACGATATTTTGTCTACAGAAATTGATGATTTCATGTTTACACCAGACCCATACACTGACTTTGATTCGGCTCACAGTGTACCAGGGACGCAATGAATTTGGCCTTCATATTTTCAAAACTTGGAACTCTTCCAAAAATTGAACTTTTTCTTTATTTTTTGAAAATACATGGCAACTCAATCTGCTTACAGTAGAACTATTCATATAAAACGGACTTCTTTGAATACTTCCAGGGACACAATGTCACCTTATTTTACTATAATTTCATTTTAGTACTATGTTATGCAATTGCTTTGATTTTTGAAAAACTTGTCAACCATTTCATTATATGTATATATTTCTGTTTATTCATTCATGTTGCATTTATTTCAAATATATGCTTAGAATGAAAAAATGCTTTAAAATGTACAGTACCTATTGCGTTACATGTTTTATCAACAGTTTCTTTTAAAGACTTTTTTTAATATGCTTTTAGAAATGTTTTTTAGCAATATGTGGTACTCAAGTTTTATGTTTAGCATTTAGTATTATCGTTCATTCGAAAGTGGAGTGGGTGTTGTATTCCGCTTTAGGTGTCCGTATATAGGTTTTCCTGAAACATGTCCTTATATAGGCACAATTTGCATTGCCCTTATATAGGCATAAGATCCCAGTCCTTATTTAGGCATTAGCCATGCACTCCAAATACAGGCATGGTCACCAACATCCGTCCACCCCAACGTCACAACGAGTTCTTAGAAACCAAACCCTAAGCCCAGCACAGGATTATTGATTTCTCCAAGAACTCATCTATTATGCATGAACCGCTATTCCTTAAGGGTTCATTCCTGACGTCTTCCTCTGTCCGACTTCACGTCAATGCTAACATTCCAGGGCACCTACCAGGTATAAATATACCCTCCCTTGCCCAAGCAAGTTAGAGGAGACCTCGACTTTAGAGGAGCCCGTATCCCGGCCTGACGCAGTGACAAGAGACGCTGTCATCCCTGCTCGCAGAGAATCCAGCTTCCAGTGTTCTGACTCCCTTCGCGGGGTGTTAGAGTTCGAGATCCGGAAGGAGATTCCCACCTCTCTCATTCTCAAGGTATGGGGCTGACTAGAACCTAGAGGGACTCTTGGCATACCAGACTCTTAGTATACCATACTACAGAATACTTCACCTACTTCTTACCTTGCCCTACACCTAGGCTAGGCTAGGTACACTGGGGTAGAACTAGCTTAGAGAAGCATCGTATGAGTACTTGCATTTTAGCTCATGTTATTTATGTATGTGAATATATGTATCATAGCTAAAAGATAATGCTAGTGCAGTATTATTTCTTTCTACTGCTTACACTGTACATTACATATCTTGCATACTGTCTTGTGATCATAACAGCTCATATCTCTTACACGAGAAACAAGACTGTTCAATAAATCCTTTTTATTGAAACGCCCGTCTATTCTTTCTGTGTAACTCTGAAGAAACTAAGCATGAACGATTAGCTGAGTGAAACGGTTATCTATTGTTTCCACGATTCTGAGAGTGTTCCGATTCAAAAGGGAAACAAAGTTGTCATGTTTAGGTGGTTGCCAGAAACGACTCCCTTCTTGTTTACAAGGAGTTTCTAGTGGCCTCTGAGTTAGCTGGCACAAAGTAATTAAGTTTAATATACTCGATAGGGACATACTGACCTCAGTCCTATGTCGAATCTATAGGGTATATCATTCCAATGCGCAGAGCCTATTAGGGAAATAGGAACTACACTACAGTGGGATTCACAACACGGCGGTACCATGCGATAGTCACCAGATAACGCGTCAAATGCCAGCGTGTAAATCAACACCACGCCCAAAAAATGCAAAACGCGAGAAATCATGCGATGAGGCCAATCGTGGTACAAAAAGCTGCGAAAAGCAGCCTCAGGCCTGCAACTCCTGCGCGTCTGTCGGGCAATTGCACCATAAAAACCACAGGCACAACACACCAGAAACAAGCCAAAGCACGTAGCAACATCCATGCACCCTGACCAAGCGCAGAGGGCAACGCGAACCCCACAACCCCCACAGACTACCAGCAAGGAACAACTGGCTCGGGGAAGGCGAAGGAGAAAATGGAGAGGAAGACGGGGTGCAGACCGCAGGAAAACAAGACCAAGGCCACGGAGGCAACAGAACACTACCAGCAAATGACCCACAAGCAGACCCCCTGGAATGCAGTCGCAGAGCCCAGGAGGCCAATCCAGGAGGCCAAGAGGCTCCGCCAGGACGTGACAACCGAAACCAGGCACAAACCCGCTGCCAACAGGAAGGCAGCAACGGCGACAGGAGGTGGCAGTCCAGCGACACAGGAGGAGCAGGAGGAAAGCCAGGCCACAGTCATCAGTGTAGAGAGGGTGCAAGGAGCAGGCAGTACGGACACAGCTCGACAGGACCTGACACAACAACAACAGGGTGAGGATCCAACAGGGACTGGGGGGGTGATGGGCACAATGCCACACATGCACAATGAGGTGTAGCACACTGCACATCCACAAGTACCCAGGGACATGTCCCCCATCCCGGTAGCACACTGCAGCACACACACATAGCAATCACAGCAAATATCATGACAATGTGGCACAAAGTGCAACACCCACACTGCAGAACAGGGGAAACAACTGGGTCCACCCAGGCGCAGAAACAGAACAATCACATTGGACAGAGCAGGGAACTGTGAGATGCACATCTACCCCTACAACCCCACATCAGCCATGTAGGCCAAATGTACACTGCCCCAACTCAAATAGCCACCACCACCCAAACAGTCACAATGTACATTGTCACACAGTCTGCATGTCGACAAGAGCAAGGCGCCAACACAATGCCAACATGCACCTCCCCTTCACAATGCAGAGGGACAAACAACACCTCCAGCAGGTCTGAACAGACAACCCATCAGTGATGCCTGAGACAAACACCACACCCCGACCCCGACGCCCTACAGCAGCCCCTGGACATCCCACACAACCCATCACCAGGACCAGGGCAGACAAGCTACTCAGAGGAGAAACCAGACTCTGCAACAGACCACACAGCATGAAGCACCCGCAATCACGGCTGCCTCACAACACCTCACCCACCCACACATGGCACCCCAATGCCAGGTGGCCGAATGCCAAAAGGAGGTGGCCCAACAGGTGTGGGTGTTGCCTAACCCATGGAATGCGAAGTAGAACACATACGTGGGTGTCCAATACCCTTCAGGGACCACCTACACCCCACAAAGGAGACCCACACCTCCACAGAGACACATGCACATATCATGTTGAACTGGCTACGGGCACGTGCGCCCGGCCCCTTTATTGGCAGGGCCACATGTACAGTGACGCCTGTGCTGGATGTGTGTGGGGTCAGTGTAAGCCAGCCCGCACGGAGTGCTTGGTGCTGGCAACAACCTGAACAGTGGACACCAGTGCAATGGAAACAGAAAACACCAGCATAACAGAGTCAATTGCAGAGCAACATGGAGGGATCAGGAGTAAGGACAGAGGTCACCCAATATTCAGTCTGGACGTACCGTGAGTTGCAGTGCACTGAGGTAGGGTCACTAGAGAAGAGCGCGCTCATGCGAAGGAATTGCTAGGAATGTGTCCCTTAGGGTTAGTCCTGATGCAGATGCAGTGGGGTGTGGTACACCTGCATCAACTTCCTCATCAACGTCCCAGGTCTCCCACACTGCATGAGGTGACATTGCTGCACAACTTCACAACAGCACAAAACTCAATCAGTAATGGACAATGGCTTGCGGTGCACTGAGTCACTGGCACCTGGAGTGCTGAGCAGGGCAGCAGGCCGATGATGGCATCCACGACAGGTCTGGGCAACTCCGTAGGTCTGTCAGGACCACCCTTTTGACTCTGGCAGATGGCGGTTGGAGGTGTTCCTTGCCGTGGTGGCATGTGCCTCCTGCGGTGATGCGACGTCCGGGCCAGTCAAGACTTGATGCCATGTGTGGGCCCTTGTGGCCCGCAGCTGGGCCCGGAGGAGGCGGACAGCGCAGGGCCACAGACACATGGCGTTGATGACCCCAAGACCAACGCTACAGAGGCCATTCAATGTCACAGAAGAAGGGGTCCCAGGCGTAACCAGCACAGAGTTAGTGGCCCCGGATGCACTGCGGCCGGCACAGGCACCCAGCCACGGGATGGTGACTTGCGGTGCAGTCAGATGGGCCATGCAACCTGAGCGGGTCCCCATCAATGTCCGAGGTGTATGTTGCGGAGTGTTGCGGGGGACAGCGGAAGGTCTGATTTTATCCGGAAGCAGCAAATTGAGGAGTGGAAAGCGCAACCCTCGTTGTCACCAACAATTCGGGATCAGCTACATGAGGATGTAAACTAGCCCCTATTCCATTGACACAAACGCCACAAATGTACGACCAGTGAGTGTCCATGAATGTCGGGGAACACACTCAGTGGCACAGGTGCTCAGAGGGGATGCAGTCTGCGATGATGCCGGTACACAGATGTGAACTCCAACATTGTCAAATCAAGTCTCTGTGACCTACTGGACCGCAGTGTAGGCCGGAGGCAGCAGTCAGCATGGGCCACAGTCACCTGTCATTGGCTCGCGGGGGACAGAGTTAGTGACACAGTGGCAGTTGTCGGTAGTGTTCAATCACCTCTGTGACGATGATCCTGTTCCCTCCGGCCTGCAACGCGTCATCCTCTTACGCCTCTCCGTGCGTGCGAAGACATGTATTCAGCCTTTTGAATTACCGATGTTCAGTTACAATTCTTGATCCCACTCGAGCGCAGCGTAGGCCGAGGGCAGTGGTCCGCATAGGCCCACAGACACGTGTGGTTGTGATGCCATGCACAGACTTGTTGCCACCACATCGAAAGGTGTATGGTGAATAGTTCTCTGCCTTAAATAATGTTCACTGCCATGGTGTAATCAAGACTCAGTTCCAAATGTGTGACCTACCTGACCGTGGTGTAGGCCTGAGGCAGCGGTCAGCACGGCCCATTCACCTTGTGTCGCCGGCATAGGGTTAGTGACACCACGTGTAGCAGGCTGGCGTTGAACAGGGTTAGTGGCACCACGTGTAGCAGGCTGGCGTTGAACAGGGTTAGTGGCACCACGTGTAGCAGGCTGGCGTTGAACAGGGTTAGTGACACCACATGTAGCAGGCTGGCGTTGAACAGGGTTAGTGGCACCACGTGTAGCAGGCTGGCGATGAACAGGGTTAGTGGCACCACGTGTAGCAGGCTGGCGTTGAACAGGGTTAGTGGCACCACGTGTAGCAGGCTGGCGTTGAACAGGGTTAGTGGCACCACGTGTAGCAGGCTGGCGTTGAACAGGGTTAGTGGCACCACGTGTAGCAGGCTGGCATTGAACAGGGTTAGTGGCACCACTTGTAGCAGGCTGGCGTTGAACAGGGTTAGTGGCACCACATGTAGCAGGCTGGTGTTGAACAGGGTTAGTGGCACCACGTGTCGCAAGATGCCCATATGGAACTATGCCTCACTGACTTGGGGGGTCTGGTGCTGTGGCCGCTGGTCATTATATGGGGTCACTGCCATTCATGACTCAAGACACAGTTCCACATGTGGGACCTACTGGTCCGAAGAGTAGTCCGGGGGCGGCAGTGGAGTACGTCAACGAAAAGGGAATAAAGCGGGCCTGTGTCGTGGAGGCCTGGTGGTCTGAGCTGACTGCCAAGTTTGCGGGCCTCGGGCTTGGAGCTTGCACCGGCACGTGGTGGGCCCTCCTTAAAAACACGCCGCTGTCGGAAGGTGATCAGTGTGGCCTGGCTGCGTAGGGGCGGGCCTGACGTGTTCGTGGTCCAGCGTGCCGGGGACCGGCAGGCGCACTGCATCGCAGGCAACTCGGCTCACGAGGACGGCGTCGGCCTCGTGGTGGGGTGGGAGGCGCTGCCCTGGCAGAGACGTTGGTCTTTCCGGAAGAGGACCACGTCCAGGCCTATTTGCTTTTTATTCACACCCCTACGCTGGTGTGGCGTACGCCGGGCCATCCCACTCCGCTGATGCTTAGGGGGGGCGTAACAGGCAACATTTCCGCAATGTCCCCCACTGGCTGTGGTGACATGGTGGCGTCCACTGTCCACTGCACTCCATACGCAAGCGGTGTATGTCGCCATGGATATGGGTGTGTTCTGCATACTGCGAGGTGTCCAGCACATCTCCGGCACTGTTGGCATTGTGTACTTTTCCAATCATGGTTCTACTGCATCCTTCACACATGCCTGGTTGCCACCTCTCCCCACATTCGGATATTGTGTGGCTGAGGTGCCATGCCGTTGCTGGCTCATGTTCAGGGCTTGCCCATGTGGACATTGTAAGTTGTTCTGTCGTGTCTGGTGGGTGGGCATATTGTTGTGCCTGTTGTATGTGATTTTGTGACCTGTGCATTGCCAGAGTTGTGAGTTGTATGGTTGTGGTGTTGAGGTGTGTGGGGTGTTCATTTCGGACTTGCCAAGGGGGTGTGCATTTCCCTTGTTGCCATCCTGGGAACGCTGGTTGATTATGGACTGTCGGAGGATGAAGGTATCATGCACACTGGCTGTGTATTTGGAGGCGACATTGTTGGGTGTTCCACGGTGTTCTGTTGTTGCCTGCACACTGGTGTGAGTCGTGTGCTTCCGGTTGCGGTGATTGTGTGCTGTGTCACCAGGGGGCACAGGTAGTACATGTGTGCTGTGTGTTGCCCCCAACACGTGCGTACATCCTGCTATGGCGTATGGCCCTTGCTTGGTCTCCGGCGGATCCTGCGCCTTGTGTTGTACATATGGGGACTGGGGTACCAGGGTGATGGTGATGTCCAGGGCAGATGTGGGGGACTTGTATGTGGCTGGCTGTGAGACTCCTCCGACTCTGGCGGGTGTTGGATGGGGGGTCCCAGGGGCCAACAGGTGCATCCACGCCATCAGCTTTGTGTGGGGTGGGATGTTGGTTGTCCGGTGTGTTGTTGCCATAGGCCTGTTAGGCGATGATGGTCAGGATGCGTAGGTTGGTTGTCGCTTTCAGCCTGTAGTGGAAGGTGACATTGTCAGGTGTTGGGTCTGTGGGGCTGGTACGTTTCCTGGGGTTCCGCTGTCTTTGTCTGCGCTGCGTCTGTGTTGGTCCGGGGGGGTGTTCCGGGTGTGGGATGGGGTCCTGGGGGGGTGGAGGTGGGTGTTGTGGCCCTCTTGGGTGTCCGGGCCGCAGGATGGGTGGCTCCATGGCATCTGTTGCCCTTCGGATGTGGCCCTGGGCTGTGCTCCCTTTTGTGGTGCTGGCTGCCGTCCGAGTTTACACCAGGTCAGAGCAGGTGTAGATTTCCTGGTGCTAACGCGCCTTATCGCCTGTTTTGTGTTTTTATAGCGGATGTGGCTGGTCGTTGTGAATGTTGAGGTGTGCTGTTGTCTCTGCTTTTGTCACGGGAATGCCTACTCTGCATCTCATTAGCGATATTTGCGAGGGTCCTCTGTGGCAATGTTTTTTGCGGCTGCTATCGCGGGTAAACTGGTGCTGTGGGCTGTTAACACGGGCTTGTGAATGGGGGGTAAATTTATCACGACTTTGGCTGTGATAAAGTGCCGTTAATTCAGCGATAGCTCCTTGTGAATATGCCCCTATATGTTGTTCGTGTATAATAGAAACCCCGGTCCCCAAAAAGTGCATATGACAACTAACTTGCCTCTTCATACACTATTGGCATTGTTATTAGGATTCAGGGAAGAATGAATGTTTCTCAATTCATTTTTAAAACTATCACTTCAAAATGCTTCTTGATGCACTGATAATATGATTTACTGAAGTGAAACGATTCTGCATGTTAATTAAATTAGACTTTATCATACTTTTACTGCAAGTTGGCTTTATAAATGAAGGAGTTTCTAAAGTTAAGAGGTTTAGGACACCCTAGTTACTTCCTTTCTTTAATTTCAGTTAACCTTTAAATAAATGCTTTCCAGTTTATTTAACATATTTTTAGGTCTCGCCTAGGCAGCGCTTGCAATGTCTCTTCAAGACATGCTGTATTTAGGTATGGACTTGAAGCTCCGCCCACTTTCCGCCCATCTGTTTAATTTGCTCCTGTCCCTGTCCTTTGTAAATAGTGGCTTTTCATTGGTCAATAGGCTTAGTAGTCCCTCCTTAGTACCGCCTTGTCTCATTTTGGAGCCTCCAATGAGGACACCCCCTGTTACATGTGTTGTTACTCTGTAAGGTTGAGTTACAGCCTCCGAGCACTATTTTCTTAAAAAACTTTCTCTGCCTGCCTTTGCAGGTAGGACATGCTCTCCTGCAACCATCTTTATTTTTAAACGTGATGCGAGGGACCATCGTGTAAGTAAAACATTTTTTTATCTTTAACATGGCACCCTTGCGCCTTTCTCTTGTTGTGAATTCGGCAACCAAGCAGTTTTTATTATATTTAAATTACATGCAGACCTTTGCAAAATCACCCGCTTTTAGATTAACAACACGGTCGCACATAGTCACCAATGGCGCTCGGCACCCGCCTTTACGTCCACCTGGGTGTGCCCCGTCACTAATGGTGCCCACCGCCCACTTTAACCTCAATGCGGGAGCACACCGTCACCAATGGTGCTCGCCGCCCGGTTTTATCTCAACACAGGTGCGCACCTTCACCAATGGCGCTGGCTGTCTACTTTTAATGCAACACTATTGAGCACCGCCACTAATGGCTCCCCTCGCCCGCTTTTATCTCAACACGGATGCGCACCGTCACCAATGGCACCTGGCACCCACCTTTACCTCAACCCGGGTGTGCCACGTCACTAATGGTACCCGTTGCCCGCTTTTATCTAAACACAGCGTGCACCGTCAACAATGCCACCCACTTTAATCTCAACACGGGCATGCAGCATCACCAATGGCACCTGCTGTCTGCTTTTACCGCAACACTAGTGTGCACCATCACTAATGGCGCCCGCCGCCCACATTTGGGAGGGAGGGGGGCAAGCCCAACCGAGACCAATTTGTGTGTGAAAAAGGCCGCTTTATTGAAACAGGTGCATATCACGTTTAAAAACCTGGCCACTGCCTTACAAAACTAACACCTCACTATACATCAAATAAGCTGACCCCTAATCCCCCCCGCCCCTACGATCCCCTCAGACGTGACCCCACCCTGCCGTTAACATAACAACAACATTACACAGTATTGCAGTTAACATTCCTGCCCTCCAATAAAACCCAAATCCCCTACCTGCCTTTCTGCAACTGTAACTAACAAACGTCTACTCTGAAACTTCGCCTACCTGCCTACCCTTTCCCTGCCCCTGCTCACAAACTTCCAACACTTAACCAAAAACTTCTGCCAACCCTGGCCAACTTTTTAAAACTCCACCACCCAGGAAAAAGGGGGGGCTCCCCCCCTTTTTTCTGCCCCCCTTGCCTCATATGTGTAACTTCCTGCTTGCTTCGAGAGTTCAGAGACCTAGCCAAAAACTGCCCTAATTTCTACTAGCTACAAGACCATTCCCAATCATGAAAGGTGAACCCCATCACCCTTAAGAAACTCTGCCGGGTCAAAACGCATTTCCGTATATGCCATCCTACCAAAAGTTAGCTCCCTACAAAGGTGAACCATCTCTGTGTTGAGTATCCTCCTGGCTCTATCCACTGCCCCATGCCTAACAACCCCTAAGTCACATTCTACTGGAAACCAATTCCGTCCCTATGGCGAAGCAGCCCAACCACTACCTTTTTATTAGTGCCAAATTCCTTTTTATGCTCCTCATCAAACGATGCCCTTCTCCTTAACCAAGTAATTTTCCCCTAAATGGATAACCAAAATATCTGGGCACCTGCCCGCCACCAGCATTCAGTCAGGCAATTAATTAATTCTGCCCCGAACATCCCCCCTTTACCCTTCCATGATCCTGTAAACCTAATTTTCCAAACATAACTCTAGATGGCCTGGACCTGGGCCCACTTCACGAAGGAATGACCCATTACCCAAATTGCCATCTCCACGGAGAGGGTGGGGGGGCAGCGACCGAACCTGAAACGAGAAAAAATTGAATGAACTTAAGCATTATTACTAACCGCGCCAATACCAACAACATTGTTCCGGCGGCAGGCTGATGACCCTCTACCCAGCCGCATGATGTCCCCCCATCCCCTGTTATTCTCCGCAGACGCTGCACCAAGTCTGAAAGAACTTGTCCCAAAGTCCTCACCATCAATTCCTATATTCTTTGGCGTCTTTCCCAAAAACTGACCAAAGCTGGAATGCCGTGACCTTGCTTCCATTTGCATGCGCAAAAACTAACCCCTCACTCCCTCTGGAGATTGTCCTCCACTTTGCGTCCCCTAACAATGACAAGTTATCGTAGGTAAGGATGTTTGCAGTGACACCCATTTCCCCACACCCCTTTGCTCTGCTTTTCGCCTGCCCAGCCCAATATGAAACCCCTTCCTTACGCACAACCCCCTTTTCTTGAATCCCCCCACCCCCTCTGCCCCCCCAACAATTCAGATACTCTGAATGCCTCTAAAACATCCTCACCATCAATGTGGAAAATAAGCAAGTCTCAAACCCGTCCGAGCAAATAAATGGCAATGCATGGATTATTTCACTGAGCAATTGCCAAGACCAAGGATTCTTAGCCAGTCTCGACTGACCTTATCCCTGGCAGCATTCGCGTCCCCAATTCATTCACTGACGGTGAATAGCCCCATAATAGTTTTCCTACAAAGGGGATTCCGGCTAGCTTCCCTGCAATTGTAACTCACTAAACCTCTTTCAATCATACCCAGTATGAATTGAACGGCATCTTCCCTCCTATGCTCCGTCCTGGCATGCCGCTGGGCACCTGAGAGCAAAAACTCCTTCTAGGCTAAGTTATACGCTACCCTAGTGGTTTTAGCCAGGGACCCAACCACCAGTTGTAGCATCCTGTGTTGTCTACGTACCCCAACTGTTGTGGCATGGGCATCGGGGTCCCGTCAGCGTCCTTGGCTAGCCCCCAGAATCTCCCCCACTGTGAACGAGACCCAGCCTCCGCTACTTCATTGTCAACCTGTCACATGTAAAACTCCGAACCCTATACCATGGCGCAAACAGCTTAAAACAAACACCCTCCAAAATTCCAACACCTGTTCAACCCTTGCTGACTGTTGTTTCACTATCTCCCCTACTCTCATATTCTCCACTCTGAAGGTCACTTTCTTGTGGGCGGGCATCACTCCCCACAATGTACTGCCACTACCAGCGGAAAAACTCCAGAAATGCGATACTCCTACCCCCCCACCCTCCCCTTCCCCCGGCCACTGTTCATCACACCATCTGTCTTGCCAGTAGAGGCCAAATCCTTTCTACCTGCCGCGTCAGAGAAAAATGTGCACCTCCCATGTCAGGTCGTCGTCTCTCCTCGATGGAAACCCATTGAAACCTTGCAAAAAGCCGTCCACATTCTCATGTCTTCTCCCCCCCCCCTGCTGAACAGTGCACATGGTGGTGCCGCGGCCTCTGGCCCACCAAATCCCTGACTAATCTCCTGTGAAAGGTCCTCCCTACTTTCCGTACCCTACAGGTAAATTGAGATGTCCCAACAACCTGAATCTCTTTGAGTGTCACTTTATCCCGAGCCAGCATTTCCTTGAGCAAAACCAAAATCTTTTTTTTTTTTTTTAATAATATATTCTGGCAAACGTGCCTGCCTTATCCTGGAATCGATTTCTATACCCAAACAGACAGCGCCGTGCTGGGCCCCATTGTCTTCTCAGGGGCCAAAAGCACTCCTAAACCCCTCATCAGCTCTCTGAAGTTTTCCAGGGCCACCTGGCACTCCGTGGAGCTTGAAGCGCCAACGCAGAAGAAATCATCCAAATCATGCGACACCAACTAGTGCCCCGTGCGTTTTTAATACATTCACTGCAGAAAAGTGCTAAAAACACTCCAATAATGTGCATGACATGTACCAGCCCTTCGTTAATGCTTTGTCCACGTACCATCTCCCCTTGAAATGGATGCCCAGAAGATCCCAATCATCTGGATGGACTGGAAGCTAACGGAAAGTCAACTTTATGTCGCATTTTGCCATTTGTGCTGTTGCGCCCGCCGTCTTAACCAGTGACATGGCCACATCAACTGATGAATATGACCCAGTAGCCTCTTTTTCATCAATAAGTTCATGCACTGGGCCCCCTTCTGGCCGTGACAAATGCTGAATAAGCCGTAACTGCCCGTGTTCCTTCTTTGCCACCATTCCAATTTGTGAGACAATCATTTTGCCATTTCTGCTGTTGCGCCCGCCGTCACACTAGTGACATGGCCACGTCAACTGAGGAATATGCCACAGTAGCCTCTTTTTTATCAATAATATCTTTCACTGCGCTCCCTTCTAGTCAAGACAAGTGCTGAATACGCCGGAACTGCCCTTGTACCTTCTTTAGCACCACCCCAATGGGTGAAACACACATTTTGCCATTTCCGTTGTTGCGCCCGTCGTCAGAACCCGTGACATGGCCACGTCAACTGAGGAATATGCCACAGCAGCCTCTTTCTCGTCAGTAAAAAACCCTTCACTGAGCTCCCTTCTATCATGACAAGTAAATTAGATTCCTTATAGGCCAGTCCATTAAGGGGCCCGCCATCCTACCATCCCTTACTCCTTTAACCAATTCCCCCTGTACCATGTGAGTATGTTCTTTGCTGACTGCAAACATTCGGCCCATCTTCCGACCCGCGAACCCCCTCCCCTATAGGAAAACCCCCTCAGAAACCTTCCGTCAACCCTCTGCAGCCTTCTGGTTGTCATAACCCTGTAAGGCTGCTTCAATTTATCTATTATGACCGGTGTATGAGCCCTTCGGCCAAGCCCCTTTTGCAAGCCATTCAAGCCCTAAATTCCTCATCGTCCTGTGCCCACGCATACCCTCCCCCGGTAACCTGCGCTTTCTTAATCGCGTCCATGTATTTAAATAGAGCCACGCCTCATTCCAGATATGTCTCCCATTATACGCTTGCACACATTAACAATGGCAGCTGTCCAATTTGCAATTGTTAGAGGAACCCTCGTCCTCTTGGCCAGCTAATACTCCTCTTCTTTAGACTCTTCTTTCGCGCGTACCTCTTTATGCAATAACTGGACCATTACGACATATTCTCCCTTCCATATGCGCTCCTTAGTTGCCAGCATTAAATGCGCTCCTAGGGGCTTAGTAACCCCCATGTAAGGTAACTTTTTAAACCTCAGCTCCTTACTCTCCCCCTTTATCAGGTTTCTCAATATTTCCCCTTCCCCCCTGTCAGTTGTCTCCCTGCTTTTATTACCCTCCCTATCAGTTGTCAACTTACCACCATCCTCAATGCCTACCCCAATGTCTAATATGTACTTACCCTTCCTCAGCCTACCCTCTTCTTCCCCCTCTCTCTTCATCCCTCCCTGTCCCTACCAATACCATTTCTGGCTTCCCCCCCTTCTCTTGCGCCTTACCTGGCTCCAAGGAGGGTGCCTGTGTTGCCGCAGTCCGCCTCGCCAGTGTCCCGTGACAATTTTGCCACCTTCTTTGCAGGCTCCACCGCCATTCCTGTAACCTGTAATATACTATGAAACACTTTACTGGGCCCCCCCTTTCCCCCTTCACTTTCTTCTCTGCATTCGCCTTCTTCCAGGCTTTCTCCTTTTTTTCAGAAGTGGGATCTGAACCCACGCCTCCAGAGGAGACTGCTACCTGAACGCAGCGCCTTAGACCACTCGCCTCAAAGTCTAATTCCTCGCGCCACTTGCAACAATCTCCCTGCTGGCCCCTATGAGGCCCCCACTCTTTGCCCCAGGCGGTGCTGACTGCACCCGCCTGAAATCCTCTTCCATCCTCTTTTGCATATTCCTGCGACCTTGTTGCCCTGCTGACCGCTTAGGTCTGTCAGGTGTTGGGGCCAGCGAGACCGCTTGGGGCCTACTTCTGCCAGCCACAACGGGATCCCTCGCAGGTAACGGGTGCGCCGCGCGAGGCTCCACCCTCCCTTCTCCTCGGCACCCCTGAGCCGCTCCCAGCTCTGCCAAGTCTGCACCACGACGTTGCCCCTCCACCTGAAATCTAAATGGCTGGTCTGGTGTGCTGGGCCCGTGTAACCCCCCCTATGTCCCTTCTCCTCTTCCTACTACCCCTATATACTCTCTGCCCATTCCCTTTAAACAAAATCCACCTCCTGATCACTAACCCCCCCCTCCTCCCCTTCACTCCCAGAGGCACTCAATCCTGCCATGTACTGTCCCTCTTTTTGCCCCTACCTGCAACAGCCCTCTTGCCCCATCCCTGCAGACCCACCTTGAGCCCTAAAAGCATCCACCTGCCCCCACCCGCCTAAACCCCTCCCCTCCTCGTTCCATGTGGTGAAATAATCATGGCCCTCCCCTGCATGGCTACCCCCTGCTGGTCCCAACTCCCTGGGAAAATCCTCACCTTCCCCCCCCAGAATCCCCAAGGGTTGTGCCCCTCCCCCCCAGCCCGACTCCTCCCTCTCTCCTCCCTCGGGGACCTCGCCAGACTATACTGCTCTTGCTGGCCTCAGCCGGGGTCCAGCTCATCCCCAAAGTCGATGAGCCCGTACATCCCTTGAGGCCCCCCCAGCCCCCTTTCATCCCAAGCTCCTGAATATCCCCCTTTCTGCTTCTCCCAAAACCTCCCTCTCAGAGGCAGCAGCAACCGAACCCTCTACCCTCTACCCCCACTCCCCCTCCCTCCTGCCTCCCACTCCACATCTTCAGCTGCTCTGAGGACCAGGGGCACATTCAACCCGTCCCCATAGCAGACCGGACCTTTCCTGAGGGCTCCGCCGGAGAAGCGCAGGTCGTGCTCCTCTGGCAGGCCCCGCCCCCTACGCACACATGCCAGAGCCTCTGAGTGACCCGAGGCTCCGGCAGGCCTGCACTATCCGGGACCACTTTCTTGGCACACAAGCAGCCCCAAAGACTCACCTCCCTCAGTCCAGAACGCTCCGGAAGGTACCAGCCGTGACGGAGGCCACCCACTCCTGCCGCGGCGCGCTGTGGGGGGCACACATCTCCCGCCGCCTCAGGGAGCAGCTTCCATCACTCGGTAATCCCGCATAGTAATCCAGCTATTAAAACTAACAAAACGCTGCAGCTAACTGCCACAAAAAGCTAAACTGCCTACACTACCCTGCCCCCAGCCACCAGGTCACCAGAAACTAAAATGGTGGCTGGGGACGTCCTGCGTAAGCCCGTATAACATTGGGCTATAATTTACCAGCCCAAATTACAAAATGGCCGCTAAATGGCCGGCCCCACCCCACCCCATCCCAATCTGCCCGGGGGGCAGACCTCACGGTGTTCGGCTGCTCCCCAACCCCCCCTTACCTCAAAACTAGTGCACACCGTCACCAATGGCGCCAGCCGCCTGCTTTTATCTCAACACGAGCTCGCACCATCACCAATGACGCCCTCTGGCCGCCGAGCAGAAAGCTTTTGAAAAGCACAAACTTTCGCGAGGCAGACAAGGTGTAACAGAAAGACACAGGAGAAAGCTCCAGAGAGACCACAGCGCACGCTGCACAATAGAGAGAGGCGAGGGGTGAAGGCATAGGGCTTTAGGGCCGTGATACCCATGCATCTGAGTGCGACCAGCTTGTCAATTACTTTTGCCCTCCTTTACCCTCCCCAATTTACGAGTTATTAATGTTATAAAACTGGTGGTGGCAGCGTGTGCACAGTGGTGATTGCATTGGTGCTACCTTAGCTGGAGTTTTTTCACTCTGGAACTATTGCATTGGAAATGCTTTTTTTGCCCATGTCTTCATGCACTGCCCTGGTGAGAGATGCAGTAATGATCGTATATGGGGCGATTACTGGCCCTGGTATGAGTCTAGGGATGTTGTTGTCCGGGGCTCCTCTCTCTGCCCTGGTGAGAGCTGATGAATGTCCTTACCAATGGTAGAGGGGGTGAGGGGGGTCTAGTCACGGCCCTGGAATGTTCCCATCGAGGCTTCATTCACTACCTTAGGGAGATTACCTGGCGTCATTCAGATACATTTACAGCCAGAGACATTCACAAAACTCGTGAAAATACACACACGACTGCGAAAAAAGAGAAATCAAAATTCGCAAATACACAGATATCACAATAAAACATGTTTTCTCTTTTCAATACCAAAAACCGCTGCCACTCCCTGTATTCATTGCTCAGAAATTCACATGATTGCAACATTTCTGCTATGAGCGCAGTTGCCGCTTCCAGTTTAATGAAATGTTTTCCTTTGTATTTATCATGACTATCGTAGTTTTTTTTAATATTGACCATAATCTTTTCTTCTGAATAGAGCACTGGTTCCATCCACAGGCACACATTGTCAGAACAAACTTCCGTAACACGGGAAATCAAAACACTCAACATGTAGTAGTAGTTAAATACTTTATTCGGTATCCATGCACCATCAAAGTATACATACACAGTATGATACAACATATAACATTAAAATACAGTTTAAAACAACTCAGTCTTGCAATAAAAATCAATACTACTTCAAATTGATTCCTGCAAATTCATTCCTTTATACAGAATAGTGCAAAAATGAGCTAGAACTGTGTGCAAACAAGCAATGAGAAAGGTCCAATTTGTTTTCCATAAATCCTATAAAAAATTTGAATGTATATGTAAGTTAAAATTCAGTAATATTCAAGTGCGTCATGTACCCTAGCATTCCCTGACTGCAATCTACCACGTTTGAACCAAACCACCTGTAAAAATGTACTAATATTGATAACAATTGCAGGGGAGGTGTCACTTTTTAAAATTCTATAAGCCACAAGGTATCTAGTCACATCCAGATTGCGACATATTGGGGCGATCCATTTCCGGTGCGGCCCAAGATACCCAGAGCAAAAAATATATGTATCTCTTCTTCATTTTCCAAACCACAAGCCGGGCAAATGCTAGGGGCTAGGCCCTTATTCCATTTAGTAGTGAGAGATCTCAAGGGCACAATGCCAAATCGAAAATGGATATAGAGACTTTTCGCTAAAGGAGAAGAAACAAAGTCTAAAAATTACTCAAAACGAGACTTTATTTGTCAGTGAACCATTTGACTGGTTGTTAGTGTAACCCTCCTGGATGTAAGTCCAAAAGCAGGATTTCAAGACATTAAATCACATGTTACACATGTTTATCGGATCAGCCCATAGCCTGTGCAATCCCAACCTACTCAGCCAGTCTGAAACAAACTTAACCCAAGGTACTGACTTGGCACCTCCTGCAGGCTACGAGGGAGTCTCTAAACACACTTAACTCAGGTGTAACTCATATGGGGACCAATAGACGCGTGGTCTGGGGGGTATATTCACAAGAACGTGCGCTAAACATCTCCAAAAAAGGTTAACGCAACTTTACACGTCGCAGTCTATCGCGGGAAAATAACCCCGTGTTAACGTGGAATTCACAACACGGCGGTACCATGGGATAGTTTCCCGAAAACGCGACCAATGTCCGCGATACAACCACCGCGACGGCGATAAAAACACAAACGCGAACGCGAAAAAACATGCGATGGGCCAAACCGCGATGAGGAAATCAGCGATAAGCAGCGCCAGGCCTGCAATACACACGGCAGGCGGGAAAATCACTACAAAAGTAGAAAAAACCCACAAACACAAAATAACCAACACTGAAGCACCATGGAGGCAGCCGGAGCAGGCGCAGAGGATGAGCGGAACCCCACAAGCACCCCGGACGACCAGCCTGGGACCTCGGGGACAGGGAAGGGCAAGGACAAGAAGAAGAGGAAGAGGCGATTCGGTCTGCAGGAGAATAGGATCCTGGTCACGGAGGTGATGGAACACCATCAAGAACTGTTCGTCACCTCCAACGTGTCATTGGGCACCAAAAATGGAATATGGCGGTCCATCGTGGACAAGGTGAATGCCGTCGGAGAGCACAGGAGGTCAATGGATGAGGTCAAGAGGCGATGGCTTGACATCAAGCGCAAAACCAAGGAGAAACTCGCAGGCAACCAGAAGGCAGCAATGCAGACTGGAGGTGGGAGTCCAGCGCCACAGCTGGATGACATGGAGGAGCTGGTGTTGACAGTCATCAGCGTGGAGACCATGGCAGGAGTTGGGGGAGCGGACACTGCTCGACATGACACAACACAACAGCAACAGGATGAGTAACCACCAGGTACTGGGGGGACGGGTGAGATGGCCACAATGGCACACATACACAATCAAGCAGAGCACAGTGCACACCCACAATGACTCTGGATCATGGCCCTGATCTACAAACTGTCACAATGTACATTGCCATGCTGTCTGAATGTGAACATGTACCATGCGGCTACATACATGTGGACACATTGTAATACAGCATCTCCCCTTCACATTGCAGAGGCACCGTCAACACCTCCTGCAGAGCAGTCCCAGCCACTCTTCACTGATGACGAGAAGGACACCCCCAGCATCGACACCCAAGCCCTCCAAGACATCGTTGACATCATCCGCAACTCACCTCCAGGTTCAGGGCAGCTCAGCTGCATCGAGGAGACACCACCCACTCCACAAACCACCCAGCAGGAGGCACCCACAACCCCGGCTGTCTCCCAGGACCCCCACGAACAACACATGGCCTTCCAACGCCGTGTGTTGGAGGGCCAGAGGGAGATGGCTGAGCAGGTGCGGGTGGGGTTAGACCTCATGGCTACCAAACTTGACGCCATCCATGGGTGTCTAAGTCCTATCAGGGACCACCTCCAGTCCCTAACGGACACCCACAGGCCGCTCTATGGTCTCCAACGAGCCCTGGCTGACATCGCTGGAGTCATGACTCGGAGACAAGAACACCTGTCCGCTCAGAGTGGCTCCGGCGATCTCAGCCATGAGCTGGAACACATGCGGAGGCTCATGGAGGACATGGTGCGGATGGAGGCGGAAAGGATGGCAGCCACCGCTGCACATCAGCAAAATGTAGCTGGGATCTACCATACTCTTCCTCCCCCTCTTTTGAGACAAGAGGCTAGCCAGCAACCCCTCCTCACTACTCTGAGATCTCCTTGCGCCACTTGGCCTTCCTTCCCTCTCTGGGGCCTCTTCAGGCCCCTGGACCCATGACCAGGGGTCCGGTTCTCGTGCAGACTCCAGAGAATCAAGGAGCCCACACCTTAACCCGGGGTGGCGCAATCCTGGAAAATAATTTCTGAGCCTAGGCTACCCTGGGGCCAAATTGGTCAACCCCGCCAAATCATTTACCATGCTAACCACTACCCAATCCTCCAGTGCACTCTTGTAATCATCCACACTTGGCACTGGCTGTGCGCTGCCACCAATCACACTGGACTCTGTTTGTTTACCCTTAATGTCCTGTTCCCTCATGCTTAACTCATGAGCAAAGAGAATCCGTTTCTCTTCCAACGCGGGAGCGTTCCTGCTCTCCTCTGCTTGAGTTTTAAGTTTTAACACCTCCAACTCATGCAGTCTGACCCTTTGGTTTTCCTCCAACTCCTCTGGTGAAAAACTCCTCCCTGAATGGCTACTACCAGCCCCTGCGGCTGGTCTCTCCACTGGCAAATCCTGTGGACCAAATCCATTCCCTGGGTCATCCTCATCCACTGCAACATCCCCCGTCTCCTGAGCCTCTTTGGCTTCCCACCAGGCCCTCAAGGCCATTTGCAGCTCCTCCTTCTTGGCACTACCCTTCATGGGACATCCCAAAGCTCTGCAGAATTTCTTCAACTGATCAACCTTGTAGGAAAACAGTGCCTCAATGTTAAACTCTAATTCTGCAGCCTCAGCCTCACCGGCTATCTGGCTCTCTCCCTGAGACATGATGTGTGGTTTAAAGGTTACTCAACAATAGAACCAACAATTCCAAAAACACAATATGTGGTTACGTCGTGGTCTGCGATCAATTTATGTTGAACACCAATTACTGTGAGTGATTTTGCACATACACGTTTAATTTACATTAGGATCGAATCCCACCGCTCTGCCGCCAAATGTTGGAAGTGGGGGTCCTTATCCCTCACCACCGCCACCAAATGCTGGAGGCGGGAGTCCCTGTCCCACACCGCTGTTGCCAGGTGCGAGATCCGGACCCCTCGTTTAAACGTTAGGCTAAGTAAGGACACCGTCTGAGATAGCCCTGCTCACCCCCTTAGTAGCTTGGCATGAGCAGCCAGGCTTATCTCCAAGGCACGAGTGCACAGTATGTGCAACCACACTCATAGCAACCCAATGATGTCACCACAAATAGACTCCACACGAGTTTTTATAAAACGAGTATAATCTTTATACAAGAAGATATGCGATATGACCACACGATACAAAACCAACATATAATAATGGGTAGTATTCCTCCCGGTGGATTGGTAGGTTCTAATCCCAACCACCGCTTCTAACCAACAGTTAAGCTGACTTCTAACCATTTCCAAAAGGTTAGGTAGGCCGTATTGCTAGAATCACACACGTTGCAAAAGAAACGAAATACTGCAATGCGTAACGATATACTCCTGAACTGTGCAATAGAGAAACAATGCCATACGTAACGCCACAGTCATGTACTTTGCAATAGAAGGAATAATGCAATGCGTATCACCACCAGCATGCCCTATGCAAGGAAGAAACAAAGCAATGCGTCACGCTACAATCATGTACTGTGCACTGAAGAAATAATGCAATGCGCCACGTTATAATCAGGTACTGTGCGATGAAGAAATAATGCAATGCGCCACGCTTACAATCATGTACTCTGCAAGGGAAAATAACGCAGTGCGTAGCGCACCCAGCATGTAGTTCGTCAGGCACGAATAGAGTCAGGCGTCATTCGATAGTTCGTTAGCAGCAATAATGCAAAGTGTAATACGACAGTCTAGGTGTTCCGTTAACAGTTGCCCCCGATATGGATCAATGATGACACAAAAGTACTGCTTCTCACTCCGGCCCCAGTACTGCCCCTCCTTGGGCCAGCACGGGCCTCGATCCGAGCCGAAGCAACAGGCTCACGCAGCTGCCAGGAGCGAGAGAGTGTCCCTCCGAGCCCGCACCCCACCCCAGGTGGTGATCCACGTTACCTGGGGGGGCGCGACCCCACTCTCCTCCCCATCTTCAGCGACTTGGGCCTTGATCCAGAACTCCGTCAATGGGCACGGGGAGCTCGGGCCGGCGACTCCGCTCCTCCAGGACTGCCGGTCCAGGCCGCTATTGTTGCACTCCGAGGGCCCAATGACCTGGCCCTCCTTCCGGCGGTCTCAGTGAACACCAAGACCCGCCCTCAGCACTTGTGGAGACTTACTTCGATTTCGGTGCACACGCTACCCAGGCACTCCTCACCAGCGCCTCTTGTTGCACCGCGACACGCACTCTGCGCGTCCGAGACTCGCCTCTTCTCTGGTGCACACGATGACCAGGCGATCGTCATCACGCCTCAGCTTGCACCTCGACACGCACCCTGCGCGTCCGAGTCTCACCTCTTCTCCCGGTGCACAGAACGACCAGGCGCTCTTCACCAACGCCTTGGCTTGCACCACGACACGCACCCTGCGCGTCTGAGACTCACTTCTTTTCCCGGTGCACACAACGACCAGGCGCTCCTCACCAACGCCTCGGCTTGCACCAAGACACGCACCCTGCGCGTCCGAGTCTCACCTCGTCTCCCGGTGCACACAACGACCAGGCGCTCCTCACCAATGCCTCGGCTTGCACCACGACACGCACCCTGCGCGTCCGAGACTCAGTTTACTCCTGCGTGCCCACGATCACAAGGCACAACTTCTGAGGGTCTCAAGCTGCAAAAGCACGCGCACACCACGTTGCTTGGGACTTCTCCGGAAACTTTTATGTTCCTGTGTTTCCAAACAGGGAGTCAGCTCACCTCGGGCCCTTGGGGTTCAGGATACAGCACAAAGCACAGTCCTGTTCAAGAAGGGGGGGACACTACCCACTGCAATGTCCCTTCAGTCTCTTCCTTAGTAAAAGCTACAAACTGCAGGCCAGCCCCAGATCACGAAGCAAGGGTCAGTCCTATCCAGCAGTCTCTTCAGCAACTTCTTCCTTGGCAGAGGTTCTTCTTGACCACGAAAGAGGTCAAAGCCTTTGCAGACTCGACCTGTCCATTTTGCCATTAAAAATTACACCAAATTCTAGGGGTTTCAGTTCTCTTAGTTATACCCTTTCATGTCTTTGAAGTTCGTTGTGCTCAGGGGTCCCTGACCCCTGCCTAAATCAGTTCTGGGTGTCCCCCTCCCAGTGTCACCTTTCTCCCTTTGATACTGGGGGTCTGGACCCTTAATCACTCAGCAGGAGATGGGTCAATTGTTTTATAGCCGCAACCCAGGCCTCTTCACCTCCCGGGGTTTATCCTCGCATACTCTCCAGATGCAGGTCAGCAAGGTGCCATCTCACCCCCTCCCATCTCAGATCCAGACAGTCAATCCACATTCAGCAGAGACACACAGAAATGCTTAAAGCACAAAACTCAGCCACTTTCTAAAAGAGTGGTTTCTGAACACACAGTGACAAAACCACTTTCATAGAAAGATGTGTTATGACACTGTGAGTTCATACATACTAAACTTCACCTCTCCATTATACACTTATAGGAAACTAGGCTAACAAAACACCATACCCAGCCTCCCCATTCTGTCCTATGGGCAGAATGGCCTTTCACCAGTGAAAACGAAATGGAGTGTTTTTTCACTGTCAGGACATAGCACACACCTCAGTATATGTCCTGCCTTTTACCTACACTGTACCCTGCCCAGGGGTTACCCGGGACCTACCACAGGGGTGCCCACAGTGTACGCAAAAGGGAAAGTAAGGCCTGACAAGTGGTTGCACTTGTCAGGACAACATGCTAACTTAGCAAACTGCGCGCAGGCCCTACACTGAAGGCCTAAGTTCCCTTCTCTGCGCGCCCTTGCATTACTAGCCCTTGCACACACAGTGCACATCACTAGGGACGTTTACTAGTAAGGCAAACATACCAATCATGGCCAACCAATTACCATTGTACTTTACAGAGGGAACCCTTGTACTTTGACACTGATCAGCAGTGGCAAAGTACCCAAAGCATCTAAATTGGCAACTGTATGTCAGGAAAACGGTCTAGGGGGAAAGCAAAAGGTTTAGGGAACTTTAGCCAAAAAGGCCAAGTCCTACAGGAACTCTTACAACATGAACCAGATTTTGGTAATTCATTTCAAGAAAGTCCATTATTTGCTTACACCAGAAGCCAAAATCTTAAAGAACTTCTTGCAGTTAAAAAAAATAGATGTAACATTAATTTTGTAGGCATGAGCAAATGCAGCAATTGCATCCATTGCAATAACCTAATGCAGCAGAATTTCATCACACATCCCAGAACTGGAGAAAAAATCATCCTTAAACATACTTCAGACTGTAATACCACCAACGTGATTTACTGTATCAAATGCCCTTGCAGATTCCTTTACATAGGGAAAACTGAAAGAAAAATTTAAATCAGAATCGGAGAACACAAAAGCATGATCCGGACCAAGAACACCAACTCTAACCTGGTAGTTCACTGGTTGGAACAATGTCACAACATAGCTCCAGTGCGATTTTTAATTCTGGAAAAAGTACAACCTAGAGAGGGTTCAGATCCAAGCCAAATCTTGTCTCAAAAAGAAGTCCTTTGGATTAAAAAATTTAACACAATGATGCCATCGGGTCTCAATGACAAATTAGATTTAACTTGTTTTTTGTAAATAGGCCAACATAGCAATTAGTTTAGGGACATGTCCACCTTGTTATCTTCTTCTTTCACTTCATACAATTAGATTTATACACATTCACCCATTTTCACTATTTGGTCATTTTTATGCATTGTTTATTTACTCACGCATGAGCAGTGAGCATATTTGTTATACTGTATACACAATATGTTGTGGCTCTATGTAGTAACCAAACATTTACACCTTACTTTCATGACCAACCAGATTATACTAAAATACGGTTTATTGCCCTGTGAATTATGGGCGTAATTACAATATTGCACATGTGAAATGATGTTCACTGTCTGCACATAGAGTATGTTGGATTACATTTATTTATATCTCAGTAATTTAATGACACCCACTAAGCATTAGAACTCTGTCTAGTGTATGGTGTTTGTTGAATTTCCCTTTATTCAGTTTGTCATCGCTTCCGATAACATGGAAATGACAGTGGTTGTTTACGGTGTTTTTTCACCATTTGTGATTATGCAACTATCGGTCGGTTGCTTCTCTTACTCTTTTGTGGTACTCCACTCGTTTTTCAGAATAGCACAACACAATTAGTTATATTGTTAACTCTACTCGCTGTGTTCTCAAGAGTTCCGTTTTCATTTCATTATTTTGTCACATTTTATGTTTGATTCACAATTTCCCTCAGCTTTTGTACCCTTTTAATATGGCCGCCAGATTCGTGCAGGCTAACTTCACATTGCTCACCAGGGCGAAGCAATTATAATGTGACGGGTCTCTTTTTGGCGCGTTCACCATCTCGCATATAGTGATAAGACTGCAAGCTAGCGTCTTCCCAAAATCTGGACATCTGTTGATTCACGTCCAAGTTGTTGCCCGAGTGCTGATAAGCCGTATTCAGTTGACATGGATGTTTTTGTCTGTGTTGGAGAATTTGTAGGCACTGATGTACGTGTACATTTTTTGCATATGTTGCAGGTTTTTGTTAAGCTTTACGGTTACTATTTCAGGTACTTTTATGTTCTTACTATTCACAGCGCACTACACCGTTATGTTTCGTGTTAGTTTTAATATACATATTGTGGTGATTTTTCAGGAAGATACAGTCCTTTAGTTCATTATAACTATACCACTCTGTCCTCACTTGGCAGTAAGTATATTACTATATGCACACGAGTTTTGAACACTGGCAGCATGCGCACTGAGCACGTTTTTGTTACGGCACTTTCCTACTGTTCACCGGCTTTCTGGTTTTGTAGAGCAGTGTTATTTTCTACATAGGTGGTCATTATTCTGGAGGCATTGGTACTCAGTCTGTGGGGCTCCACAGCAGGTTGCACTATATGAGCAACAGTTTATAGTCTGTGACCATTGGTTTTTTAGCGATAATCATGGTATGCATGCAAGGCGTTTTGCATGCCTGTTTTAATTTCCGATCCACGTTTTTATTCTCCTGGTAGGGGGTGTCATTAAATAAGGTAGCTGTTTAGCATGTTTCATATAATTCAGTAGCAATGATTTGTTATCTTTGTTTATGTTACAGTGGCCCCTGAAGAAGGGACGAAAGGTCCCGAAATGCATAGGGCATTGTTCTATTGAGTGGAACTCGCATGAAGAAAAATGTATTCCACATTTATGTTTTTGTCGTATTATGTACAAATTGTATTAGAATCATCGATATAATTGGATTGTAACCATTTACTCTTCGAACAAAAGTTTGTTCTGAAAAATAATGAAAATTTTCATGGATATAGTTCTCTTGATTACATTGTTTTTTGTATGAATACAGGGTTACACTGTGTAATTCAGTTGAAATTGTGTAAAGATTGAAAAAAGTTTTTTTAGTAGTGCAAACAGTTAATTTAAGCTACTTTGCTTGATTCTTTTCATACCTATGTTACATGTGGGACGGGCAGCCCATAAATACTGTGTAGCACACATTAGTAGTTCAGCTAGTGAACTGTCATTTTATCAATACTCTTTTTTGACTTTAGCATTTGCGGTGTGCAGCACTTGCATCATTCAAATTTAGCCCATCTGAAGCTGCCAGGGCTATCGGAGATATCGCGCTTCAGTTGAACTTGGTAGATATTTGGAGAGCCAGGTTCCCTGGAGATGGAGGGTTCACGCACTACTCTGCACTTCATGATATACACACTAGAATAGACTATTGGCTAATATCGGAGGCGCTAGTGCCTCGGGTACAGGACTGCAAAGTATTAACTCGCTCCTTTTCTGACCATTCACCCATATTACTAGAGAGCGAAATCCCTCCACGTGGGGCCGCCCCTTTCCTCTGGAGATTTCCTCCTTACTCCCTTCTAGACACAGTATTTAAGGCTGAATTAGCCGCAGCCATTAAAGAATTCTTTGAAACCAATATAGGATCGGTTGAGCACTTTGCCACGGTTTGGGAGGCATTCAAGGTTTTCATAAGGGGGGTTGCCATGAATAAACACTCCGGGGTGCTTCATTCAATCAGAAGCAGACTCGCTCTACTTGAGGTTCGCATGGGAGCACTGGAGAGAGAGGCAATGAGTAGGAACGACCCACAGATCACAGAACAATTGAAAAAAACACTAGAAGAATATCATGAGGAAGCAGACAGAGAGATAAAACACATGGGGAAATACGCATCGGCTAGAACCTATGGCGAGGGCGACAGGCCGGGCTCGGTGCTGGCGGCGATAGCTCACCGTCGGTGTGAGACTGGAGTCGTAACTGACCTGTTCAGAGAGAATGGCAGTTTACTAAAAGAGCAGCCAGACACAGTGAACAGATTCGGCAGATATTACCAAGACTTGTATAGTTCCAAAGTTACTCCAGACGACAATGACATATTGAACTACTTGGAATACATTAAACTACCCTGGCTGACGGATAGCCATAGAGAGTACCTAATGCGGCCCCTAGACTCTGTGGAGATCAGAATGGCGCTTAATTCTGTGCACGATAGGAGTGCCCCAGGACAGGATGGGCTCACGGTGTCCTTTTATAAGGCCTTTAGGGAATTGCTGGTCCCACACTTGAGCACCCTGTTCCAAGAAATGGGAGAATCTGGCATCATGCCCCCTCCATGCGCGAGGCTTTGATCGTCACCATATTGAAACCTGGAAAAGCTCCTCAAGAACGCTCGTCCTACAGACCATTGTTGCTTATAAATTTTGACACCAAAATATTTGCGAAAATATTGGCCAACAGATTGGCCCCCCTCCTTCCTATTATGGTAGGCCCTGAACAGGCGGGCTTTGTGCCGGGCCGCACGTTATCATATAATCTGAGTACAGTTTTTGGGGTCCTACAACATGTTAAACCGGATATTAAGGCGGCAGCAGTGTTTTTAGACGCTGAAAAAGCCTTTGACTCGGTTGAATGGAAATTCATGTTGGCTGTACTGAGGCGCATTGGAGTCTGAGACATATTCCTTAAACAGATCTCAGTACTCTATAACACACCCACAGCTCGAGTGCACTTAGGATATGCTGTCACCCCCCCTTCCGGATATCTTGAGGCACGAGACAGGGGTGCCCTTTGTCCCCCCTGCTGTACGCTGTGGCAGCGGAGCCCTTGCTGTGCGCACTTCGTGAGTATCATAGTAATAGGGGCATACGTTTCCCCAACTACAATCTTTGTTTCTGCTTATGCGGATGATATGCTACTATATATACGGAAGCCTGACTCTAATCTACTCCCAATAATACGAGAGGAACTCAGATTTGGCGGCATCTCAGGACTTAAAATTAACTGGGATAAATCTATAATTTTTCCCTCACCCGGTCACAGTGCAGACAGCTTTAGAGTTTCCTCTTCAATGGTCAACAGATCCGGTGAGATATTTGGGGATACGGGTCCACTCTGATGCGGAACAAGTTCTTAGGACTAATTATGGTAGAGCAATTACCAAGCTGGAAGAGGACATAGAAAGGTTGATCCGTCTCCCTCTTTCATTGGTGGGTCGTATATCTTTGATGAAAATGATTGTTCTTCCCAGATTTCATTTTTTTTTCGTTAACATCCCTATGGTTGTCCCACTAAACAATCTTCAAAACACTGCGGGCCTTAATGTGTAAATTGGCATGGGCTGGTAGAAATCCGCGAGTCAAACTGGATATTCTT
Source organism: Calotriton arnoldi (assembly GCA_963921515.1). NCBI lineage: Eukaryota > Metazoa > Chordata > Amphibia > Caudata > Salamandridae > Calotriton > Calotriton arnoldi. Next base: position 315,250 of record CAWUFW010011732.1, read on the forward strand.
ACTATGCCCTACTCTATGGGGGGACTGGGTGCGCCGGATCTGGAACTGTACTATAGAGTGGCGCAAAGCTCACATGCTTACAGCTGGATTCAAGGTCCGCATAATCTGCCCCACCTCCACATAGAGAAGGTAGCTGTATGCCCTGACCCACTTCCGCGTTGTCTGTCTCAAACACCTATTAGACGGTGCAGCGTGCTCGATTCGGTTAACTCTACTGTGCACGCTTGGCATAACTTACTTAAAAAACAGGCCGGCGCTCTACTATATACCCCCCTTATGCCCATGGAATGGTGCCATTGGCTTTGCATGAGCTCCGAAAGAGGCGCACTCCGGTCGCTGAGAGCCCTGCGGATTCTCACGATGGGAGACTTCTTCAAGGAGGGAAAAGTGTGTACGTGGGAGGAGGCAGCAGAGGGTGCACACAGCCTTACCCCTCTCACACAATTTCACTACTTTAGAATCCACCATGCATTGCGAGCGCTGCGCGGGGATAAGCTACTAGAGCCTCCGAAGCTACCCGCCCTTTCGCTATTACTGCGTGCAGAATCCCCAATCAAGCTAGTCTCGAAAATGTATGCCATGTCGCAGGCCTCTCATCACACACAATACACCAAGGCTAGGATAGAGTGGCAAAACAAAATTGGGGTGGCACTGACAGATGTCATATGGGGCTTCTGTTGTGAAGCTACGCAAAAGATCTCACTTAATGGAAGTCACAGACTGATCCATTTCAAATATCTCAACAGAGTATACTATACTCCTAAGAGATTATTCCGATATGGTCTCAGGGACACTGACTGCTGTGAACGCTGTGGGGAGACGGAGGCAGGTTTTTTACATGTGGCATGGTTGTGCCCAACAGTAGCTGATTTTTGGAAGAAAATATTTTTCACACTAAATGCGATCACAGATCAATCCCTCTCTCCAGACCCCCTACTGGCACTTTTGGGATACACGAAGCCTCTTAAGAAGGATGTTAAGGAAACTAGTCTCTATGGGTTTATTACAGGCTAAATGCAGGATTGCGATGCGTTTGTTGCGTGGTCCCATACCCACTGTAATGGAATGGGAACAGGATATGCTCTACAGCAATACTCAATCAGATGTATATAGTGAGCTGCTGCCCCCCCCCAGAGTAGACCAAAAGGTTTTTGGGGTCTATATACGCAATATCTAGTGGCAAAACATGCTGGAAACACAGATGACGATTGATAGACCGATATGATGATGGAGTACCAGAGTATTTTTTTGTAGTATAATTACTGCATCAGGTTGGTCACGCCAGGTGTGCACTAAATATGGTAGCTGGATGTACCTAGGTTAGCAGATTACATAGTCTGCAATATTGGTATGTTAGCTGGTAATGTCCTACCTAGGACACCTTAGAGCGCTGAATCACCACCACTGTGAAATGTGTTAGCAGCTACTGTCGGTTAATTGGCTGACATATGTGTTGCTCATCATGTACCGTGAATTGTTGTGAACTGTCTTATGAAAACTAATAATATAATTAAAAAAAACTTGCTAATCCTGTTGCACCTAAATGCTTATTCTGTAAGTATTACAAAACGAAAAAATTAAACATGCTAAAAAAACTGTGGATTTCCAGTTTTTACCCCTATTGTCTTTGCTGCTATTTTTCCTCATACAGGCAATCGCTGTTGTCCTTTCTAGGTTTGCCTACAGACTGTCTGAGGGATCTTGGGTTATGAAAAGAAAATGTTCCATGCATGGTATTCAGGCATGTTCTCCTGCCCTTCAAGGCTAACTTCATTTTAAACTGGTATCCTGACTTTTCATTTTAGTGCTGGTGACTCATGAATCTATGCCAATAAAAAGGTCAAAGACCTGCCTGCGATTTGAAGGGGTTCTCCAAGCATCTTAGAGAAAGTGGACTACTGCCCTGTTCAGCAATCATCACTGTAACATTGTACCTTTTTAATGAGGTGTAGTATGACCAGACATTTGTATCCGTGTCAGTGAGAGCTTCATCTACTAACCACTCTTGTGCAACATTCTACTGTTACATGAAACCCATAAGTTTGCACTGACATTCTGTGTGCCTGTCAAGTGAGTGTGTGTGTGTGTAGAGTGAGCTTGTGATATATGTATGGTAGTAGGACCATATATGTGTGTGTTTCTTAGTAATGAAACTAGGGGGATCCAGCTTGGATGCCCGTTTCTAAGCATGGCATGAAAAAGAGGATATGAAGAATAGCATCCCCAGATAGTGGAGGTGTGTTGCCTGGATTCCTGTCACTGCAAAGTGGTGACCAAGACACTGATGTAAGACGGATGGAGACAGGCCTACCATTAGAAATTCCATGAAAACTTTATTAGCAATGGGCTGCTGATTGGTTCTTTCTGAGCACTATAAATACACAAAGAACCCACGGGTCCGGAGAAGCAATCAAGTAAGAAATGTAAACCAGAAAGACAATGTCAATTAAAAATGGTGGTGGGAATATCCCTTTTAAAGGACAACTCCCCTCACACACCCGGGGGTGTCATGCTTCATCATAGGGGTGCCTCCTCATGTCGGGACCTAGTCACGGCACGGGCTACAACCCCCTCTCTACGAGGAGGGAGCTCAGGGATGTTTTAATTTGTTAGCACATGGGTTATCCTAAAAACCCTATGTTTGCGTGGTGTGTGGGCAAATAAAGTGCAGTGCGAAAAGTGTGAGTGGATTAAAACTGCCTACAGGGTTAGCAATAGACTTTATTAGGCTACCCTCTGACAGGATTAAAATACTGTGAACAAGCCTATCAAGATTTGTAAGAGGCTTCGTAAGCTAGATCGACATGTTTCAGCCACAATGACCTATTTAAGTATCTTGGCTTTCTTCAGGATCTTAGTGAGCAGCTACTGCTAAATGAAAAATACTAATATTGTCAAAACAATCATAAACGTCAATGTGTTTATACTGAACCAGATCATTGCATGTTCAATCTGGTCCATCAATTGAATCTGTAATAAAGACAGGTAGAGACATTGTGTTGGATATCTGGCCACAAAAATTCTAGAATGCATTAGCCTTAAGCCCAATGTGGCCAGGCAAAAAACACTATTATAAGTTAATATATAGTGATGTTTGTGGCACTTACCTAATTAGTATAAAAAGTTGCCACAACTGTCCGGTGCTAATTTAGCAAGTGGTACAGGCGCCAACCTGTAAAGGAGAAGGATGGCGGTTTAAAATCAAAATAGGAAAAAGGAGGAAAAACAAGGAAAAAGCAGGGTAGCAACCGCTGCTATACTCGTAAAATCACTGGAAAAAAGGAGTGATAAGTTCTCCAGGATATAGATGAATCGAAGAAAACATCTAGGTTATAGTACAGTGTTTAGACGTTGGCGCAGGGTAACCTCCGAGCCAAAACTCAGTGAACCCTTAACACTGTATCGAGGCAATCAGGTCAGAAAAGCAGCCATACTGAAAGACTACCAATGCGTCAAACTCGCACCCCAGCAACCAGCAAGGGAAGGTGGGGGAGAAGGGAAAAAGAATAACTTGGTACACATCATGAGCGATAATACGCTCGGGACCAGGATGTATATATTAGCAAAGCAAGGGGAGGGGGCCCATAGTGAAATAAGAAAAGGGGCCGCTTAAGACATAACGTCAATAAGCTGATCCTGTACTCAATCAGGAAAAAGGTACGCCTCAGGTGCGTGTTATCTAAGTGGAATCTATCGTTCCGGACATATCCCAGAGATCGTATATCTATAGGACAAACTCACTAATCACTCGAAAAATAAGGGCAGACAGCAAGTTTGTCACTGGCAATAGCAATACCCAAGGAGCTAGCAAGAGCTCAAGACGGAGCGAAAAGGAGTCAAACTTACCGCTCTGATGGAGCGTTTCTCTCTCATGGCGTCTGTCCTACCGGCAGGGAAATGTGCCGGAAGAGGAACACTCATAATGTAGTGTCAGGCGCTCGGGAGAAGGGAATTGTAGTTTAGTCACCAAGGTTCATGGGAAATGTAGTTTTAAATGCCCAACAACAAAGGGAGGGAGTTGTAGTTTTATCACCAAGGGTACTGGGAATTGTAGTTTCTTTCGACAAAAAAACGCTCGGTTTTAAATTATAATTTAATCGCCAATAATCATGGGGAATGTGATCTCATAACTGTTCAGGCGAACCATAACTTAGTATACTGCTCAGAGGGATGCTGTAAATACTGCACCCATTAGCACAGAGATCGAAAATGCAGATCAAGAATGCACACATTATTAAAAACTATTACTGGACTCAGCAAAGGAGCCAGGAAATGTGTGTCTCATCAGTGACACTCAACCACCGATCTTTATCAAAAGAAGGCTCTCCTTAAATAGGGGGTGATTATATGGATTCCAATTATCTAGCAGTAAATGTGACAACCCAGATATATATATTCCAACAATGGCACTACCGATCTTACAGATAGAGAACTCCCCTTACGTAGGGGTGGGTTACAATTATCTTACAGGGGGTAAAGTCAACCAAATGGACAAGACCTGGGTTTATGTTAATGAAAGCCAAGAAATATCATCATTCAATCCAGATTTGGAAGTACCCAACCTAAAAACCCAGCGTTGCTCAATGCGCAGAAGCTTCAATGATAGATTCGGTGTGGTGGCTGTTAAGTTGGGTTTATCTAGAACCACCCAGGTTAAAGAGTCAGCCTGGTACTGCATGTCGAGACAGTGTTTAGTCAGCCGTGTGTTTTGTTTTGCACATCTAATGGTACTCTTATGTTCCTGTATGCGAATACGCACTTTACGTGTGGTCATCCCAACGTACCTCAGATTGCAAGGGCACGTAATTAAGTAAATGACCCGTTCGCTATTACAGTTAGTGTGGTATTTGAGTACCCACGGTCTATCAGTACCTATGTCGACATTTTTAGTTGGTCGTGTTTGACCACACACTGAGCATGAACCACAGGGATAGTGGCCCTGTACCAGTGGTAATTGCCACAGTGTGTTTGGTTGTGATCTTATCTTTGGTGGTGGTCTTGTGTGCACTAGAGTATCTTTTAAGTTGGAACTTCTCTTAAAGGCAAACAAGGGTTTCTCTAATGTATGCTCGCCCTTATTAAGGATCTTCCAGTTAGACAGAATGGACTTTTTAACTCTGGTGGAAAAGGTACTGAAGGTATTAACACATACCAGTTTTGTCTGAATTGGTTTATTGGGTGCAATATCTAATAAAGCATCTCTGTTGTTGTTAAGGGCACGTTTAAATGACCTTCTGACTAGAGCTTTAGGATATTGTCGATCAAGAAGATTGTCTCTAAGTGTCTGTGCATGTTCTTTGTATTTCTCTATGTTTGAACAATTACGTCTCAGCCTTAAAAATTGTCCAAACGGGAGATTATCCCGAAGTGATTTGGGATGGTAGCTCCCATAATGAAGCAATGCATTGCGTGCCATAGGTTTGGTAAAGAGCTCAGTTTCCAAATGCCCACCTTCAGGAAAAATAGAGAGGTCTAAAAACGACAATTCGTTTTTACTGTATTCGCATGTGAAATTCAAAAATCACTGCGAGTATTAAGCCAAGAGTGAAAGGTCTTAATAGTGGCTTCATCTCCTCTCCAGATTACAAAGATATCATCAATGTATCTCTTCCATACATGGATGTTAGCAAAAAAGGGATTGTCGGAGGAGAGGACAGTATTTTGCTCAAATGTATGCATGAACAGATTGGCTAAACTCGGCGCGAAGGTACTCCCCATGGAAGTTCCGGACACCTGGAGATACAGTTGGGTTTCAAACAAGAAGAAGTTCTCCTTCATGGCCATAGTGGCACATTTCATAATGAATGATAGAGGTGTAATGGTGTCCGGAACATTGATAGTCAGTAGATGTTCAATGGTGGCCAAGGTCTGATCCTGGGGAATACAGGTGTAGAGTGATTCCACATCGAATGACACAAGATAATCCGTCTCAGGGTCAAATGTAACCTCTCTAAGAAGTCTTAGGACGTCCTTTGTGTCTTGTAAGAAAGTAGGCATAGTTCGAACTAATGGACGTAGAAAAAGTCAACGAACTGGGACAAAGGTTCCAGTATAGAGCCAATGCCGGAGATGATAGGTCTACCAGGAGGTGGTCTCTGGGGTTTATGTATTTTCGGTAAAATATAGAAATACGGAATGACTGGTTCCTTAGTGAGCAAAAATTCTGCTTCTTTATGTGTAATCCATCCGTTATCAGCAGCCTCTTTAGTCATAGAGGATATTGTTTCTGCGAGCCTTTCTGTAGGATCTTGGTGTAACTGACGGTAGGACGTCTGTACATTCAACTGGCGCAAACATTCTGATCTGTAAGCGGTGGTGTCCATAAGCACAATGGCACCACCTTTGTCTGCCGGTTTTATAGTGATGGTATCGTCCGCCTTTAGAAGGGTCAGGGCCTGTTGTTCCCATTTCGGAATGTTCTGAAAGGTCCGGGAGGTACCCAATGTAATCTGATCCAAATCTTTCAGGACAGCTTTTTCAAACGTAACTACTTCTGTAGGTACTAGCCCAGTCGGTGGATTAAAAGTTGATTTTGGACGGAGATTAGTATTGTTGATTGCTTCAGCGTTATCCACAACGCTCTTATCAGCAAAGAAAAAGTGAAGCCTCACTTTTCTAAAGAATTGATGAATCTCTTGCTGTAGTCTGAAGGCATCACCATTATTAGTGGGGACAAAGCCCAGACCTCGTTCCAGAACGGTAGTTTCATCTTTTGACAGTGCTCGTTTGCTTAGATTCACTACCAGGCTTACTCCCTGCTTGGGCCTGCTTGTTGTCCTGTCTTGCTCCTCGTAGCTGGTGGAGAGCGCGGAGGGCTCCAGTGGACCTGTTGTTGGGTTCTTCTCTTTCCTCGAGAGCGGCCACGGCCTTGCCCTAAAAAAGGCTGGATATAGTTCTGTTGTGGAGGGAAAGTCATCATGGGTCCTTGTGGTCCAGGACCAAACGCTGGAAACGGTGGATAACCCCATTGGGTAGGTGGCCACCATTGGTTTTGTTGGGGTCTGCCTCTAGGTCCATGCCAATATTTATTCCCTTGATTGTAAGGTTTTTGGCGTGTGGTGTTAGAACCATTGTCAGAGTCGCCTGAGCTCTCTCCTTCATCCGAAGTTGAGTAGTTAGATCCATAGCGTCGACCGCTCTTGTTGAAAACCGGTGGTTTATATGAATCATTTGTATAAGGGTAGACTTTCTCTAGGGCAAATTTGGCTAGATCTTTCTTAAATTTAGTAATCTTGCTTGTGAGAAGAGATTCTTTATAGTCCTTAGTTGTTTTGTTCGTTTCATCCAAATTTTTCCTGAATATTGTGGCACTAACTATGCTCTTAATTTCTGATTCTAGAATCTGGATCTCAATCAAGATGGTATCAGCCACTTTTTTGGCAGTGCTAATGATTAAAATAAGCCAGTCCCTCGTACATCGCCATGCGATAAGGGACCAGTCTTTCAGAAAGATTTTGTTATCCAGAAAAAGTCTAGGAGCATTTGAAACTATCAGACCAGTTGGAGCGCAGTTCCCCTTAGATACTCAGTCAGGATAGAGCCATGTGTGGTTGTTCTTATATATAATCGTTTAAGATTCTGTAATTTGCCCCAGTCATCCGATGTCGTGATCATTTGGGTTACAGGGTTATCTAGGATACTGGGCGTTGTCAGAATGTCCAACACTAGTGCATCGTCAAAGGTAAGTCCAGTGCGTTCAGCCATGTTTTCCGAAGTGTTATGCAAATGTTACTCCGAAGAGAAGAAAAAAGGAAACGAGGGGAGAGAAGAAAAGGAACAATGCCCGCAGCTGAACCGCTGCTCAAATAGTCTCACACATAAGGGGGCAGGAGGAGGTTTAAGGACCAGCGTGGGTACACTCCCCACTCTTAATCATAAATACACAAAGAACCCACGGGTCCGGAGAAGCAATCAAGTAAGAAATGTAAACCAGAAAGACAATGTCAATTAAAAATGGTGGTGGGAATATCCCTTTTAAAGGACAACTCCCCTCACACACCCGGGGGTGTCATGCTTCATCATAGGGGTGCCTCCTCGTGTCGGGACCTAGTCACGGCACGGGCTACAACCCCTTCTCTACGAGGAGGGAGCTCAGGGATGTTTTAATTTGTTAGCACATGGGTTATCCTAAAAACCCTATGTGAGCGTGGTGTGTGGGCAAATAAAGTGCAGTGCGAAAAGTGTGAGTGGATTAAAACTGCCTACAGGGTTAGCAATAGACTTTATTAGGCTACCCTCTGACAGGATTAAAATACTGTGAACAAGCCTATCAAGATTTGTAAGAGGCTTCGTAAGCTAGATCGACATGTTTCAGCCACAATGACCTATTTAAGTATCTTGGCTTTCTTCAGGATCTTAGTGAGCAGCTACTGCTAAATGAAAAATACTAATATTGTCAAAACAATCATAAACGTCAATGTGTTTATACTGAACCAGATCATTGCATGTTCAATCTGGTCCATCAATTGAATCTGTAATAAAGACAGGTAGAGACATTGTGTTGGATATCTGGCCACAAAAATTCTAGAATGCATTAGCCTTAAGCCCAATGTGGCCAGGCAAAAAACACTATTATAAGTTAATATATAGTGATGTTTGTGGCACTTACCTAATTAGTATAAAAAGTTGCCACAACTGTCCGGTGCTAATTTAGCAAGTGGTACAGGCGCCAACCTGTAAAGGAGAAGGATGGCGGTTTAAAATCAAAATAGAAAAAAGGAGGAAAAACAAGGAAAAAGCAGGGTAGCAACCGCTGCTATACTCGTAAAATCACTGGAAAAAAGGGAGTGATAAGTTCTCCAGGATATAGATGAATCGAAGAAAACATCTAGGTTATAGTACAGTGTTTAGACGTTGGCGCAGGGTAACCTCCGAGCCAAAACTCAGTGAACCCTTAACACTGTATCGAGGCAATCAGGTCAGAAAAGCAGCCATACTGAAAGACTACCAATGCGTCAAACTCGCACCCCAGCAACCAGCAAGGGAAGGTGGGGGAGAAGGGAAAAAGAATAACTTGGTACACATCATGAGCGATAATACGCTCGGGACCAGGATGTATATATTAGCAAAGCAAGGGGAGGGGGCCCATAGTGAAATAAGAAAAGGGGCCGCTTAAGAAATAACGTCAATAAGCTGATCCTGTACTCAATCAGGAAAAAGGTACGCCTCAGGTGCGTGTTATCTAAGTGGAATCTATCGTTCCGGACATATCCCAGAGATCGTATATCTATAGGACAAACTCACTAATCACTCGAAAAATAAGGGCAGACAGCAAGTTTGTCACTGGCAATAGCAATACCCAAGGAGCTAGCAAGAGCTCAAGACGGAGCGAAAAGGAGTCAAACTTACCGCTCTGATGGAGCGTTTCTCTCTCATGGCGTCTGTCCTACCGGCAGGGAAATGTGCCGGAAGAGGAACACTCATAATGTAGTGTCAGGCGCTCGGGAGAAGGGAATTGTAGTTTAGTCACCAAGGTTCATGGGAAATGTAGTTTTAAATGCCCAACAACAAAGGGAGGGAGTTGTAGTTTTATCACCAAGGGTACTGGGAATTGTAGTTTCTTTCGACAAAAAACGCTCGATTTTAAATTATAATTTAATCGCCAATAATCATGGGGAATGTGATCTCATAACTGTTCAGGCGAACCATAACTTAGTATACTGCTCAGAGGGATGCTGTAAATACTGCACCCATTAGCACAGAGATCGAAAATGCAGATCAAGAATGCACACATTATTAAAAACTATTACTGGACTCAGCAAAGGAGCCAGGAAATGTGTGTCTCATCAGTGACACTCAACCACCGATCTTTATCAAAAGAAGGCTCTCCTTAAATAGGGGGTGATTATATGGATTCCAATTATCTAGCAGTAAATGTGACAACCCAGATATATATATTCCAACAATGGCACTACCGATCTTACAGATAGAGAACTCCCCTTACGTAGGGGTGGGTTACAATTATCTTACAGGGGGTAAAGTCAACCAAATGGACAAGACCTGGGTTTATGTTAATGAAAGCCAAGAAATATCATCATTCAATCCAGATTTGGAAGTACCCAACCTAAAAACCCAGCGTTGCTCAATGCGCAGAAGCTTCAATGATAGATTCGGTGTGGTGGCTGTTAAGTTGGGTTTATCTAGAACCACCCAGGTTAAAGAGTCAGCCTGGTGCTGCATGTCGAGACAGTGTTTAGTCAGCCGTGTGTTTTGTTTTGCACATCTAATGGTACTCTTATGTTCCTGTATGCGAATACGCACTTTACGTGTGGTCATCCCAACGTACCTCAGATTGCAAGGGCACGTAATTAAGTAAATGACCCGTTCGCTATTACAGTTAGTGTGGTATTTGAGTACCCACGGTCTATCAGTACCTATGTCGACATTTTTAGTTGGTCGTGTTTGACCACACACTGAGCATGAACCACAGGGATAGTGGCCCTGTACCGGTGGTAATTGCCACAGTGTGTTTGGTTGTGATCTTATCTTTGGTGGTGGTCTTGTGTGCACTAGAGTATCTTTTAAGTTGGAACTTCTCTTAAAGGCAAACAAGGGTTTCTCTAATGTATGCTCGCCCTTATTAAGGATCTTCCAGTTAGACAGAATGGACTTTTTAACTCTGGTGGAAAAGGTACTGAAGGTATTAACACATACCAGTTTTGTCTGAATTGGTTTATTGGGTGCAATATCTAATAAAGCATCTCTGTTGTTGTTAAGGGCACGTTTAAATGACCTTCTGACTAGAGCTTTAGGATATTGTCGATCAAGAAGATTGTCTCTAAGTGTCTGTGCATGTTCTTTGTATTTCTCTATGTTTGAACAATTACGTCTCAGCCTTAAAAATTGTCCAAACGGGAGATTATCCCGAAGTGATTTGGGATGGTAGCTCCCATAATGAAGCAATGCATTGCGTGCCATAGGTTTGGTAAAGAGCTCAGTTTCCAAATGCCCACCTTCAGGAAAAATAGAGAGGTCTAAAAACGACAATTCGTTTTTACTGTATTCGCATGTGAAATTCAAAAAATCACTGCGAGTATTAAGCCAAGAGTGAAAGGTCTTAATAGTGGCTTCATCTCCTCTCCAGATTACAAAGATATCATCAATGTATCTCTTCCATACATGGATGTTAGCAAAAAAGGGATTGTCGGAGGAGAGGACAGTATTTTGCTCAAATGTATGCATGAACAGATTGGCTAAACTCGGCGCGAAGGTACTCCCCATGGAAGTTCCGGACACCTGGAGATACAGTTGGGTTTCAAACAAGAAGAAGTTCTCCTTCATGGCCATAGTGGCACATTTCATAATGAATGATAGAGGTGTAATGGTGTCCGGAACATTGATAGTCAGTAGATGTTCAATGGTGGCCAAGGTCTGATCCTGGGGAATACAGGTGTAGAGTGATTCCACATCGAATGACACAAGATAATCCGTCTCAGGGTCAAATGTAACCTCTCTAAGAAGTCTTAGGACGTCCTTTGTGTCTTGTAAGAAAGTAGGCATAGTTCGAACTAATGGACGTAGAAAAAGTCAACGAACTGGGACAAAGGTTCCAGTATAGAGCCAATGCCGGAGATGATAGGTCTACCAGGAGGTGGTCTCTGGGGTTTATGTATTTTCGGTAAAATATAGAAATACGGAATGACTGGTTCCTTAGTGAGCAAAAATTCTGCTTCTTTATGTGTAATCCATCCGTTATCAGCAGCCTCTTTAGTCATAGAGGATATTGTTTCTGCGAGCCTTTCTGTAGGATCTTGGTGTAACTGACGGTAGGACGTCTGTACATTCAACTGGCGCAAACATTCTGATCTGTAAGCGGTGGTGTCCATAAGCACAATGGCACCACCTTTGTCTGCCGGTTTTATAGTGATGGTATCGTCCGCCTTTAGAAGGGTCAGGGCCTGTTGTTCCCATTTCGGAATGTTCTGAAAGGTCCGGGAGGTACCCAATGTAATCTGATCCAAATCTTTCAGGACAGCTTTTTCAAACGTAACTACTTCTGTAGGTACTAGCCCAGTCGGTGGATTAAAAGTTGATTTTGGACGGAGATTAGTATTGTTGATTGCTTCAGCGTTATCCACAACGCTCTTATCAGCAAAGAAAAAGTGAAGCCTCACTTTTCTAAAGAATTGATGAATCTCTTGCTGTAGTCTGAAGGCATCACCATTATTAGTGGGGACAAAGCCCAGACCTCGTTCCAGAACGGTAGTTTCATCTTTTGACAGTGCTCGTTTGCTTAGATTCACTACCAGGCTTACTCCCTGCTTGGGCCTGCTTGTTGTCCTGTCTTGCTCCTCGTAGCTGGTGGAGAGCGCGGAGGGCTCCAGTGGACCTGTTGTTGGGTTCTTCTCTTTCCTCGAGAGCGGCCACGGCCTTGCCCTAAAAAAGGCTGGATATAGTTCTGTTGTGGAGGGAAAGTCATCATGGGTCCTTGTGGTCCAGGACCAAACGCTGGAAACGGTGGATAACCCCATTGGGTAGGTGGCCACCATTGGTTTTGTTGGGGTCTGCCTCTAGGTCCATGCCAATATTTATTCCCTTGATTGTAAGGTTTTTGGCGTGTGGTGTTAGAACCATTGTCAGAGTCGCCTGAGCTCTCTCCTTCATCCGAAGTTGAGTAGTTAGATCCATAGCGTCGACCGCTCTTGTTGAAAACCGGTGGTTTATATGAATCATTTGTATAAGGGTAGACTTTCTCTAGGGCAAATTTGGCTAGATCTTTCTTAAATTTAGTAATCTTGCTTGTGAGAAGAGATTCTTTATAGTCCTTAGTTGTTTTGTTCGTTTCATCCAAATTTTTCCTGAATATTGTGGCACTAACTATGCTCTTAATTTCTGATTCTAGAATCTGGATCTCAATCAAGATGGTATCAGCCACTTTTTTGGCAGTGCTAATGATTAAAATAAGCCAGTCCCTCGTACATCGCCATGCGATAAGGGACCAGTCTTTCAGAAAGATTTTGTTATCCAGAAAAAGTCTAGGAGCATTTGAAACTATCAGACCAGTTGGAGCGCAGTTCCCCCTTAGATACTCAGTCAGGATAGAGCCATGTGTGGTTGTTCTTATATATAATCGTTTAAGATTCTGTAATTTGCCCCAGTCATCCGATGTCGTGATCATTTGGGTTACAGGGTTATCTAGGATACTGGGCGTTGTCAGAATGTCCAACACTAGTGCATCGTCAAAGGTAAGTCCAGTGCGTTCAGCCATGTTTTCCGAAGTGTTATGCAAATGTTAGTCCGAAGAGAAGAAAAAAGGAAACGAGGGGAGAGAAGAAAAGGAACAATGCCCGCAGCTGAACCGCTGCTCAAATAGTCTCACACATAAGGGGGCAGGAGGAGGTTTAAGGACCAGCGTGGGTACACTCCCCACTCTTAATCATAAATACACAAAGAACCCACGGGTCCGGAGAAGCAATCAAGTAAGAAATGTAAACCAGAAAGACAATGTCAATTAAAAATGGTGGTGGGAATATCCCTTTTAAAGGACAACTCCCCTCACACACCCGGGGGTGTCATGCTTCATCATAGGGGTGCCTCCTCGTGTCGGGACCTAGTCACGGCACGGGCTACAACCCCCTCTCTACGAGGAGGGAGCTCAGGGATGTTTTAATTTGTTAGCACATGGGTTATCCTAAAAACCCTATGTGAGCGTGGTGTGTGGGCAAATAAAGTGCAGTGCGAAAAGTGTGAGTGGATTAAAACTGCCTACAGGGTTAGCAATAGACTTTATTAGGCTACCCTCTGACAGGATTAAAATACTGTGAACAAGCCTATCAAGATTTGTAAGAGGCTTCGTAAGCTAGATCGACATGTTTCAGCCACAATGACCTATTTAAGTATCTTGGCTTTCTTCAGGATCTTAGTGAGCAGCTACTGCTAAATGAAAAATACTAATATTGTCAAAACAATCATAAACGTCAATGTGTTTATACTGAACCAGATCATTGCATGTTCAATCTGGTCCATCAATTGAATCTGTAATAAAGACAGGTAGAGACATTGTGTTGGATATCTGGCCACAAAAATTCTAGAATGCATTAGCCTTAAGCCCAATGTGGCCAGGCAAAAAACACTATTATAAGTTAATATATAGTGATGTTTGTGGCACTTACCTAATTAGTATAAAAAGTTGCCACAACTGTCCGGTGCTAATTTAGCAAGTGGTACAGGCGCCAACCTGTAAAGGAGAAGGATGGCGGTTTAAAATCAAAATAGAAAAAAGGAGGAAAAACAAGGAAAAAGCAGGGTAGCAACCGCTGCTATACTCGTAAAATCACTGGAAACAAAGGAGTGATAAGTTCTCCAGGATATAGATGAATCGAAGAAAACATCTAGGTTATAGTACAGTGTTTAGACGTTGGCGCAGGGTAACCTCCGAGCCAAAACTCAGTGAACCCTTAACACTGTATCGAGGCAATCAGGTCAGAAAAGCAGCCATACTGAAAGACTACCAATGCGTCAAACTCGCACCCCAGCAACCAGCAAGGGAAGGTGGGGGAGAAGGGAAAAAGAATAACTTGGTACACATCATGAGCGATAATACGCTCGGGACCAGGATGTATATATTAGCAAAGCAAGGGGAGGGGGCCCATAGTGAAATAAGAAAAGGGGCCGCTTAAGACATAACGTCAATAAGCTGATCCTGTACTCAATCAGGAAAAAGGTACGCCTCAGGTGCGTGTTATCTAAGTGGAATCTATCGTTCCGGACATATCCCAGAGATCGTATATCTATAGGACAAACTCACTAATCACTCGAAAAATAAGGGCAGACAGCAAGTTTGTCACTGGCAATAGCAATACCCAAGGAGCTAGCAAGAGCTCAAGACGGAGCGAAAAGGAGTCAAACTTACCGCTCTGATGGAGCGTTTCTCTCTCATGGCGTCTGTCCTACCGGCAGGGAAATGTGCCGGAAGAGGAACACTCATAATGTAGTGTCAGGCGCTCGGGAGAAGGGAATTGTAGTTTAGTCACCAAGGTTCATGGGAAATGTAGTTTTAAATGCCCAACAACAAAGGGAGGGAGTTGTAGTTTTATCACCAAGGGTACTGGGAATTGTAGTTTCTTTCGACAAAAAACGCTCGATTTTAAATTATAATTTAATCGCCAATAATCATGGGGAATGTGATCTCATAACTGTTCAGGCGAACCATAACTTAGTATACTGCTCAGAGGGATGCTGTAAATACTGCACCCATTAGCACAGAGATCGAAAATGCAGATCAAGAATGCACACATTATTAAAAACTATTACTGGACTCAGCAAAGGAGCCAGGAAATGTGTGTCTCATCAGTGACACTCAACCACCGATCTTTATCAAAAGAAGGCTCTCCTTAAATAGGGGGTGATTATATGGATTCCAATTATCTAGCAGTAAATGTGACAACCCAGATATATATATTCCAACAATGGCACTACCGATCTTACAGATAGAGAACTCCCCTTACGTAGGGGTGGGTTACAATTATCTTACAGGGGGTAAAGTCAACCAAATGGACAAGACCTGGGTTTATGTTAATGAAAGCCAAGAAATATCATCATTCAATCCAGATTTGGAAGTACCCAACCTAAAAACCCAGCGTTGCTCAATGCGCAGAAGCTTCAATGATAGATTCGGTGTGGTGGCTGTTAAGTTGGGTTTATCTAGAACCACCCAGGTTAAAGAGTCAGCCTGGTGCTGCATGTCGAGACAGTGTTTAGTCAGCCGTGTGTTTTGTTTTGCACATCTAATGGTACTCTTATGTTCCTGTATGCGAATACGCACTTTACGTGTGGTCATCCCAACGTACCTCAGATTGCAAGGGCACGTAATTAAGTAAATGACCCGTTCGCTATTACAGTTAGTGTGGTATTTGAGTACCCACGGTCTATCAGTACCTATGTCGACATTTTTAGTTGGTCGTGTTTGACCACACACTGAGCATGAACCACAGGGATAGTGGCCCTGTACCGGTGGTAATTGCCACAGTGTGTTTGGTTGTGATCTTATCTTTGGTGGTGGTCTTGTGTGCACTAGAGTATCTTTTAAGTTGGAACTTCTCTTAAAGGCAAACAAGGGTTTCTCTAATGTATGCTCGCCCTTATTAAGGATCTTCCAGTTAGACAGAATGGACTTTTTAACTCTGGTGGAAAAGGTACTGAAGGTATTAACACATACCAGTTTTGTCTGAATTGGTTTATTGGGTGCAATATCTAATAAAGCATCTCTGTTGTTGTTAAGGGCACGTTTAAATGACCTTCTGACT
Organism: Calotriton arnoldi; assembly: GCA_963921515.1. Taxonomy (NCBI): domain Eukaryota; kingdom Metazoa; phylum Chordata; class Amphibia; order Caudata; family Salamandridae; genus Calotriton; species Calotriton arnoldi. The sequence continues at coordinate 331,494 of CAWUFW010011732.1, forward strand.
AGAGCTTTAGGATATTGTCGATCAAGAAGATTGTCTCTAAGTGTCTGTGCATGTTCTTTGTATTTCTCTATGTTTGAACAATTACGTCTCAGCCTTAAAAATTGTCCAAACGGGAGATTATCCCGAAGTGATTTGGGATGGTAGCTCCCATAATGAAGCAATGCATTGCGTGCCATAGGTTTGGTAAAGAGCTCAGTTTCCAAATGCCCACCTTCAGGAAAAATAGAGAGGTCTAAAAACGACAATTCGTTTTTACTGTATTCGCATGTGAAATTCAAAAAATCACTGCGAGTATTAAGCCAAGAGTGAAAGGTCTTAATAGTGGCTTCATCTCCTCTCCAGATTACAAAGATATCATCAATGTATCTCTTCCATACATGGATGTTAGCAAAAAAGGGATTGTCGGAGGAGAGGACAGTATTTTGCTCAAATGTATGCATGAACAGATTGGCTAAACTCGGCGCGAAGGTACTCCCCATGGAAGTTCCGGACACCTGGAGATACAGTTGGGTTTCAAACAAGAAGAAGTTCTCCTTCATGGCCATAGTGGCACATTTCATAATGAATGATAGAGGTGTAATGGTGTCCGGAACATTGATAGTCAGTAGATGTTCAATGGTGGCCAAGGTCTGATCCTGGGGAATACAGGTGTAGAGTGATTCCACATCGAATGACACAAGATAATCCGTCTCAGGGTCAAATGTAACCTCTCTAAGAAGTCTTAGGACGTCCTTTGTGTCTTGTAAGAAAGTAGGCATAGTTCGAACTAATGGACGTAGAAAAAAGTCAACGAACTGGGACAAAGGTTCCAGTATAGAGCCAATGCCGGAGATGATAGGTCTACCAGGAGGTGGTCTCTGGGGTTTATGTATTTTCGGTAAAATATAGAAATACGGAATGACTGGTTCCTTAGTGAGCAAAAATTCTGCTTCTTTATGTGTAATCCATCCGTTATCAGCAGCCTCTTTAGTCATAGAGGATATTGTTTCTGCGAGCCTTTCTGTAGGATCTTGGTGTAACTGACGGTAGGACGTCTGTACATTCAACTGGCGCAAACATTCTGATCTGTAAGCGGTGGTGTCCATAAGCACAATGGCACCACCTTTGTCTGCCGGTTTTATAGTGATGGTATCGTCCGCCTTTAGAAGGGTCAGGGCCTGTTGTTCCCATTTCGGAATGTTCTGAAAGGTCCGGGAGGTACCCAATGTAATCTGATCCAAATCTTTCAGGACAGCTTTTTCAAACGTAACTACTTCTGTAGGTACTAGCCCAGTCGGTGGATTAAAAGTTGATTTTGGACGGAGATTAGTATTGTTGATTGCTTCAGCGTTATCCACAACGCTCTTATCAGCAAAGAAAAAGTGAAGCCTCACTTTTCTAAAGAATTGATGAATCTCTTGCTGTAGTCTGAAGGCATCACCATTATTAGTGGGGACAAAGCCCAGACCTCGTTCCAGAACGGTAGTTTCATCTTTTGACAGTGCTCGTTTGCTTAGATTCACTACCAGGCTTACTCCCTGCTTGGGCCTGCTTGTTGTCCTGTCTTGCTCCTCGTAGCTGGTGGAGAGCGCGGAGGGCTCCAGTGGACCTGTTGTTGGGTTCTTCTCTTTCCTCGAGAGCGGCCACGGCCTTGCCCTAAAAAAGGCTGGATATAGTTCTGTTGTGGAGGGAAAGTCATCATGGGTCCTTGTGGTCCAGGACCAAACGCTGGAAACGGTGGATAACCCCATTGGGTAGGTGGCCACCATTGGTTTTGTTGGGGTCTGCCTCTAGGTCCATGCCAATATTTATTCCCTTGATTGTAAGGTTTTTGGCGTGTGGTGTTAGAACCATTGTCAGAGTCGCCTGAGCTCTCTCCTTCATCCGAAGTTGAGTAGTTAGATCCATAGCGTCGACCGCTCTTGTTGAAAACCGGTGGTTTATATGAATCATTTGTATAAGGGTAGACTTTCTCTAGGGCAAATTTGGCTAGATCTTTCTTAAATTTAGTAATCTTGCTTGTGAGAAGAGATTCTTTATAGTCCTTAGTTGTTTTGTTCGTTTCATCCAAATTTTTCCTGAATATTGTGGCACTAACTATGCTCTTAATTTCTGATTCTAGAATCTGGATCTCAATCAAGATGGTATCAGCCACTTTTTTGGCAGTGCTAATGATTAAAATAAGCCAGTCCCTCGTACATCGCCATGCGATAAGGGACCAGTCTTTCAGAAAGATTTTGTTATCCAGAAAAAGTCTAGGAGCATTTGAAACTATCAGACCAGTTGGAGCGCAGTTCCCCCTTAGATACTCAGTCAGGATAGAGCCATGTGTGGTTGTTCTTATATATAATCGTTTAAGATTCTGTAATTTGCCCCAGTCATCCGATGTCGTGATCATTTGGGTTACAGGGTTATCTAGGATACTGGGCGTTGTCAGAATGTCCAACACTAGTGCATCGTCAAAGGTAAGTCCAGTGCGTTCAGCCATGTTTTCCGAAGTGTTATGCAAATGTTAGTCCGAAGAGAAGAAAAAAGGAAACGAGGGGAGAGAAGAAAAGGAACAATGCCCGCAGCTGAACCGCTGCTCAAATAGTCTCACACATAAGGGGGCAGGAGGAGGTTTAAGGACCAGCGTGGGTACACTCCCCACTCTTAATCATAAATACACAAAGAACCCACGGGTCCGGAGAAGCAATCAAGTAAGAAATGTAAACCAGAAAGACAATGTCAATTAAAAATGGTGGTGGGAATATCCCTTTTAAAGGACAACTCCCCTCACACACCCGGGGGTGTCATGCTTCATCATAGGGGTGCCTCCTCGTGTCGGGACCTAGTCACGGCACGGGCTACAACCCCCTCTCTACGAGGAGGGAGCTCAGGGATGTTTTAATTTGTTAGCACATGGGTTATCCTAAAAACCCTATGTGAGCGTGGTGTGTGGGCAAATAAAGTGCAGTGCGAAAAGTGTGAGTGGATTAAAACTGCCTACAGGGTTAGCAATAGACTTTATTAGGCTACCCTCTGACAGGATTAAAATACTGTGAACAAGCCTATCAAGATTTGTAAGAGGCTTCGTAAGCTAGATCGACATGTTTCAGCCACAATGACCTATTTAAGTATCTTGGCTTTCTTCAGGATCTTAGTGAGCAGCTACTGCTAAATGAAAAATACTAATATTGTCAAAACAATCATAAACGTCAATGTGTTTATACTGAACCAGATCATTGCATGTTCAATCTGGTCCATCAATTGAATCTGTAATAAAGACAGGTAGAGACATTGTGTTGGATATCTGGCCACAAAAATTCTAGAATGCATTAGCCTTAAGCCCAATGTGGCCAGGCAAAAAACACTATTATAAGTTAATATATAGTGATGTTTGTGGCACTTACCTAATTAGTATAAAAAGTTGCCACAACTGTCCGGTGCTAATTTAGCAAGTGGTACAGGCGCCAACCTGTAAAGGAGAAGGATGGCGGTTTAAAATCAAAATAGAAAAAAGGAGGAAAAACAAGGAAAAAGCAGGGTAGCAACCGCTGCTATACTCGTAAAATCACTGGAAAAAGGGAGTGATAAGTTCTCCAGGATATAGATGAATCGAAGAAAACATCTAGGTTATAGTACAGTGTTTAGACGTTGGCGCAGGGTAACCTCCGAGCCAAAACTCAGTGAACCCTTAACACTGTATCGAGGCAATCAGGTCAGAAAAGCAGCCATACTGAAAGACTACCAATGCGTCAAACTCGCACCCCAGCAACCAGCAAGGGAAGGTGGGGGAGAAGGGAAAAAGAATAACTTGGTACACATCATGAGCGATAATACGCTCGGGACCAGGATGTATATATTAGCAAAGCAAGGGGAGGGGGCCCATAGTGAAATAAGAAAAGGGGCCGCTTAAGACATAACGTCAATAAGCTGATCCTGTACTCAATCAGGAAAAAGGTACGCCTCAGGTGCGTGTTATCTAAGTGGAATCTATCGTTCCGGACATATCCCAGAGATCGTATATCTATAGGACAAACTCACTAATCACTCGAAAAATAAGGGCAGACAGCAAGTTTGTCACTGGCAATAGCAATACCCAAGGAGCTAGCAAGAGCTCAAGACGGAGCGAAAAGGAGTCAAACTTACCGCTCTGATGGAGCGTTTCTCTCTCATGGCGTCTGTCCTACCGGCAGGGAAATGTGCCGGAAGAGGAACACTCATAATGTAGTGTCAGGCGCTCGGGAGAAGGGAATTGTAGTTTAGTCACCAAGGTTCATGGGAAATGTAGTTTTAAATGCCCAACAACAAAGGGAGGGAGTTGTAGTTTTATCACCAAGGGTACTGGGAATTGTAGTTTCTTTCGACAAAAAACGCTCGATTTTAAATTATAATTTAATCGCCAATAATCATGGGGAATGTGATCTCATAACTGTTCAGGCGAACCATAACTTAGTATACTGCTCAGAGGGATGCTGTAAATACTGCACCCATTAGCACAGAGATCGAAAATGCAGATCAAGAATGCACACATTATTAAAAACTATTACTGGACTCAGCAAAGGAGCCAGGAAATGTGTGTCTCATCAGTGACACTCAACCACCGATCTTTATCAAAAGAAGGCTCTCCTTAAATAGGGGGTGATTATATGGATTCCAATTATCTAGCAGTAAATGTGACAACCCAGATATATATATTCCAACAATGGCACTACCGATCTTACAGATAGAGAACTCCCTTACGTAGGGGTGGGTTACAATTATCTTACAGGGGGTAAAGTCAACCAAATGGACAAGACCTGGGTTTATGTTAATGAAAGCCAAGAAATATCATCATTCAATCCAGATTTGGAAGTACCCAACCTAAAAACCCAGCGTTGCTCAATGCGCAGAAGCTTCAATGATAGATTCGGTGTGGTGGCTGTTAAGTTGGGTTTATCTAGAACCACCCAGGTTAAAGAGTCAGCCTGGTGCTGCATGTCGAGACAGTGTTTAGTCAGCCGTGTGTTTTGTTTTGCACATCTAATGGTACTCTTATGTTCCTGTATGCGAATACGCACTTTACGTGTGGTCATCCCAACGTACCTCAGATTGCAAGGGCACGTAATTAAGTAAATGACCCGTTCGCTATTACAGTTAGTGTGGTATTTGAGTACCCACGGTCTATCAGTACCTATGTCGACATTTTTAGTTGGTCGTGTTTGACCACACACTGAGCATGAACCACAGGGATAGTGGCCCTGTACCGGTGGTAATTGCCACAGTGTGTTTGGTTGTGATCTTATCTTTGGTGGTGGTCTTGTGTGCACTAGAGTATCTTTTAAGTTGGAACTTCTCTTAAAGGCAAACAAGGGTTTCTCTAATGTATGCTCGCCCTTATTAAGGATCTTCCAGTTAGACAGAATGGACTTTTTAACTCTGGTGGAAAAGGTACTGAAGGTATTAACACATACCAGTTTTGTCTGAATTGGTTTATTGGGTGCAATATCTAATAAAGCATCTCTGTTGTTGTTAAGGGCACGTTTAAATGACCTTCTGACTAGAGCTTTAGGATATTGTCGATCAAGAAGATTGTCTCTAAGTGTCTGTGCATGTTCTTTGTATTTCTCTATGTTTGAACAATTACGTCTCAGCCTTAAAAATTGTCCAAACGGGAGATTATCCCGAAGTGATTTGGGATGGTAGCTCCCATAATGAAGCAATGCATTGCGTGCCATAGGTTTGGTAAAGAGCTCAGTTTCCAAATGCCCACCTTCAGGAAAAATAGAGAGGTCTAAAAACGACAATTCGTTTTTACTGTATTCGCATGTGAAATTCAAAAAATCACTGCGAGTATTAAGCCAAGAGTGAAAGGTCTTAATAGTGGCTTCATCTCCTCTCCAGATTACAAAGATATCATCAATGTATCTCTTCCATACATGGATGTTAGCAAAAAAGGGATTGTCGGAGGAGAGGACAGTATTTTGCTCAAATGTATGCATGAACAGATTGGCTAAACTCGGCGCGAAGGTACTCCCCATGGAAGTTCCGGACACCTGGAGATACAGTTGGGTTTCAAACAAGAAGAAGTTCTCCTTCATGGCCATAGTGGCACATTTCATAATGAATGATAGAGGTGTAATGGTGTCCGGAACATTGATAGTCAGTAGATGTTCAATGGTGGCCAAGGTCTGATCCTGGGGAATACAGGTGTAGAGTGATTCCACATCGAATGACACAAGATAATCCGTCTCAGGGTCAAATGTAACCTCTCTAAGAAGTCTTAGGACGTCCTTTGTGTCTTGTAAGAAAGTAGGCATAGTTCGAACTAATGGACGTAGAAAAAGTCAACGAACTGGGACAAAGGTTCCAGTATAGAGCCAATGCCGGAGATGATAGGTCTACCAGGAGGTGGTCTCTGGGGTTTATGTATTTTTGGTAAAATATAGAAATACGGAATGACTGGTTCCTTAGTGAGCAAAAATTCTGCTTCTTTATGTGTAATCCATCCGTTATCAGCAGCCTCTTTAGTCATAGAGGATATTGTTTCTGCGAGCCTTTCTGTAGGATCTTGGTGTAACTGACGGTAGGACGTCTGTACATTCAACTGGCGCAAACATTCTGATCTGTAAGCGGTGGTGTCCATAAGCACAATGGCACCACCTTTGTCTGCCGGTTTTATAGTGATGGTATCGTCCGCCTTTAGAAGGGTCAGGGCCTGTTGTTCCCATTTCGGAATGTTCTGAAAGGTCCGGGAGGTACCCAATGTAATCTGATCCAAATCTTTCAGGACAGCTTTTTCAAACGTAACTACTTCTGTAGGTACTAGCCCAGTCGGTGGATTAAAAGTTGATTTTGGACGGAGATTAGTATTGTTGATTGCTTCAGCGTTATCCACAACGCTCTTATCAGCAAAGAAAAAGTGAAGCCTCACTTTTCTAAAGAATTGATGAATCTCTTGCTGTAGTCTGAAGGCATCACCATTATTAGTGGGGACAAAGCCCAGACCTCGTTCCAGAACGGTAGTTTCATCTTTTGACAGTGCTCGTTTGCTTAGATTCACTACCAGGCTTACTCCCTGCTTGGGCCTGCTTGTTGTCCTGTCTTGCTCCTCGTAGCTGGTGGAGAGCGCGGAGGGCTCCAGTGGACCTGTTGTTGGGTTCTTCTCTTTCCTCGAGAGCGGCCACGGCCTTGCCCTAAAAAAGGCTGGATATAGTTCTGTTGTGGAGGGAAAGTCATCATGGGTCCTTGTGGTCCAGGACCAAACGCTGGAAACGGTGGATAACCCCATTGGGTAGGTGGCCACCATTGGTTTTGTTGGGGTCTGCCTCTAGGTCCATGCCAATATTTATTCCCTTGATTGTAAGGTTTTTGGCGTGTGGTGTTAGAACCATTGTCAGAGTCGCCTGAGCTCTCTCCTTCATCCGAAGTTGAGTAGTTAGATCCATAGCGTCGACCGCTCTTGTTGAAAACCGGTGGTTTATATGAATCATTTGTATAAGGGTAGACTTTCTCTAGGGCAAATTTGGCTAGATCTTTCTTAAATTTAGTAATCTTGCTTGTGAGAAGAGATTCTTTATAGTCCTTAGTTGTTTTGTTCGTTTCATCCAAATTTTTCCTGAATATTGTGGCACTAACTATGCTCTTAATTTCTGATTCTAGAATCTGGATCTCAATCAAGATGGTATCAGCCACTTTTTTGGCAGTGCTAATGATTAAAATAAGCCAGTCCCTCGTACATCGCCATGCGATAAGGGACCAGTCTTTCAGAAAGATTTTGTTATCCAGAAAAAGTCTAGGAGCATTTGAAACTATCAGACCAGTTGGAGCGCAGTTCCCCCTTAGATACTCAGTCAGGATAGAGCCATGTGTGGTTGTTCTTATATATAATCGTTTAAGATTCTGTAATTTGCCCCAGTCATCCGATGTCGTGATCATTTGGGTTACAGGGTTATCTAGGATACTGGGCGTTGTCAGAATGTCCAACACTAGTGCATCGTCAAAGGTAAGTCCAGTGCGTTCAGCCATGTTTTCCGAAGTGTTATGCAAATGTTAGTCCGAAGAGAAGAAAAAAGGAAACGAGGGGAGAGAAGAAAAGGAACAATGCCCGCAGCTGAACCGCTGCTCAAATAGTCTCACACATAAGGGGGCAGGAGGAGGTTTAAGGACCAGCGTGGGTACACTCCCCACTCTTAATCATAAATACACAAAGAACCCACGGGTCCGGAGAAGCAATCAAGTAAGAAATGTAAACCAGAAAGACAATGTCAATTAAAAATGGTGGTGGGAATATCCCTTTTAAAGGACAACTCCCCTCACACACCCGGGGGTGTCATGCTTCATCATAGGGGTGCCTCCTCGTGTCGGGACCTAGTCACGGCACGGGCTACAACCCCCTCTCTACGAGGAGGGAGCTCAGGGATGTTTTAATTTGTTAGCACATGGGTTATCCTAAAAACCCTATGTGAGCGTGGTGTGTGGGCAAATAAAGTGCAGTGCGAAAAGTGTGAGTGGATTAAAACTGCCTACAGGGTTAGCAATAGACTTTATTAGGCTACCCTCTGACAGGATTAAAATACTGTGAACAAGCCTATCAAGATTTGTAAGAGGCTTCGTAAGCTAGATCGACATGTTTCAGCCACAATGACCTATTTAAGTATCTTGGCTTTCTTCAGGATCTTAGTGAGCAGCTACTGCTAAATGAAAAATACTAATATTGTCAAAACAATCATAAACGTCAATGTGTTTATACTGAACCAGATCATTGCATGTTCAATCTGGTCCATCAATTGAATCTGTAATAAAGACAGGTAGAGACATTGTGTTGGATATCTGGCCACAAAAATTCTAGAATGCATTAGCCTTAAGCCCAATGTGGCCAGGCAAAAAACACTATTATAAGTTAATATATAGTGATGTTTGTGGCACTTACCTAATTAGTATAAAAAGTTGCCACAACTGTCCGGTGCTAATTTAGCAAGTGGTACAGGCGCCAACCTGTAAAGGAGAAGGATGGCGGTTTAAAATCAAAATAGAAAAAAGGAGGAAAAACAAGGAAAAAGCAGGGTAGCAACCGCTGCTATACTCGTAAAATCACTGGAAAAAAGGAGTGATAAGTTCTCCAGGATATAGATGAATCGAAGAAAACATCTAGGTTATAGTACAGTGTTTAGACGTTGGCGCAGGGTAACCTCCGAGCCAAAACTCAGTGAACCCTTAACACTGTATCGAGGCAATCAGGTCAGAAAAGCAGCCATACTGAAAGACTACCAATGCGTCAAACTCGCACCCCAGCAACCAGCAAGGGAAGGTGGGGGGAGAAGGGAAAAAGAATAACTTGGTACACATCATGAGCGATAATACGCTCGGGACCAGGATGTATATATTAGCAAAGCAAGGGGAGGGGGCCCATAGTGAAATAAGAAAAGGGGCCGCTTAAGACATAACGTCAATAAGCTGATCCTGTACTCAATCAGGAAAAAGGTACGCCTCAGGTGCGTGTTATCTAAGTGGAATCTATCGTTCCGGACATATCCCAGAGATCGTATATCTATAGGACAAACTCACTAATCACTCGAAAAATAAGGGCAGACAGCAAGTTTGTCACTGGCAATAGCAATACCCAAGGAGCTAGCAAGAGCTCAAGACGGAGCGAAAAGGAGTCAAACTTACCGCTCTGATGGAGCGTTTCTCTCTCATGGCGTCTGTCCTACCGGCAGGGAAATGTGCCGGAAGAGGAACACTCATAATGTAGTGTCAGGCGCTCGGGAGAAGGGAATTGTAGTTTAGTCACCAAGGTTCATGGGAAATGTAGTTTTAAATGCCCAACAACAAAGGGAGGGAGTTGTAGTTTTATCACCAAGGGTACTGGGAATTGTAGTTTCTTTCGACAAAAAACGCTCGATTTTAAATTATAATTTAATCGCCAATAATCATGGGGAATGTGATCTCATAACTGTTCAGGCGAACCATAACTTAGTATACTGCTCAGAGGGATGCTGTAAATACTGCACCCATTAGCACAGAGATCGAAAATGCAGATCAAGAATGCACACATTATTAAAAACTATTACTGGACTCAGCAAAGGAGCCAGGAAATGTGTGTCTCATCAGTGACACTCAACCACCGATCTTTATCAAAAGAAGGCTCTCCTTAAATAGGGGTGATTATATGGATTCCAATTATCTAGCAGTAAATGTGACAACCCAGATATATATATTCCAACAATGGCACTACCGATCTTACAGATAGAGAACTCCCCTTACGTAGGGGTGGGTTACAATTATCTTACAGGGGGTAAAGTCAACCAAATGGACAAGACCTGGGTTTATGTTAATGAAAGCCAAGAAATATCATCATTCAATCCAGATTTGGAAGTACCCAACCTAAAAACCCAGCGTTGCTCAATGCGCAGAAGCTTCAATGATAGATTCGGTGTGGTGGCTGTTAAGTTGGGTTTATCTAGAACCACCCAGGTTAAAGAGTCAGCCTGGTGCTGCATGTCGAGACAGTGTTTAGTCAGCCGTGTGTTTTGTTTTGCACATCTAATGGTACTCTTATGTTCCTGTATGCGAATACGCACTTTACGTGTGGTCATCCCAACGTACCTCAGATTGCAAGGGCACGTAATTAAGTAAATGACCCGTTCGCTATTACAGTTAGTGTGGTATTTGAGTACCCATGGTCTATCAGTACCTATGTCGACATTTTTAGTTGGTCGTGTTTGACCACACACTGAGCATGAACCACAGGGATAGTGGCCCTGTACCGGTGGTAATTGCCACAGTGTGTTTGGTTGTGATCTTATCTTTGGTGGTGGTCTTGTGTGCACTAGAGTATCTTTTAAGTTGGAACTTCTCTTAAAGGCAAACAAGGGTTTCTCTAATGTATGCTCGCCCTTATTAAGGATCTTCCAGTTAGACAGAATGGACTTTTTAACTCTGGTGGAAAAGGTACTGAAGGTATTAACACATACCAGTTTTGTCTGAATTGGTTTATTGGGTGCAATATCTAATAAAGCATCTCTGTTGTTGTTAAGGGCACGTTTAAATGACCTTCTGACTAGAGCTTTAGGATATTGTCGATCAAGAAGATTGTCTCTAAGTGTCTGTGCATGTTCTTTGTATTTCTCTATGTTTGAACAATTACGTCTCAGCCTTAAAAATTGTCCAAACGGGAGATTATCCCGAAGTGATTTGGGATGGTAGCTCCCATAATGAAGCAATGCATTGCGTGCCATAGGTTTGGTAAAGAGCTCAGTTTCCAAATCCCCACCTTCAGGAAAAATAGAGAGGTCTAAAAACGACAATTCGTTTTTACTGTATTCGCATGTGAAATTCAAAAATCACTGCGAGTATTAAGCCAAGAGTGAAAGGTCTTAATAGTGGCTTCATCTCCTCTCCAGATTACAAAGATATCATCAATGTATCTCTTCCATACATGGATGTTAGCAAAAAAGGGATTGTCGGAGGAGAGGACAGTATTTTGCTCAAATGTATGCATGAACAGATTGGCTAAACTCGGCGCGAAGGTACTCCCCATGGAAGTTCCGGACACCTGGAGATACAGTTGGGTTTCAAACAAGAAGAAGTTCTCCTTCATGGCCATAGTGGCACATTTCATAATGAATGATAGAGGTGTAATGGTGTCCGGAACATTGATAGTCAGTAGATGTTCAATGGTGGCCAAGGTCTGATCCTGGGGAATACAGGTGTAGAGTGATTCCACATCGAATGACACAAGATAATCCGTCTCAGGGTCAAATGTAACCTCTCTAAGAAGTCTTAGGACGTCCTTTGTGTCTTGTAAGAAAGTAGGCATAGTTCGAACTAATGGACGTAGAAAAAAGTCAACGAACTGGGACAAAGGTTCCAGTATAGCGCCAATGCCGGAGATGATAGGTCTACCAGGAGGTGGTCTCTGGGGTTCATGTATTTTCGGTAAAATATAGAAATACGGAATGACTGGTTCCTTAGTGAGCAAAAATTCTGCTTCTTTATGTGTAATCCATCCGTTATCAGCAGCCTCTTTAGTCATAGAGGATATTGTTTCTGCGAGCCTTTCTGTAGGATCTTGGTGTAACTGACGGTAGGACGTCTGTACATTCAACTGGCGCAAACATTCTGATCTGTAAGCGGTGGTGTCCATAAGCACAATGGCACCACCTTTGTCTGCCGGTTTTATAGTGATGGTATCGTCCGCCTTTAGAAGGGTCAGGGCCTGTTGTTCCCATTTCGGAATGTTCTGAAAGGTCCGGGAGGTACCCAATGTAATCTGATCCAAATCTTTCAGGACAGCTTTTTCAAACGTAACTACTTCTGTAGGTACTAGCCCAGTCGGTGGATTAAAAGTTGATTTTGGACGGAGATTAGTATTGTTGATTGCTTCAGCGTTATCCACAACGCTCTTATCAGCAAAGAAAAAGTGAAGCCTCACTTTTCTAAAGAATTGATGAATCTCTTGCTGTAGTCTGAAGGCATCACCATTATTAGTGGGGACAAAGCCCAGACCTCGTTCCAGAACGGTAGTTTCATCTTTTGACAGTGCTCGTTTGCTTAGATTCACTACCAGGCTTACTCCCTGCTTGGGCCTGCTTGTTGTCCTGTCTTGCTCCTCGTAGCTGGTGGAGAGCGCGGAGGGCTCCAGTGGACCTGTTGTTGGGTTCTTCTCTTTCCTCGAGAGTGGCCACGGCCTTGCCCTAAAAAAGGCTGGATATAGTTCTGTTGTGGAGGGAAAGTCAGCGGTTCAGCTGCGGGCATTGTTCCTTTTCTTCTCTCCCCTCGTTTCCTTTTTTCTTCTCTTCGGACTAACATTTGCATAACACTTCGGAAAACATGGCTGAACGCACTGGACTTACCTTTGACGATGCACTAGTGTTGGACATTCTGACAACGCCCAGTATCCTAGATAACCCTGTAACCCAAATGATCACGACATCGGATGACTGGGGCAAATTACAGAATCTTAAACGATTATATATAAGAACAACCACACATGGCTCTATCCTGACTGAGTATCTAAGGGGGAACTGCGCTCCAACTGGTCTGATAGTTTCAAATGCTCCTAGACTTTTTCTGGATAACAAAATCTTTCTGAAAGACTGGTCCCTTATCGCATGGCGATGTACGAGGGACTGGCTTATTTTAATCATTAGCACTGCCAAAAAAGTGGCTGATACCATCTTGATTGAGATCCAGATTCTAGAATCAGAAATTAAGAGCATAGTTAGTGCCACAATATTCAGGAAAAATTTGGATGAAACGAACAAAACAACTAAGGACTATAAAGAATCTCTTCTCACAAGCAAGATTACTAAATTTAAGAAAGATCTAGCCAAATTTGCCCTAGAGAAAGTCTACCCTTATACAAATGATTCATATAAACCACCGGTTTTCAACAAGAGCGGTCGACGCTATGGATCTAACTACTCAACTTCGGATGAAGGAGAGAGCTCAGGCGACTCTGACAATGGTTCTAACACCACACGCCAAAAACCTTACAATCAAGGGAATAAATATTGGCATGGACCTAGAGGCAGACCCCAACAAAACCAATGGTGGCCACCTACCCAATGGGATTATCCACCGTTTCCAGCGTTTGGTCCTGGACCACAAGGACCCATGATGACTTTCCCTCCACAACAGAACTATATCCAGCCTTTTTTAGGGCAAGGCCGTGGCCGCTCTCGAGGAAAGAGAAGAACCCAACAACAGGTCCACTGGAGCCCTCCGCGCTCTCCACCAGCTACGAGGAGCAAGACAGGACAACAAGCAGGCCCAAGCAGGGAGTAAGCCTGGTAGTGAATCTAAGCAAACGAGCACTGTCAAAAGATGAAACTACCGTTCTGGAACGAGGTCTGGGCTTTGTCCCCACTAATAATGGTGATGCCTTCAGACTACAGCAAGAGATTCATCAATTCTTTAGAAAAGTGAGGCTTCACTTTTCTTTGCTGATAAGAGCGTTGTGGATAACGCTGAAGCAATCAACAATACTAATCTCCGTCCAAAATCAACTTTTAATCCACCGACTGGGCTAGTACCTACAGAAGTAGTTACGTTTGAAAGAGCTGTCCTGAAAGATTTGGATCAGATTACATTGGGTACCTCCCGGACCTTTCAGAACATTCCGAAATGGGAACAACAGGCCCTGACCCTTCTAAAGGCGGACGATACCATCACTATAAAACCGGCAGACAAAGGTGGTGCCATTGTGCTTATGGACACCACCGCTTACAGATCAGAATGTTTGCGCCAGTTGAATGTACAGACGTCCTACCGTCAGTTACACCAAGATCCTACAGAAAGGCTCGCAGAAACAATATCCTCTATGACTAAAGAGGCTGCTGATAACGGATGGATTACACATAAAGAAGCAGAATTTTTGCTCACTAAGGAACCAGTCATTCCGTATTTCTATATTTTACCGAAAATACATAAACCCCAGAGACCACCTCCTGGTAGACCCTATCATCTCCGGCATTGGCTCTATACTGGAACCTTTGTCCCAGTTCGTTGACTTTTTTCTACGTCCATTAGTTCGAACTATGCCTACTTTCTTACAAGACACAAAGGACGTCCTAAGACTTCTTAGAGAGGTTACATTTGACCCTGAGACGGATTATCTTGTGTCATTCGATGTGGAATCACTCTACACCTGTATTCCCCAGGATCAGACCTTGGCCACCATTGAACATCTACTGACTATCAATGTTCCGGACACCATTACACCTCTATCATTCATTATGAAATGTGCCACTATGGCCATGAAGGAGAACTTCTTCTTGTTTGAAACCCAACTGTATCTCCAGGTGTCCGGAACTTCCATGGGGAGTACCTTCGCGCCGAGTTTAGCCAATCTGTTCATGCATACATTTGAGCAAAATACTGTCCTCTCCTCCGACAATCCCTTTTTTGCTAACATCCATGTATGGAAGAGATACATTGATGATATCTTTGTAATCTGGAGAGGAGATGAAGCCACTATTAAGACCTTTCACTCTTGGCTTAATACTCGCAGTGATTTTTGAATTTCACATGCGAATACAGTAAAAACGAATTGTCGTTTTTAGACCTCTCTATTTTTCCTGAAGGTGGGCATTTGGAAACTGAGCTCTTTACCAAACCTATGGCACGCAATGCATTGCTTCATTATGGGAGCTACCATCCCAAATCACTTCGGGATAATCTCCCGTTTGGACAATTTTTAAGGCTGAGACGTAATTGTTCAAACATAGAGAAATACAAAGAACATGCACAGACACTTAGAGACAATCTTCTTGATCGACAATATCCTAAAGCTCTAGTCAGAAGGTCATTTAAACGTGCCCTTAACAACAACAGAGATGCTTTATTAGATATTGCACCCAATAAACCAATTCAGACAAAACTGGTATGTGTTAATACCTTCAGTACCTTTTCCACCAGAGTTAAAAAGTCCATTCTGTCTAACTGGAAGATCCTTAATAAGGGCGAGCATACATTAGAGAAACCCTTGTTTGCCTTTAAGAGAAGTTCCAACTTAAAAGATACTCTAGTGCACACAAGACCACCACCAAAGATAAGATCACAACCAAACACACTGTGGCAATTACCACCGGTACAGGGCCACTATCCCTGTGGTTCATGCTCAGTGTGTGGTCAAACACGACCAACTAAAAATGTCGACATAGGTACTGATAGACCGTGGGTACTCAAATACCACACTAACTGTAATAGCGAACGGGTCATTTACTTAATTACGTGCCCTTGCAATCTGAGGTACGTTGGGATGACCACACGTAAAGTGCGTATTCGCATACAGGAACATAAGAGTACCATTAGATGTGCAAAACAAAACACACGGCTGACTAAACACTGTCTCGACATGCAGCACCAGGCTGACTCTTTAACCTGGGTGGTTCTAGATAAACCCAACTTAACAGCCACCACACCGAATCTATCATTGAAGCTTCTGCGCATTGAGCAACGCTGGGTTTTTAGGTTGGGTACTTCCAAATCTGGATTGAATGATGATATTTCTTGGCTTTCATTAACATAAACCCAGGTCTTGTCCATTTGGTTGACTTTACCCCCTGTAAGATAATTGTAACCCACCCCTACGTAAGGGAGTTCTCTATCTGTAAGATCGGTAGTGCCATTGTTGGAATATATATATCTGGGTTGTCACATTTTCTGCTAGATAATTGGAATCCATATAATCACCCCTATTTAAGGAGAGCCTTCTTTTGATAAAGATCGGTGGTTGAGTGTCACTGATGAGACACACATTTCCTGGCTCCTTTGCTGAGTCCAGTAATAGTTTTTAATAATGTGTGCATTCTTGATCTGCATTTTCGATCTCTGTGCTAATGGGTGCAGTATTTACAGCATCCCTCTGAGCAGTATACTAAGTTATGGTTCGCCTGAACAGTTATGAGATCACATTCCCCATGATTATTGGCGATTAAATTATAATTTAAAACCGAGCGTTTTTTTGTCGAAAGAAACTACAATTCCCAGTACCCTTGGTGATAAAACTACAACTCCCTCCCTTTGTTGTTGGGCATTTAAAACTACATTTCCCATGAACCTTGGTGACTAAACTACAATTCCCTTCTCCCGAGCGCCTGACACTACATTATGAGTGTTCCTCTTCCGGCACATTTCCCTGCCGGTAGGACAGACGCCATGAGAGAGAAACGCTCCATCAGAGCGGTAAGTTTGACTCCTTTTCGCTCCGTCTTGAGCTCTTGCTAGCTCCTTGGGTATTGCTATTGCCAGTGACAAACTTGCTGTCTGCCCTTATTTTTCGAGTGATTAGTGAGTTTGTCCTATAGATATACGATCTCTGGGATATGTCCGGAACGATAGATTCCACTTAGATAACACGCACCTGAGGCGTACCTTTTTCCTGATTGAGTACAGGATCAGCTTATTGACGTTATGTCTTAAGCGGCCCCTTTTCTTATTTCACTATGGGCCCCCTCCCCTTGCTTTGCTAATATATACATCCTGGTCCCGAGCGTATTATCGCTCATGATGTGTACCAAGTTATTCTTTTCCCTTCTCCCCCCACCTTCCCTTGCTGGTTGCTGGGGTGCGAGTTTGACGCATTGGTATTCTTTCAGTATGGCTGCTTTTCTGACCTGATTGCCTCGATACAGTGTTAAGGGTTCACTGAGTTTTGGCTCGGAGGTTACCCTGCGCCAACGTCTAAACACTGTACTATAACCTAGATGTTTTCTTCGATTCATCTATATCCTGGAGAACTTATCACTCCTTTTTTCCAGTGATTTTACGAGTATAGCAGCGGTTGCTACCCTGCTTTTTCCTTGTTTTTCCTCCTTTTTTCTATTTTGATTTTAAACCGCCATCCTTCTCCTTTACAGGTTGGCGCCTGTACCACTTGCTAAATTAGCACCGGACAGTTGTGGCAACTTTTTATACTAATTAGGTAAGTGCCACAAACATCACTATATATTAACTTATAATAGTGTTTTTTGCCTGGCCACATTGGGCTTAAGGCTAATGCATTCTAGAATTTTTGTGGCCAGATATCCAACACAATGTCTCTACCTGTCTTTATTACAGATTCAATTGATGGACCAGATTGAACATGCAATGATCTGGTTCAGTATAAACACATTGACGTTTATGATTGTTTTGACAATATTAGTATTTTTCATTTAGCAGTAGCTGCTCACTAAGATCCTGAAGAAAGCCAAGATACTTAAATAGGTCATTGTGGCTGAAACATGTCGATCTAGCTTACGAAGCCTCTTACAAATCTTGATAGGCTTGTTCACAGTATTTTAATCCTGTCAGAGGGTAGCCTAATAAAGTCTATTGCTAACCCTGTAGGCAGTTTTAATCCACTCACACTTTTCGCACTGCACTTTATTTGCCCACACACCACGCTCACATAGGGTTTTTAGGATAACCCATGTGCTAACAAATTAAAACATCCCTGAGCTCCCTCCTCGTAGAGAGGGGGTTGTAGCCCGTGCCGTGACTAGGTCCCGACACGAGGAGGCACCCCTATGATGAAGCATGACACCCCCGGGTGTGTGAGGGGAGTTGTCCTTTAAAAGGGATATTCCCACCACCATTTTTAATTGACATTGTCTTTCTGGTTTACATTTCTTACTTGATTGCTTCTCCGGACCCGTGGGTTCTTTGTGTATTTATGATTAAGAGTGGGGAGTGTACCCACGCTGGTCCTTAAACCTCCTCCTGCCCCCTTATGTGTGAGACTATTTAAGCAGCGGTTCAGCTGCGGGCATTGTTCCTTTTCTTCTCTCCCCTCGTTTCCTTTTTTTCTTCTCTTCGGACTAACATTTGCATAACACTTCGGAAAACATGGCTGAACGCACTGGACTTACCTTTGACGATGCACTAGTGTTGGACATTCTGACAACGCCCAGTATCCTAGATAACCCTGTAACCCAAATGATCACGACATCGGATGACTGGGGCAAATTACAGAATCTTAAACGATTATATATAAGAACAACCACACATGGCTCTATCCTGACTGAGTATCTAAGGGGAACTGCGCTCCAACTGGTCTGATAGTTTCAAATGCTCCTAGACTTTTTCTGGATAACAAAATCTTTCTGAAAGACTGGTCCCTTATCGCATGGCGATGTACGAGGGACTGGCTTATTTTAATCATTAGCACTGCCAAAAAAGTGGCTGATACCATCTTGATTGAGATCCAGATTCTAGAATCAGAAATTAAGAGCATAGTTAGTGCCACAATATTCAGGAAAAATTTGGATGAAACGAACAAAACAACTAAGGACTATAAAGAATCTCTTCTCACAAGCAAGATTACTAAATTTAAGAAAGATCTAGCCAAATTTGCCCTAGAGAAAGTCTACCCTTATACAAATGATTCATATAAACCACCGGTTTTCAACAAGAGCGGTCGACGCTATGGATCTAACTACTCAACTTCGGATGAAGGAGAGAGCTCAGGCGACTCTGACAATGGTTCTAACACCACACGCCAAAAACCTTACAATCAAGGGAATAAATATTGGCATGGACCTAGAGGCAGACCCCAACAAAACCAATGGTGGCCACCTACCCAATGGGGTTATCCACCGTTTCCAGCGTTTGGTCCTGGACCACAAGGACCCATGATGACTTTCCCTCCACAACAGAACTATATCCAGCCTTTTTTAGGGCAAGGCCGTGGCCGCTCTCGAGGAAAGAGAAGAACCCAACAACAGGTCCACTGGAGCCCTCCGCGCTCTCCACCAGCTACGAGGAGCAAGACAGGACAACAAGCAGGCCCAAGCAGGGAGTAAGCCTGGTAGTGAATCTAAGCAAACGAGCACTGTCAAAAGATGAAACTACCGTTCTGGAACGAGGTCTGGGCTTTGTCCCCACTAATAATGGTGATGCCTTCAGACTACAGCAAGAGATTCATCAATTCTTTAGAAAAGTGAGGCTTCACTTTTTCTTTGCTGATAAGAGCGTTGTGGATAACGCTGAAGCAATCAACAATACTAATCTCCGTCCAAAATCAACTTTTAATCCACCGACTGGGCTAGTACCTACAGAAGTAGTTACGTTTGAAAGAGCTGTCCTGAAAGATTTGGATCAGATTACATTGGGTACCTCCCGGACCTTTCAGAACATTCCGAAATGGGAACAACAGGCCCTGACCCTTCTAAAGGCGGACGATACCATCACTATAAAACCGGCAGACAAAGGTGGTGCCGTTGTGCTTATGGACACCACTGCTTACAGATCAGAATGTTTGCGCCAGTTGAATGTACAGACGTCCTACCGTCAGTTACACCAAGATCCTACAGAAAGGCTCGCAGAAACAATATCCTCTATGACTAAAGAGGCTGCTGATAACGGATGGATTACACATAAAGAAGCAGAATTTTTGCTCACTAAGGAACCAGTCATTCCGTATTTCTATATTTTACCGAAAATACATAAACCCCAGAGACCACCTCCTGGTAGACCTATCATCTCCGGCATTGGCTCTATACTGGAACCTTTGTCCCAGTTCGTTGACTTTTTTCTACGTCCATTAGTTCGAACTATGCCTACTTTCTTACAAGACACAAAGGACGTCCTAAGACTTCTTAGAGAGGTTACATTTGACCCTGAGACGGATTATCTTGTGTCATTCGATGTGGAATCACTCTACACCTGTATTCCCCAGGATCAGACCTTGGCCACCATTGAACATCTACTGACTATCAATGTTCCGGACACCATTACACCTCTATCATTCATTATGAAATGTGCCACTATGGCCATGAAGGAGAACTTCTTCTTGTTTGAAACCCAACTGTATCTCCAGGTGTCCGGAACTTCCATGGGGAGTACCTTCGCGCCGAGTTTAGCCAATCTGTTCATGCATACATTTGAGCAAAATACTGTCCTCTCCTCCGACAATCCCTTTTTTGCTAACATCCATGTATGGAAGAGATACATTGATGATATCTTTGTAATCTGGAGAGGAGATGAAGCCACTATTAAGACCTTTCACTCTTGGCTTAATACTCGCAGTGATTTTTGAATTTCACATGCGAATACAGTAAAAACGAATTGTCGTTTTTAGACCTCTCTATTTTTCCTGAAGGTGGGCATTTGGAAACTGAGCTCTTTACCAAACCTATGGCACGCAATGCATTGCTTCATTATGGGAGCTACCATCCCAAATCACTTCGGGATAATCTCCCGTTTGGACAATTTTTAAGGCTGAGACGTAATTGTTCAAACATAGAGAAATACAAAGAACATGCACAGACACTTAGAGACAATCTTCTTGATCGACAATATCCTAAAGCTCTAGTCAGAAGGTCATTTAAACGTGCCCTTAACAACAACAGAGATGCTTTATTAGATATTGCACCCAATAAACCAATTCAGACAAAACTGGTATGTGTTAATACCTTCAGTACCTTTTCCACCAGAGTTAAAAAGTCCATTCTGTCTAACTGGAAGATCCTTAATAAGGGCGAGCATACATTAGAGAAACCCTTGTTTGCCTTTAAGAGAAGTTCCAACTTAAAAGATACTCTAGTGCACACAAGACCACCACCAAAGATAAGATCACAACCAAACACACTGTGGCAATTACCACCGGTACAGGGCCACTATCCCTGTGGTTCATGCTCAGTGTGTGGTCAAACACGACCAACTAAAAATGTCGACATAGGTACTGATAGACCGTGGGTACTCAAATACCACACTAACTGTAATAGCGAACGGGTCATTTACTTAATTACGTGCCCTTGCAATCTGAGGTACGTTGGGATGACCACACGTAAAGTGCGTATTCGCATACAGGAACATAAGAGTACCATTAGATGTGCAAAACAAAACACACGGCTGACTAAACACTGTCTCGACATGCAGCACCAGGCTGACTCTTTAACCTGGGTGGTTCTAGATAAACCCAACTTAACAGCCACCACACCGAATCTATCATTGAAGCTTCTGCGCATTGAGCAACGCTGGGTTTTTAGGTTGGGTACTTCCAAATCTGGATTGAATGATGATATTTCTTGGCTTTCATTAACATAAACCCAGGTCTTGTCCATTTGGTTGACTTTACCCCCTGTAAGATAATTGTAACCCACCCCTACGTAAGGGGAGTTCTCTATCTGTAAGATCGGTAGTGCCATTGTTGGAATATATATATCTGGGTTGTCACATTTACTGCTAGATAATTGGAATCCATATAATCACCCCCTATTTAAGGAGAGCCTTCTTTTGATAAAGATCGGTGGTTGAGTGTCACTGATGAGACACACATTTCCTGGCTCCTTTGCTGAGTCCAGTAATAGTTTTTAATAATGTGTGCATTCTTGATCTGCATTTTCGATCTCTGTGCTAATGGGTGCAGTATTTACAGCATCCCTCTGAGCAGTATACTAAGTTATGGTTCGCCTGAACAGTTATGAGATCACATTCCCCATGATTATTGGCGATTAAATTATAATTTAAAACCGAGCGTTTTTTTGTCGAAAGAAACTACAATTCCCAGTACCCTTGGTGATAAAACTACAACTCCCTCCCTTTGTTGTTGGGCATTTAAAACTACATTTCCCATGAACCTTGGTGACTAAACTACAATTCCCTTCTCCCGAGCGCCTGACACTACATTATGAGTGTTCCTCTTCCGGCACATTTCCCTGCCGGTAGGACAGACGCCATGAGAGAGAAACGCTCCATCAGAGCGGTAAGTTTGACTCCTTTTCGCTCCGTCTTGAGCTCTTGCTAGCTCCTTGGGTATTGCTATTGCCAGTGACAAACTTGCTGTCTGCCCTTATTTTTCGAGTGATTAGTGAGTTTGTCCTATAGATATACGATCTCTGGGATATGTCCGGAACGATAGATTCCACTTAGATAACACGCACCTGAGGCGTACCTTTTTCCTGATTGAGTACAGGATCAGCTTATTGACGTTATGTCTTAAGCGGCCCCTTTTCTTATTTCACTATGGGCCCCCTCCCTTGCTTTGCTAATATATACATCCTGGTCCCGAGCGTATTATCGCTCATGATGTGTACCAAGTTATTCTTTTCCCTTCTCCCCCACCTTCCCTTGCTGGTTGCTGGGGTGCGAGTTTGACGCATTGGTAGTCTTTCAGTATGGCTGCTTTTCTGACCTGATTGCCTCGATACAGTGTTAAGGGTTCACTGAGTTTTGGCTCGGAGGTTACCCTGCGCCAACGTCTAAACACTGTACTATAACCTAGATGTTTTCTTCGATTCATCTATATCCTGGAGAACTTATCACTCCTTTTTTCCAGTGATTTTACGAGTATAGCAGCGGTTGCTACCCTGCTTTTTCCTTGTTTTTCCTCCTTTTTTCTATTTTGATTTTAAACCGCCATCCTTCTCCTTTACAGGTTGGCGCCTGTACCACTTGCTAAATTAGCACCGGACAGTTGTGGCAACTTTTTATACTAATTAGGTAAGTGCCACAAACATCACTATATATTAACTTATAATAGTGTTTTTGCCTGGCCACATTGGGCTTAAGGCTAATGCATTCTAGAATTTTTGTGGCCAGATATCCAACACAATGTCTCTACCTGTCTTTATTACAGATTCAATTGATGGACCAGATTGAACATGCAATGATCTGGTTCAGTATAAACACATTGACGTTTATGATTGTTTTGACAATATTAGTATTTTTCATTTAGCAGTAGCTGCTCACTAAGATCCTGAAGAAAGCCAAGATACTTAAATAGGTCATTGTGGCTGAAACATGTCGATCTAGCTTACGAAGCCTCTTACAAATCTTGATAGGCTTGTTCACAGTATTTTAATCCTGTCAGAGGGTAGCCTAATAAAGTCTATTGCTAACCCTGTAGGCAGTTTTAATCCACTCACACTTTTCGCACTGCACTTTATTTGCCCACACACCACGCTCACATAGGGTTTTTAGGATAACCCATGTGCTAACAAATTAAAACATCCCTGAGCTCCCTCCTCGTAGAGAGGGGGTTGTAGCCCGTGCCGTGACTAGGTCCCGACACGAGGAGGCACCCCTATGATGAAGCATGACACCCCCGGGTGTGTGAGGGGAGTTGTCCTTTAAATGGGATATTCCCACCACCATTTTTAATTGACATTGTCTTTCTGGTTTACATTTCTTACTTGATTGCTTCTCCGGACCCGTGGGTTCTTTGTGTATTTATGATTAAGAGTGGGGAGTGTACCCACGCTGGTCCTTAAACCTCCTCCTGCCCCCTTATGTGTGAGTCTTTCTGAGCACTGCCATTTCTTCTAATGGATAAGTGAGGGGTATGATGGCAGTTTATGTGTTTAGGGTGAGGAAGTTGTAGAAAACATTTAATTGCTCCAATCTTGTGGGTGTTCCTGTTTGGAGCCATATCCAGCCCTACCTGCTGTGAGAAGTATCACTTTACACAAACACTGCATCTCAAGTACAGACTGAGAGGAACGCTTGGGAAACAACTAAGCTGAACTGGTTCTGAAGCTTGATACAGTGGATCCACATCCCCTGTCTGATAAATGGATATAAACCACCCCACTTGGTTCCAGTCCAATGATCTACTTGACAAAAGTAGAGAGTACTCTTCCAAGTTCTCGAAGAGCTGACGTAACTAGGGTGGTATCTGCCTGACAGCCAGTCTCCCAGAGGTGAGGGGACATCACTTGAAGCCACCACTCTGCGAGAGATGGAGAAGCGGAGGATCTGTCAGATGAAACCTAGAAGCCTGGCGGACTGCTGAGAGAGGGAAGGATTGCGCTTGGCCCAGCAGAAGAAGAGAATGTCAGAGGGGTGACATCCAGCATATTCCCATCATGAAAACCACCCAGAGGTAGCTGACAATCTTCATAGAGTAAACCAGAAGTGTCCCGTGCTAAGACAAGATCCCACAGTCTTTCTGTGAAGTGCATAAGAATTTGCAACAAAGACTCTACCAGTGTGTCAACATGAGTTGACCTGGAAGTGAGGTGATAGGAAATTCAAAGCTCCACAGTAGCAGGAATCCCCAAGCTGAATTGGTGGCTGCAGTTGCCCCCAAAGCCTGAAGAAGACTCTTCTTACAGGTCACAACTACCACTAGCTGAAGCAATAATTTCCACTGACCCAAATTGCTCCATTATTGAGGACTGGTTCCACTGAATGAGTCTGTCTGAGCCGGTCTTATGGCAACTGTCCTGCACATCGCAGCCAATGACGGGAACAACCCCACGGTGCTGGCCTCTTGTAAATGGTGTTTTGAGCAGTCTCCTGCGAGTTCCTTGCATATCTCAGTCTCTTTCATCTTAAGGTGTAGCTGGGTCCCACCGGCACCTATTCTTGCTCAATATCCATCCAGGTTGTGCAGCAGGAGCAGGTGCAGGTCAGTCCTACCCATAGAGGCTAGACTCCTCTGGAGCATCACTTTTTATGATGATCCGGGGGTGCAGGCCTCTTATTTATATATATGAGTTGACTCAAAGCCACCCTGCGTGGCTTTGCATGGCCTCACAGATATAGAGTAAGCTAAGGAGGCATTCCATGGGCTTTACTGTAGTTATTCCCATTCAACACCCATGGATTTTGACAATGCTCCAGATTTAAAACATCACGGTAAACCTGGGGCAGCCCCAAAAATGTATGCCTCCCCAGAGCAGGCATGACGAGGATAAATGTTTACATTTATCCTTGTCTTTTCCTCTTTCTACATCTGCTGCCTTCTGCAGCACACATGGAACAAGGAAAACACCTCTTGTGATTGTTTTTGTGCAGGAAGCTGCACAAAAACAATCATGCCAACCACACAGACCATGGTGCAAGGGTGCCTGCATTGGCGCTCGGCTGCACATTGTGCACCGGAGCTGGCTGAAAGGACAGGAATGCACTGTATATTGCAAATATGATGCATTCCTGCCCTTTCAATTTGTCATAGGGCAGTTCAGCAAAATGGCTTACAGTGCCTCCCTACGCCAATTCTATTTAATGAGGTCCTATGAACTTAGTTGCCAACTGAGCTCATGAGAAATCTGCACCTAAGGGAGAGGAGTTGGCCTAACGGCTAGGGCGGTCGACCTCGAATCTGGGGAACTGGGTCCGAGACTCGGCAATGGCGCTGAACATCCTATGATTCTGGGCAAATTACTTAATCTCCCCGTGCCTAACAAAAATGAATGTGTCCTCATGTAATGCAACTGGTGCTATGTAAAGCGCTCTGATACCCGATACCTTCGGGTCAAGTTCGCGCTATATAAAACTCTGTAAAATTAAATGAGTCTAAGCTGTGTCTACTCTGTAGAACTATGTTGCAATGGGGCAACCCAATAGCCACTGGGCCTGGGTAAATAGTAGTTCCAAAGGAGAATGTCCCAGTGGAGAACTAATAACACAGAAGAATCAGTACAAGAATTAATCAATTGTAATAATGAAAGATCAAGCACCAACATACAATCTGCCAATGTATGTGATTTTATTCCATCACAATATTGAAATTAATCAATTATAATGCTCAAAACAAATCAAATTCTCAATGATAATTTTAGAAGAATAGGTGCGCAGAGGAGTGAGGTGATAAGTGCATGGGGAGGATAGTGAGAAAGGACAGTAGTGTGCATATAAATACATCAGTAAAGTAATTTGCAAACTATCCCGACAGTTTCCTGCCAAAATGCATTGAATGTCAAATCATAACATCATTACAGATATATATTCTCTGTCATATGTGTCTGACATAAACAAAGAAGTGTCGACGTTTCGACCCCTAGACGGAACAGCCAATTTTGCGCATTTCAGACGGGGTCTTCATCAGGACCAAGGAGAGGTGGGGAAGTGGGCACCTATGGACAATAGTATGAAGTTATTAGGGTGGTGCGTAGTAATATACAATCAATCAGGAAAACATGTCATTGGAAATTACCAATAAAAACAGCTATATTGCTTCTGGCTGTGATTGTGAAGGTTGGACAGGGCAGGCTCCTGTGAGGAAAGAGAAGAGACAGAATACTAGGACCTCGGTTCCTAGGTATACTGAGGAATGACGCTAAAAAAACACTGAATGTGAGATAATATGCAAAAACTGAACTTACTCAAAATTGTTCGAAGATGTTCGTTGCGCCTCAAAAAGACAAGGCCCAGGTTGATCAGTAACCTGTGGCTGAGAAAATTAATAAACTATGTCAATGAATGTACCTCGTGTAGCGGTCAAAATAACACACAGCCCTGAGAATTAGAGCGTGCTGAGTGCGAGAAGCAAGACATCATTAAAGCGTCTAAATTATGTATGCCCGGTGCATTAAAAGCCTGTTCCAAACAGACATCGATGAATAAAACACCCGGGTATAAAATGTGTCTATGTATATTATAAAATATACGGGGTCAGTAGTGAGCAGAAGCATTCAAAGAAAAGTCATCGCCAGGCTAAATAAAGGCGCATGTAAGAATGAAAAAGGGGCAGCAAAAGAATATTTGTGCTGACTTTAATTGTCAAAAGTGCTCAATTACGCTTAAGGACGAGAGGTGCAGGATTACGTGCTCAGTCATACAGTTATTCAAAGCGGCTTCTCAGGGGCAGACAGAACTAATTAAACCTTCAAGCTCCTGGCAGAACAGGTTGGGCAGCACTGTCAGTTACATGCTTTAAAAACAAACACACACAAGCGTGCTAAAACCCAAACCCCCCATTACTGAATAACGTGACAAAATATATGAAAAGGCTATTCCAACAAGTTTGTTTCTCAGAGAGGCTTCGCATGAGCAAGCAGTCAAACATACCTTAGGGCTGCTGGCAAGTCCGGTGAACAGCTAACACCGTGGTCTTGTGAGCTGCATGATTTAAATATCTAAGAAGGACGTGCACGTTTTGACGTTGGGCCATGACAGAGTTTTTTACGACCTAGTACACTACGGGCTTGTTCCGAGGAGGAGAGAAAAGGAAGAAATCCTCATTGTTAAAGAGACATTCCTGTCTGTCAAGAGCAGCGCACATTATGGGGAACTTGTTTGTGATTTACGTCATCTGTGAAACTATCAAAGTTCAGTACAAGGTCATTTCTCTCTGCAAAGATGCAGCGCACAGTTTAAGGCCCTATTCACACATATTTTATTTTACAAAAAACTCAAGCATTAATAATGGTTACATAATAAAGAAACTTCTCAGTATTGGAACCATTTCTGTAAGTTTACGAAGAAACGCTCAAGCATTAATGTATAAATGGAAAGATGGTAAACGACCTTTCTAATATTCAGAAAACACATAAATCTGCATGGTGCAGTGCACATTAAAGTACAGTAGAAAGCTACCCACACAACATGGACCATCAGTAATGAGGAAGTAGTGCCAAAGTAAATACAAGAAAGCCTGCATCAACCTATGTAGATACTTCTAGGCATGAGATCTTAATACTTGTGATATTTAAACCATGTACACTTTAAAATACAAGGCCCAACGAAGTGTATGTCTCTGACATGTGTTAGTATGAGCCCTAGTCATTATTCAGAGTGGATAATTGGGCATAAGTTGCATACATTTTGTTCAAGCCATCAGTAACTGCATTGAATCGATCCATCCACTTGCATTCGCGGATGTTCAAAATGGAGCTCAAGTCCCCACCCCTCACTCCTAGTTTAATTTCCTCGATGACCAACCATTTCAGGGATTCTGGACGGTGTGCAAGGTTCTGAAAATGTTCCACAAGGGGTGCCCCTGATGTTTCACATCGTATCCTGCTACAATGTTGCAAGATGCGGACTTTAACCTTCTGCGTAGTCTGCCCTATATAGATCTTGTCACACGGGCAGAGTATTGCGTAGATCACATTAGGCGTATTGCAGTTGGTGTGCGTTTTCAGGGTAATTGAACAGTTTTTGTGACTGAACTGTTTCGTTTCAGTTGTAAGACAACAGGCTTTGCAGCTCCCATACTTGTAGTGTCCAACTATCGGCGTTTGTTGCCACAAAGATTGAATGGTAGGTTGTCGAGGTGGTTCCAGAAATGACTGAACCACCTGGTCCTTGATGTTTTTACCCTTTTTGAAAGAATGCATCGGAGGTGTGCTCATTTGGAGATCATCCGCCACCAATGGCCAATGCTTGTTGACAATCTGTCTGATTTCATTGCTTCTTGTATTGAAAGTAGTTACACAGATCAATCTATCCATGCCTTCATCAGGGCGTTCTTTAGGTGTCAGGAGAGATTCCCTGGGGTTGTGCCACGCTCTTTTCCTGGCATGTTTCACCATTCGCTTAGGGTAGCCCCGCTCCACCAATCGCTCAATGAGATCGTCTGATTCAGTGAAGAAGTCCTCCTTTTGTGTACAGTTCCTCCTGATCCTGAGGAATTGTCCAAAGGGTAAATTGTCGCACAGTCCCCTTGGATGGTGGCTGCCGTAGCGCAGCAAGGTGTTTCTCTCTGCAGGTTTCCTGTATAGCGTAGTGTATAGACAATTGTTTGCAGCTTTTATTGAAATGTCCAGAAAATCCATGCTCCCTCTGTCCATGTGGATAGTAAACTTAATGTCAGCGGACCGTTCATTTAGCCAACTAAAGAACGATTGGAGGTCCAATTCACTGCCGGTCCAGATCAGGAAAACATCGTCTATGTAGCGCTTCCAGTAGGTAACCTGATGTTTGTAGGAGTTACAGTCATTATAGATAAATTGTTCTTCATAGTCATCCATATACAGGATTGCCAAGTCCGGGGCGAAGCTTGCCGCCATTGCAACTCCACGGGTCTGTACATAATGGTCCCCCTGGAAATAGAAAAAATTCTGAGTCATTGCTATTTCCAACAATTGCAGAATGAATTCAGTGGGCACAAAAGCCGGTAGGGTTCTTTTATCCAAGGCTTTTTGCATAACCTCAAGGGCATGTTGTTGGGGGATGCTCGTATACAAGGATACGATATCCATTGTGACCAGGATTTGTGATCCAGGTTCAAAAGGCATGCCATCTACCAGGTTAATCACCTGCATGGTGTCACGGAGGTAGGACACAGTTCTTTCAGCCAGGGGTTTTAAGAAAAAATCAACATATTTACAAAGGGGCTCGAGGACCGAGCCACAGCCAGAAACAATTGGTCGGCCCGGGGGTTGCTCCATGTTTTTATGGACTTTCGGTAGGGTATACACAGTCGGTAGACGAGGCTGTTTTTGGTTCAAGTACTGGAACTCCAAATCGGATAGGAATCCCATCTCCTTACCCTTTTCAGTGGTTTTAAGGATAATCGCACCAATCTTCTTAGTTGGGTTACTCCTTAACTTAGCATAGCTCACCCCATCGTCCAGTTGGTAATATATTTCTCTCTTGTAGTCGTCAACATTCTGAACCACAATTGCTCCCCCCTTGTCGGCGGGTTTGATCACTATGGAATGATTGTTCTTCAAGCCCTCCAGGGCTACCCGTTCCGCAGTAGTCACATTATGTTTCACATATTTCTTGGATGAGCTGATCTTCAAAGCCTCACGTAGGAAAATGCTTTCATAGGTCAGGATTCGATGAGTTACCATCTGTGAGGTAGGAGTAAAAGTCGATGCAACACGTAAACCTGTGTGTGATAGTTTAGACATAGGTGGTGAGTTCCTGAAATGGTACCTCAGACGAATTTTCCTAAAGAATCGATGCAATTCTGTTTGGACGTTAAACTTGTTAGGATACGTTGTGGGTACGAATGATAAGCCTTTGTTGAGGATCAGTATCTCATCTTCGGTCAGAGCATGCGAGGATAAATTGATAATCGGATCCTTTTTACTGGCTACCATCTGTAGATTCGTCGCCTCGTTTGTCTCTCCCCGTGTTGTTCCTCTGGGAAGCTGACCTGCTTCTGCGCCTGGTTCTGTCCTCGTTGTCTTGTTCCGTCCCAACCTTGGCCTTGCTGCGGGGCTACCCTAAGCGAATGGTGAAACGTGCCAGGAAAAGAGCGTGGTACAACCCCAGGGAATCTCTCCTGACACCTAAAGAACGCTCTGAGGAAGGCATGGATAGATTGATCTGTGTAACTACTTTCAATACAAGAAGCAATGAAATCAGACAGATTGTCAACAAGCATTGGCCATTGGTGGCGGATGATCTCCAAATGAGCACACCTCCAATGCATTCTTTCAAAAAGGGTAAAAACATCAAGGACCAGGTGGTTCGGTCATTTCTGGAACCACCTCGACAACCTACCATTCAATCTTTGTGGCAACAACCGCCGATAGTTGGACACTACAAGTGTGGGAGCTGCAAAGCCTGTTGTCTTACAACTGAAACGAAACAGTCCAGTCACAAAAACTGTTCAATTACCCTGAAAACGCACACCAACTGCAATACGCCTAATGTGATCTACGCAATACTCTGCCCGTGTGACAAGATCTATATAGGGCAGACTACGCAGAAGGTTAAAGTCCGCATCTTGCAACATTGTAGCAGGATACGATGTGAAACATCAGGGGCTCCCCTTGTGGAACATTTTCAAAACCTTGCACACCGTCTAGAATCCCTGAAATGGTTGGTCATCGAGGAAATTAAACTAGGAGTGAGGGGTGGCGACTTGAGCTCCATTTTGAACATCCGCGAATGCAAGTGGATGGATCGATTCAACGCAGTTACTGATGGCTTGAACGAAATGGATGCAACTTATGCCCAATTATCCACTCTGAATAATGACTAGGGCTCATACTAACACATGTCAGAGACATACAATTCGTTGGGCCTTGTATTTTAAAGTGTACATGGTTTAAATATCACAAGTATTAAGATCTCATGCCTAGAAGTATCTACATAGGTTGATGCAGGCTTTCTTGTATTTACTTTGGCACTACTTCCTCATTACTGTTGGTCCATGTTGTGTGGGTAGCTTTGTACTGTACTTTAATGTGCACTGCACCATGCAGATTTAATTGTTTTCTGAATATTAGAAAGGTCGTTTACCATCTTTCCATTTATACATTAATGCTTGAGCGTTTCTTCGTAAACTTACAGAAATGGTTCCAATACTGAGAAGTTTCTTTATTATGTAACCATTATTAATGCTTGAGTTTTTTGTAAAATAAAATATGTGTGGATAGGGCCTTAAACTGTGCGCTGCATCTTTGCAGAGAGAAATGACCTTGGACTGAACTTTGATAGTTTCACAGATGACGTAAATCACAAACAAGTTCCCCATAATGTGCGCTGCTCTTGACAAGACAGGAATGTCTCTTTAACAATGAGGATTTCTTCCTTTTCTCTCCTGCTCGGAACAAGCCCGTAGTGTACTAGGTCGTAAAAAACTCTGTCATGGCCCAACGTCAAAACGTGCACGTCCTTCTTAGACATTTAAATCATGCAGCTCACAAGACCACGGTGTTAGCTGTTCACCGGACTTGCCAGCAGCCCTAAGGTATGTTTGACTGCTTGCTCATGCGAAGCCTCTCTGAGAAACAAACTTGTTGGAATAGCCTTTTCATATATTTTGTCACGTTATTCAGTAATGGAGGGTTTGGGTTTTAGCACGCTTGTGTGTGTTTGTTTTTAAAGCATGTAACTGACGGTGCTGCCCAACCTGTTCTGCCAGGAGCTTGAAGGTTTAATTAGTTCTGTCTGCCCCTGAGAAGCCTCTTTGAATAACTGTATGACTGAGCACGTAATCCTGCACCTCTCGTCCTTAAGGGGCACATGCATCAAGGTAGGCTTTTGCGATTCCTTAATTGCGATTATTAAGGAATCGCAATTAAGGAATCGCAAAAGCCTATGCATGTAGGAATCGCTATAAAAATAGCGATTCCTAAACATTCCTTAATTGCGACTCGCTAATTGCGAGTCGCAATTAAGGAATACCTCCCATTAATTCCTATGGGCCTAGAGGCCCATAGGAATGAATGGGAAGACATTCTCAATTAGCGATTCGCAATTAGAGAATCGCAAATTGAGAATGCATTTCAAGGGTGCCAGGGTGTCAAAATGACACCCTGTTGCACCCCTGAAATTGTGATGTGCACCCATGTTGCGCACACACATGCCCCAAGGGCATGTGTGTGTGTAACCTAAAACTTAAAAAAATGCATTTTAGAGCATTTTTCGAAGGTTTTGCAAATTACAGACAAGTTTGATTTGTCTGTAATTTGCGGTCCCAAATAGCGAAATCGCTATTTGAAAGTGCTTCTAGCATTGCATTTAAGGAATCGCAAATTGCGATTCCTTAAATGCAATCGCTAATTTAGGAATTCGCAATTAATTGCGAATTCTTAAATTGCGCATAGGAAACACTTTCATGCATCTCCAAAGGCCAATTTGCGATCGCAAACGGCCGATTTTGCGATTCGCACCGTTTGCGATCGCAAAACCTTTGATGCATGTGCCCCTAAGCGTAATTGAGCACTTTTGACAATTAAAGTCGGCACGAATATTCTTTTGCTGCCCCGTTTTCATTCTTTACATGCGCCTTTATTTAGCCTGGCGATGACTTTTGTTTGAATGCTACTGCTCACTACTGACCCCGTATATTTTATAATATACATAGACACATTTTATACCCGGGTGTTTTATTCATCGATGCCTGTTTGGAACAGGCTTTTAATGCACCGGGCATACATAATTTAGACGCTTTAATGATGTCTTGCGTCTCGCACTCAGCACGCTCTAATTCTCAGGGCTGTGTGTTATTTTGACCTTTACACGAGGTACATTCATTGACATAGTTTATTAATTTTCTCAGCCACAGGTTACTGATCAACCTGGGCCTTGTCTTTTTGAGCGCAACGAACATCTTCGAACAATTTTGAGTAAGTTCGGTTTTTGCATATTATCTCACATTCAGTGTTTTTTTAGCGTCATTCCTCAGTATACCTAGGAACCGAGGTCCTAGTATTCTGTCTCTTCTCTTGCCTCACAGGAGCCTGCCCGGCCCAACCTTCACAATCACAGCCAGAAGCAATATAGCTGTTTTTATTGGTAATTTCCAATGACATGTTTTCCTGATTGATTCTATATTACTACGCACCACCCTAATAACTTCATACTATTGTCCATAGGTGCCCACTTCCCCACCTCTCCTTGGTCCTGATGAAGACCCCGCCCGAAATGAGCAAAATTGGCTGTTTCGTCTAGGGGTCGAAACGTCGACACTTCTTTGTTTATGTCAGACACATATGACAGAGAATATATATCTGTAATGATGTTATGATTTGACATTCAATGCATTTTGGCAGGAAACTGTCGGGATAGTTTGCAAATTACTTTACTGATGTATTTATATGCACACTACTGTCCTTTCTCACTATCCTCCCCATGCGCTTATCACCTCACTCCTCTGCGCACCTATTCTTCTAAAATTATCCATTGAGAATTTGATTTGTTTTGAGCATTATAATTGATTAATTTCAATATTGTGATGGAATAAAATCACATACATTGGCAGATTGTATGTTGGTGCTTGATCTTTCATTATTACAATTGAGTAATTCTTGTACTGATTCTTCTGTGTTATTAGTTCTCCACTGGGACATTCTCCTTTTGAACTACTCTGTAGAACAGCAGGAATGGTAATAGTTGAATCCTATGCTCAGAGGAAGCAAAGATAGTTACCTGGGAAAGGAAGGGAGTGTAGCACCTCAAAATTTTTAGAAAAATCTTATGACACCAGTGGCCAGTTGATCGATTGAGCTTTGTGATATTTAGTTTTGCTTTGAGATTAAGAGCACTTTTCTAAAAGATAAGCACTTGCCTGGACATTATATTATTTTGTCTGCTGTTTGGTTGTTTATTTCTCAGCTTTTACTACCCACGCCGCACTCCATTCCTCAGAGCACCAGTGAAAAACGACCTCATTCATTGCAGTTGAGGTTCACTAGCAACTGCATGTCCCGGTCACCCTTTCCAACACTAAACAGAATCTAACTTCTCACATCCCGAACACTTTAAAAGTAAAATGTGAAGAAGTATAGAAAAAAGTGGGCTTAGGTAAAAATCCTCAGTCATTATCTTCTATGCCTTTTGTCTGGATGGGCAGTTCATCAAGCCCATCACATTCATGTAGAGTTACATTGCCCTATTACTCTCACTATTAGGTTACAAGTAATTCTACACACCTCACTCGCTCTTCATCCGTGCCTCCTATCCTCCCTGTCCTACACATGCAAAAATCTTATCTCCACTTTTCTGACTCCCTTGATTTCTGTCTCCCTCTCCCCTGGCTTCAATCTTCATCTCTGTCCATCATCTTCCTTCACCCCACATCCTCATCATCCCTACCTCCCTCACTCCTCATTATTACTTGTTCTCTTGCACATCCTCTCTTGCTTATGTCATCAATACTTGGCAGTCCTCATTTGCTTTCCCCTTTCATAATCACTCCACTTCTGCCATCGCTTTTTTTACCTTCCTGTTCTCTCTTACACTAAATTTGTTGCACTGGGGTCTGTTTGAGATATACCATTACAAATTCAGCTAAACAGCTGTTGTAAATATAGAATAATGCTAGCATCTATGTTTGAGGAACTGGTAATACCTATAAATTGTGTGACAACTTCTCCCAGAAGATACAGAAGGTGCACTCAGAGCTTTGATATTGGCTATCTCCATCATAGCCAAGCACTGGCATATTTGTTTAGAACATAGAAAACAAGTAAGAATCATTAGGCTTGCAAAATTGAAAATGTATATACTGAAGTCATGTCTCACTTTTATCAGGTGTGCTCAGAACGAAACCAAAGTCACACGTTTGCAATTGTTTCTTTTGGACCTTTAGTAGTTCCTTGGGCATTGAGTCTGCTTACAGCAAGGAACTGATTCTTTCTTGAGGGAATTCTAGTGGTGACAAAAAGTCCAGCAGCTTGCTAAAGAAAGGACATGTGACTCACTTCAGAGACCTCTAGTAACACAACAAGGCACTTCAAACTGCTACAGAAGGGATTTGTACCTCACTCAATTACCTATTAGCACATTAAGGGCCATATTTATTATGGGGTTGCGTTGATTTAGCACCATGCGACGTGGTGCAAAAGTAAAACAACACCTAGATGTGATTTATCAAGCCAAGCAAGGCCCCATTGCGCATCCCTGAGTGCCTTGATAAATCCAGAGTAACGCAATGCAAATCACTGTGTTGCATTACTCTGCCCCAGAAGGGAGTTCCATGGGTGGTGCGTTGGTGTTCCCACACAAATCCAATGGATTTTGATGCATTTCCGGATTTACTATTACTGGTAGGCCTGGGAATCGTCCAAAATGCTACGCCTCCCCAGGTGAGGCGTAAAAAGGGAAAATATCTTAATTTCTCCTTGTTTTTTAGGTCGAGCATTTGAGACCTCTTGTATATACTTTAGTATATACTTATACGTGTATGTACTTTGTGAGCTCTGGAGATCAGCCCTAGGACTTATCTGCTTCCGCTTAGGGACTTTTTTCTGTTCAACTGCCTCTATTTAACTGTCTTAATAGAAAACGACCAGCAGAGGTCAGTAAAATACCAGAATTGCTTTCTGCTTAGGGACTTTCTTTTTTTAAATTTTTCTGGCAACTGCCTCTATTTAACTTTCTTGATAGAAAACAACCAGCAGAGGTCAGTAAAATACCATAATCACTTTAGCATTCTCTAGATTCCAGTCCATAGAAATTGTCTTCCATGAGCACCCGTAGACAATATTATTTTTTAAAAATCTTGTATTTTCAGTGATATGACCACCGAAGGCCCTGATTTTATATTAAAAACAGAGCTTTGGACTATACCATTTCCCGCTGAAAGGCCATATTTCTCTCCATGTGTTCCCATACCTGGCGTGTCACGCAGTTTGGTGCTTAATTTCCCTCCATGTTAAAGAACAGTAGATGTTTCAGCACCCAGGCTAATGTGCTGCATAGCTAAATACATATAAGGTCCCAAAGGCGAGACAGATTGCATTGCAAATGCTTGTTCCCCTTTGTATGTGTGCTGCATTCCACAGCACACATAGATAGAGGAAAATGACTCAAGGCAATATGTTTGTGCAGGAAGGCGCCCCTTTCCTGCACAAAAACAATCCTGCCTAGGCATACGTGCACCATGGTGCGAGAGGCCTGCATTGACTCATGGCAGCACATTGTGCACCAGCACTGGGAAAAGGTAGGAATGCTCCGTATTGGCTAAATATGGCTCATACTGCCCTTTCCCTGCAATGCAGTACAGCAAGGTGACTTGCTGCACTACGTTACGTTACAATTTGAAAATTATGGTTGTAAGACACCACGGGCCATATTTACAAGCCCATTGCATTGCTGATGCATCACGTTTTTTGACCCACTGGCAGCACTGAGTGCAGACCCATATCTACGTGGCCACACAGATCCACTTTGAGTAGCTTTTCATGACCTCGTAGATATGGAGTAAGGCAAAGTCCCTAAGGGGCCCGCCCGTGTCCCGGGGACCACAACCTCCCTGGGGCGAATTAAAAGAAAAATTCATGGAGGGGGGCCCGCATGGCCCCATGCAGCATTGGGGATCGCCATTTCCCCAGGGCACTTAAATATATCAATGCAGGTGGGCCCACAAGGCAAGTCTGCACTCCTGGGAACCACCTCCCTGGGGCAAAACATATAAAACAAATTCAGGGACCCTGCAAGCCCCCACCCCCGCAGCCCCAGGGACTGCCACCGCCCTGGTGCAATTCATTGAATTTAGCTTGGGGCTGCATGCCCCCCCCCCGCAATCTCTGTCCCCGGTGACCACCACCACCCCCGGGCAAAGTAGTACGATGGAGGGGGCTGGGCGCCCCCCCCTCGTGGTTTCATTTATGGCCCTGGGGACCATCAGCCCCCAGGGCTAGCTCCTGTTACCTCACAAGATGCCCACCCTCAGGAGGCAGCAGTTTCCATTTGCTTGGTGGGAGCTGGCAGCTCTCATCAAGCAAAAGCAAGCAACTCTGCTTGCTGCAAGCCAAAGCGGAGTTTTCATCTGCTTCTTTGCACGCAAGTGAAACAGATGAAAACATAGCACCCGCAAGTAGGGAGCTGCTATTTCAAGCAGCTCCCTGCTTGCACAAGCAATGCCGGCTACCGCATGAGTAAGGAGCCGGCTATGACCACAAGGGTCTTGAGGCACCCCCCGCAGTTCCAGGGGAAGAGGGGAAAGAGGGAAAATAAAGGTAAAAAACTAGCAGAAAGAGGCAGAATAGAGGTCAGAAACAAGCAGAAAGAGGCCGAATAAAGGTCAGCAACGAGGAGAAAGAGGAAAGATAAAAGTGAGAAACAAGCAGAAAGAGGGAGAATTAAGGTCAGCAACAAGCAGAAAGAGGCAAATTAGAGTTAAAAATGAGCAGTAGGAGAAAGAATAAGGTCATCAATGAGCAAAAAGGCAAAATAAAGGTCAGCAGTGAGACGAAAGAGGCAAGATAAAAGTCATAAACGAGGAGAAAAAGGCAGAATAAAGGTCAGAAACGAGCAGAAAGAGGGAAAATAAAGGTCAGCAACGAACAGAAAGAGGCAAAACAGAGGCCAGCAACGAGCAAAAAGAGGCAGAATAGAGGCCAGCAACTAGCAGAAAGAGGCAAAATAGAGATCAGCAATGAGTTAAAGAGACAAAATAAAGGGGAATTAGTCATTTGTTTTTGTAAGTAGTGGTTGTGTGTGCCTATTAGTTGGCTGAACTGGATAAAAATATAAGGGAGAGTTTGAGAAGGTTACACAGAAGTTCATAGTAGTCAGAAAGATTTGGGATGAGTCAGAGAGAGGAGAGATCGGACAAATGTGGAAGGGAGTTTTTTTGTTTTAACAGAAACCGAAATTACCTTACAATACATATCTACACATGACAAAGTGGCTGAAGTAAATTACTCTATATAAAAATGCAGAACATAGAAGCAGCACTATTCACATAGTCAGATGTGCACATGTATATTGCGGTGAAGTATGGAAATATTTTTTTTTTGATGTTCTTTATTTTTTTTATCAGATAACTGTAATTAACTTATACATACATATATACACAACACTTTTTAAAGTTTAGTAGCAAGCATAAACCACTATTTGAGCAAATATATGCAACATAAAAGCAGGAATACTGACATGATCAGATATACACATGTTTCTTGTGGTGTAATATTCATGTTCCCCTTATATTAATCTATCTGCTTATAACACGAAGCAGAGTTCTATGTACAATGACACATGTATGATGCCAACCTCATCTCGATACCGTTTTTGTTATGTATGATTATACTTGTATGGTAGACTATTGAGTAGTGGGTATTTTTATCATATGGGGAAAAGCCAGCTCTTGACTAATCATCTGAAGCTGAGACAGTTGTCAGTAGATCTTATGTCTGTGGGCAACTATTTCTATAGTTTGGCAGCTCAAACAGAGAAAGATGTTCCACCCATGGTTGTTTTCTTGTATGTAGGAACCATGAGGCCAATAGCCATTCTCAAGCATAGGTTCATTTGTTTTATGTATTTGTTGATTTTCTTCCTGATGAAGAGTGGTCCTTTGCTTGAAGGTAGATCTTCTGACAACTGGTATCCAGTGCAGGGCCCTCAGGGTAGGGAAGATTTGTGCATGTGGCTTTACATGTAGAAGAACTCTAGCAGCAACCTTATTAATTCTCTGTAATCTTGTAGTAGTTGACAAAATAGAGGAATGATATAGACCATCAGTGTAATGCAGTTTTGACAGGACAAGAGGGATGGTAGTTTGAACATTGCAGAGGAATCCTAGGTGTGGGAAGATACATTAAGAGTTTTCATTGTGAGAAAGCTTGATTTGGCTACCTTATCCACTTGTGCATTCATTAACAGCTGGGTAATTCTGTGATTTCTTATGTACTTAGATATTCTTAGTGGTGATCCCAGATTGTCAGACCAGGAGCAGAGAGGGTCATAGTTTTTCCTGCCACGACTTTTGAGTATTTCAGTTTTGGAAGCATTCAATTTGAGGTGGCTCCATGTCATCCATTTGTCTTTGGCCTGGAGGCAACAGAAGATTTTTGATGTTCCAAAGTCTTTAGGGTTTTCCAAATTCAGACGTATCGGCATGTAAACTATGTAGTTATAGCAGGTGAAGTAAAAACCATTGATCAAATCTAGTAACGATTTTATGTAGATGCTGAAAAGCATTGGTGAGATGATTAAACCTTTTGGAGGAGTATCTATTATATTTGTTCTATTGTGTAGTTACACTGTGATCTAAGCAAGAGCTCTATCATCTATTCCATCTTACTCAAGACTTTGGATTAGTGTGTCATGATTCATTGTGTTAAAGGCCCTGAAAGGTCAATGAGAAAATGGACAGCAACCCCGTTCTAGTCTACTGTGTTTTTAAGGTCCTACCAAATTGAGATTAGGTCAGATTTAGTGCCTTTTTCTAGGTGGAATCCAGTTTGGAGTTGGAAGGTATGGAATTGCCTTCATTGAATTGTGACCAATCCAATCCAAACAGGCTTTATTCGACATGTAGTCATAAAAGCACATTACAAAAAAGTTTTAAATATATATACATAAAAATGTCGTACATAGATTGCAAAGCAGTCATGTTGGTGGAAAATTAGTTAAAAACTTCACATCTACCAATGTTAAAACTTGTACAAAATTCTTGATCATAGGAACTCAATACGGCCCACTTCATCTCTGATAATTAAGACCTAATCTAAGTAAAACTAGATGGATTTAAGTAACAGGGAGACATATACAATGCTGGTTCAGTGTGCTAGCTAATCATAGTTCACAAAAACATTTCACACAGGCATCGATTTTAGCCTTATTACCCACATCCACCCTAGGTATTTTGCAACTGCTATTGAAATTGTTGGTAAGGTACTAGTGCGTATAATCCTTTCAGCTTCTACACTCCTTCTAGTACCTAGTAATTTGCATATGGGACTCAGCCAGACCCGTCGAGGGGCTGCATAGGCAGGGCAGGCGAAAAGCATGTGTGCAACTGTTTCTTTGTGGACCGCACATGCAGGACACTTGTTATCACTTAAGGGGACCACCTAGATGTAAAGGATCTTGGGGGCAGTGAACCTGCCCTCAACTGAAAATACAATTTCCTGTCCAGTGGTTTAGTAATGGTGTCCCAGTATGTTTCAAAACTTGGAATATATTTAGATTCCAAGAAAGTTCCTGTCAAAGTAGCTGAATCAGTATCTCTCAAAGCATTATATGTTACCATCTCCCAATACTTTTCTTTTAAGATCTTTTTTGAGGGAAAGCGGGCCTCTGTTGGGTTCTCCCATAGTGCTTTCATGCCAATACCCACTAGAACATTTCTGACTCCCCGTAGCCAACCAATTTTGTGAAAG
This sequence comes from Calotriton arnoldi, assembly GCA_963921515.1. Classification (NCBI taxonomy): domain Eukaryota; kingdom Metazoa; phylum Chordata; class Amphibia; order Caudata; family Salamandridae; genus Calotriton; species Calotriton arnoldi. The sequence goes on from CAWUFW010011732.1 coordinate 372,110, forward strand.
CTATCGGATTTTATTACATCTAGAAAGCCCGCTACATACGATGATAGTTCTGGTGTTGTCCACAACCTGCGCCAGTATAACACTGGACGCAGTTTGGCAACATCAGATATAGATTTTCTGCCAAGATCATATCGTAACGGGCATAATGGGGTACTTTGGGGGAGATTAGTAATGCTACGCAGGAACTTATTTTCTGAAATACTTAAATTAGACATGTTCTCAAACCCCCATAGTTCTACACCGTAAAGGGCTGAACTGACAACTTTCATATCATACACTTGGAGCACAGGTCTGATTGGTTTTGTAAGTGACTTTTTATGCTCAGTACTTAGCGCTCCCGAAAGTTGTCGGTGCTTTAATGTGGCCATGTCAATTTGATAGTTCCACTTTAAATCGCTCTGTATATTCACCCCCAAGTATGTAAACGCTCTAACTTGTTCTAGTGGTCGATTATTCATTAACATATTACCTTTAAAAGTTCTGTGTGGGTTAAAAGCCATAAATTTCGTTTTTGACACATTAACTTCAAGGCCACGAGCAGAGCAAAAATCTTCAAAAATTAACAAAGCTCGCTGGAGGCCACTTGGAGTCTTTGAAATTATTAATGTCATCCGCGAACATTAAAATCGGGATTTTTACACCTGCTAGAGAGGGGGGGTCCGTGTTCACTGGCAACATACAGTCAACTATGCCATTAATGTACAAAGAAAATAGCGTGGGTGCGAAATGCATCGGGAGGCAAGATGGCGGCCGCTTAGAGGCCGAGCGTAGCACTAGCGATGCCACCCTGGGTTAAGTTAGGAAGTAAAGACCCCTATAGGCCCGTGGAATGTAGTTAACTGCCTAAAAAGGGACTCGGAAAAATACCTCTCAGATTACCCTATGCTGGTATCACGGAACCCCCGTAAAAGACTTTGCGCACTGGTTACAAGAATCGGGCTCCGGATCATCAGGCGCTCTATCTCCAAGGTTCTCTCTCACCTGGCGAGCCGGGGGTCCTGGAGTAGCGGAGGAATGGCGCCGAAATTGGCGGCGAATGCCGCGGGCTCTAAAACAGCAGCAGCAATGCGAAAGTTACATGGCGAGCTGCCCGCGAGCTCAGCAGCGCTGGAGCAGAGCAACCCGGAACAGGCACCGAACGACCTGCAGCAGTCACGCACGCCGGAGCAGCCGAGGCGGGGCATCTGGAAAGAATCGTCCAGCTGGCCCCTCGGTAGTTGACATGTTGATGCGTGGCAAGGAACAGCATACGGAGGCAGCAGGGCCGGCAGCAGCTCCTATAGCAGTTCTGAATACAGAGAAAAATACCAGAAGGAAACAGAATGAGGAGGTGAGCCCGGGCAGACCTATTGAAGTATCTCAGAGCCTGAAATCTAACTTGGTCGCTGGGGATCCTAACGATACTGTTCCATCTGCTGCAGAGCCCCCCCGTAGTGACAGTGATACCGGTCATGAGGGGAACGTCCCTCCAGGAGATAAGGTGGGGAGGGCGGCACAGTAGATCTCCCTGTTGTATCACGGGCCCCGCCGGGGGGGCCACAGAATACAGAAGCAAACAGCAAGACCGTTGATACTTTGAATATGACCTCTATCTCTGAAGGAGTAACAGATGGTAGGGGGCTACAGCAACCTGCCCCAATATCGGGGAGTAGTGATGCAATGTGGGGAGTGGATCTTCTAGGGGATAAGGACAGACCTGATCTGGATAAGGATAAAGAGCCCAGTGACTGTTTTTTTTCTGTCTCCGAAGGGGCTGAATGGTCTGATGATGATCGGAGTTCATCAGTAGGGGGCAGTAACTTGGACTCAGACCTGGAGGATAGTGATCTAGATCTCCCCACAATAACCAAGAAGTCTAATGTGCAGTCAGACGTACAAGGCATACAAGGTCGAGGAAGAAAGGACCTGAGATGGGATTACTCCTCCGCTACCCCGCTTTCTAGTAAACCCCCCTCGGTAGCTGATACCACCCCCCCTATACTGGAGGTTATACACCAGGCCATCCTCTCCCACAGGGAAGAAATGCGTCAGGACAGTCGTAAGGCGCAGGCCGCCATGAGAAAAATGCAAGGGGTCGTCAGGAAGCTCTCCAAGGCATGTTTTAATGTAGGTGAGAGAGTGACGAACCTGGAGGAAAGAATAGTTGCGACTGAGGCAGAAGCAGCCAGCGCATCAACCCAGGTGGAGGCTCAAAGCTCACAGATCAAGGACATCCAGTGGAAGCTGGAGGAATTCGAGAACAGGCAGAGGAGGAATAACCTTAGGATATTGGGGGTGCCAGAGGTAGTGGAAGGGTCGGACGCTAGGGTATACATAGTCGAACTGTTTAAGTCCGCCTTTCCCGAGCTGACAGAATGGAACTGGACTGCGGAAATCCAAAGAGTACATCGCATTCCGTTTAAACGACGTGTCCCAGCTAGAGAGGGGGACAAACCGCGAGCAATTCTGGTGTTCCTAGGGAATTTTCTATTGCGGCAGGCTATTTCAGAAAAGGCCAGACCAGAAACTAAGAGATCTAGTGGGGGGGTCTCATTTTTTGTTCGCCCTGACTTCTGCCATTCAACGGTAGAGAGACGCTGGAGGCTGAGACAGCTAATAAAACCATTCCAGGAAAAGAACATTCAGGTTTATCTGATTAACCCGGCACAACTCAAGGTGATCCATGGGGGACAGATACTCTATTTTTCTTCTGAGATAAAAGCTAGAGAATATTTGGACGTTGTGGACAAATAAAGCTTGGGTGTGAATTGAAGAAAGGGTGAGGGAAAGAAGAAGGAAAAGAGAGGGGGGATAGGGAAAACAAAAAAAAAAAAAGAAAAAAAAATCTGGTTTTTGAGGTTCTACGGCTTAACGGTAGGATGGTTGAAGGGAGGTGTTAAGAATCTTAGAATCATACATACCTCATACATACTTCGGTTTCTGTTTTTTTTTTTCTTCCCCGATCTGATTGGTGTCTAAGGTTATGTTTGATAGGATTAAGGGGGTAAGAGGAAGTTATGGTAGGTAGTTTAGAAGGACCCAGGTCGCTAACGCTACATACATCACATGCACAGACCTAGGTCTGAGCGCCTCACAAGGGTGGTGGGAATGGGGGAGGAGGGGGTGGATGGGGGTTGGATGGGGTGGAGGGGGCAGAGAGGAGTGGGAAGGAGGGGGGAAAAGCTGAAAAGAGGAAAAGTACCTGGTGCTATGTTTTTTGTGATTTTTTTTTGGGGTGATTTAGGGCTTGTGGTATTTAAACAGAGGATTGGGCTGGTTCAGAAGAGAAATGCTATCTCAGTAGGGCTAAATGGGGAAACTTAAGATATGTACTCTTAATATTGGGGGTTTAAATAATTGGAGGAAGAGGCAAATGATGGGGTATTTTGTAAGGTCAAACCATATCGATGTTTTATGCTTACAGGAGACCCATCTACCATGGGCAAAAAAACATTTATTAAGGATAAGTGGTTTTGAGTTGCTGGCCTGCTCCTCACAGACATATACAGTTAGAGGGGTGGCAATACTGGCTAGATCCTCGTTGGGAGGGGCTAAGCGCCATCTGGTAGATTCCCATGGGAGGTGGGCACTGGTTGAACATGATCTAAGGTTTACAATATGTACAATTTATGGCTCCAATCAGGATGACCCGGAGATATTTGAACGTCTTGAAGTTGAATTATTGAACTGGCCGAGACCTATTATAATATGCGGAGATTTGAATATCTCTGCTGATTTTACAAATAATACTGCTTATGTAGGCCGTAAGCCCAGGGTATTTCGAGCAGTGACCTCAGTATGGGAATCACATGGTTTGGTAGATGTTTGGGGATGTAAGGAGCCTAATGACCCGGGTTTCACATATTACTCATGCCCCTTCAAGAAATATACGAAGTTGGACTATTTTCTGATCTCTGCATCAGAATTAGAGAAAGTTAGTATTATTAAACTCCCGAAAGTGCTGTCTGATCACAGTCCATTAATGCTGGAGTATGAGATAGATACTTTAAATAAAAAGCACTCAAGGTGGACTTTCGAGAGGAAGCTTTTAGCTGACTCCAAATTTTTACAGCATCTGAGGACCTGGACCCAAGATTATTTTGATGTGAATCACTTTAGCTCATCCAGAAATAATGTCTGGGACGCGTTCAAGGCAGCCTTGAGAGGCGAGACGATCAGCTTCTCGGCTAGGCTAAAGCACGAGGCTCGCCGAGAAAATGAGAGATTGGTCTGCCAACTAGTAGAGGCAGAGGAACAACATATAAATGTTATTGGGCAAGGGTGCGAGGCCGCAGGGAGCCAACAAAAGATTCTTATTATAAAAGCAGAGCTGCATAAGTGGTTAGCCCAGAAAGCTGCCGATGAGTATCATACACACAGGGGCAAGATGTATGAGACGGGAGAGCAGGCGGGCAAGCTATTAGCACTCCGGATTAGGCAAGAAAGCAGCAGAAATATAATATCAAAAATACAAGAGGGGGGTCGGGACTATACGGAGCCAGCTGATATATTGGAAGTTTTTAAAAACTTCTATCAAACATTGTATAAAGAAGTGGGTGGTCCAGAGGGTGTTAGTCTAGGGTTTGAAGATATAGGCCCCCAGCTGGATAATTTGGATAAAGAAATGTTGGATAATATCTGGTAATAGAGGAAGTGGTAGAAGCATTGCAGGAGTTAGCAGCAGGAAAGGCTGCGGGCCGGATAGTATACCACTTGAAGTATATAAGAGTATCCAGAATGAGATTGCCCCAATGTTACTGGATTTATTTAATGGTATAATATGTTCCGGTCAAATCCCTGAATCTTGGAAGGAAACAAATATTATTGTGTTCCACAAGAAAGGGAAGCCTAAGGAGAACCCCGGTTCATATCGTCCAATATCCCTCATCAATACGGACACCAAGATCTATGCCAAGGTTCTGGCTAGAAGGCTGGGAGGGGTCATAGGCGGTCTGGTATCCCCGTGGCAGCATGGGTTTATCCCAGGTCGAGGGACAACTGAGCACATCAGGCGGGCCATTACACTTTTTGATGTGCAAGCTGCCACGGGGGGCGGATGGCCATGATCCTTCTAGACGCAGAAAAGGCCTTTGATCGCGTCACGTGGAAGTATTTGTGGGGGATATTGGAACAAAGGGGTTTCGGCCCTAAAATAATGGGGGCTATCAGGGCCATGTATTCCGATCCAAAGGCCAGAATCCAGATAATGGGAGGCAGCTCGGAAAAAGTGCATATTTCTAGAGGGACACCTCAGGGTTGTCCCTGTTCACCAATTCTCTTCGCCCTGTACATAGACCCGCTGGTACGGAAATTATTAGGATGCAATGAAATTAAACCGGTAGTTTTTAATCGATTTGAGACTAAATTGCTGGCATATGCCGACGATCTTGCCATAATTACGACGGAACCAGATACGGCACTGATAGCTATTACAGGGATTGCCAGCGAATTTGGACAATGTACGGGGTATCTGCTGAACGAAAGTAAAACTCAGATAATTTGTACTAAAAATATTAGAAGGCAGGATGTAAGGTATTCTGATTCAGCGGTTTATTTGGGAGTTAGGATATGCTCGGCAACAGATAACACTATAAAAGATAACTTTACCCCACTCCTAAAAACAATGGCAACTGACCTTAAAATAATAGATGCCTTACATCTGTCTGTAATAGGGAGAGCAAATGTACTCAAAATGACCATGCTCCCCAAGGTACTATATCTCTTTCGCTCTATCCCGTTTATGATTGAGGAAGGCCTAATAAAGTCAATAGAGGCAGTTTTTATGAATTTTATCTGGCAATATGGTAAAATCAGGCGCTCCATGAGATATTTGTCTCTCCCACAAGAAAAAGGAGGGCTTGCAATCCCTAATATTAGATTTTACCATTGGGCCTGTTTGTTAAGTCAGATGGCGATTTTATTTGATTCAGCCTTAAACTTATTGGATACTCCATTCGGTAATAATAACCCTCCCTCCATCTTTGAATTACTACTGGGTAGAGAAGCTCTGGGGCTTCTGCTTCGGAAAACCGATAGGCGTTACTATAAGAAAATGCGATACAAGGTTTTAGATGGTGTTTGGGAGGTTTGGAAACAGGTGCAAAAGTTCTAACAATCCCTAAAATTAGCTACTATACACCGGTTTGGAACTGCAGTATGTTTCCTCAATTTAGTAATGATAGGATATGGAGGCTCTGGGAGCAGCAAGGAATTAAAAGAATAGGTGATATATATGAGGGGGTAGTTTGATGAGGTTCGAGGATATTCAGCAGAGATTTGGTATCCCGGATAATTTAGGCTTTAAGTTTTTTCAGATCCAGGATACTCTGAAGGGCATCAGACCACGGATTATCCCTGGGGGTAGAATTGATATATTGGATTATCTATTAGGTGGTGGAACTAGGATTAAAATGATATATAGGTCTCTGTTATCGGGGACTCAGGATGATTTGGAGAAATTTGAAGCTGCATGGGCAACGAAACTTGGGGACCAGGATGTTGACATAGATAAAGCATTGCAACTCGCGGGGAAACTTTTTCGCTCCACGAATTTGAGAGCCCAACACTATAAGACCCTTTTTAACTTATATTTTACATCAGCTAAATTATTTATGTGGTGTAAAAAGGAGGACAATAGATGTCCGCGGTGTTTGGAAGGCCCTGCTGACTTGCTGCATATGTTCTATCATTGTAGTAAATTAAGTGCAATTCAAGGAGAAATTGGGAAATTTTGGGAGGGGCTGCTAGGAGTTAAGATCACCCTATCCCCTACCCTAATGATAATGGGATTTGATAGTAACTTGAGGCTCAATAAAGGAAAAGAAGCATTTGTATTTAATATGTGGCGGTCCTCCGGATATTACTTGCGGCAGGATGGAAGGATACTGTAGCACCATCCTTCCAGATGTGGGTGGCTAGACTCCTCGGGATTCATAATATTGAATCCTCCCTATATATGCATCGGGGCAGGAAAATGAGGGAATTAGGAATGATTATTTGGGCTCCCATGAAGCGGTGGAGGGACTGCCGTTGGGAAGAAGCTCTTGAGTGAGATTCCCTATATCTTTTTTCTATATTTATTAGTCCCGATGGGTGATGGATGGTTATTTTTATCTCTGTATGGACGTATCAGCCCAGTTTTACTATGTAATAATGAAATATTTTCTAATTTTTATCTGTTTTATAAACTTATGCCCGAATTTATTTATTGTATAATGTATTGTATGATTTATGTATAGTGGATTCTTAGTAATACTGTAATGTAATCTGTATTTATTATTAAGTATACCAGGTATTTTTCTCACAATAAAAAAAAAAAGAAAATAGCGTGGGTGCCATAGCACAACCTTGGCGCACCCCTCTTTCAACTGGAAACGGGCTGGTGACCATGCCCTGCGCGCCCCATCGAATTTTGGCATAATTGCCCTCATGTAGCCTCATTATGAGTGTTAGTAGCTCTTTGGGGAGACCTAGTTCATTCAGCGTCGCCCACAAACTGGAGCGGGGAACAAGGTCAAACGCTGATCTTAAATCGACAAAGGCAGCATACAAACTACCTTTACCCAGGATCACTATCTTCCAGTATAGAAGGATGAAATGGAACACCTGATCGATGGTACTAATATACGCTCGAAAGCCTGCTTGCAAAGGGGACAGTATGCTACTGTCTTCGATCCAAACTTGGATTTTATTCAGGATCAGCCTGCCCACTATCTTTTGTATCGTGTCTATCTGGCTAATGGGCCTGTAATTCCTCGGAAGAGATTTGTCTCCTTTTTTGTATACGGGATTATTTCTGCCCCTTTCCAGGAGTCCGGTATGGGGCGCCCTGGGCCACTGCATTAGCCACCAACAGAATATATCTGCCCCATCTTTGTTTGTCATAGAGGAACACGTCAGCGGGAACACCGTCTGGTCCCGGCGCTCTGCCTCCAACCACTGCTCCAAGAGCTAGTACAACATCATTAGAATTAAAAGCCTCATCTGCATAGAACACATGGCTAGGGTCGTCCCTATATTTCTCGGTTAAACTACGAGCATATTGCGGTTTTAAATGGTTGACCCAGTCTTCCTGCAAAACATGATTTTGTGGTTGTTCAGGTTGGCCCCCTCTGCCCCATTTTATAATGCTCCAGAATAATTTACTGTTCTGTGAGCTGGCTTCTTTAAGGTCCTGCCATCTTTGCTCATCCCATGAGCGTTTAGCTTTATGTATGGATCTTTTATATTCTTGCCTAGCTATGCGTACAATATCCGGTTCACCACCCTTGATCGCATTCCCAAGAAAAATTCTTGCCTGTCTGCATTCTTTATTGTACCAGCGGCATGATTTCAGATCTGCTTGTTTCTTTGGTCTGCAGCGCTTAACAAAGTGGGATCTCATATGTGTAAAGAATCTATCATGTGACTGTGTGAGAAGCTCCAATTTCCCATTAGAGGATAGAATATGCTCTAACTCTAATATAGTACTATCAACATCTTTGTTGATGCTGCCCAGGGACTCAGGGTTTTCAATTATACGTGACCATTTCAGCCGTCTCATATCATTGGTAGGGACTACATCCTGAGAATGCAATTCAATCTCCCCATAATGCGGTACCTCAAGCTTCCACCATCCATGGGTTACACACAAGGGATTGTGATCACTTTCGGGACGGTCCCTTACCACCATGTCATCAATTGTGTGCCAAAATTTCACACTCAAGAGGATATAATCTATCCTACTCTTACTGTACCCATTATTAAATGTGTTAGCCCCCAGTTCTATCTTGGGGCATCCTGCCATTTAGTGCCCTTAACCCCTTTTCTAAACAAATAGAATTGATCTGGATGACCACCTCCGTCCATTTTTTTACTGGGTCAAGTTCTAGTATTGGAACTCCCCATTGGGCGTCTTCATCAGTGAGATGCCAATCTAAGGTGGCGAGCGGTTCAAAAGTTGTATTTAGATCACCTGCAATAATACCGTTGATGTCCATTGAGTAAAGCTCGAGGAGATTGTCCAAAGCCGCTAAACCTTCGGACTTGCCCCCTCGGTTTCCCCTCACATAGACATTATAAATATCAACTTTCCCTAAGGGGCCTAGGTTTACCCTTAGCACCTGGATATCATTGCTCCTGGATGGTAATTCCTTAACGCTGACACCTAATTCTTGTCGTATCCATATGGTTAGACCACCTGCTGGTCAACCTTTTGCTCCTTTAATCGCTGGGATGTGAAAATTTAAAAAACCAGCACAAAAGTGCGGTGCCAGAAGCCATGTCTCTTGGAAGAGACAGACATCAAACCCATTGACAAAAGTAAGCCATTCAGGGGTTGTGAATTTTGAGCTCAAACCTGCAATATTCCATGACATTAATGAGCCCCTTGTGGGGGCATAGCAGGTATGCAGTGAGTTGTTTATGGGCCCCAGGGAGTTATTACTAGGCTGGTGCTGATACTCTGGACAGGGAGTATGCAAGGATCGGGTTTCAGTGGGTTTTACAAATCTATTTGTGCTATTAGAATTAGTAGGTAGGTGACTATCCCTCGGGGCGACTAAATCATCGACCCTGGCGGTACATGGCCCTTGCTCATGTACTCCTGTCAGTCAGTCGATGCATTCTAACGTGGAGCTTCCCACCCTGCCAGCCACATGCTGGCCAGGATGTTGGTTGGCCTGTCTGCCTGGCAGAAACCTCCTTAGCTGAATAGAAGAATAGGCAGGGGGGCATGTTCTAAACTCAAGGGCAAACAGGTTTTCAGCCAGCTCCTCCCTCTGAAGGGTCAATTCAATACAATCAAATGGTTCAGTGGTGGAGGTGAGCCTGCGCGCCTTTATGATGTCTTCCCTGATCACAGATCGGCATCCCCAAACATGGCGTATCCAGTGGATTGCTTTGTTGGTCAAAGAATCTACACTTTCATAGCTTCTGTTTGGGGCTAGTTTAGGGACATTCGCCATGTATATTTTATTGTTGTTGGGTGTTTTATCTACATTCGAGCCCCCCTTCCTTCCCCATTATTATACAGCTGGTTTACAGGTGGACAGGTATTCCTTCTCCTATTGGGTAGTGGGTGCTCTCTCGATGCTTCAACAGTTAGGGGCCTATGACTGTTTGGTATAGCGGGTGATATTTCATTTATAATAAAAGATGGTACTATGGGTTTTTTGTGTTTGGTCACCTCACTATACAAAGCAGTAACATTGTGCAGCCCCCCAGCATTTAGGGCACCTGTTAATTTTGCCTGGACAGCACTTTGAATTGATGGAGCAGGGTTATTATCTCTCAGCATTGCGCTATCTTTGTTACGGGCCCCGCTGTCTGACATGAGCCTAACCATGGTAGTTAGATTATCAATCAATAATCTCAGGGTTCCTAATTCGTCCCGAAGTGAGTACACCACCTGAGCTAGGTCCTGGAGGGCTAATGTGTGATTTATAGCTGGCTTTACAATTATTTCTGATGGTAAATCAGGTAATTGTGTATTACACTCCCCCTGAGTGTCTGACAGTAGAGCATACCTATTTGAACAGGATACTGTGGGTTCATGAGTACGGGGATGGCTACCGTCAGTTGGTGGGGGACTACCAGTGCTACCAGCCGAGATGCTCGCCTTCGCTGGTTTTACTCCTTTCTCGCCCCCAGTGGCTTTCGAACCTTTCTTGTGCGTAAGGAACATAGCAGGAATAGCGGGACCCTTAAGCGGGCTTTCTCTCTCCATTTGGGCTGTGCTAGTGGGGGCCAGATCCCTGTCTAAATGCAAACTTGGCTCAGATACTAAAATGTCTTCGCATTCCTCAATTAGTGTATCTATTCGGTCAAGTACGCAATTACTGCCGGCATGCTTAGTTATCCTTCTAACCTTTTTCCCTTTGCGAGATCTGTAGCATTGCCCATGTCTACCCCCCTCCCCCACCTTCCATGCACTTTCTTTTTCCCATAGCAATATAATACACCCTACTGTATAAAAGGACTTCACAGATTTACTGAACTAGGTCACAGGCGAAGTCCAAGGTTCCTCCACGTATGAATACGGGTATGGGGGGCAAGCAAACAGTACCTCTTGTGTTCGTAGTTAGCCCACGCCTTTCTCCAACTCCAATGATAGACGAAAGAGGGGTGGCCCTGCCCTGCCTCTTCCTGGCTTTGACGGGCAAGGATGGGCCTGCCTTTGGCCCGGGCTTTGCCCGGGCGCGGCCCGCGCGCGTCCCGCGCCGCGGGGGGAGAGGCAGCGCTTTAAGCGCGATGTCAGGCGCCTCCCCCTCACTAGCGGCAGCTATGTGTGTGCGCACTGCACACTGGGACCTGTAGTCCCCCTGCCTGCTGGCTGGTGCTGCGGGGCGAGGATGGATGGCGTTCAACGTTGTCCTGGGACTCCGGTCTCACCAGGACAAAGAGACAGGCAAGGAGAGCTCCCGTGGGCAATGCAATCTGCAGAAGGGTAGAATTTAGCAGACTGATATCCCGCGCCGCGGGGGGAGAGGCAGCGCTTTAAGCGCGATGTCAGGCGCCTCCCCCTCACTAGCGGCAGCTGTGTGTGCGCGCACTGCACACTGGGACCTGTAGTCCCCCTGCCTGCTGGCTGGTGCTGCGGGGCGAGGATGGATGGCGTTCAACGTTGTCCTGGGACTCCGGTCCCACCAGGACAAAAAGACAGGCAAGGAGAGCTCCCGTGGGCAATGCAATCTGCAGAAGGGTAGAATTTAGCAGACTGATGTCCCGCGCCGCGGGGGGAGAGGCAGCGCTTTAAGCGCGATGTCAGGCGCCTCCCCCTCACTAGCGGCAGCTGTGTGTGCGTGCACTGCACACTGGGACCTGTAGTCCCCCTACCTGCGGGGCGAGGATGGATGGCGTTCAACGTTGTCCTGGGACTCCGGTCCCACCAGGACAAAAAGACAGGCAAGGAGAGCTCCCGTGGGCATTGCAATCTGCAGAAGGGTAGAATTTAGCAGACTGATGGTATGGAATTGCCTTCATTGAATTGTGACATCTGGGAGAAGGCTGTTCTTTCTATAAATTTGCCCAGGAATTGGTTGCTTTCCATAGGTCTGTAGTTGTCGGGTCTTGATTGTCCAGGTTACATTTTTTTAATAACAGGCATATGTATGTTCTTTATAAGACTTCAGGGAAAACTCCTATATTTAAGGAGCGTTCTGACTGGGATGTACGCTGAAGCTTATAAAAGAACGTTCTTGAAGATTTGAGGTGGACAGGGTGAGGAAACAATTGGCTGGCTTGCTCGCTTTGACAATGTCCTGAAATTCTGTTGGTGATAGTTCTCTGAAGGATTGTAGAGGCTGTGTTCGCCTTTACCGGGAGGGTTTTGCTGCAAAAAGGTTGGGGCATCAGTTTTTTATAGGCTAAGTAAGAATCAAACATGTTTGCTTTAGTGTTGTACTGATTTGCAGTTTCGCACTAAATTCTTGTGAAATTTAGCTTCTGTGCATTTTGGTTAATGGAATTCTGTGAGTATTTTATAACATTCTTTATTGGTACACTTTGCATTGTGAATTCAGCTGGAATAGTATAGTTTTTATTTTGCTTTTCTGATGCTTGATTTGTATATTATGTTATTCCTGTGTAGGCATATCTTGTCTTGAGGGTTGTTGGTTTAAGCCAGTTGTATGGAAGCTAAGCAATTTGTTTTTTGATCTTTATTAATTTTGCATTTATCCAAGGGGTGCGTTTTCTTTGCTATGCGGAGATGTTTTCATTGAAATTAAGAGATCAAAAACTTTCTGCAGCCATCAATGGAGTGTTTGTACAGAATTGTTTTTGAGCCGATCTGTTTTTGAGGGAATCAGGTTTTCTAGTTCCTCCAAATTCAGCTTGTTCTACAGTTGATTTTTGGTAGAGTGTTAGATGATTTTAGTTGGGGTGAGTTGTGATGTCTTCCGTTGCAAGTCAAAAAGGTAGTGGTCTGACCATATGACTGGAGTAATCCTTTGGAACGTGTCTAGGATTGTATTGGTGAAGATGATATCTAATGTGCGTTCAGCAATGTGTGTGGGATTGTGAATGAGTTGTTGTAGGTTGTGTGCATCTAGGCCAGTAAGGATGGTTCTGGGATGTGGCATATTGACTTTGACAAACCACATGTTGAGGACAGCAAGGATGCATGAGTATATTGCAAGAAGGTTAGAGATTGTGTCTAGAAATGTATCTGGGACAGGAGCATAACTGGGTGGTGGTCTGTAGAGAAGAATAAAGTAAGATGAAAAGGTTGGGGTGGGGTTGAATCTGACAAGGAGGGTCTCACAACCTCCGCTTTGGTGAGATCTGTGTTTCTTTAAATAGGACGGCTAAACTGCCTCCTCTTTTGCCAATGTGATTTTGGGTCAAAGTTTGATATCCTGGTAGAACAGCTTTTGTAATACTGGTGCCATGTCAACCCCCAGCCATAATTCAATTATAAAATGTAAGTCCAGTTCTGTGTCTATCAATAGGCTGAATATGTAGCACTTGTTTTTTGAAATGTAACAAGCATTTATCAGTGGGCACTCTAAAGAATCTATTGTGTAGGTGGTGTGAGTTATTCTGCAGGAGCGTGAGAATTGTTATTTGAAGTTGTGGGTAGTGTGCTGTTGGTGGTGTTAACTGTTGGAGGACAGAGAAAGTGCTGTTTTGTTTATCATTATCTTCCTCCAAATGGCTTAGAAGATTGTTTTGGAGTCTGTGTGGGTGGTGGTGAGTCAGGTTGAAATTGAGGCAAATGGGCTGCAGATCTGTTTGAAAGGTAGGCTTGTTTTGTGATAGACAAGGGGATACGAGGATATGAAGTGGGTTGTCGAGCTGGTTTCTTTTGCATATGTTGAAAGTAGAAGATGTATGGGTGACGGGTGGTGGTGGAGCATTAGTGTCATATTTTATAACTCTGAATTCAGCAATGGATGACAGACGTGAGTGAGTGTTGTGTATTTGTGAATTGAGAGCTTGGTGTATTTGTTGCATGAAGAATATGAGTTGAGCTTTATCTGGTAGTTTGTTAGTGGCATGAAGTGTAAGTTTTGAGCGTGAAGGACTGGTGAGTGTGCATGTTGAAGGAGAAGGGAGTTTGATTGTATGTGAGAGTAGAGTCACTTAGTAGTGTGCAGTGGGCAAATGGTTTTGAGATATGGTTGTAGTCTGAGTAGGGAAAAGACTTTGCCTTATTGGTGCAATGCTAGGAGTAGGCAGAGGGTAGTGAATGGGTTTTGTTTGCAATGGGTGGGAGTTTGTAAGACTGAAGGTGTGAGTTTTCTGTGTTACTGGTATATTAGCGAAGAATGTGTTTGGTTGTGTTGTAGTACAGCATTTTGATTTTAATGGAGTGTGTGGGTGTAGGGGTGAAAGTGTATGTAGGAGTGTGTTATACAACTGGGCAAAGTTTTGTGATTAAGTGGAGAGTGGATTAAACTTGTTTGTTGCTAAAGAGAGGTGTGTATTTGTTGTAAGTTTGTGTGCATGACTGTACCTGTGGCTGATTTCTGCAGTGTGGTTATAGACTGTGAAACAGGCAGCATCTCTGGCTGTGGCGGAGATCAACTGAACATTTCTTAGCCTCTTAGGCTCAGCTGTAGGTCCAGCCAAGTGGTTGACCAGCAACAAGCAAATGAGTGCACCTGGAGAAGGGGTGTGGTCAGCTTTCTAATCCACAAGCTGTGTCTAGTAGAGCAGGTTGGTAGAAGGAAAAAAGGGAAGGTGAGAGGAGAAAAACGTGGTCTTGCAATAGTAAACTTTGATTAACAGTAGACAGTATTGCACAAAACTCACAATCATTTACAAATGACCCAAGCACAGTTTGTTACCAAAAGAAATGCTGCTATATACCTCTAAAAATGAACCTTGATTATAGTCTAAAAAGTACCGAGCTATTGGGCTGATAAGAACAACTCAAGTAGTCAGCAGGTGACCCTGAGTGGAAAAAGCAATGGGCAGAAAGGGCAGGGGAGCAAACAGGGGGAAATAGAGGTTGTAAAGGGGGTAAGCACAGCAAATAAGGGGATCAGAGTCAGTAAATGGAGTCTATGCGGGGGTGAGGGAGGGGCCAGTTCGAGATCACTCAGGGAAACAGTGCAGAGGGAGAGAGAATGGGAAAGAAAAAAGGGGCGCTGACCAGAGGATAAAGAGAGGGAAGCAGAGGCTGTAAAGGGGGAACATAAGGGGCTTTTACAGACTTTAGCAAGTACACAGACTGTTTTTCTTTGTTGGAAAGGGTGAGTGATATGGTAGAGCCTTGAAGGGCTTCTTCTTTTAATTTATAGGATTTAAGAAAAGAGGAATATGAATGACATTTGTTCTATTGTAGGATGTGATCTAAGCAAAAGTGGTACCCTTTATACTGGCTTTCATGAGTCTTTGGATTAGTGTGTCATGATCGACTGTGTCGAAGGCAGCTGAAAAGTCCAAAAGAAATAGGGCAGCAATTCCATTCTGTTCTACAATGTAAATAATAATCGTTTTCCCAGTCGGGTGACTCATAATGAGGAAATCTTTTGGGTCCGTGTGTGTAGGGGACTGATTTTGAGCTGTTGGATTGTGGAAATATTTTGAAAGGTAACCTTGCTGGGTGATAGACAAGGGAATGTGAGGTTATAAAGAGATGTGTAGAGCTGGTTTCTTTTGTGGTGTATTTGATCTGATATTGATGTAGTGACATGAGGTATAGGATTTGAATGTGAAGAACTGGGACAGTGTGGATGCTGAAGGAGAGAGGGGGTGAGAATGGGTGTTAGAGGTGAGTCTGTGGAGTGTTGGAGCAGATACACAAGGGTTAGGAGGGCTGTTTGTAGGCTGAATATGGGTGAGAGGTAGCCTAATTGGTGGAGTAGAGTGTAGAAAGAGTGTGGTTATGGGTTTTGGATGAGGTGAAAAAAGTGATGGGTGCTTTCAGGGAGTATATGATAGAGGGTTGATTAAAGGCTTGAGTGGACTGGCATGGGCACTGTTTGGCATAGGCAAAGGGGAGTGGAAGGATTTTTTGTGAAAAGGGAGTGTGTGTGTGAGATTTTAGGGGGACTATGGATATGTGCAGTATGTGTTAGTATTGTATTCATGATATATGTTTTGTAATGTAGTTTAGCTAAGAATTGTGTAGGAGAGATGGGGCCCTTGTGCTGGTATACGGGTAGAAATGTATGTTAGTATTTTGTGAAACTGCCTAGTGCTTGGTGAGTGAGCGGTAGGTGGAGTGACCTTGTTTGCTGGGAGTGATAGGTGTGTGTTTGTCATGAGTTTGTGTGTAGGATTGTTGATGTGGATGGCTCATGCTTAATGTGTATAGGTGCAAACATGGGCAGCATTTCTGGCCCTAAGTCCTACCAGGTCCAAACAGGCAAGTCACCCTACTACTCTCTGCCCTTAGCCTGAACGTTTGAACTGAGACTCCCTGGGGGAGGGCTAGTAAAGACTGGTGGTGTGGTAAGGTTACCCTTTCTTAGCCTCTTAGGCTTATCTGCAGGCCCAGCCAAATGGTTTTCCAGCAATCACCCATTGAGTGTACCTGGAGGAGGAGTGTGTTCAGCTTTCTAATCCACAAGATGGGCCTGGGAGAGCAGGTAGGAAGAGGGTAATAGAGGAGGAGGGAGGTGAAAAACTGGGTTTTTGCAGCAGTACACTTTGTTAGTGGCATGTATAATTGCAAAACAGAGGCTGCAAAGAGGGAAAGCAGAGCTAAGAAAGGAGCAGAGTAAGTAAATGGGAGGGGGGTGTGGGGGAACTGCAGGATGACACAGGGATGAATGGAGAAGAAAAAGGGGGAATATGGGGAAGATAAACAGATAAAACAGGGGAGGAACAGAGGGAAAGCAGAACAAAGAAATGAGAGCAGAGCCAGTAAATGATGGGGGTGGTGGTGAGTGGAGAAGAAAGAGGAGATACACAGAAAAAACTGAATTTGCAAGCGTGAAATCACAGAAAAACAAAGGGGAGCAGAGGGAGTGAGAGATCACACAAGTACTAAGTGGAAAAGAAAGAGGAGGTACACAGCAGAAGATAAAAACATGAAACAGAGGCTGCAAACAGGGAAAGAAGGGGCTTTTAAAGCCCTTGAGAAAGCAAAAACTGTTTTTGTTTGTGCAACACGAGAGCCAAAATGGACAAGTGAGTTTTACCAGAAATCACAACGTAACAGGTATTAATATGTATTCTATTTTGCAGACAGACAGAACTGGGCTGAGGTCAGATTAAGAGAAAGAGTAAAGGAGCTCCTATTAACTGCATCTGTATTTCAAGGGGGACAAGATGGAAACAACTGGGTCAGGTGGTCTTGAATCCCAAAGTGTAGATGCAGTGGAGGGGTTGTTGTCATGTGGTATGGGCCCAAACAAGCAAGTTACTCTTATCCTCTCCATCCTTAGCCTCGATGCCTGGGCTAAGACACTCTGGAGAAGGACTACTACAGGCTAGTGGCGAGGTCATGTGACCCACTCTGAGATTCTTGGGCTCACCTGTAGGCCCACCCAAGTGGTTGCCCAGCAACTAGCAAATGAGTGCACCTGGAAAAGGGTGATGTGAAAGAAATTTTCAAACTTGTAAGGTTAACAGAAACACAGTTTGTCACCATAAAGTGTATCTCCAGCTCAAACGGCCCAGTGATTTTAGTCAATGAAGTACACAGCTATTTAGCTGATAAGAAGGCTCAGATAGTCAGCAGGGCCCTATGAGTGAAGAGGCAAGGGGACAGAGAGAACAGGGTAAAAGACAGAAAAAAACAGAGGCTGCAAGGAGTGGAAGCAGAGTAAAGAAAGGGGAGCAGAACCTGTGAATTGTGGGATGGTATAGGGAAAGAGTGCGTCACACAGAGGGTGATTGGTGAGAGAGAGGAAAGAGGGGCACAGATCTGGAGATAAACAAGAAAACAGAGGCAAGCAAAGGCCTTTTACAGACATCAGCAAACAAAGTGTTTTTCTTTGGGCAGCAAGAGAGCGTAGAGCTAACAGGATCAGACACTAAACGATCCAGTGAATGTTACCAGAAGACACAAAGAAACAGGCATTAGACAATGTTATATTTTGACAGTCAGACCTTTGTTAAAGCCAGATTAGGAGAAGGAGCAAAAATAATGGTACTATCCTACCTGCAAGTGTGTCTCAAGGGGACCCAGGCTGAAATCGAGGGTGATGGTATTGAACTGCAAAGGGAGGATCCAATGAAGGGCATGGGTCACATGGTACAGGCACAAACAGGCAAGTCACCCTTGTCCTCTCCACCCTTAGCCTTGATACCCATACTGAGACGCTCTGGGGAGAGGGCACATTAAGGCTGGTGGTGAGATCATGTGGCCTCTCTCAGCCTCTTAGGCTCACCTACAGAGCA
Organism: Calotriton arnoldi; assembly: GCA_963921515.1. NCBI lineage: Eukaryota > Metazoa > Chordata > Amphibia > Caudata > Salamandridae > Calotriton > Calotriton arnoldi. The sequence continues at coordinate 390,368 of CAWUFW010011732.1, forward strand.
ACCAAGTGGTAGTTCTAACACAAAAGGAAAAAAAGAGGCTGTCAGGCCCCACAGTTGCCTCTAGTACAACACCAAAACACAAAGTGATGTGGTAACCTGATAGGGAGCATTTAGAAAAAATATGTCAAATGCATCTCTAGCAATTCTGTCTCGCTACTACTATTTCCCTACTCTAAATCCTGGCAATTCCAAGAATTGGACAAGGTGAGCTCACTCACATAATTTGACATGCTTCATCATAGGCCAGCTATTCCCGACCTGGTAAGACGGTATTACCAAGGTGGACTCGACCTCAAGTTGGGCTGTCATGAGAGGGTTCTTAGAAATTAACTTTTTTCCAGATAAATCACTGGGATCCACTTGAAACTGTTAAAAATACGTTAGGGCAAATCACAAAGTATCCTTTATTAGGTGGTACTCTAGGTCTGACTAAAAATACTATAGGGTATAGTCTGAGAACGTTAGTGGGTGCTATGGCCCTTGCGTACCTCTGAGGTGCCAACATGTTTTGGCCCTTAGACAGCCTAATAGGTCTCGTACATTCATCAGGGCTTGCGTACAGATCTCTATACTTAATTAAAGTGATGGTGTGAAAATATATATCAAGAGGACCTACCTCTCTTCTACAAATCACCAGGAAAAAATACCTAGTGCCTAGGGTAAATTTGCCTCATGGCCTCTTCTCGGTGGGCATCTTCTATTGTCACACATTCGTCAAGGAGAGGCGCACTACCCCTGACAAGACATCTCTGGAACCCAAAGTTAGAGTTAAATATGCAGTGGAATTATAAATATATGCTTCCTTTTTCCTCATCGAGTAGTTTGAATTTACTGTGGTGTTTTTATAAGGTTGAAATTATTAGTAAAGGTATATAAGATGTAATTGGGAATGGTAGATATGTTCACCTGTTAGTTGGATGAATTGGGTAAAGGAAGGAAGAGTTTTGAAAGGATATTTGGGGTTCATAGTAGTCAGAAAGGTGTGGGATAAGTCCGAGAGTAGAGTGACATAGAGAGGTTGAAGGGATTTTCTTTTCAATAACTATAATTTAATATATACATGTATAAAGACATATACACACATCTGAATCAGTAGAAAAATGTATACATACATACATACACACATATACACATTGAACCTATGTTCCTGTGTTCCTGTATAAGGCACAACCACTACTATTTATGTGGTCAGACATTCACATGAGTTGTGCATAAATTTACATCTAGTTGACAAAGATGACATCTTTGTTTCTATATTGATGTAACTCTTTAAAAAAGGGAAGCATAATACCATGTATATAGAAAGATGGATATAGACATTGTCATCTATGTACTCAGACATATATATGTTATCCTGTTTGAATATACATCCACTGAGTTGCATATATGCACATTTTCAGATACCTATAAGAATATTTACATACTGTGACATGGGTATTATAATTGAAAGAACCATAAACCCCTATACACACACACTCATCTACTTATATCAAATCTATATTGTAGGAAAGTACCCCTTTTTGACTTGGTAACCCTCACTTTTTGCCTGGTAATTTATGTAATTTCGACTGGAAGTGCACTGAGTTCCTGCTAACCAGGTCCCCAGTGCCAGATTTCTTTCCCAAAACTGTACATTTGTTTCTCTCAACTGGCAATACCTTTGGTACTCTCTGTAAGTCCCTAGTAAATGGTACCCCTAGTACCTAGTGCCTGAGGTAATAAAGAGGGCCCTTAAGGGCTGCAGCACAAATTGTGCTGCCCTAGGGGACCCCTCACGAAACACATGCAAGGCTGCCTCTGCAAGCTGCATGTTTTAGTGCAGATAAAAGTGAAAAACCAAAATGTCACACATCCCTGTGTGCCAGGTCCCCTACCACTGCATGTAATATTTGTAAGTCACCCCAACAACAATCCTAACAGCCCTAAGGCAGGGTGTTGAATATTAGGTGTGAGGGCATACCTGCATGAGCAGATATGCCCCTGTGCTGGTCAGTCCTATTATTGCCAGTACAAGTGATCAGGGAAGCCATTTTTAAAACATGTGCTGGACAATGGAGAAAACGAGTTCCCCAGCTACATGATGGCTTCACTGAAGGTAGGAATGTTTGGTATCAAACATCTCGTAGTGATAGACCCACATTGATTCCAGTGTTCGATTTACCAATACATGCACCCAGAGGGCACCTTAGATGTGCCCCCCGAAATCCAGCCAGCCTCTGGTGTGCTCGCTGACAGGTCTCTGCCAACCTGACACCCAAGACACAGTTCTGACCTCCTAGGAAGAGAGCCTTTTGCTCTCAGGAGACACAAACCAAAGCCTGTACAGGAAGAGGGTTTCACACCCCTTCCCACAGGATGACCTGTTGATTAGCCTTCCTAGGCTGGCAAGCTTCAAAGAGCTGTCTTCTTTGAAATGCAAATCTAGCTCAACTCACCGGAGAGGAAGCCAACCCCCTTTGTCCAGAGCCCCTTTGGCACCTAGACAGGCAGGAAAATTAGCTAATCTGGAAGGCGTGCTACCCCCAGGCTAGTACCACCCCTAAGGTGGGCTAAACTGAGGGGGATACTACTTTTCAGAAGTAGCCATCTTTGTGATGGCATACTTAGGAATTCTGGGACAGGGTTATGCCCAGTTCCCACAGGAAGTGGTAATATAAGGGTCGTAGTGACCCCAAGGGTCAGTAGCCCTTTGGCTACAACCTACACTCCCCTAACGCCCCTAAATTCAGAATTTAGGGGAGCCCCTGGCACCAAAGAAGCAGATACTGCCGACTTGAAGAAAGAGGACAGACGTGAAGAGTTGCAAAAGCAAGAACAGAACACCCAGCAACTGACTTGGGGTCAACCCTGTTGTTCCGCTTGCTGGCTTTAACACTTTCACCATAAGACAACTTGTCCTGTAGCTGCTGAGTCCCCAAAACCAGGGAGACCTGCCAGCCCTTCGCCTAGGAATCAAGACCTCCCGAAGGACACAGGAACTGTCACCTGCATCCTGCTGACAGCAAAAGAAGACCCACGAGGACTCCGGAATTGCCAACACCCGACACCGTCAAGCGCCAAAGCACCTAAGCCCCCCAGCCCATGTTGAAGTGGGACAAAAGTGTCAGCGTGGTCCCCAAGCCCTCCAGGTATCGCGTCCACTGTGGAGTGACTCCTCGTGAACTCCCACATGTCGCCTGCAGCCTCCATGTTCAGGCCCCCTGAACAGCGAGTGTTGCCGGATGGAGAAACCAGACAACCCAAATACCCTCTGCACCCAATAGCCCCGTCCTGAGCGGAAGAGAACCAAAGGTGTCCCCACGTCCCCCAATGTCGCAAGAACCGAAGCCATTCATTGGTTTCACTGGGTGGTTGGCCTCCCAGACCGCTCCTGTAGCCTCTTTGTGACCAGACAAATCCCCATTGGTTTATACTGGGCACCTGACGCGGTTAGCACCACTGCACCTGGCCTCCCTAGGGCCGCTGGAGGTGACCTGTTGTGTGCCACCTTGGACCTTGCCCTAAGACACTGGTCCTGTAAGTCTTTGACAAGAACTGGTAAACCGCATATGTTTTTCGTCTCATAGGCTAACATTGCAGATCTCAGAAATTGCACTGTGTTGACTTTTTTAACTGAAAGGTATTTCTATTTAAAAACGTACTTACCTGAACTCACTGATTCTGGTGCCTAAATATATATAACAATACTTGCTATTTTTATAAATTGATGTGGATCTCCTTCTTGAGTTGTGTGTATCATTTATTAACTGTTTGTGTATTTGCAGATGTCTTGCACTCCTCTGAGATAAGCCTAAGGGCCTAATTATGAGTTTGGCAGTGCGGGAGTGGGACCGCCCCATCCCCGCACCGCCAAACTCATGTCGGAACCTCCCGCCAGATTAGGAGTTTTCTCCTGTCCGGCAGACTGTTCTTTGGCATTCCCAGGGCAGTGCCTATGTAATAGGCACTGCAATGAGAACGTCAAAGGCAGTGCATGCACAGCAGGGATTGCTGTAGTCCATGCCATGCAGGTACTGGTGTGCCTGCACACAGGGGGGGCAAACTTGCACCCCTCTGTGTGCATCCACATGACGTGAGGCACATGGGGGCCCTGTAGGGCCCCCTTTGGTTCCTCAACGCCACACTTTTCATGGCGGTTGCACCGCCATGAAAAGTGTGGCAGTGAGGAAACTTGCAATATGCTTGGAGCGGACTGCCAGACTCATAATATGGCCCAAAGGCAGATCGACCACAATATCCACTAGATGAGCACCTTGGGATTGCTAGAGCAAGCCCATGTCCATTCATAAGGGAACCCCTGGACTCTTTACACGCTATATCTCATTTTGATATATATATAAAGAGCGAGCTTCCTACATATATAATATGACATACATATATATTGATTACATAAATATACATTTATAAAATTTTCTTAAGAGCGAGCTTCCTACATATATAATATGACATACATATATATTTATTACATGAATATACATTTATAACATTTTCTTATATTTAGTTTTTTAATACCTATAAGTAATATTTTCTAGTTTACAGACAAACTCACAAATCAAATTGTATACATATGCACATACTTGGCACATATCTATATTACACTTAGTAATACAGCTAAAATATAACAAAATAGAAATAGAAAATATATTGACAACATATATAATGCATTCTGGCCAGATTTGCAAAGGGTTGCATACTGAAATTGTGGTATTGATTGATCAGCAAGATGGCTCGAGAAATCCTTTTACAATCATCCATGAAGGTAAGGAAAATGAACTTGATTGCAGGAGGTGGTGCTAAAACATTGAATTAATAACTAAATTTGTTCCCATGCAGCACATGACACTGAAGCATTATGTGAATCCAAAAAACTATTTATAACATCATTAATGAGATGGGGAACATTTCTTGTCATATGCATTTTTGTTCCCTAAAATTCTAAAATTAATCTTAATCATGTTACCAGTAAGCAGGAAAATAAGATCAATAATTCTGATAAAGGGAGACAACTTATGGAAAATAATATGTTGAACTGCTGTACAGATGTAAACAATTGATGAGGCCTGGCTTAGTGACACACACACAGACATTTACAATTGTATATGAGATAGAGGAGTTTAAATTTGTCTTTATATTCAAAAGTCTCCAGGAAGAGCAGAGAGATTTCTCATTGGCCTCTGTTTGCACACCCTCATGTTAGTGTATTTGTCTGTCCCTCCCCAACATATCTCAGCGACCTCCCAGAGTCCTAAAGTCATGGTACCTGTTCCCTTAACTCCGACTTCTCAAATATGTTCCTGAATCATGAGATCATGATTTGTGCCTCCCACACAGACACACAAAATAAGTCTCTTCTCAGCTCCCATTTGTGCGTCCTAATGACAGTATGTTTTCTCACTCACCTTTCTCCTTAATTTCACTACACCTTAGTGTCAGTTTCTCTCTCACCCACACACTTACACAAACAGCCTTACTTCAGAGGAAAACGTGCTTGCTGCCCTCAGTGAAATAAAAGAGGGGCAATGAATTTGTCTGCTCTAATGGATAAGGTAGAGCTGTGCCTGGGTGACTCAGAGACGCAGTCTAGGTGTTTTCCCTGCTTAGGATTGAAGTAGCAAAATTTTGCTCGACCCTTTATATTGATACGGCCACATATATGTGGGTGTACCATTGGCCTTATGTATTTCTGTGATATAATCATAATCAATATACGTGGTGCACTGGTATAGAAAATGCAGTAATTGTGTGTGTTAAAATGTGAGTGTGTGTGCATTAACCTAAGATTGTATGGGGGTATGCTAAAATACATTTTAATGTTTTGCAATCGCCAAGGGTTAGAAAGAATTAATCATGTGTGTGTTGGTGTTATGCCTATAACGTGGCAAGTTGTTGTTTCAATTAATAAAAGTTTACCTGAAGTGTGAAAGTACAGTATATACATTAATAACTTTGCAGGTTATTGATGTAATTACAAGATTATGTGTGTTGCACAATTTATACACTTTGAAAATAACTTGCTAAGTTAGCGTGACTGTGGGCCTTAAGCTTACAGTTGGGACATTACACATTGAACGTGAAAGCTGTTTTTGATGTATTTCTTTTCTTTTGCATGTGCAGACCAAAGCATTCTTAGCTAGTGAAGGAACATTGTATTTTAAGCTAGTGAGGTGAGGAAGAACTGGCAAGGTCAATAAAATTTAATGAGAGAACAATAGAGTGCTACCAGTTGGTGATATCGGTCAAGGGAAGGAATTCAAGAACGCTTCTGTAGTGGAGACTGGAAAATGGGAGTATCCTACAAGGCACTGAGACTCTTCCTGGGAAATGGAAATAACAATGTTGAATGATGAGGTCATGTGTCTCGAACTTTCTGTGTGTTTCTTATTAGTGAACTTACTTCAAAGTTAGACAGATGCTTTTAGACTTTGAGAGGTGCAGATCACTCCTGACTTCTAATTGTGTGGTTTTATGCTATACATGATCTTTTGTTTACGGACTTCTACTGAGGTTCTGATGCAGACACGTTTTCCTGCTTTGGATCAGTAGGGTTTCCTCCATTCTTAGTATAGTGTAGAGATAGGTGGATATTGAAAATCTTTTCCATGTATGGGTAGAAGGATCCAAACCATCCGTCCACCCATTACATTTTATTCTTAATCTTTTGCATTGCTATTACAGAGATTTTAATTTGCCTTTTTCTCATTTTTCCACCTATTTCCTTATTTCCCTTAGCCTCCCTGGTGGTCCAGTGGACCTCTGTTCTCCTTTGTCTTGCTCCGCTGTCTGCTCCATTTTTTCACTCGTTTTTTACCCTTTTTAAATCGTTTCTGTACTTTTCTGCTTTCTGTGCTTTTCCTGCTCTCTGCCTTATTTCACTCTTTTTTTCTCCTGTTTTCCCCCCTTATTCCTCCTCTCCTGCCTGTTTTTCCACGCTGCTGCTGCCCCCGCGGCCCCTCCCCCCCAGCACGACCAGCGCGACCAATCCTGCTCCCCTCCCTGCTCCCGCCTCCCAGCTGTCCAGCCCTCCCCGACCCCTACTTAATGGTGGCCGATGCGCTGCCACGCCAAAGGCAAGCCCGTCTGCGCCCATCCGCGACCCAACCTGGACCAGCGCCAGGAACCCTGGATCTCCACAACGCCAAAGCTACGACCCGGCGGCACTCCACGCCCTCAACCCAGGCAGCGACAACAACTGCAAGCAAGCGTCACCGGCTGACACCCACGGACCCTTCAGCTGTCACCGCTGCCGGCACACCTGCAGAACCGCCGAGACCACGGACCCAGCGCAACCCACCCGCAAGAACACACCCGAACCGAAGACCCTGCAATGCATCCTCCTCAACGTCCGATCCCTCCACAAACACGCCACCGAAATCTGGGACCTCCTCGACAGCACCACCCCTGACGTAGCGTTCCTCACCGAAACATGGACCAACACCTCCTCGGGACCGGACATCGCCATTGCCATCCCGCAAGGATACAAGATCTCCAGGAAGGACCGCCCCAACCGCCCGGGAGGAGGAATCGCCATTGTCCACAAATCCACCCTCCACCTGAGCACACTCCCCGACGAGCCCACTGACTTGATGGAACACCTTCACTTCAAGATACTGGCCAGCCCCACCACTACCCTCCGAGGAACCCTCATCTACCGACCCCCGCGGACCTTTTGTCGAATCCATCACGGACATCATCTCCCCGCAGGCCATCGCATCCACCAACTACACCCTGCTGGGAGACCTCAACTTCCACCTCGACAACCAACTGGACCCCAGCACCACATCCCTCCTGGACAACCTCCACAACATTGGACTCTGCCAGATCGTGACCGAACCCACGCACTCAGCAGGACACACCCTTGACCCCCTCTTCACAACAGGAAACTCCATCACCTTCAGCCACACCACCGAACTCCCATGGACCGACCATCGATGCGTCCACTTCACCTTCAGAACACCCACCATCCACAGACACCAGCACCTGCTCCCATGTAGAAATTGGACCAGAATCACCGACGACCAGCTAACCTCATCACTCAGCAACTCCACCCCTACCGTCGCGGAAAACGACAACCCCAACGTCGCAGCCCGAACCCTGCACAGATGGATCACCGACAGCGCCAACACCTTAGCCCCCATCAAAAAAAACAACAACACCCACGCCAAGAAAGCTAGATGGTTCACCACCGAACTTCGAGAGTCCACCACCAACTCATCAGAAAAACGAGAAAAAAGCGATCAAAGACAGAATCTCCACCCACGCACACAACAGCAAAGAACTCTTCAACATCATCAAGGAGTTCGCCCAACCTACCAGCGAGTCCGCCGACATCCCACCCTCACAAGACCTCTGCGACAAACTCAGCACCTTTTCCCACCACAAAATCAAGAGCAACTACGACAACTTGGACGAAGACAACCAACACAATGAACCCTCACCAACCACCCCCAACACCATGAAGCCAACGATCGACAACTGGACAGCCCTCACCACCGAAGACACACTGAAGACAATGAACTCAATCCACTCCGGGGCCCCCACAGACCCCTGCCCCCACCATTTTCAACAGAGCTGCCGAGACCATCGCACCCATACTCCGCCACACCATCAACCGCTCCCTGTCAACCGCATCGTTCCCCGATGACTGGAAACATGCCGAGATCAACCCCCTCCTCAAGAAACCCTCAGCGGACCCCACCGACCTCAAACTACAGACCCATCTCCCTGCTCCCCTTCCCAGCGAAAGTCATTGAGAAAGCCATCAACAGCCAACTCGCCACATTCAACGAAGAGCACAACATCCTCGACTCCTCCCAATCCGGCTTCAGAAAAAACCACAGCACGGAAACCGCCCTCCTCGCCGCAACAGACGACATCCGCACCCTACTGGACAAAGGAGAAACTGCAGCCCTCATCCTCCTCGACCTCTCAGGGGCGTTTGACACAGTCTCTCACCGCACCCTAATACGCAGACTCCATGACGCAGGGATTCAAGACAAGGCCCTTGACTGGATCCGCTCCTTCCTATCCAGCAGAATGCAGCGGGTCAGACTCCCCCCTTTCCTTTCGGACCCTACACCAACCACCTGCAGAGTCCCCCAGGGGTCATCCCTCAGCCCCACTCTCTTCAACGTCTACATGGCTCCGCTCGCCCCCATCGTCAGAACCTACGGACTCAACATTGTGTCATACGCAGACGACACCCAACTCATCCTCTCCCTATCCAACGAACTCAACACCGCCAGACACAATTTACGAGAAGGCATGGAAGCCGTCGCCAAATAGATGAAAAACAGCTGCCTTCAACTAAACACCAACAAAACGGAAGTACTCATCATGGGCCCACACCCCGACGCCTGGAACGACACCTGGTGGCCCCCGCCCTCGGAAGTCCGCCCACCCCCACAGACCACGCACGCAATCTGGGAATCATCCTGGACTCCGAACTCAAAATGGACCGCCAGATCAACGCCGTCTCGTCCTGCTTCCACACCCTCCGCCTCCTACACAAGACCTTCAAATGGATCCCCCTCGAACACAGAAAGACTGTCACTCATGCCCTGGTCACCAGCAGACTCGACTACGGCAACGCACTCTATGCCGGAATAAACAAAAACCTCACACGCAAGCTACAGAACATCCAGAACGCCGCCGCAAGACTGGTCCTAAACCTGCCAAGACACTGCCACATCTCCCAGCACCTGCGCACACTCCACTGGCTCCCCATCGAAGCTAGAGTCACCTTCAAGATGCTCACCCACGCTCACAAGGCCCTCCACAACACTGGACCAGCATACCTGAACAGCCGACTCAAATTCCACGCACCCCAAAGGACCCTACGATCAGCCCAGCTCTCCTACGCAGTGGTCCCCCGCACCAGAAAGACCAAATCAGGCGGCCGCTCATTCTCCTTCCTCGCGGCCAGAGCCTGGAACGCCCTACCTCTCCACCTCAGATAGACAACATCTCTCCCCATCTTCACAAGAAACCTCAAAACCTGGCTCTTCGACAAACCCCCTCCTTGATGGACTGGAACCTGCGAACCCCCCCTCCCCCAGTGCCTTGAGACCCTCACGGGTGAGTAGTAGCGCTTAACAAACACTTGATTGATATGATTGATATGACCAATATTGTACGTCGATCTGGTCTTGTATATCTACAGCATGTTTTTGAAATTGATTGATATTATTCTGTCTTTGAGTTTATAATGAATCCTTTTTTTCAACTTCAAGAAACAGACTCCGACTTGCAATGTGTGGTCAGACTGCTTCTGAGATTTGAAACTGTCAGTAACCCTTTCCCCTCTCTGGCTACAACAAAGGTCCATCAAGTAAAGAAAACTAAAAGATTGTCCCAGAGTGATGGATGGTTTGTACCTGAAGTGGAGGGGTTAAGAACTGTCTCATTTTTACAGTAGTTTATATCAATTTCGGCTTCAGATGTCCATGTGGCGACTTGAACAATCAGTGATGTTCCAGAGGTTTAAGAACGAGTTTTAAGAGCGGAGGAGTGAGTATCAATAGGGTTATGTGGAAATGCTTTATTCTTAGCTTGCGGTGTTGTGGGAATTGTGGGGTGTCTTGCAGATATCATGTATAATGTTTGGTTGGTGGTGTGAGAGTAGTATTTATTGTGGTAAAGTTGTTATCGGGTCCAATGTGGCCTAAGATCCTGGGAAGATATAAAAGTGCAGAAGGCACGGTATTGTATTTGTCTGCTGAGGTTTTGTGGGGTTTGTTGTGAGATGTCTTCGACAAGCCCAATCAAGATAGTGACATTTCCTCTGTATAAAAGTGAGGTGTGATTAGAGAGACGGACCTATGTGCAGAGGAATTTACACAGATCCAGGAGATACCCCACAGGTTGAGGTTTCATTTGAATGCGTGTTGGTATAGACTGGGAAGTATTGTTCTTGTCTCTCTTGTGTGATAGTGTTCTGTGGTTTTCTATTAGTAAAGCAGTCAATTGTTATTTGCTGTTGTTGTTTTATATTTAGCTGTAAGCAGAATGATGAGAGAATGCGCTCGTAAATTTGTGAAGGGCGGTGAGCTGCTGCAAGGACTGAGACTGTCGTCACAGAGTGGCATGCATGGATAGGTCGGTTGGTGTAAAACTGCGCTGTTATTGGTTGTCTACATCACAAAAGTGCTGTGCTGTTATTGGTTGATGATCTGGAGTAAAAGTCGGGAGCAAACAATTGCATTTGGGTTGAAAAATATTTATATGCTTATTTGAAAATGAAATGCTTTATAGTTATACAAGATTTGTTTAGAGGAGATGTGCAAATACCTCTCAGAGGGGGGAGAGGACCCGCCGTAGGGTACCGCAGGTCATTTATATGGCAGTAAACATAGGGCTACACACATGTATTTGGCTTGAACAATGGCACACGATCACTGAGAAAGAAGGTGTATTAGCGCTTCCACGTTATGGTACATTTAATGTAGTATCATAAAATATTTGAGGAGAATATTATATGAAATGAAACCACAACCTAGACCAACACAATTTGAAGCACTTAACACTTGTGAGCGACAGTCCATGCAAGAGAATGAGAAAAATATCAGGGTCGAGTGAGAAAGGCCATGTTCACTTATGCGGACGCAAGGTGGGATGCAGAGCACAAATGTTGGAGGAAGGACATTATAGAAGGAGTGACATTATATCCCCTATTGGAAGGTGGAGAAGGAACTGGGAAGAAAAGAAAGGACGATTGCAAAGGAAGTTGGGGAAAAGACTGGGAATGGTGATAGTGATACTAGTGATAGTCTTTTAGACGCATTGATGTCCAAGCGACCACCTCCGTATAATGAGACTTGAACTGGAGAGGGCAAGAGCGATGTTGTCAGAGGGAATACGAGAGTGCCCACTGCACCAGTGAGTATGAGTTCTAATGTCATAGGGGTTTCTCCTGAGCAGAAACAACTGAGGGGCCGATTCCGATCTCGGTCGGAGGCGCACCCAATACCATTCGGTCGGGAAAAAAGCCATGCGAAAGCCAGTTTCCCGACCGATCCGTACAGCACACCGAACGAGCAAGTACGATGCGCACAACAGCAAAAATTCCGGCCGAGCCGTACTCACCCAAACCAGGTCCTGTTCTCCGACCGAGGCGAATCCGGAAACGCCGAATCGAGTCGCACGGAAGGGAAAATGCAGCCCCGTCCGGCCGGACAAGTACGATGCGCTTTCCGTACGCGCCGAACCCGTCGCTACGCACGGCACGTCAAAGCATCCGGGAGAGGCGCACATAAGCTCCGAATCGCGCCACAACACGATCCACGGCTACGAGACGAACACAGCACAGACGAGGACGACGCGAAGCGACGAGGACGAAGCGAAGCGACGAGGACGAAGCCAAGCGACGAGGACGACGCGAAGCAACGAGAAGGACGAACGACACGAACCAACCATGAATCCCTTCGTCCCGATCATACCAATATTCTACATCTACTACCGGAACAGGCACGGACGCGTACGGCGCAGAAGGTAAGTCAGACACCAACCACAAAACACATACAACACGTACACGACACATCACACACATACACTGGGAATCTGAATATACTTGCAACAGCAGCACCATAGGGGCGGGATGCCCATCACCAATGCCACATATGCACACAGGGGCCTGAATGCGCGCCACCACCCCAACCCAGGGGGGCTGGATGCCAACCACCCTCAACCAGGGGGGCAGGATGCCTACCACTACTACCACCCTCACCCAGGGGGGCAGGATGCCTACCACTACTACCACCCTTAGCCAGGGTGGCAGGATGCCTACCACTACTACCACCCTTAGCCAGGGGGCAGGATGCCTACCACTACTACCACCCTTAGCCAGGGGGCAGGATGCCCACCACTACTACCACCCTTAGCCAGGGGGGCTGGATGCCTACCACTACTACCACCCTTAGCCAGGGGGGCAGGATGCCCACCACTACTACCACCCTCACCCAGGGGGGCTGGATGCCTACCACTACTACCACCCTCACCCAGGGGTGGCAGGATGCCTACCACTACTACCACCCTCACCCAGGGGGGCTGGATGCCTACCACTACTACCACCCTCAGCCAGGGGTGGCAGGATGCCCACCACTACTACCACCCTCACCCAGGGGGGCTGGATGCCTACCACTACTACCACCCTCACCCAGGGGGGCAGGATGCCTACCACTACTACCACCCTCACCCAGGGGGGCAGGATGCCTACCACTACTACCACCCTTAGCCAGGGGGGCTGGATGCCTACCACTACTACCACCCTCACCCAGGGGGGCAGGATGCCTACCACTACTACCACCCTTAGCCAGGGGGGCTGGATGCCTACCACTACTACCACCCCAACCCAGGGGGGCTGGATGCCTACCACTACTACCACCCTTAGCCAGGGGGCAGGATGCCCACAACTACTACCACCCTCACCCAGGGGGGCAGGATGCCTACCACTACTACCACCCTTAGCCAGGGGGGCAGGATGCCTACCACTACTACCACCCTTAGCCAGGGTGGCAGGATGCCTACCACTACTACCACCCTTAGCCAGGGGGCAGGATGCCTACCACTACTACCACCCTTAGCCAGGGGGGCAGGATGCCTACCACTACTACCACCCCAACCCAGGGGGGCTGGATGCCTACCACTACTACCACCCTTAGCCAGGGGGCAGGATGCCCACCACTACTACCACCCTCACCCACGGGGGGCAGGATGCCTACCACTACTACCACCCTTAGCCAGGGTGGCAGGATGCCTACCACTACTACCACCCTTAGCCAGGGGGCAGGATGCCTACCACTACTACCACCCTTAGCCAGGGGGGCAGGATGCCCACCACTACTACCACCCTTAGCCAGGGGGCTGGATGCCTACCACTACTACCACCCTTAGCCAGGGGGCAGGATGCCCACCACTACTACCACCCTCACCCAGGGGGGCTGGATGCCTACCACTACTACCACCCTCACCCAGGGGTGGCAGGATGCCTACCACTACTACCACCCTTAGCCAGGGTGGCAGGATGCCTACCACTACTACCACCCTTAGCCAGGGGGCAGGATGCCTACCACTACTACCACCCTTAGCCAGGGGGCAGGATGCCCACCACTACTACCACCCTTAGCCAGGGGGGCTGGATGCCTACCACTACTACCACCCTTAGCCAGGGGGGCTGGATGCCTACCACTACTACCACCCCCACTCATAGGATGGACAATGCATGACACAACAAGCACACCACAACCTAGGGAATGCAAGATTAAGACATCCCCCCACCACCATGACAAGCGTGTGTAGGCTGTGTCAAATGCCTACAACACCGAACATGACTTTCAACATACAATGTGACCCCCTAGCACATGTGCCACACATATATGTGTGTGGCACCCACAATGCAAGCAGCCCATGACCATTGTGGCAATGGGGCCTAAACCCCCATCATCACAGTGACCAAAAGGTAAGTGTGGGGTCCATAGCTGAAGCACATTTTGACCATTGTGGCAATGGGGTCCAAACCCCCATCATCACAGTGACCAAAAGGCAAGTGTGGGGTCCATAGCTGAAGCACATTTTGACCATTGTGGCAATGGGGTCCAAACCCCCATCATCACAGTGACCAAAAGGCAAGTGTGGGGTCCATAGCTGAAGCACATTTTGACCATTGTGGCAATGGGGTCTACACCCTCATCATCACAGTGACCAAAAGGTAATTGTTGACAAAGAAAGAGCTGCAACTGCCAAACTGCATGGATCATTCCTGCTCACAGAACCAAAAACTCATCTGTGGCAAAGTAGTGTATGTGTCCCATTGCAACATAAATTGGGGGAGCCAAATACTGCAGTGCAAATGAAACATTCCTTTGGCCATGTGCAGACAAACAACACCCATGGGGGCTGAGACCGTCAACAGTCATCAATGACACAATGACAGAAGTGACCATCAGAATGCAGAACCACATATTTGCACCAATGGGCACACAAATGCAGATACCCTGTGGAGACAGCAGATGTGAGGTGAACAGATACCATACCATGGCAGCAATGGGACACACAAACCATGATCACTGTGCTGACCGATGACCTAGGAGTCCCAGGGACAGCAGGGGAAACACACCAAACAACATACAGCCAATGGCACACCCAAGATATGCCAATGCAGTGGTGCAGATGCACAAACACAAACAGGCAGACCAACACTGTCATCATACACAGCAGGTGAGGGGTGGGGGTGCCAGTGTCCCCAGGCAACCACACAACACATGAGGAGAGCTGAATACCAATCATACAGATGTGCATACACTGCCACACTAAGGTAACTCATGGATCCAAATCCCCTATGTGGGCAAGCAGGCATTGTCAGGTGAGAGGGAGCACAAAACACACATGTCACACAGGCACGTAGGAACAACAACTGACACAGCAAGTCACAGACACACCACAGCACCACCCCCAGGGCCCCCACAATGTGGTGACCCTGGGCTGAAGAAAAATACCACTGTGATGACAAAGCTAAATGTCGTTCACACTATGAACCACAGTCAGGTGTCCTGAGCAACAAACTACCATCACACCTACACAAGCACAAATCAATCAGCATGGCCAGTAAGCCAAGGCCAACATGGAGGCAGGGGCCTAGCCGGGCAACAACTCTCATCTGCACACACTCAACACCACACCCCTCGACCTCCAACAATGTGCAGCAGTGAAGTACACATGCACTGGTGACATTGCACATGCACCCATGACTATTCCAGGGTGGTGGGTGGGAACCAAGGTGTAGAAACACATCACACATGGACACTCAACAAGACTCCTGAATGTCTGACACACTGCACACTACGCTGTACATGGACATGACGGCAATACCACACCGACCAATGGGATCCCAGCCACAGTCACACACCAATGAAGAAGCCAAGGTCACCCACAACGAACACACATAGACAACTTCCAACATTGCAGCTCTGACCCTGAGGAGTGGCAGCAGTCACACACACAACATGTCACAATCACTGAAAGATAACACAAACTGGAAATCACATGACAGGGGCAAACAACAAGTGCCAAGGGGAAACCTGACTGTGACCCATCTGCGTCTGCACACAAACTCAGCCCTGACAGCAAACACACCTATGGGTGACACCCTGATGACCAGTAATGTGCCATGCACCCACATCACAGAGAACACAGGGAGAAGACTTTGGGGGAACATAGCTCAAGTCAGCAAGCATCACAAACAGGTACAACACTAGGGATCACAGCATGCGCAGATGAATGGAAGTGAACACACAGACATGCACATACAACACACACCTTGGGCGCAGGCAATGTCACACGTGTACACACTGCCATGAGGGGACTCCACTCCTGTGTGAGGAAAGCTGTGCCATATGTTGCCTCAGTAGGGCCCCATCATGTCAGCTGAGCACTTGGTCACACAATCAACAATTAGCACCAAATGAGGGCTCCCATCACATCAGCCTGGTCATGGATGTGCCAACGGAATCATCAGCACAGATCCAACACACTTGTATAGCAATGTTGCACTGACTACACGGATGAGTCCCTCCCCATTGATGCCCAAACCTGCATGTCCACTGGAGATGGCAACACGGTCAGGGAAGTAGACAAATGCAACGATGGCAGGCACAACAGATGTGCAGGGGTGGAAGCCACAGATATGAAATTGCCAATGTAAGTAGGAAACCCATTGCCAAATACTGAACACATGACACCCTCAGATGCTGCTATTGATGACATGGATACACCACATGATAGGACACATTCCCCCTGGACCACATGGGTTCCTGCACAGTAACACTTCATAATCATGAGACCAGATATCACCATCACTGCAGCAAGGGCATGGTTAGCTGCACCAACAACATGTACATCTGAAGCATGAGCACTAGAGAAAAGAAAGTTGCTTTATTCAGCATATGTGTTGAGGCCAAACGAAGTCCTGAAAAAGAGCAAAGGCCAATGGCCAGTCCATTGTCAAAGTTCAAACAGGGTGACACTGGCAGATGTCACCCTACGCATGCCTGCACAATACCAGGGACAATCCACTAGGAGGGGCAACCGGGGGGCAGGCCAGGCACCGCAGGGACAGGATCAGGGCTCACCAGGGGGAGTCAGGGAAGGGGTGGTGGGTGCAGGAGAGCCACTGACAACTGCAGTGGAGGTGTCTGACATGGTGTGTGCCGGCACAACTGGGGGCATGACACAGATGTCGTGGGTGCCGGCACAACTGCAGTGGACCCTGCAGATGGGGTGGACAGGTCCGCCACTGCAGTGCCCAAGTCAGACAGGGCGGTAGTGGACTCCACTGCAGTGCCTACCTCCAGGGGAGGAGAATGGGGAACAGGCAAGGTGGGTTGGACAGAGGGGGGGACACCCTCACCACATCAGTGGCACAGACAAGCGCAGCGGGGGTGTGGTGCTGGGAGAGCAAGTGGCAGGGGGAGAAGGCCGGAGCATCTTGGGGATGGTATATCTGTGGGTGGGGGAACCTGGGGCAGGGTGTGGTGGGGGCACCTGTGCAGTGGGGGCCTGAGGGATGGAGGACGGAGACCTTGTGCCTGAGCTGCAGGGTGGTGGCGGGGTCTTGCTCTTAGCACTCCGGGGGACTTGCGGGTGGGGGCCTCAGTCCGTCTGCGCCTGGGGGAGGGTGTCCGGGGGCGAGGGGCACTCTGCTCCGTGTGGGTGGGCTTCCTCTTCCCCCGGGATGCTGGAGCAGCTTCATCGGTGGGGAAGAGGCCGAGGTCACAGAGGAAGAGCTGCTGTGACTTTGGGGTTGCAGGTGAGGCAAGGGAGGGTGCTTTGGAGGGAGAGGGAACTGAGGACTGCGCAGTGCATGTGGATGCGTGTGTGTGTTCCAGGGCCCCATCCCCTGTGAGTCTGGCTTCAGTCCCCTGAATGTGCGTGCGTGTGCGTTTTGTCATTGGCGTGTGTGTCAGTGTGCTGGATGTGTGTGTGCTGGTGTGTGCCTGTGCCAGTGTGTGTGTGCCTGGGATGGGTAAGGTGCTGGGGAGTGTGGATGGAGCAGAGGCAGGAGGGGTGAGGGACCGTTTGAGGAGGGACACTGCTGCCGTCAGGGAGGAGTCCATGGACCTATTGCCCCTCTGTAGGTCAGACATGCCCGATGAGATGCCCTCCATGAACGACACCAGCTGAGTCAACAGCGCGGTGTGCGCATGGAGGACACTCAGCATGGCTGTCTGCCCTACATGGAGCTGGCGAAGGAGGTACACAGACTCCTCACTCAGGGCAGCAGGGGACACAGGGGCAGGGGGTGCGGTGCCTGGCCCAAAGGAGACACGCTCCCGGACATGGGAGCCTCCACGGACCTGGGGAATGGGAGCCGATGGGAGGGCGGTGGTGGTGCTGGTGGTGGCGGGGACAGCAACACTAGCTGGGGTGTGGTGGCTGCTGACACCCGCCTCCACAAGGGAGTCATCCTCCGAGTTGCTCTGGTCCTCAGCTGAGGTGGATGCTGCTGAGGACTCCTCGGTGTGGCTCCCCTCGCCCTCCGTGCCACTGGGTCCCTCCGACCACTCCTCGGCTGCTGACCCAGTCTGGCTCTCCGGCTCCTCCTGGTCCGTGGAGCTGTCCCCTTCCGTGGCCGTGGATGTATCTGCAAACAATGGGGAAACAGACAGACATCAGTCACCTGCACCAAACGCACACACCACTGTGAGCACAGCACATTACAGAGCAAGCCCTGGCATCATTAGTTGTACATTGCTAAAAGTGCCCTAATTGAACAGGAGAAGTCAATTGTCAGTCTGATGCCAAGCATGGCACTCACATCCCACATGGCCTTGCACCCATCTGTCTGGTGTCTGTTGGATTGCAACACCCCAGTGTTGACACATGCACCAAGTACACAGTAGTTGGACAGTGCAGAGGACACGGTGTGGACACATCACAGCTCTTGCCACTGAGTCAGTACAGGTTTACGGATGTAAGGGATGCCCAGAGTCAAATAGGAAATGCATGTGATGCATTCCAGCGACAGACACCATGATGCACCCATGTCCTGATAGCCAGCGCCACTATGGTGTGCATGTAGCACATGTCACTCCCCTGCAGGATCACCAATCAGTAGACACATGCCATGGCGGAGGCATGACTGCAAAGTCATACATCACTGTCTCAGTGATGTATGACTTTGCAGCCAGACAACAACACTCTGCACTGTGTCACAATAGTAGGTCATGGGGAATGCAAGTCCTGGAGCTGCACAAGTGCACATGTACATCCCCCCCACAACACATCCTCTTAACCCTCATCTGTCCAGGTCATACCTATTGGACATATGGGAGACCTGTGACACTACCCTCTGAACCTGAGCCCCTCACACTCTGCTGTGCATGGGGAACAGCTGCCTGAACTTCACATTTACATGCCCCAGTCTGCATGGGCAGCTGATCAGACACCTATGTGTCACACAAGTATCGTCTCCTATGGTCACATCTCCAGTGGCATGCTGAGCCCCTACCAAGAAACTCCACAGCAGTCCTGGCGACTAATCCACAGCACACTGACACAGAGGCAGACACCTGAGGGGTCAAAACACTGTGCACAATGTGTCCTCTGATACACGGGAGTGGGAGTACAGAGTGTATTGTATGGCCTGGAGTAGGCATGACTGTCCAGCCCCACATGAATGAGGGATGAGCCCTGGACTGTAGGCAGCTGGCTAAGTATGTGTGACACACGTCATATACATACTCCTGGGGCCCAAACATTGTTCCCACCCGCAGCATGGGTGTGTGCCAGGTACCCCAGCCACATGTGGTGGATCAGCTCAGCAATTGGACCACAGATCAAAGTAACACGCTGAATACATGTCAGAATACAGGCATTGTGTAAGCAATGGACCCACCCATGATGCCCACCACAGAGTCAGGGAAACAGATGCTGTCTCCCACCTTGAGTCAAGCAAACTGCAAGGACACAGTCCTAAGTGACAGAATTCCCTGCATGTAAGGGCCACACCTGGGTATCAGATGAGGAGTGGGCAGTGCACAATAGAGGGACATGGCTCCTGGACAACATGACTGCTGTACTGTGGCAGTTCAACCTGGCCCGAGGAGGGCACATAACATGTTAGACAGAGTACACAGTGCAGTCTTTGACTCACCCCCTCCTTGCTGCTCTCTGGCCTTCAGCTGCCCATCCAGGTCTGGAAAGACCACCGCCAGGATCCTGAGCATGTGGGGGGTCAGGGTCCGTGTTCCGCCCCTCCTGCGAGGAGGCGACAGCTTCAGCTGGACCCGTGCAATCCTCCGGGTCCAGCCCCGAAGGTCCTGCCACCTCTTTTGGCAGTTGCGGATCCGGCGCTTGTAGACCCCCACGGACCGGACAGCCCGGACGATGTCCTTCCATATCTCATGCTTCCGATGGGCAGAAGCCTGTCAGGATGACAAAGTGATAAGGCCATTACTACACATGCAACATATCCGTGCATGACACAGTTGCATATACATGTCGCAATCACAGGGGCACATGGTGTACCCAGGCAGTGCACGGCTGCCCATGGACAGTTTTCCAGAAGTCACTACATGGTATCATAGCATGGGGAGTAAAACCCTGTTCAGAAGCACTGTCACTGCACCATACCTGTCCAGTGCAAGTCACTACACACTATGGGGGGTGACAACTACTCAGTGAGCCTGCTAGCCAGTGGTGTGCTGACTCTCAGCCTTGCTAGTCAGACAAAATGCACATTCAGAAAGGCAGTGCACAGAACACTCACCTGCTCCCCTGGTGTCCCATACAGCTTGCTGTACTGTGGAAGTAGGCTGTCCAGCAGGGCCTGGTTCTCTTCAAGGCTGAAGGCTGGGGCTCTCTCCACAGTACGTGCCATTGCAGGGTCCAGAGGGGCAGAGACAGCAGCAGTGCAGTGGCAGATGTCGTCCTGGAGCATGTAGTGCAGGCAAGTGGGCTCTCAGGGGAACATGCAGCAATATATATGTGCTGGAGAGGCAGATACTGTCCCTTGTGTCCAAAGTGATAGGTCCAAGTCGTTTGCATCTTCTGAATCTGGCCAATCCATGGAATAGCAGCACCAAAACACGCCCACAGCATCCTTCAAAATTTCAACTTCATGACATACATGATTTTGCAACATTGTTGTGGGTGACCAACTGATTTTCCAGCAACCGACTCGTTCGAATATTCGAAAACGCGTCCGTTGCCAGGCAAGCCCATTGTCAATGGGTGCGCACCGATCGGTCCATTGAGGTACAACGCGCACAGGGGTACAACGCGTACCCGCACACATTGAATGCAATGGGCCGGCCGGAGGCACCGATCGGTCCATTGCAGTACAACGCGCACAGGGGTACAACGCGTACCCGCACACATTGAATGCAATGGGCCGGCCGGAGGCACCGATCGGTCCATTGCAGTACAACGCGCACAGGGGTACAACGCGTACCCGCACACATTGAATGCAATGGGCCGGCCGGAGGCACCGATCGGTCCATTGCAGTACAACGCGCACAGGGGTACAACGCGTACCCGCACACATTGAATGCAATGGGCCGGCCGGAGGCACCGATCGGTCCATTGCAGTACAACGCGCACAGGGGTACAACGCGTACCCGCACACATTGAAAGCAATGGGCCGGCCGGAGGCACCGATCGGTCCATTGCTGTTCAACGCATCACTGTACATGTGACTGGCATATGTCAGCATGCCTGTCTCAGATGGACATATGCCAGCCACAGATAGCTCCCAGGGAGTGAGGGGCACACCTACATCACGACAGCCTGTCCAAACCTTATCATAAGGCATGTAAGGCTGCATTTCCTATTGTGTGTATGTTGGTGTACATGTTGTCCTGTGGGTGTCACCTGTGGGCAGCCACCCCCAGGCTGTGCACGTGTTAATGGGGACAGGATCCTGGGTGTTACGTGTACGTGACCACTGTGATGTGCAACTGTTCATATCTGTGCATGTGCCATGGTCACATTTCACAGTGGTGTTTGTGTATGTCATGTCACATACCCCGTGAGTCCCATGTGGGACGGTATGTTTGAGCCAGGGTGTCCCAGTGGCACAATAGTGATGGCCCTCCACAGTCTTTGTGCATGTAGTGTTTACAATGTCTCTGATTTCATGTGCACAATGGGAGACAGTCTCCACATCCACGTTGTGTGTGCATGGACTCTGATGTTGTGCGTGTGTGTCACAGACGTCCATGGCTCTCCTGCCATGGCAAGTGTGGCCACTACCTGTGGGGGTCATGTTTGTTTTGTTGTGGTGTACACATGATACTCCAGGTGATGCCAGTGTCCATGTGGCATTACAGGGTCCCTGGGAATGTGCCTGTCGTTGAGCTGTGGTGCCTGGGGCACATCTGTCCTCACATGTCACTGGGGGGTGACTGTGACACAGCATCATGATATCCAATGGGCCAACCTGGGACAAATTGATGCCACCTGTAGGACCGTGTTGACAGATGTTGGCCATGTATGTACCATACATGTCGTTCCGGTACTGCACACTTCATGTAGTTGTGCCTCATGATGATGTATGTTGGGATCTTGAGTGTGTTCAATGCCGCATATGTGGGGTGACTGACGATCTTGCTTACTTCTCCTCTGCACTGCAGGGCTCCTGCTGTCCATCGGCCATTCCCAGACCTGGCAACGATGGTGGAACGGGACAGCATCCGACGGTACCGCTTCACCAGGCAGCTGATTGAGGATTTGGCAGTGCAGTTGTCCCCACATTTGCAGCCTGGCCGGCCGTATCCTACAGCGCTGACCCCCAAGGTGAAGGTGATGGCAGCCCTACACTTCTTTGCCACCGGTACCTTCCAACATACTGTGGCGTCTGCTGGTGGGATGTCACAGACCATGTTCAGCCGTGTGCTCCGCGATTTCTTGGCGGCAATGTTGCTCTTCCTGAACCGGTACATCTATTTCCCTAGACTGCGACGACTCACTGACGTGAAGAGTGACTTTTATGCCCTGGGGAGGATGCCGCATGTAATTGGCTCCATTGATGGGACACATGTGGCTTTGGTACCACCACAGGCCCAGGAGCAGGCCTACAGGAACCGCAAGCACTACCACTCGGTCAATGCACTGGTGGTGTGTCTTGCAGACATGACCATCACACACGTGTGTGCCCGTTTCCCTGGTTCAGCACACGATGCCTTTGTGATGAGGAGTAGTCGCATCCCCAGGTTGATGGCACAGATGCAGAACCAGCGTGCCTGGCTTGTCGGTGTGTACTGACTTTGTGCCATTGTGTGTGATCTGATCTGTAGTATTCCGCCCACTTTTCCAAGTCAGCTGATGTGCACTTGTCTGTCCGTAGGTGACTCGGGATACCCCAACATGCCGTGGTTGCTGACACCCCTCAGGAACCCTGTGACACCTGCCCAGATGCGCTACAATGAGGCACATGGTCGGACCAGGAGAGTGATTGAGCGGACCTTTGGTCTCCTGAAGAGCCGCTTCCGCTGCCTGGACAAGACCGGAGGGTCCCTCCCATATGCCCCTGCGAAAGTGTGCAAGATTATCATCGTCTGCTGCATGCTCCACAACCTGGCAGTGCGGAAGGAGTTGCCTCTCATCCAGGATGACGATGACCAACATCCGCCACCTGTGGAGGATCCTGGCCTGGACCACGATGCCAGTGACGATGATGATGATGATGGTGATGGTGATGTCCGCACACAGCTCATCACCAACTTCTTTAGCTGAATGTGAGTATCCTGAGGTGTCATGTGAATGATGTGAGTTGGCATGATGTGTGGGTGGTGCTCTGGTGCTGTTGGAGTGTGTCCATGGGCTACTTGACTGGATGTGTGTTGCGATGTGTGGTGACAGGTGGGCTGTACTCCCCAACAGTGTTGACATGCTAACTTGGTTCTGGGTGGGTATCTTGTAACATGTATTGTGCATGAGTTTTGCTGTTCTGTCCTGTACTCCATTGCTTTTGACTGTGTGTCATTTCTGTCCTTCACAGGGTACTTTCAGATTCGTTTGGTCAACTGTGTCCACCGACAACGTGATTGCACATCCAGGCTGGTAGCTGTTGTGTCCCTACAGGTGATGTGCGCCACACCCATGGACTTCCTTCTGTCTACAGTTGTTGACTGTGTGCCCGCTACCAGGTGGGGTTACCTTGCATCTGTAGTGGTTACGGCATGTTGCTACTGTGTAATAAACCTGTGCTTCACTTAGTGATGTGCGTTGTCTGTGGTCACACATTTGACTGCCATTTGCTTACTGCACCTGTGGGCTACTTGACTACAACTGGGAATGGGTGTGGTGTCTGTGCATTGCACCGTCTTCCCTGGCAACATCAGTGTAGGCAATGAGTCAGATGGCCTAGGTGTGTATGTGTTGTGTAGCCCTGGTGGTGTGTCTCCCTCATATGTGTCACGTTGCCTGTACTCACATGCCTGTGTTGTCCTTGCTGTTGCAGTTCGCATACACAGTGTAATTTTGTTGTTCATCATCCCCATAACAGTACCCACGTTGGAATCACGACAGAGGCAAGTATGGTGTATTATTGTGTTTATTGTGATACATCTGTGATAATAGTGCATAGGATGGATTGTGCTGTACATGAATCTTGCAATCCCAAGTTCCTAGATGAATAGAAAGTCCAGGTAGACAGGATCCCCAGTATCGGGGCCACAGTTGTCTGACACATTGTTCCAACTTGTACTCCCCATGCAATGTGTGGGAGTAGTGTTGCCATCAACAGGGTGAACAGTCTGTGCACAAAGGCGAAAATCCAGAACAGGTTCAGGCTTCCTGGGAGTTGCGCTTGGCCATCAGCCTCTCACTTTCCCCTCCTCGGACGACCCCTCTTCTTGGGGGGGGGCCCTCAAGTGCAGGCTGCTGCGGTGCAGGGGACTCTCCGCCAGAGTCCTCCTCCCTCCCTGTGGCAGTTGCAGTTTGTTCGGTACCAGATGTTGTTGGCACACAGGGAGGTGTGGACTGGTTGCTGTTCATCTGGCGGAGGCATTGTAAAATGTCCCTGTGCACCGCCGTCATCTCATGTAGTACATCCCACTTGGACTCCACGCGGGTCATGTGGGAGTCCACACGTGACATGTGGGAGTCCACACGTGACATGTGTGACTCCACATGGGACATGTGGGAGTCCAAGCGGGCATGATGGGCAGCCTGCTGCTGTTTGATGTCTCTGAGGAGCCCCACTACCTGGCTGAGCTCTCCGGTGCTGGACTGGTACGCATCAGCTATGCGTACCAGTTGTGGGTCTTCATGCACACCAGCAACGTCTGCAAGCAGCGACCTCTGTCTCCCACCCCTCCCACCACCCCTGCTGACATGTGCAGTGTGTGCAGTTGCACGCACAGATAACCCTGGTCCACCTTGGGGGTTGGTGGTGGTGGTGGTGTCCATGGCCCCAGGTTGGTCCAGGGTCACTGCGCTGGTGTTGTTCCTTATTCTGTCCATGTCGGCAGGGATGGTATTCGTGGTGACAGTCGTTGGAGGGGTGGGTGCAGGGGGTGCAGCTGGTGGACCTGCTGGTGCTGCAGCTGGTGGTCCTGCTGGTGCAGCATGTTGACTTGCACCGGATGTGCCAGGTTGTTCTTCATCGTCCGAGGAGGACAGAGGCTGTACGACGCCAGTGAGCTCGGCATCCTCTTGAGCCTGGGACTGGGACTCCTCAGCGTCTGCTGCTGTGTCCCTATCATCACCTGTTTTTGGGAGACACAAACAATGTATGTCATGTTTCTGCAGGCATCAGTGGTTGACACACCTGACAGTTGTGACTGTGCCTCGGGGTGCGGGCCTGTACATTGTATTGTCCTAAGTCGTCACAGTCAGGGGTTGATATTGGTGTGGCACATTGTCCTGCATTATTTGGGCATTTCTATGTATTCTCTGGGGTGTGAACATGGTCTGCATTGATTGTGTTTGGTTGACAGCCAGACCTCCTTCCCACCCACCCACCCACCCAGTCAGTTATCCCACCATGGAACGTGCTTGCATTGCAGGGAGTGTAAGTTGTCTCTCAGGATGTCAGTCAGAGGTGTCCTGCTGTTTGTTGGTGCACAGTTGGCAGCAGGGCCTTGTGCTCCCCGCAGCAGTAGCCAGTGTCAGCCATCTTGTGAGTCCTTCTCCACTCCCTGTGATGTGAGCATGGTTCAGGGTGGTGTTGATGGGCCAGTTGTGAGGCTGAGCAATGTCTGTGACTACGACTCCCATCATGCTATTGCCTCCACCCCCTTCCCAGCATGCCCATGCTTCCTTCCTTTTGACTCTGCTTCCCTGTGGGGTGGGCTGGCTGTGCTGACAGGATGGCTGGGAGTGTTGTCCTGGCAGTTGTTTGGCTAAGAGTCCCAAGAGTGTCCCTGTGCTTCACACAACATAACCCAGGGTGGTGGTGCTTTGTGGGATCTTGTGTTAGGATGGAGGGCATTGCATTCTACCAGGTGGGTACTGTGGAGTTTGTGTTGGGGGGGGTGTGAGGGGAGGTGCTGGTGACTATGGTCAGTGCTGCAAGTCCCCCTTCCCACCCAGCCAGCCGGATATCCCACCATGGAACGTGCTTGCATTGCAGGGAGTGTAAGTTGTCTCTCAGGATGTCAGTCAGTGGTGTCCTGCTGTTTGTTGGTGCACAGTTGGCAGCAGGGCCTTGTGCTCCCCACAGCAGTAGCCAGTGTCAGCCATCTTGTGAGTCCTTCTCCACTCCCTGTGATGTGAGCATGGTTCAGGGTGGTGTTGATGGGCCAGTTGTGAGGCTGAGCAATGTCTGTGACTACGACTCCCATCATGCTATTGCCTCCACCCCCCTTCCCAGCATGCCCATGCTTCCTTCCTTTTGACTCTGCTTCCCTGTGGGGTGGGCTGGCTGTGCTGACAGGATGGCTGGGAGTGTTGTCCTGGCAGTTGTTTGGCTAAGAGTCCCAAGAGTGTCCCTGTGCTTCACACAACATAACCCAGGGTGGTGGTGCTTTGTGGGATCTTGTGTTAGGATGGAGGGCATTGCATTCTACCAGGTGGGTACTGTGGAGTTTGTGTTGGGGGGGGGTGTGAGGGGAGGTGCTGGTGACTATGGTCAGTGCTGCAAGTCCCCCTTCCCACCCAGCCAGCCAGCCAGATATCCCACCATGGAACGTGCTTGCATTGCAGGGAGTGTAAGTTGTCTCTCAGGATGTCAGTCAGTGGTGTCCTGCTGTTTGTTGGTGCACAGTTGGCAGCAGAGCCTTGTGCTCCCCACAGCAGTAGCCAGTGTCAGCCATCTTGTGAGTCCTTCTCCACTCCCTGTGATGTGAGCATGGTTCAGGGTGGTGTTGATGGGACAGTTGTGGGGGGGGGCAATATGTGTGAGTGCGACTCCCATGATGCTATTGGCTACACTGACTTGGCCAGCATACACAGAATTCCTTCCTTTGAGTGGTCTTCACTGTGTGTTGGTGTTGTTGTGGTGGCTACATGTGTGGATGTGTGTGTTAGTTCTATTTGTGCCACTGCCTAGCTGTAGTTGTGGTTGTGTTTGTACATGTGTTGGCACAGTTGGATGTGACTTTTTTGATGGCATGTGTTGTGTTTATCTGACTGACATACACATTTTGGGATGATTCTGTTCTAGTTGCTGTGTAATTGCTATGAGTGCATGGTTTGACTCTCCCTTGACAGTGATGTGTGTGTTTTGTGGCAGTTTATTGTGTACATTTGTTGTGTACTCACCAGGCTCTGGGATGTCCTCTAGTCCATATACGCTCACTGGCGGAAGGATGGCCCGCACCTTCTCCTCCCAGGGCCTGAGGTATACTGGCTTGGCAGGAGGGCCACTGCCGGTGTATTGGCTGTTGATGTAGTCTTTCTTGAGCAGCTCCCGGACCCTCCTGCGCACGTCATACCACCTGTTCTGGATGTCGGTCTTTGTGCGCCGACATGGTGATTGGGCGTTCACCCTGTTGATGATCCTCTCCCACATCTTGGTTTTCTGCGACATGGGGGTCTGTTGGACCAGTGTGCCAAACAGCTGTGGCTCCACCCTGAGGATCTCGTCTACCAGGACTTCCAATTCACAATCTAGGAACTTGGGATTCTTCTTGGGGGGCATGGTGATGGGTGGTGATGGTGAGTGATGTGTGTGTTGGTGTGCAGGTGAGGGTGTGTGAGTGTGTGTTTTGCTGGGTGTATGTGAGGTAGGTATTTGTTGGTGTGCTGATGGTGTGTGGCTTGTGTGAGGGATGAGCTGTGGGTGTGTGGTTGCTTTCTCTTGGGTGCTGGCAGTGAAATGGCATTTGCAAAGGCTCATGGTAGTGATTTGTGTCCTTTATATAGGTGGAGTTGTGGGTGTGTCTTTGTTCTCTGTCCCCACCCCCCCAGTATTTATTGGCTTGGTAATTGCTTGTTTGGCCTTTTTTTGGTTGATTTTTCCTTTGTGCTGTTTGTGTATGTTGGAAACGTTCTTGTGACCGAGTCGGACCGTGCATTGGTCTCGTACGGTGTTTTCCGTTTCGTTCACGCTGTGTTTGTGCAGTTTTGTATGCTGCGTACGCGTCGGTCGCGGTGTATTGTGTTGCTTCGGCTCGGTTTTGTATGCGTGTCGGTCGTACGGCTTGTCCTCCGTCCGACTCGGTCGTGTTTTTCGCGCCTTGCATCGTACTTTGCAGGTTGGAGTTGGCGGGTACGATTCGGTCGGATTTGTTCCGGGTGCGTGTCGGTCGGTTGGATTCGCGTGTTTTTCCGGCCGGATTGCTATTTTCCGAGCGGGTCGGTCGGTCGGCTTGGTTTCCTGACGTGTCGGTCGGATTTATCGCGGCTTGCATCGTACTTGGCGTGTCGGGCGCCACTGGTACGTGTCGGTCGGTATTTTTTCCGGATCCGAGTCGGTCGGTGCTTTTTCCGGCCCGAATCGGAATCGACCCCTATGTATGCAGACACACTGGCAGAGCATGTGATAAAGTGGATAAGGTACATCGATGACCTTTTTGTGATTTGGCGGGGAAGTAAACAAACTGCATTGGACTTTGTTACGATTATCAATCGTAATGACATTAACTTGCACTTTACTCACAACATCAGTGATAGCTCAGTCTGCTTCTTAGACGTAGAGGTCTTTGTTGCTAATGGTTACCTTCAAACCAAACTGCATCGTAAACCGACTGCAGGAAACACCATTTTACATGCAACAAGTTTCCACCCGAGACATACCATACACAGCATTCCATACGGGGAAATGCTTAGGATACGTAGAATTTGCAGCAGTGAGAATGACTTGTTGAATGCCCAGGAGGAATGCAAACTACGTTTCCTAGCCAGAGGTTATTCGGAGCACAGTGTGAATAGGGCTATGAAACAAACCAGGGACTTAGCCAGAGAAGACCTGCTGTTTAGACCATCACACAGCAAGGCTAACCATG
This sequence comes from Calotriton arnoldi, assembly GCA_963921515.1. Classification (NCBI taxonomy): domain Eukaryota; kingdom Metazoa; phylum Chordata; class Amphibia; order Caudata; family Salamandridae; genus Calotriton; species Calotriton arnoldi. Next base: position 419,749 of record CAWUFW010011732.1, read on the forward strand.
CCAAAAAATCAATACCAGAGGTTAGTAATCCTCGGCTTATTCTGACATACAACAAGCAGAGAGATAGTCTATCCAGGATCATAAAGAAAAACTGGCACTTAGTGCTCAGTGATCCCGTGGTAGGGGATAAACTTCCACAAAGGACAACCATAACGTTTAGGAAGGCCCCATCAACGAGCGATTTCCTCGTAAGCAGCAGCCCAGAAGTAAGATCAAGTTCCACTTGGTTGGCAGGACAGAAGGGGTTTGTAAGATGCTCCTCTTGCAGGGCGTGCAAATTTGGCATAAGCAAAACATCTTACTGCACGCCATTCAAAACCAAGCCCACTAAAATCCAGAAGCTCCTCACATGTAAAACCGAGTTTGCCATCTACGTGCTGGAGTGCTCTTGTGGACTGCGGTACGTGGGAAGCACGAAACTGCAGGTCCACAAGAGGATTCTCCAGCACCTGAGGGCCATAACAAATTCGGATGCAACCTATCCGGTGGCCCGCCACTTCAGAGAAGTCCACAGCAATGATTTGGAACAACTAAAATTCTATGTCGTGGACTCGGTCCCAGTACTCAGACGAGGTGGCAACAGGGAGGCAATCCATAGGAAGCTGGAAACTAGGTACATTTTGGAGCTAGACAGCAAAAGCCCACAAGGACTTAATACAACAGAAGACCTGTACACTTGGCTATAACCACGCCTAAACATGAAGTTAGATTGGCTTAGCCAACAGTAAACTTAACAATGACATATATGCATTCATGTACTTATTGTCAAAAATACTGCACCTCTCAATCCCTGCACAGAATCTCCCCTTTCTATATAAGAATAGTATCCGCACACGAGGCACTTTTATTGGCACTTAGACACTTTATTTGCAAACGGTATGCTCTTAAAAGCCTTACCATATGCAAATTAGCACTTTTTTACCTTTGCACAATTTTATAATAACTATGCACTTTATAGTCATGACAGCGGAACAAATTCCCATTGCACAACATTGATTTTGCTTTAGTATTGGGTCTGGCTTTTTAAATTAGAACATTTTTTATGACAGCTGTAGAGCACATGAATTAGAAATCAATAGGACAAAAAACAGCATGTATGTATTATACTGTAAGTGTGTAGCATTGGGCTATTTTAAGTGTTTCTAAAAATGTTCTCAACTATGTGTGGTATATTTATTGTATTTATACAGATAACTGATATATTTATTAAGCACAGCGTTAATATCTTTTTGTCCAGATTCTGAAAGTATGTTATCTCGTTGCTATGTTATATTGTGGTAATGGGTTTCAGAATGATAGTCTGTCTTCCATACTAGTCATGCACTTAGCACTTTAAATTTGGGGAGGGTTTGGAGACATGTCATGTGATCAAGGCCTGCAAAGGCGCACTAATGAATAAAGAAAAATATCGCACAAGAAAGTTGAGTCCGTTCCTGTTTCTGGTTCCATCTCTCAGGGAATCGCAAAAGAACATAAGGATTTGGTTTGATATATATAGATATATTATCTACTGGCGGTCGCCAGTAGATAGTTATAGTTAGGACCTATTTTCCATAGGAAATCCGCGACATTCTATTTGAAATAACTCTTGCGTCGGTTGACGAATCTTCGCGAAATTTTCAAACTTTATGGCCCGCTCCGGTCCGCTCCTACCCTGAAAGTTTTGGGGTGATTCGTCAAGCTGGGGCCGAGAAAAAAGGGGGGTCCCAAAACGTGTTTTCCCCATTCATTTTCCCATAGGAAACTTTAGACACGGCTACAGCCCGAACTGCTGAACGGAATTACACCAAATTTGGCAAAGAGGTAGTTCTTGGTTCAGAAAGAACCCTTTTTGTTAAATGGTGTAAATCCGTTCAGTAGTTCCTGTGAAAATCAAAATGAAAATCACATATATATCTATGGCCGCGTCGGATTCGCGCACCCTGCCGATCATGAGCTGCATGCTAATTGGCTGTCAACACTCCAAATCAGGAAGTGTTGGCAGTCATTTTGTCCCTCGGTGGAACCGAGGGACAGAAACAAGTGCGCAAAGCGCAAAAAGGGGGCAGGGTAGAAACACCCTGACCCCCTAGGTCTGCTCAGGGGGTCCCACAAGGACCCCCTGGGCAGAAAAAAGCATTTTTTTTTTTTTTAAATCGGCGGGATGCGCTTACGGTGCGCGAATCCCGCCTAGAAAAAAAAAAGAAACAAGTGCGCAAAACGCACAAAGGGGGCAGGGTAGAAACACCCTGACCCCCTAGGTCTGCTCAGGGGGTCCCACAAGGACCCCCTGGGCAGAAAAAAGCTTTTTTTTTTTTTTTTTAAATCGGCAGGATGCGCTCAGGGTGACCGCGCTTCGATGCAAATTTGCCCCCGGGTGGCCCAAGTCCCGGGGGCATGCGGGGTGTGGGTTTATTGTTTATATGGGGGGCCTCTAAGGCCCCCCAAGCCCCGGGGACCGCCACCCCCTGGGCTTAATAAAAATGGTGCGGGAGGGCTCTCCTGCCCTCCCGCAGCCCCGGGACCGCCACCCCCGGGGCTTCTTTTTAAATTTTAAATAACGTGTGGGGGCTCCAGCCCCCACACGCCCGGGGACCACCACCTCCCGGGGCACATAGAAAATAAATGTGGGGGTCCGTTACGGACCTCCAGAGCCCCGGGGACCACCACCTCCCCGGGCTGTGCAATTCAAGGGAGGTGGGCCGCGCGGCCCCCTCCTGGAGCCCTTGATGGCCCTGGGGACCGCCACCCCCAGGGCCGGCTCCTGCAGTGTCCCGGGTGCCTACCCCCGGGACACTGTAGTTTGCAATGACAGGACGGGAGCCTCGCGGCTCCCGTCCTGTCATTGCAAACTCCTTTGGATATTGGAAGAGAGAGCAGGAAACCTGCTCTCTCTCCAATATCCAAGCACATTGCTTTCCACATGGGGAGCTGCATGTTAGCAGCTCCCCATGTGGAAAGCAATGCCGGCTCCCAAGGGACGCGGGAGCCGGCGGGACTGTGGGGGTATTGGGGACCCCCCCACAGTCCCCAACGGAGAGGGCCAGCCCCGGGGGATGGGGTCCCCGGGGCAAGTAAAGGGCCGGGAGGGGGGCCACGCGGCCCCCCTCCCCAAATCAAAAAACAAAAATTTTGAAAACAAAAAAAAATGAAAGGCCGGCCCCGGGGGATGGGGTCCCCGGGGCCTTAAATGGCCTGAGGAGGGGGGCCACGCAGCCCCCCTCCAAATATTTAAAATAAAAAAAAAAAAATGAAAATCCTCATGCCCCGGGGGATGGGGTCCCCGGGGCCAAAAGAGGCCAAGGGAAGGGGGGCCACGCAGCCCCCCTCCCATACAAAAAAAAATTACAAAAAAAAAGACCGGCATCGTACCGAGGCCCCGCCCCCACCCTGCAGCAGTCTGCAAACGCGTCCCCTGGCGCGTTTGCAGATGGGGAACGATTTCCCCTAGAAGACTGGGGGTCTCTGGGGCCAACTAGCCCACCAGGAACCTCCAGTATGCGTCAGGGGCTGCGTTGCAGAGAGGTGTACAGAGGCCACGCCCTTTTTACACCTCTCTGCAACGCAGCTCTGTGGCGCTTTTTGGAGGTACATGGTGGGCTAGTTGGACTCCAGGGACCCTCAGGATTCAAGGGGACTTAATCCCCCAACTTAAAATGCGCCACGGGCGCTGCTTGCACAGTGGTGAAGGGAGGGCGGGGCTTCAGGTGACATGTGTGCAAACAGGCCCCGTGGCGCATTTTAAGATGGGGAATTAAATCCTCTTCAATCCTGAGGGTCCTGGGCCAACTAGCCCACCAGGTACCTCCAGTAAGCGCCACGGAGCTGCGTTGCAGAGTGTTGTAAAAGGGGCATGGCCTCTGTACACCGCTCTGCAACGCAGCCCCCTGGCGCATACTGGAGGTTCCTGGTGGGCTAGTTGGCCCCTAGGGACCCTCAGGATTGAGGAGGAATTAATGTTCCAACTTAAAACGCGCCACAGGGCGTGTTTGCAGACATGTCACCTCAGGCCCCACCCCTTCCTTCACCATTGTGCAAATATTCCTCTAAAATCAACCGAACTACGAATTCCGATTTACTCACCTGTTATCAGGAGAGACCTCAGTGCTGCATCTTTGAGCCCAGTACTGATCCTGAAAAGTAATTTTAACCGTACTTACCAGTAACTTGAATTTCCTTCCATAGGATATCATTGCCTGCTTTTTGCTGAAAAAGTTTCTAAGTGTCGATTTTTGAAACATACAAATATTCCTCTAAAATCAGCCGAACTACGAATTCCGATTTACTCACCGGTTATCAGGAGAGACCTCAGTGCTGCATCTTTTAGCCCAGTACTGATCCTGAAAAGTAATTTTAACCATACTTACCAGTAACTTGAATTTCCTTCCATAGGCTAACATTGACTGGTTTCACTTGGAACTTCTTCTAAGTGTGGAATTTTGGAACTTTATAATATTCCTCTAAAATCAGCCGAACTACGAATTCCGATTTACTCACCTGTTATCAGGAGAGAACCCAGTGCTGCATCTTTTAGCCCAGCACTGACCTTGAAAAGTAATTCTAACCGTACTTACCAGTAACTTGTATTTCCTTCCATAGGAATCCATTGTCTGGTTTTCAGCAGAAAAGTTTCAAAGTGTCGATTTTCACAAACTATAAATATTCCTTAAAATCGCCTGTATGACTTAAACGCATTCTTTCAACTGTTTACAGGAGATGCACCAGTGCTGGATCCAGGATCCACCACTGAGTAAGAAAAAGTAACGATAACACTACTTACCTGCTAAGTGAATTTCCTCCCATAGGATAACATTGGTGATTCTATGTGAAAAAGTTTCAAGTGTCAACTTTTAAAATACAATAATATTCCTTAAAAATCACTACTGTAACCAAAACGCTTTTACTCAACTGTTTACAGGAGATGTCCCAGGACTGAATCTAGGATCCAGTCCTGTGGTGAGAAAAGTAATCCATAAAGTAACTAATTGCATTTAACTAGAAATTCACATTGAGCTCAATGTTGCATTGTGTTTGAAATTGTGTTGCCCATTGCAACAACTATAACTACTGTACTTAAAAGTCTATTGCCTATTTGCAAAGTATTTAAACTAAAGTAATTCATTCTGAGAAAGTATATTTTGTAATGTAATGTATAATGTAATTACAATGTAATTTAAAAAAATAAAATATCTAAAAATAAATAGTTGAAATTTTTTTGTAAATCAGTATCAAAAAATAAATATAACAATTAATACAATTAAAAAATTGTCATTTACAAAACCTTTGAAATTCACTGAAAAAAACCATAGGTTTCAGGCACGTTATAGTTAGAAATTAGCATTTAAAAAACCTTACAAATTCACTGAAAAAACCATAGGTTTCAGGCACGTTATAGTTAGAAATTAGCATTTAAAAAACCTTTGAAATTCACTGAAAAAACCATAGGTTTTAGGGACAGTTATAGTTAGTTGGACATTGCACTCGTACAAAACCCGTGAAATTCCCCGTTATAGTTAGTTCAGCTAACTATAACTCGCGCCCGCAATTCACTGCTGATGACGTCACATATTACATCACTCATGACATGGTCAGTGACATCACTGATGACATCACTGATGACATCTCAAATGACATCACTGATGACATCATCCATGTGATAATTTCATGCATCTTCTCACACCCTAATATAACTTTTGATACACCCACTCTTATTTACAGACTGCCATTCGCAAAACCATACACACTCCAATACCAATAACTATATACCCACTCACTGATTCTTAGGTCTACACACACACATCTACTTACTCACCCGTCCAGTCACTCATACTTACAGTCACTCAGTACAGGACTATCATATGCACTCATACACCTATATAAACACTCACACACCGCCACTCATCCATAGAGGTACTCACACACCTAGTCAGTCATGCAAAAAATTAATCACACACCCATTTACTCACCTATAGAGTTATACACACACCAGCTCACTTAGTCATACAAATACTAGCACATTCTTACGCTCTTATACAATAACTGATACAAGCACACACGTATCCATACAGCCACTCTCACAATCACACACTCTCACTTATAGCCTTTTAAATACTCTAACACACATATATACTGCCTTTTACATATGTAGTTACTCGCACATGTACCACTGAGATATACATTCACTCACTAACACACCCATACACACACTCACCCACCCAAGCAGTCCATCACAGACGCACTCTTGAAATCATGCACCCAGTGAATCACCCACTCACACATCTATGTACAGAGTCGCACACACCCCACCCACACAAACACTCAAGCACCCATACAGATACTCAGACAACGAATCAATAACTCATATACACATACATGTAGCTATTCACAAACCCATGCAGCCACTTACACAGCAACAGACAGACGGATACAGACATTCACCCAGTTTAGTCACTAACCCATGCATTCAGTAAGATACGTTTAATCACTCACTTATACAGTTAGTCACGCACCTACTAAATCATCCATACAGACACTTATACACCCACTCATTCTTCAATACGCCTTTCCCTATATACATTAAAAATATTTAAACTTTACAGAAACACAGTCACTAGATGATGTCATCAGTGATGTCATTTGAGATGTCATCAGTGATGTCATCAGTGATGTCACTGACCACGTCATGAGTGACGTAATATGTGACGTCATCAGCAGTGAATTGCGGGGGCGTGAGTTATAGTTAGCTGAACTAACTATAACGGGGGAATTTCACGGGTTTTGTACTAGTGCAATGTCCAACTAACTATAACTGTCCCTAAAACCTATGTTTTTTTCGGTGAATCGATATATATATATATATAAAGACTATATACATAGGGCCCAATTCACAAAGGTAAACTGAGACGGTGACGTCCATGCCCTGCTGGAACTTTGGGGGGGTACAAACAGAGGAGCACATGTTGTGCCCCCCTGAATGTATCCCCATGGCTGAATGTATCCCCATGGCGGTCTTGTAGGGCCCCCTTTGTTCCTGCACCACCAGCCTTTTATGGAGGCGCTCCCGCCATGAAACGGCTGGCAGTGTAGGAACTTGTAATATGCTCAGCGGGACTGCACAAGTCCCGCTGAGCATATTGCATTGTGGTGCAGCTCCGCCACCGCCACGGAACAACTGTTCCCTGGCACAGCCGGTGGTCCTCCAGCAACGACTTTTAAAGTTGTAATGCGGCGGGCGGACCACTGCCAGTGGGAGTGCGGCAGTCTTACGACCACTGCACTCGTAATCGGGCCCCAAATTCTGTGCCAAGGAAGGGCTCGACGTTGGTCGGAGGCAGCTCAGCGTCGGTTCTGGTGAAGCCCCCAATGTTTGGACTTTTAAACTTTCCTGGAAGTCAGATCTCCTTCAGTGGGGCAAACTGGCAAGCTAAGGTCTACTGCCATTCGATGGCTGTGGCTTTGACGGAGATCCCGGTCTCTGTCGGTTCTCCAGGCAGAAAGTTGGTAAAAAGATTTTAAGTCCCACTGCTTGCAGTTTGGGGACAGGAGGAGTACACTAGCCAAGTGTCTAGGATGTAGAGAGCACCACTCGGGGGTTAGGACTCACTCCAGCTGCAAGGTTCAGGGCAGGTCCAGTTGGAATTGGTCACCTGGGCAGTTGCAGGGACAGAGGCCTCTGGAAGCTTGTTGTGTCCCCGAAGATCAGAGTAGGAGGTCAGCCAACTGACCCTTGGAGTCACATCTGGGGTCCTGAGTTCAAGCCAAACATGTCCAGTCCTCCTTCAGGTTCTTCAGGCAGCAGGACAGTCCTTCTTTTGATTCTTCGCAGGTACAGAAGTGTTCTGAGGAAAGGCCTGTGGGGTCCACATCTCTTCTCAATGCCAGCCTATGGGTGGAAGGCAAACCTTTGTCCACCCCTTGAACAAGTTCTGGTCGGTTCCTTCCCTCCCACTGGTTAGGGAGGAAGGCCTAGGTGTGAACTTAATCTGTCAGTGACCGGGCAGGCATCCTTTGAAACTCAGGAAGGGTCTGGGCACAGCCCCCAGGCCATTCTGTCAAGGGAGGAGACCCTCTCCCCACACCCAGAGCCCTTTGTCCACTGTTTGGGAACAATACGCATCTCACCACAGGGGAGCCATCAGGGGTCAGGTGACAGCTGGACACTGGCAGGAAAGCCTTTTGTTTTTGGGCAGAAAAAAGACAGCTTCCTAAAAGTGTAATTTCCAAAACAGTAAAATAAACTCAACTTAACCGGTAAATAGGATTTTAAAATACTATTAAAACGAGTCCTTGAAATATTTTTTTAGCTATTTCCAAACAGAATGTAGCTTTTATTAAATATAATAGTGTAGGCCAGTGCTAACCTATGAAAGAGCCAGCCTTGCCACAGTGAAAAATGATTTCTGAGGGTTTTCACTGCCAGGACATGTAAACATTAAATATACATGTCCTACTGAGAAAATCCATATAGCCTGCTGTATGGCTTTTTTAAAGGCCTATTTTAGGGGTGATTTATAAGTATTAAAAGGAAAGAATATGCCTGGCAAAAGGTTTATTTACCTAGGTCGAATTGGCAGTTTAAACTGGATACCAGGTCTGTAGTGGCAGACCTGGAGAAATGCTTTAGAGGGCTACTGCAGTGGGTGGCACAAGGAGTGCTGCAGCCCACTAGTATTTAATTTACTGGCCCTGGGTACAGGTAGTACCATTGTACTAGGGACTCACATGTAAATTAAATGTGACATTGATGGCACTTTAAGACTAGTTAGCAGGGGTGCACAGAGTTCTACAGCCAAAACAAAATAGGTATCAGACAAAAGGCAATAAATCCGAGGTGACCCTGCAGGAAGGACAAATTTCCACCAAATGGCAAAACAGGGTGAACTGAAATTCCCTATACATGATTGTATTTTTGTTATGATTTTTGGGGAAAATATGAGGCTGGCAAGACAGCTACAGCTGTCTGTAGGCCAGGCATAAAAGGTTGTTGCCGGTGCACAACACTAGCAAAAACAAAAAACCCTAAAAAAGGGCCAGTCCCTGCATGATCACATATTCATGGCAGGCATTTTTTTTACTGTATGGCCCGCTCCAGCGTGATGATGTACACATGCGCTTGCCTCACCATGCATGCACACATGTGCATAATGACACTGTGGCAGACATTTTTTTTTTTAAAATGATGGAAGCTTTTAGACAGCATTCTTCATTCATTGGCATGTTATTGTGTCTTTCAGATTTTTCTTCTGCTGCCTATAACATAAGGCATAGGGCAGTTGGTCAGCCCACTGCATTCATTGGCTGACTTCCCTCTCAGTAATGGCATTCTGTCCTTTCACAAAGAGCACAAACAAAGTAGTTTCCTTAAGTATCAGGGACAACGATGGCAACATGTGCTTTTTCGGCCAGTGTTTTTTTTAATTGATGGGGGACCAGCATCACCAACAATAAAGTTTTGCAAAAACCAACACGAAACAAAAAAATCATTGTTAAAGGAAAAGGCCAATGTCAGACCATTTGGCTTTGTCAATGCTTGCTTGTTATGTTTCTTTGACATGGAAAACATTTTTCCTTGTAGATAAACTCCTAAACCTCATCCCTAATTAAGTATGGGTGTAGTCCCTTCCCATTCACAAACTGAATACACATTTGCTCCTGCCCTTTACGTGAGTAAATGTGCAATATTTTTAGGGCAGGAATATAGCTGTAAATGTGGGTCGAGTAATTCATGGTAAAGGCTCGCAAGATTTGCACACAAAATTTGATGCAGCTATGGAAGTACATTGATCTAAATTACAGTTTAACAAAATGACATTTATACACGCTGTGAAAGTGTTATAATAAAAGGAAACGCACTTTGTCTTCATACACATGTTGGTCTTTGGACTTTTGCAGCATCGACATTCTCCACACTGAGGCACAAAGAGTGGGATAACTTTGTCGCCTAAAAACAGAAGGATACCATATTTTACCATACAAGGTTTGTTATTAGAACAGAAATTAATAAACACCTTCCAGAGTGTCAAATATATCAGTGGAGCTCGAGCGAAGAGCAACAATGTGCGTGCAATATGAGTGTGGTTTTGTGTAAAGCTGGCCTCAGTTTGGGATCAGGAGCCAGGTCCGCATTTTCAAATAAAATCGTAAATTTACACTTTCAGGTGCACTTCTAATAAATCTACTTTTTTGAATAATATAAACAAATCTGGTGTACTAAAAGGAATCTTCAGCGATCACAGCTTTCCAGGAATGAGCAGGGTAGTCAGTTTTTACAAGTACAAAAATGCCACAGCAAAAAGGAAAAAGTGACTTACTTGTAACAATCGATTTCTAGTTTGTAGTGCTGTCAGTCACATGCTGTGGACACTGTTGCCATCAAGTTTTGGGCTCTGAATATATTCAATTTGTTTTTGTCTTTGTTGAAGTGTTTTTGGTTTCGAGGTGATTTATAGTAACTCTCTGAAATGTACAGTGCATCAGGACACAGACTTCAGCTCAGATTATGCTTCTGCCATTAGCATAAGATGGTGTGATATAAATATGAAGCATTATTGAGTCTACGTACAGTGAAGAATCAAAGTGCAGTGAAATACAGGGTGATGCAAACTGTTTCCAGAGATTTGCTGACATTTCACCGCAGACATCAACACACTCTCAATGCAAATTTGCGAATCAGAGACCAAGTAGCTGCTTTACATATGTCTGTTAATGGGATGTTGTTAGAAGTGGGGTTTGTGGTTGCTTAAGGTATGCACCCAAGCCAGGCAGAACCCATCACTCTAGACAGGGTAAGTCAGATACACACCAAAGATAACCTGCATGCAACCTCTGGTTGCTTGGCACAAAACAGGCAGACTTATCTGCACAAGCAATGTGTAAAGCATTTGTGCAACACACTCACGCAGTAACACAAAAAAAGAGACTCCACACAGGATTATCGAAACCAGATTGCTGTATTATGACCAAAACGACTTGAATCAAATAAGTACTTTGCAAATAATGAAGATTTAGAGAAAATCTCACAATGATTGCATCATGAAAACTTAGGACACAGAACCACCTGTGCTCCTATTAGATACTTTACGGTAACTCTGTGAAATCTCACATAAGTACTTTGGGGCATATTATCAACGGCCAGCGATAATTATCGCTGGCCGTACATAGCGATAGAAATATTATCGCTGGCTATCGCTGAATATTATCACCATGATAACGCTATATTTACAACGCATAGCGCTATGGCGATAATATTTCAGCGATAGCGGTGTTTTCAATGGAACATCACTGGTTTTCCAGCGATGTTCCATTGAAAACAGCGATAACATTGCTGATACGACCCTGTGGTCGTATCAGCATAATCCATCTCCCATTAAAAGTATGCCTTAGTCAGGAATTTAACAGACGTTAAATTCCTGAGTTAAGGCTGAGGTAGCGCGATTTTTTTATCGCTGCACCTCCATGTTAATATCGCGAAGCTGCCTTCACGATATTAACATGTGTTGTTTTCACAGCCACGCCTTCTTTGCATCTCATTAGCGATGCGAGGCGAGGCTGTGAAAACGGGCTCTACATCAAGGAAACACGCGCTAGCGTGTCCTTGATGATATTGCGATATAATTATCGCCGCTTTTCGCCCAAAAACGGACGCTAAAGCGGCGATAATTATATCGCCAGCCCTTGCTAATATGCCCCTTTGTCAGTTATCACATACGATGCAAAATGGAAACATCATGATCACCAAAATGCATTTGCTTCTCTTAAATCTTTCCAGTCTCTGAAGGCGGTCCCACGCCTCCCTCTGGGTCCTCCACAGTTGTCTCATCCCGGAATGCGGAACTTCCCCCAAGTTCTGGAAGTGCCAGAACTTCCCCCAAGTTCTGGCACTTCTTTGACAACAACACGGAGCTGCCCTCAAAGGAGCATGGGACGGCGTCACTGCTACCCTGGGCCCACTCACCCACAGTGCACTTTGTGGGGATGGGTCCATCCTGAAGGGATTCACTGGCCAGTGGCCACGCTTGAATGGTGCTGGGTGATGACGGCTGCAGGAGTGTTCGTGGGCCACAGAAATGGGCCATGCGTTGTCAAATTCCAGCCTTTCCTGGCTTGTTACACACAGAGCTGCTCCAGACAGAGTCGGGCTGATGGACCGCGTGTGCCGGACCCTCCCTGGTTGCTGAGCAATGTTCCATAAAAGAGCTGCGCTGAGAGGTGCTGCGGCGGCTTTCCTACTTTGGTGATTTCTCACCACACCAGCTGCGGTGCACACTGTCCATGCAGAGTGCGTCAGGGGTGCTGCACGAGGCAGAAGGGAAGCGCTGTTGGCTCAGCACGCACTGCCTGTGTGGCGTGAGTAAGGAGAGGTACACGTCGGTCCCTGGAAAACACCAGCACTTCAGTGATCCTCCCCAACGCATAGGGGATAAGGTAGAAAGTCACTCTTTGTCGTTGCAGCGTCAATTTGGCAACCCAGGACGCTCGGTCCTGATTAAAACACCAGCGCTGTAGTAATACTCAGGTAACCGGTTGATCAGCTACGCGCTGATCATACCACAGCCCCACTGCCAGACTCAGCAGCTGTAGAGTCACACTGCAGGGGCAGGCAGATGGGATCTTAGATGGCCCTGAGATCCCAAAGAACAGGGGGCAAGCCAACAAGCCCTTGTAGAACACTTATGGGGCACAAAAAAGGTAGTAGGCAGCAGGCCAGCACATCAAGGCAAGTTACAGAATAGCAGTCCATTCTGCAGCCCAGCACTCAGCAGGCAGCACGCCAATACAGCAAAGCAGTTAGCAAAGTGGCAGTCCCTCCTGGCAGCACAGCAGTTCTCCTGGCAATATGCAGATGTAGATATAGCAGCGTTTGGTTACAAGTCCCACGCAGTGTCTGATTAGATGGGGTCAGAGCCCCAGTACTAATACTCAAAAAATGCCTTTGATGTAGGGGGTGACTTCAAAGGAGCCCTCTAAAGTGGAAAAAGATCCCTTTCAGCCCAGCCCTGGCTCCAGACTATTAGTAGGAGGTAGATCAACCCTTTGTGTGAGGGCAGGACACAGCCTATTCAGATATAAGTGTGACCACTTCTTCCTCTTCCTGCCCAGGAAGACTATCTGTATGCAGATGAATGCAGATTTTTTCCCCTGTCACACCCAGCCCTTCCTGTGCTGTAGCTGTCTAGAGAGATTGCACAAAGTGTAGCTGTCACCCAGCTCAGATGTGTATTGGATACAGGCTGTCAGGCACAAAGAGTTATAAGCACAAAGAAATGCCCACTTTCAAAAGTGGCATTTCTAAATAGTCATGTGCAATCCAACTTCACCAGTAAGTAGGATTTATAACTACCATTTTAAAATACCAAACATGGCAACGCTACTCCTTTCTGATCAGGAATTATCACTTAAAAGTATATAAGGGAATTCCCAATACTAGCCTATGAGAGGAGTAGGCCTCATAGTAGTGAAAAATGAAATAGGCTTTTTGTCACTACCTGGACATGCAAAACATAAAAATACATGTCCTACCTGTTACTTATACAGCAGCCTGCCCTTGGGACTACCTAAGGCCTACCTTAGGGGTGGCCTATGTTTAATAAAAGGGGAGTTTAAATGGCAAGCGGAAGTGACAGTAAACTGCACACACAGGCCCTGCAGTAGCAGGCCTGAGACAGGTTTGAAAGGCTACTTCTGTGCGTGTCACAATCAGACACTGCAGGCCCACTAATAGCATTTAATTTACAGGCCCTGGGTATATGGTATACCTCTTTACTGGGGACTTACAAGTAAATAAATTTGCCAAACAGGGGTAAACCAATCATACCAGATTTAGGGGAGAGAACACATGCACTTTAGCACTGGTTAGCAGTGGTAAAGTGCCCAGAGTCCTAAAGCCAACAAAAAGGTCAGGAAAAAAGGGAGGAGGAGGGCAAAATGTTTTGGGCTAACCCTGCAGAAATGGCCAGGTCAAACAGATGTTTTCTAGGAATGCCACATTGGGTCTTTTTTATGCTTGAAATGTGTGCCGTACAAGTACTGTGCAGTGTGCATTTGAGTTTGGCATAGCACAGCTGAATGCACCTAACAATCTGTCTGGCCAGGGTGGCTTTTCAGAAAGGACTGCTGAGATGAGAATGGGCAAATGCTACAAAAAACTGATTGGTTTTTCCAATAGCTCGTACACAAATTAAATATTACATGGTAGCCCTCTTGACATCTAATTTGTGCAAAGCCCTTTCTGTGGGAGATTATGGCTTTAGGAGAAAAAAACATGGTAAATCAATAGACTTGCTGACTTGGAATGAGGATACCACCTTGGGTAAATAATGAGGATGTGTACATAATACTGCTTTATTCTTGTGGACCTGTACAAATGATTCCTCTGCCAAGAGAGCTTTGAGTTAACTGTCCCTTCAGGGGGAAATGATCATGAGCAGAATCTAGGAGAGGAACTCGGAAGAACAGGAAAGGAATAGCTTCAAAAGTGCTGCAGACTAGGCTAGTCAAGACTGACTATATTTTGGTCCCAAGAATGAGCTGTGGGTATTGCGAGAAGTATTACAGTTCTAAACCCTTCCATAAAAGCCTTTGACAGGGATTTCAAACACAGAAAGAAAGCGTCTGTTTTAAAGGTTTTCAGCAATTGGTATTAGATATACACAACCATAAGTGTAGTCCAAGCCTGTTTCTGCAAAATACAGAAGGTAAAAGACAATGGGCCTGATTTAGATTTCGACGGACGGGTTACTCCGTCACAATGGTGATGGATATCCCGTCCGCCGAAATATAAATCCCATAGTATCCTATGAGATTTATATTTCGGCGGATGGGATATCCGTCACCATTGTGACGGAGTAACCCATCCGCTGAAATCTAAATCAGACCCAATGTTTTCAACTATTAGTGCCAGAGTGTCTAAATTGTGAGTCACATAGAAATTTACATAACTTTCCATTTAACTGCATTACATGTTCTTGTATTGGTATACATTCATGACACAGCTGTAGATACCCAAATTCCAAGCCCTCAGGTGCCAAATTGACAGATTGAGTGATTTGGTAAAAATGTAAGCAAATATCCCAGACCAGTCTATCCATAATGCATTTCACAGAGACCGTTGGTGTGCATATTTGCATGCAAAGTTTTGGTATCTTACATATATTTGAGCAGAGAACAGATCTACTATCGGAGTCTCCTAACAATGAAAGTACATGTTGAACATTTGCACTTGTGATTTTGCTGATGACTCCTTCTGATGAGATTAGCAAATTAATTCACCACTCCCAGCAATTGCTCCATCAATGCAGTGTTGGAGTCAACAATGCAAGATTGCTTGCACTACGCTGGATAGCTGTGGTGGATGTGTGAACCTCTGTTATTGTATGTAGTACACAGCGGTCACATTCTCTGTTCACAGTCTTACCACCTTGGTGTGAAGTTTTGTTTGAAATGGTCATAACGTTAGCCAAACTGCCTTCAGCTCCAACAAATTGATGTATATAAACCTTTCCGATCTGGACCACTAATCTTGATTGGTGAGGCTATTCATGCGGGTACCCCAGCCTGTAAAGGATGGGTCTAACTTGATGGTCACATGCAACTATGAGTCAAGGAAAAAATCTGTCCAGTGTTCTCATTTCACTACTGTAGCTTTTGCTGCACTAACACTAGATCCTCCCAGACACTTGTGGCAATTGCCTGGCAAGGCATTCCTGTACCGGGTGCATAAACAATTGTGCATTTTGAACCAACTCAATGCAGGATGCCATAATTCCTGACAGTTTTATTATCAATCTTACTGTCGTGGGACATGATGCCTAGAAAAAGGGAATACCATCACTCGCTGCTGGCTGGATTAGGACTTGCATGTCACTTAGTGGAGAGTGGCCCCTTGGTCTACATGGACACAGGAGAGATGTTTTAACATGGATGGTGAATCCTAATCAATGCACAAAGACAAATGTCTGCTGTGTGTGAGCAAGACAATAAGTTGAGCCATGCCTAGGTATCGATACTCATGAATGTGCATGTGAAGCAAGTATGTCACTACCAAAGCTAGATATTATGTTAATTTGTAAATAATTATGGCACTGTTGTGACCCCAAAAGGCAAGTCTTTGGATTGGTAATGTTTTCCACTTACAACGGAACGTTAGGGACTGATGATTTACTGAATTGTGAAAGTTGGCATCCTTGATGGCGAGTGTTGGCATGTAATCGCCTATTCATAGCAGTGGAATTATGTCCTGCAATTTGTTCATTTTGAAGTTCTTGAAGATAACATACTGGTTGAATGGTCTCGGTTTGAGGTCAGTGCCACAAAATGTTATCTCTCTTTGGAATGAGGAACTACACGGAAGAACACCCATTGCAGTAGGCACTATATAAATGCTGCAAAACAATACAATTGTTTCTGCTGGCATGTATGGACTGTTTCTGTTGCACGTTTGAGGAGTTGTGCTTTTACCTCTTCCACCTAGAGTGCAAGACATTCCTTTTCAGCTTGTGAAAGTGCAGAGGGAGATTGGAAGGTTGGTGTGGAATTCAGTACAGTAACCATGGGCAATGGAGGACAAAACCCACTGAGGTTATGCACCACAAAAAAATAGTAGACTTCCTGAACCACTCTTTGGTACACTCCTGGACCTGTGGGCAACAGAAGAAGGACTACTTTGTTCCCGAGAGGACTGACCTGCTGCATGAAGCCTGCCTTGTTCAGCTGAGGACTGTTCTGCTGCTTGCTCCCTCTGAAGTAGGACTGGACCTGCTACCCTTCATCCCAGGCTAACCTGAGTGACTCCAAGGGTCGTTTAGCTTACCTTCTGTTCTGAGCTACAGGGACACATAAAGCTCCAGAGGCCTCCCTGCAACTGATCAGCTGACCTGCTGTATTGGACCTGCCTCAGCCCCGCTGGCCTCTGCTGGAGTAAGTTCCTGATCCCCGTGAGGTGCCTCCTCAGGTCCTACACTCTGTGCTGGCATCAGTTGAGCTCCTCCTGTGAAGTAAGGAGAAATCCTAAAGTTTTGGGTTCTTCGCAACCATGAACGGGCCTGTTAATGCCAAGATCCTGCCACCCATGTCGACGCCAACTCGCAGCTCCGGTGAACGTGACTCTTTGCGCCACAGCGACCGCCAGCTACTACCAGCCCTGGAGATATGCACTTCGTGCTACAGTAACAACAGCCCGATGTGGCTGCCAACACGAAACTCCAGCAACGACCGTCCGGGACACTTGACCGAATCTTTGTGCTACAGCGATGACATCATGCGCCGCCCGTCTTCTTTTTGCGTGACAGTGCCTCTCTAGCACAAAAAGAACTCAGGACTTTGAGAAGGGAACTTTTTCTGCGGACTAACCTGGTCTCTGTGTCCGGCCCGTGCTCCATCGCAGCCAGCCTGAACTTGTGACTTCCCCTCGGGCTAGCACGACCATATGACCACGAGGTGCTTTGTGCTTTTATGAGCTATCAGTTACTTAAAACTTTGAAATACAGTATGTCCGATTCTACTGATTGGTACTTGTTGTTTTGATCTCATTTTATTTAATAAAATGTATCCTATTTTTCTAAATTTGTTTGCGATTTTTCTTGTGTTGTGTTTTCACATTGTGTGCTACATAAATACTTTACACTTTGCCTCTAAGTTAAGCCTGACTGTTTTGTGCCAAGCTACCAAAGGGTTAAGCACAGGTTAATTTTGTGACTTTTGTGGTTCACCCTGACAAGGATTGTGGTTGTTGCCTGAGTGGAGGTTTCACTCCCCTCATCAATAGCTCAATTTCTTACAAGTGAGTAGTATGAGTCCAGTGGGATAATGTTGTATTCTTTGTCAGGACCGGAGACGAGGATTATGCTTCTTCTTTATTTTCTCCAGCAGCCATCAGAAACAAAACAGTTAATAGCTACATTTCCCATAAAACTTTGGTCAATTACCCCCTGGAGAGATTTGTATGCTTCCTGTCCCTCGTTCTTTCTTCGGTGCTCCAGCAGCAGATGAATATCTCTCTTCACCCTCTCACGATATTGCCTTAAATTGATCAAATTCCTCACATAGTGTACAGTGTTTATGTATGACTTTTAACTCTTTTTTTCCCTTCCAGGTTCCGAACACGGAACCGGGTCTCCCAAATCCCTCGGCTGTTGTTGTGCTCCAAAGGGGGCTGTGCATGCGGGCAGTGGTCCTCCTACTGTTAGAGGGCTCTTTCCCTTAAAAAAAAAATAATTACCTCACCCCACGTTGCAAGTCTCTACGTTTCAAACTTGGCGACTCCGCGCTCTGTTCAGTGAACAGTTCGATGGGTGTCTCCCGCTCACAAGGTTATAACTGCTTGAGGTTGTCTTCATGCTGGTGGGAGTACGTCAGTCAGGGGCATAGCCCCCATTAAGCCTGGTGCTTCATGCCTCAACCTGGGTCTGTAATTTAGACGAAGGTTGCCCATGCTCAGCCCTATTCAATAAACTATGCGCAATGCGATGACCCCTTCCAATTCCCTAATTAAAATCACCCTTGTCATCAGTGAGAAAATGAACGACCCTCCGGGGATATATGTTTGTGTGTGTATGTGTGTGTGTATATATATATATAATTTATATAGAGGCTGAAGCCAGTCTCCATTCATACACCTACCAGGAGCCCCAAAACGTATCTTCAAGAGAAGGAGGTTGAATCTGTTTCATGGGATGTACATTTTGCAGAGGAGGTAGACGCCTCTGTACAAAAAGCTCTGTCCACAGCTTTGCTGCCCCTGTGTCACGGTTCAGATGTACCTGTCTTGTAGGGATGCCACAACCTCCACAGTACTTTCCAACTTGCCCATCCAGAATACACTGTCCAAAAGGAATTAATTGTTGGCACAGTAAAGTCCCGGGGAGGGGGGGATTTGGAAGAGAAATAAAACAGCTGGTTTATATGTATGTCTCACTGGAAAGCTGATTTTCTAGTCTCTCTTAAGTGAAAATCTAAATGTAAAAAAAACTGTATTTTACTAAAGTGTATGATTGAACTTAAAAAATTCTCTCACTTGGAAAATTGCTATAGCTGCTGATTTATATATTTTTTCTCAGCTATCTCTTCTCTTTTGTATTAATCAAAAATGGCAATCAGCAAACTAAACACACCCGTCTAATGTGTGAGCATAATTGAATACACTAAAATTGTCAATACGTGTGTTTACACCCACCTGTGTGCCAAGGATACCTGAGAGAAAATAATAGGTTCAGAACACAAAATCTGTTAAATAAATAATTCTCTCCTCACACTGAAATTGCCAAGAGTCAACATAGAACATTTCTAAATAAATCTCCAAAGACTTTAGGTTCATTCAGTGTCCTTCCAAATGCCATGGTTTATGACTTGCAATCCTTTCACAAATCAAAGTTCATCTGCAAGTTCAGACAGTCTTTCTCCAGATGTCAATATTTATGGCCTTTGGCACCTCCTAAAACTAAACTCCAAACCAAATAATGTTCACAAAACAAATATGCACTTGCAGTTCCTTATCAAACTTAAATATACATAAAATGAAGTTTTAGAACTTAGTTCAAACACTTTATATTTTAAACAAAGGCTTCATGAAACTAGAAATCTTCAGTTTAAATATCTTGCTCTAATTGTTCAAGGTTCACACATTTAACTCTATGCCAAAATGTTTTTCAAAACAATCCTACCATGTTGGGGTCAAGGTTACAAGCCAAGAAAACACAAATGATATTTTTTACTTGAAAGTTCTTTTTCAGCATACAGAAGGTGACTGAGGAAAGAGATTAACTGGATGTTCAAATGGACTACTTCCTCCAACATCTAGTGAGACAAATCTGACTTTCTGAATAACTTGTCTCACCACTTTATCAACTTTTGGACGCCATGCAGGAAGTATTCTCCTGCCACATGTTATTAAGAAAAACAACTTTTCTTTTTGTTAAATGTCACAACACCTGATATTTTTACATAGACAGTGTATTAAACATTTATTGCAATTATTTCCTGTGACGGCCCCAATTTGTAAATTTGCCTCTTTATTCACAATACTGACACCCTGGAGAAGAGCCTCCTTGAGTTGGTGGCCAGCCACGTAGATCCCCTCCCATGGAGAGAAGACCAACCTGGACCTTCTAGGTACTTAGAGCCACCAAGGCAGACCACTTGTCTGCTCGGAGAGAGGTTGAAATGTCTCAGGGGGCAATACCAGGAACCTCCTGACCCTTTTTCTGGAGACCCTCCTTTCCCAAGATATGATAAGACTGATTCGCCACCTGTCTCTGATGGCGACAAAGAGTGTGTCAGGCCTTGGTGACCTAAAACTGACACCCCCTAGCTCCACCTCTAATCAGGACACCTCTGTTGACCCTTTTTTCCCTGATATGCTGCACCTGAATGATATATGCCATTCCCACTCCACAGAATGGGTGCCTGCTGATAAAGTGGCCGCCTATGTTGAGGGCCACATTCACAAACCTCTTGACAAAGAGGTTGGTAATAGACTCCAAGCAGAATGCTGCCATCCTTCCTTGGAAGGGAAAGTGCCACTCACACCTGAGATCGATGCAAAAATGGCCACCTTCTTAGCTAAATATATCAAGGACCCCAAAAAAAGACATTGACTGCTCCTGGCACTCCGGCCAAGACAATCTATCAGATATGGCGGGTTCATCAAAAAAGATATTACGCATGGCAGAAGAAGCCAAACAATCTGGATCTACCCAGAAACTCCTTCCGAGTGGGTGCAAAAGGCGATAATCTTCCTAGGAAATGAAAACTATGCCATTTCAACCAAAAGTCGCATATCACTGCGCGATTCCCCCCAACTGGAGACACATAACCTCGGATACATGGGTTATTGAGGTGGTCATGGGATTCCACATAGATTTCTAAGGATCTTCCTTCTAGGCTGTCCCGCCCGGTCCACTAGTGTTTTCTGAGGTACAATCCTGGTGCATCAACCAAGAAGTGGCAGATCTGGAGGCATAACAATGCCATTGCAAGCTCCTTCTTACATCCCAGAGGTTTTGTCAGGAATAGCTTCCTCATGGAGAAGAAGGACAAAAGCTTCCAGTGATAAACTTGCAGAACTTCAATGGGTTGCTGGTATACCGCCACTTCAAGATGCAGAGCATCCATCTTCGAGATAACCTTCACCCTGGGAATTGGCTTGTTCGTTTTGATCTACCTTACCTTTTGATCCCTGTATACAAGCCTCACCACACATTCCTCCATTTCATCTAGAGACAACAAGTATTTGAGTTCATGACCCTTCCATTTAGCCTTTCGCTGTCACCATGGTGCTTTTCGAAGGTTCTCAAACCAGCAATGGAATTCTTCAGAACAAAGAGCATCCGACTGACTGGTTACCTGGACAACATCCTCATCATGGACCATTCCCAGGAGTTATTTAAGACCCACCTGGCAACTACGATCTCTCTCCTCCAGGGTTTTAGGTTTTTCGTCAACAACAAGAAATCCTCAAGGACTCCCTACCTAACAATCATCTTCTTCGGGTTTGTGATAGATTCTGTATGGGTCACGCTAAGCCTCCCGAATAAAAAGATGGCCAAGATTCACTAAAAACTAAGGAGAACTCTTGCCAAGCCAAAATCATTCCTGAGGCAGTTGGCCAGGATAGTGGGGTTACTATCTTCTTCAATCCAAGCGGTCTTCCCAGACCCACTACATTACAGTACCCTGCAGCATCTCAAAGTCTCACACTTAAGGAAGGATCTTACTTATTCAAAACAGGTTCCACTCTCAGAGGACATCAAAGAAAAGATCAGCCACGTGGAGGTATGGTACAAGAGAGCCATTTTGGGATGAGACCCCAACATCATTATTGAGTGATATTATGCCTTCCGTCTGGATGGGGTACCATATGTAGACAACCAGCTACAGAAGGAAGCTGGTTGGACCAGGAGCTACAGACTGTACATCCAGTGGCGGCTCCTCGAGGGAGTGCTGCGGGGCGGTGAGGTGGGGGAGGGGCAGGGTGGGGGGTAGTAAACTCCGGCATACGGCCGTCCGGAGTTAAGTGAATAAATAAATAAATAAAACGAATTACATTGCGCGCGCTGCAATGCCATTTGCGTTGCAGCGCGCACAATGTAATTCGTTTTATTTATTTATTTATTCACTTAACTCCGGACGGCCGTATTCCGGAGTTTACTACCCCCCACCCTGCCCCTCCCCCGCCTCACCGCCCCGCAGCACTCCCTCGAGGAGCCGCCACTGTGTACATCAACAGTCTGGAGCTCCTGGCCAGATTCTTCATAATCAAGTGCTGGACCAAGGCGAGATCCCAATGTTGTGTCTTCTTCAAGATGGACAATATCTCAGCAGTGAGCTATATAAATCATCTAGGGCAGTGGCCCTTATCCTGTGGTTCAGGGACCCTGGAGGACCACAAATCCTTCTCAGGAGTTCAGTGACTGCTTAGAAAATTAAATAATATTAACAGATAAATAAAGAGTAAATAAATAAAGAAGCACAATGTAAAATTACATTTTTAACATGTTCTGTAAATCAGAAAGAATTTGAAATTGGAGGCTAAAAATGAAGTTAGCATCCTCAAAGTATTTTGTGGGAGCAGCGCAGATGCATCAAACAGAATATAGTATGGATGATCAGTGGCCTCAATTGAATTTAGAAAAGCACCAACCTTGCTACTAAAGTTACATTTTTTATTCTTTTTCTATTTGTTTGTAACTTAAGAAATTATTTCATCATTTGTGGATTTATTGGATGAATGCTTGTTTCTGTAACTTTCGTGTATTGTTTTGCGGTTTAAATCATGAAAAATGCTTAGCTGGGGTCCCTGCCTTCCAATAATGACTCAGTGGGGGGTCCCTCGAATCCAGTAATGATTCAATGGCAGTCCCTGGGTTCCAGTGATTATTAAATGGGGGTCCACAGCAGTAGAAAGGTTAAGAACTGCTGATCTAGGGGCACTTGACCCTCACAGAAGGAGTTTTGACAATTTTGCCTATCCAACCAAGTCTTGGTGACAGCAGAACACCTGCAGAGGACAGCCAACAAAGTGGTGGATTGGAACTCGAGGTATCTCAAGACCTGAAGCATGTG
The DNA here is from genome assembly GCA_963921515.1 of Calotriton arnoldi. NCBI lineage: Eukaryota > Metazoa > Chordata > Amphibia > Caudata > Salamandridae > Calotriton > Calotriton arnoldi. The sequence continues at coordinate 442,783 of CAWUFW010011732.1, forward strand.
GAAGCTAGACCCAAGAGTGTTCAACAAACTAAACAAGATCTGGGGTCCATTCGCAGTGAATTTCTTTGTATCTTGTCTGGAGCACCAAATTCCCAAATACTTCAGCTGGACACCGGATCCAGACATGGTGGCAACAGATGCCATTTTACAGGATTGTCATCATGACAATAGGTACACTTCCCCCCCCTTCTCATGATTACGAGAACCTCAGCTCAGAAAGGACCCAAAAAGCGGATGTGGTGCACGTCGAACCGATATGGAGATCTCTAGTTTGATTTCCAGTTCTTCTGTAACTTTCTTGGGATTCTCCAATTTAACTACCCCACTTTCCTATCTAATTCTGAAGAATCCAGAGGGATTGCCATATCACCGGGTAATGGAGGGCAACCTGCAACTGATGGCATGGAGGATTACAGGGGAAGACGGAAAATCCCAGGACTTTCGGAACAGGCTAAAGAGCTTATCCATAAATCATGGGCAGAAAGCACCACCAAAAGTTATAGATTGGATTGGAAACGATGGATGGATTGGTGTATGTAAGAAGGTGGAATCTGACTGCATGGTTACCCCCACTTTTTTTCCTGGTGTTTTGCTGGTTTTTGACTAGTCTGACTGGGATCCTGCTATCCAGGACCCCAGTCTATCTGCTTTCTCCCTAAATTGGTTGTGCATGTACTTTAAGTACACTCCAGATTGGATTCTGGGGTACCCTTATCAGTCCCTAGTATATGGTACACCATGTACCCAGGGCATAGGTACCCCAGAGGCCTCCCAGGGGCTGAAGCATGTATTGTGCCACCCCTGAGAGGCCATTCAAAATGACACCACAGGTCTGCTACTGCAACCTGTGTAAGGAGGTGCATGCACCCCTTACTTAAATATAGGTTACCTATATCTATTCTAAATCACTACACATATAAACCTATCAGTCACCCCTATGGCAGGCCTTATCAATCCTGAAGGCAGGGTGCTGGGTTTTGTGTGAGAGGGTGCCCCTGCATGAGCAGATCCCCTCTGCAACCTTCGGAATCTATTCTCCGGGGTTGTCTGTGATGCAGCCAACCATATATACTTAAGTGCATTATAACCTCGCGGTAAATGCTAACTTTAAAACGGCTGCTTAGAAACATGTCGTGTTTGGTGTCAAACACCTTGGAATCATACCTCCACACCAGTAACTGGTGTGGGAGGTATGATTCCTCCCTTGTAGTACCACTACTATGGGTCACCGGTCTACCCGGTACCAGCTTTCTCGACCTGGGCAGCACAAAATGGATGCTGCCAGCCACAGACATGAGTCTGCCCTCCTGCTGCTGAGCCAAGCTCGAGCAGAGGAAGGCCTGACAATAGGTTTCCTGTCACAGGGAGGTGTGACCACCTCCCAGACAGGCTTTAGTGTATTGGGGCTGGGTGGGTGCCAGAAAGTCTGCACTGGGGACACATTTGGTGTCCCCGTGCATAGTCCAGCTCAAACCGGTTGCAGGAGCCATTTGCTCCTGCTCTGGCACGAAACTGGACAAAGGACATGGGTGTAGCTACCCCTCTGTCCTGACCCTCCCCTAGGTGGGTCCCCAGAGTTAGTCCAACCCCTTCCTTGGGTATAAAGTAGGAAACCTGACTACAGGACTTTAGATTTTACCCGGACTAAACTCTGCTACAGAAACCAAGTACTTCGACGGTCTACACTTCGCTGGACGACAGAAGAATCTCCCTTGGAGTAAAGGAGTTACTCCCCTGCAGCAGCAGGCACCGAAATGCATCTGACCGGTTTGCATCTCCGGAGCTCCTGAGGACTCCAAAGATTTCTGCAACACAGGAGGTTGGTTCCCGAGCGTCCCTGAGGTTGATCTGACCTCTCAGTAATCCTGAGACCAGTATCCCTCGTGGGGACCGTGCAACACGAACCCCTGTGCACCGTGTACTTTTGCAGCAGCATATGCTTTTTGGCAATCCCTGAGGCTGTGCTTTGGACTACGTGTAGTCCCAACCCCGAGCAGCATTTTCACTGAAGATCTCCGGCCTCCACTCCACGAGTGCTCTGTGGGCTGGTGCTTTGTGATTCAGCTCAAGGTCCCTTCGCGATCCCTGGTCCGTTGGCCTGTGGGTCCAGGCGAGGGTCACTTTGACTTTCCTTGGGCTTCCCTGGTTGCTCCAGACGTGCCCTGACTCCCCATAGCTTGGAGAGTCTCCTGGACCTTGCTGGTACACACCGTAACCTGTTTCCTCTGCCCGCGTGGGTTGCCTTTGCCAAGGCTTGTTTGTGTTCAATCTGGACACTGACCCCTCAGCACTCAACATCCTTTGTGGGACAGCTCACCTCCGGACTTTGGTTGTCATCTACGTCTCCTGGTCCCCGTGGCTGCAGAGTCAAGCATCCTATCTTCACACCTGAAGCACCCGACATCGGAGGGCATTCGTCTATCGAGCCCCTGGTCACACTGCAGTGACCCAGACTCTGTCCCCTCTGCTTTCAGGTTCTTCTCACCTCGGATCCAGGCTTGGATTCCACCGGACACTTTTTATCTTCCCGGCAGCAGTACTTCTTCGCATCACGCCATTGAAAACGACGAGGGTTTCCGACACCACTTGACCCCTATGCACCCGGCTCCTCTGGGATAGGTAACACGGGTACCTCAGTACTCACAAGGGTGCTGGCCTTAGAACCTTCTATGTTCCAAAGGGTTTGCTTGAAGTCCTCTCCGAAGTGTCCTTAAACTGTAATTTTCCAACCGCGACTTTCCCATAGAGTTGTACGGAGCTCGCGTCTGTGTTCCCTCACGGCACCCGTCCTCCGTGGGCTCCCTGTGTCACTCCTTTGGGTGGTTCCTTGGGGTCCCAGCGATTCTACGTGCTCTAGGCACTGTGTCTATTGAAGTCGTGGTTGTTATACCACTTTCTTAGTATATGGTTCGGTCTCCCCCTGGAGCCCGCTGTGTATTGTGCTATTTACTGTCGTTCTATTGATTAAGTATTGTGTGCTTTATGTTCTAATCTCACATAGAGATTAGTAGAGAGTGTTTAGTAATAAATACATATTTTTTTATAACACTTGTGTGGTTCTCCTTTCATTTGGTCACTTAGGAGGTTCTGTTCTGGTAAAACAAGCTGCTTTACATTCCTTCGAGACTTAGCCTGAAGGCTGCTCTCCACAGCTACCACTAGGATAGCTTTCTATAAATGTTGTCTTTGACCTAATCATCAATAAGGGTCGTTTGGACTGGTGCAAGGTGCCCACTTTAATTAGTGGACAGCATATACCAGGCCAACTTCTCACAGTGTATGCACAGACACTTGTTTCCTGTGGGGTCAAGCATTGATGCCATACTGAACGTTCTCTCTGAACTGGCCCTCCAAGGTATAGCTTACAGGTTTACCCTGCCTTTCATGATGGTCCCAAGTTGTGTGTAGTGAAGCGTTTCTCAAACCCTTGGTCGAGACGGTTTTTGGTGAGTCGCGAAAGTCCAATCAAAAAATAAAGATGCCTTTAAAATCAGTTTTTATCTTGTCACATTTGCTGCGCTTCAAAGACAGAGGTCAAATATCAGGCTATGTCCTCTGACTAATTGCTGCTTATTTTTTAACACAGGGATTGGTGTTTCCAAACTCCTCTCACTTTACAGTCAGAGAAAGAAAAGTAAATTGAATTGTGTGGCAATCTTGCTGGGGTACAGGGAGTGTGAAAGGAAAGGCTGTATGGTTTAATTTTTTTGTAACATACCACACATGTAAATACTTGTAAATGATGTGTACACATTCAGAAGTTAGGAATGCAAAAAAGAATCACATATTTTTGCATTTCTGATGTGTGATGGCAACAAATATTTTATCAGGTTTAAAACAAATCAAGACACTACTTGGTGATTTACACATGATAAAAATTCACTGAAACCCGATTTCCATTCATTATTACTTGTGCACAATATAGTTTATCAGTAAAACTTTATGTCCGTGCAAATTAAGCACCTATTTCAAAGGAAAATATGCTGCCTGTAACTGACAGTGTGCTGCCACACAATGCTTTAGTTACATCATAAATTCATGCGCCTCATGTCCATTAAAGCTAGGTGTGTCACAAAAATGTGTCATTCTAAAAATTGGGCCGTGGTTCTAAAAAGTTCAGTAAGCACTGATATAATGGAACACTTGAAGGCATATGAGACTATGAATGATGAGGTTAGGCCAATGGGTGAGCGTCAACTTCTTATTTCAATTCTGAAACCTTTCAAAGTGGTATCATCATGTACCATTGACAGATGGGTTTGATGGGTAATGCCGTAGGCTGGCACAGATACCAATATGTTTAGACCACATTCCACGAGAGGCGCCAAGGAGTCTAAGGCCTTTTCTGTCGGTGTGAGGCTTGAGGACATAACGACTGCTGTAGAGTGGTCCTCTGATTCCACATTTAAGAGGTTTTATTGTAAACCCATTGTGGACATAGCCTCTTTAGTGGTAAGTAAACTTTGAACATACATAATCCTCACCTCCAGTCCTGATAGAGAATGTAAAATTTCCTTATAATCGTAAAGGAAAGTTTGAATTGTATTAAGAACACAGATGCAAGTATTATCCCTAATCATAGAATTAGACATTAAGTCGCCCACTCTCTTAGTTTACACATGAAATACAAATTGTATCATTCAGAAAGTATCTTTGTTGTGATGTAAGTAATTTATCTACAGTACTTGGATGGGAATGTTGAATCTATTGTGTTTGATAATAAAGACATTAGAGGTTTTATATATATAATCTATTGACATAATAATTTTATTAACATGGAATGAGCAGAAGACAGAATAATGAGGCACTCTTCAAATCCACAGCCGCAGTCGTGTGAAGAAAGAGGAGGGACAGGAAGCATACAGATATCTTCCAGGGATAGTTGACATCTGAATGGATGGACTGTTTTTCTTCATTTATGTGGATTTAGGGAAAATGTAGTTATTAACTGTATTGTTTCTGAAGGCTGATGGAGAAAATAGAGAAGAAAGTTTATGCATAATCCTCGCCTCCATGCCCTCAATAGAATTGAAACTTTCCTTTACGATTGCTAGGACATTTTTCATTGTTCCTGATAAGAATGGCCGAAGATGGAGTCTGGGTTACAGCTTCCCAGAGTAAAAAAAGTATATTTCTGGCATTCCTGATGCTTTTGAGATGCACTTGACATTTAGGTCTGAGAGGATGGAAACAGGGCTGTATTTAGAAATGGTGCAGTAAACTTTCGTCAGTGGTCTTCATAATTATTCCTTCCAAAGCACTCCCATTAGATTAGATGGCGGATTTGTGGGAGTGTGGACAGCGGTCTCTTTTGTAGTGCATAGGGAACAATTCTGCCACAACCTGCTTTTTGCCTCTTTTAGAGGTGCTACTCCCCAAAGGTGGATGACTGTGAGGTGCAAGATCTTCGCTCCTTGTTCTGCTCTTGTTTTGGGTGCTACACTCGGTGACACCTCTTATCACTCTCTGCTATGAAACCATCAACTGGTAACATAGACTGTGTGATCTGAGTGATCTGCTTTGAACCAGTTCCATAACAGTGACCGTGAGATCAACATTCTTTTTCTGGAAACTGGTTTTAAGAAATGAACTGAAACTTTACAAAGGTTTCCAGAAATATTCACTGATCAAAGAGATGGCACTGCACATAGTGTCAGGAAATTCTTATCATTCGGGAAGAGGGAACTACCTAGGAGTGGGGACTGTTGGGGAGGATATTGCAGGAGTCAATCAGAGAGCAGAAGTGGGTCTCCCTGCATCCCTGTAATCGCAATTGGCAGGCTGCTCTAAAGAGAGGCAAGGAAGCGTGGCTGTTGTCTGTGGTTTCCCCAACTGGTGGGACATTACATAAGCTCTCTTGAGTGCTGAAGTAGGTCTCACTGCATCCCCATAGACGCATCCTGTGAGTTTATCTAAAGTGAAGAAAGACAGTGTGACTATTGCCTGTGGTTATCACAACTGGTGAGGTATCACAGGCGCAAGTCCTGACGTGGGTCTTCCTTGTGCCCTGCCGGCAAAGACAAACTAGACTGTAGCCTGTGCTCTCCCTATGCTGTGCCTTTGGACTGGCAACTGATGATGACTCTGCTGTGACCTCTGACCACACAAAATCGATGATTTCAACGAGAACCTGGGGGTGGGCTTTTCAACATCGGTGTGTGAGGCTTTGGACCAGGCTTGTTTGCAGCTGCACAAGCAGACCAGCCGTGGAATCTGGAGCTTCCTAAGTGCTATCGGAAGAGAGGAAGGGGGCTTTCTGCTTGAACTAGACCACGATGAGGACTTTATACCAGGTCCCCGCGGCCATGAGAGCAGGTAATCTTGAACTAATGTAGATCTAAGCTTTCACAAGGGCCTAGAACTGAGGCACAGGACTAACTGTTAAGTGAACTGATATTTTGTCTTGCTAATTAGCACCCTTTCCAATAAAACCAAACTAGAAGTAGTGAATAATAAAGTACTTCTCTTTTTCATAAGGTTAATCACTGGATTAGACAGACAATATATTGCTCTTTTGGGTAACTATTGAGTGCTGAGTCTTTACCCCTCACACTACCTCCTAGAAGTCCTGGGCTGCTTTCCCCATTACCGTGGGAGTGAAGGACTAAAATGGTGCAATTAGTGCTCAGGTTTCAGTGACACAATAGGTCAAGTCATGAGACAGCATTGGTAAAATGCCCCACCCTTCTTTGATGTGATTCCACAGACCTTGCTTGCCCCAGGAAGCATGGAAGGGTTCTAACACCTTGCTTGAAGGCCATGGTAAAGTAGCGCATAAAGCAGCCCTAGTGGCATAAAAAAAACAGAGGTCACTTAGGCAATGCAGTGTAGATTTGTCCCACCGACATGAGTGATTTGAAAAGCATGACTTTATGGTTACCACTGCAGCCTGAGACACTGGAGGCTAAAAGCAACAACAAAAACATTAGAATAAACCTTTTTGACATATGTAAAAGCATGCTTCAAGTATAAAAGTTGATTTAACATGAATGAGTTAGCAACCCACTAAAAATACATCTTTACAACATTGCAATACACATTGAAAATCTAGTTAATTTGTGAACATTGATTGGAAGAATCAATGTACGACATATGCTTTCTAGCAGTGTGGGACATATCTGCTAGAACTCTATGGACTGTGACTTATCTTGCCTGCTCAAGCAGCCCCAGGATCCTGCTGCAGGATTGGTTTAGGGTTTCCCTGTCAACCAAGGGCTCTGATCTTAAAGGATTCAATTGTGACTGTAGAAAGTCTCTGTGGTACACGGAAATAACAGAGATCTTCATCTCATAAAGACAGGCATGGTGAGATGGTATACCCTATTATATTCCACTGGCCATTCCCAGGAAAGGGTTCGAACCTAGGGTCATTTCATGAACAAAGTGATCCCGTGAAATCATGAGAACAGAAAAATGACAGCGTTTTTTTCTCAATTAGACAGTTTCTTAAAATGAGCACTAAAGAATGAAAATGTAGTATGCGTGTCCATTCTTATCACAACACAAGCATGTGTACAAATGGTTTAGGTGCATAACTCACAGTACTGCAAATACAACTGGGCACGCCAATTACTGCACTCACACTATCTTCTTGACATGGACCCTGGGCTTTAATTTGCCAATCAAATGGGTTCTGGGAGTTGTAGTCTTTGTTTGCTTCCAATGAACTTCTTTGACTGACTGACTTAATATAGCATTATACCTACAGTACACGGCCAACCATGCGGAGGTTTGAGCTGTGATTTATAAAACTCAGGGGGATAGTTTCAAGGTGGGGCTGTTTAGGGTGTGACGCCCCCCAAATAAATGCATTCTTGGCTTGGTAGCTGGGTCTGGGGGCCCGGAGTCGGATCTGCTATGCCTGCACTGGTTTTTCCTATGCTCCTCCTTTCACTTAGAGAGTTTAACTTGTTTATTTTTTGGATTGGGAACTTAAATATATATAGGGATCAGTTTTCCATAACAGTAGTAAACCTACACCCATAGAAGTACTCCTTGAATGTGAGCAAATGTATTACTTTTTGAAATCCCCAAACATTATTAGTATTTGGCTTGGAAAGCTGTGCTAATCTCAGGTTTCCAGGCATCCTACTGGCAATCCAATACCCAAAAGGTGATGAGACAAATGCTTGCACATAGTCTAACCACTGGCAATTGCTCGGGGTATCATTCCAACCCATCGTTTTTCAACCACTGTGCCTCTTCAGACAGAGGCCTACATAATGAGTGTAAACGCTGCTCCCCATGAGAACAGTCCATCCCAAACTTGGTCATCTCACCCCTCCACCTACTGCTTTTTTGTTTGGAAAATTGATATTCACTCCCCTGAATATCACTAACTAAGCTCCATCCCTGATAAAACTCCATAAATAAAATAAATAATTGATAGTCAAGCATAAAAGCATAGGAAGGTCGGCAAGGAGCGAAGTGACAACCAGGAGCAGCTCGTGCAGGTAACAGCGGTGGGGCGGTGGTGACAGGTGGGGGGATTTGACAGATGACGGCAAGAGAAAATTAATCACTGGAATACGTGTGCCGCAAGGCAACGTCTCACCTGGTTTTACATTGGATACTCCTTCTCCAACACTCTCAACCACCCCTGCTGCCTCATGGCCCAGAATTATTGGGTAGGCTGGATTTGGGATAGTGCCATTGACCGCATGATCATCAGATCGGCAAATACCAGAGGCCAGAATCTGTAACAAAAAATTGAATTAAGTCTTAATGTCTTGCTCGTCAGTAGGCTACTGAAAAACATGCTGGAGCTAGCCTGTGTAAAACATTAGTCACTTATTAAAAAACTGCATGCAATGGTAATGGCGGAATTTGATAGAAAGGATTATGATTATGATAGATTGCTGTTTTTTTGTGATAATTCACTCAGGCCTGAAGAATATACATCTAAAGCAGAGGTTGTCCACCGCATGCGAGGAGGACAAGATCCACTGTAGATTTTCAGGATAAACACATACATGAATTGACATACAATAAACCTGATTCCTAAAGAATGCATTGGTGCAGATTTACAGCTTTCAGATATTCACAAAAGTTTCCAAAAGCATGCCTGGAAACCTGTGACAGTCGCAGATTTCTGAAATTTTGAGACAGCCACAGGTTTCCAGACTTACTCCTACAACTATATATTTTTTTCCTTCTTTTCTTTCCAGTGAGAAAATGTTGTTCCCTTTGAAGAAACTCCATCTCCTATACCGTCACCGATTTTTGTTCTAATCATCTACCTACAACGGAAGGGGATTTATTTTTGCACTTGTCAGGAGTAAAAAGAGGATTTACTCCTGCACTTGTCAGGAGTACAATTCAAACATTTTCCAAGGTAGGGTAGGGTATTAGAAATGTTTACGAGCAGCCAAACTGTGTAACTTTGTGGAAGGGCACAAATTCACAGGACATTTCAGTCACAGAAAAGCCTCTCCCCAACCACTCCTCACCTCTGTGTGTAAGGGAAAAACTACATTTGTGAATTCAATAAGTGGTTCCCGTTTGAAGAAAGGTTATTTGTAATTAAGCTAAATGTGCAAATGCACATAGCTTTGCAAATCAACCCCAATAATTCTAAATTAAATTGATTTACATAGTCACTGGTTGTCCTATTTAAATAAGGCATTTAGGAATACGTCCAGTATCCTTCATATATTTTCATGACTAAAAGAGGCACCTTTCCAATAATTATCCCCAAACTGAAGCAGGTTTTCTTATCATAATCTAATATTTCCATCTGAGAAAGTGTTGGCTAATTCTGTGTTCTGCCACAATAGTGCCATTAGGAATCAAAACAGTCATCCACAGCCTAAAACTGTTTGAGCATTCACAGAAATGCGGTAAGGGTTTTAGCGTGGGTTTGTTGCCAAATTTAGGGTGTCCATATTTCAGAAGAAGACACATTGGAAGATCTCTGCTAAAGAAAGTCAAACAAGCCAGAAACTCCTATTAGAGATCGGCAGGTTCGTATGAGATGTCTTGTTCCTGCCAGTAATCGAACCAAGCATTTCTTGACTTCCTTCAGCGATTTGCAGAAGCAAATCTAACAGGTCCAATGTTAACGATTATCGTGATGTTGACATTCATCATTTTATCAGATTCTCACTTCGGTTATTAACGTATAATAGTAATAAAATATGGTTGCAATGAGGATTAGTGAAGAATGGGAATTGGCCGATTTGAAACTGTACCTTTTAATATCACTGCCTATAATGTCCAAAAGAAGTAGCATGGAATTGACAAAGGTTTATCAGTGAATATCATAAAATGTTACTGCATCAATACCTGCCCATCACAATTTTGCAGGCTAGCCAAATATTTGCCATTAATGTGCCTATCACATTAATCTACATCAGGCACACCTGAATCCAATTTACCTCCTCTCAATGTGGTCAATCCGATTTAAAAATGTCTCCAGTCCACAAACCTGATACTTCACGTAATTCTCAGTATGTGGCCCCCTACCCAGCGGTGGCTCCTCCGCTAAGGCGGAGGACCGTCGCCCCACTGCTCAAAAGGAAAAATAAAATTGAAATAACGTATCGTTATTATCATTTTATTGTTCCTATTGCAATCAGTGGCGGGGCTGGGCTGGCCAGAGCAGGAGGAGGAGTGGTTTGCACTCCCTAAGTGGGCATGACTGTTTGGCCGGCCCTCTTGGGCCAGCCAAACAGTCATGCACACTTTGCATGTTCCCCACCAGGCTGCATTACACAGCCCGGTGAGGAACATGCACAGGCTACCTGTTCCCATCTGAGCACCAAACCACGGCGCTCAGACCATTCATAACACTGCATTGCAGAGTTGTGATTGGCTCAGGGGAGCCTGTGTGCCCGGGTGCATCTTGCTGCCGGCCGGGACTGGAGACAGGAAGATGGAAGAGGACAGAGGAGAGGCGGTGGCCGGCTGGCAGTTCCAGGTAAGTCCATTTTTTATTTTTTATTTACTCCTTCCCCTGCCCCACCACGCTACTGCCTCCACTTACCAGAAACTGAAAATCTACAGAATCCATCATGCTGATACCCCCACGTGAAACAAAGCGAAGATGCTCATAGATAAGAAACTTGTAGCCTGGGACCAAAGGTTTTTCAAAAGGATTTTTAAGATCGAAGATGAGGTGAATTAAGTAGGGAACTAATTCTTCCAAAAACTTATAATCAGTGTATAACATTGCTTTTTCTCAACGTTGGGGATATATCCAACTAAGGCACTGTCTCTGGTAAATATGGAACAAAAACTTAGATCTGAACTCTTCTCCTGGTGGGTTGAAGCAGCAATATGCACATCATGGCTGTCCCTCCTTCACTAGATAATGGTGAGGGTGATTGGTCCACAACATTGCTGATGCATAACAAAGCCTAATAGGAGGCCAGGCTGAATGTAATCTATTTTAAGATCCTGCTTAACTAGCACTGGACATACTCTCATCTGTAAGCTATGGATACACAAACAGACTCATCCTCTTGGGATATGCCACTAGCCAAAGCGTGATATAGTCCACGTTCTGTGGTCCTGCCCCTGACATATTTGATAATGAAATTCTGACTAAACCCTTATTTTGGTCTTTGGCTTATGGTTTGGTAGTTATAAAGTGCTTGTTCACCAAAGCATCATAGCGCTAAAGTAATGCATTACAATAGCAGCTTAATGAAAAAACAACTACAGACTGAGAAATAGATTAAGAAAATTTTAAAATTTCTTCTAAACTGCAAATGTTTAGGTTCGGAGCGAAGATAGAATGGTAGATTGTTCAATTTCTAGCTGCTGCAATAGAGAAAGCTTTGTATTCAAAGATCAAAGTATGGGTTTCTGGCAACCGACAGAAGGTACTGATGGCCAGAGCCGGTAGTCCGTTTGGGTTGATAGCCTTTCAAACTTTTTTGCACATAAATCCGGTGACCTCCTGTAAGCAGCTCGATTCATAATTACCATGTCTTTAAAAATATTTCTGCTTCTAGGTAACCAGAAGAGCTGTTTCATATGCGAGATATGTTGGGGAACTATGTGATATGTGGCTGAGGCATTTACGACCACCTGAAGATGAAACAGGGAGTCATGGGGCTGCTGTATAAGTAGAATTGACTTAATCAAGCCTAGATTGAATTAAGGCCTTAATCACTGTCCGATGATGCTGCTTATCGATAAACTGTTGAGTAGTCCGCAAGATTTTAAGTAATTAAAACAAGATTTGACTCCTTTAGAGACTTGAGAATTCAAAGATAAATTGGGATTAGTATGAATGCTCACCTTATGAACCGAGGCTGCTGAGCCCCAGGTTTGGGGCCCGTAGTACTGGGCCAAATCAGAGAATCAATGACTGATGGTTTGGGAGGGAAGTTAAATGAAATTCTGTTTTTGAAGGGATTAGCTTAGAAAAGTTGAAGCCATCCACCACTGAGTGACTGATAAACAGTCAGTCCTGGATGAGTGGACCATGCCAGAGGACTCTGATGGATCAACTAGACTAAACAATAGCTGTGTGTCATCCACAGGCATGTAAAACATGCTCCCCATTTGATGTAACAAACGTACCAAAGGGAGGATATATTTTTGTGAAACAATATCGGCAACAAAATGGAACCTTCAGGGACGCTACAGCTGAGGGTTTTAGATTGAGCTCAATGTGGCAGAAAGCCTAACATCTGTTGTCAATTTGCTAGGAATGTCTTAATCCATCTGAAAAAAAGTTCCAGAAAAGTCTATGTCCACAAATCTGGCCATCAGAATGGGATAGTAGATTGTGTCAAAGGCAAAGGCAAATAGTCCAATTAAAATCCCAATTCCAAAACCATCGCCATCCACCATTCTACGCAAATCATTGAGAACAGACACAGCCACCAGTTAAGTGCTTCTACTGGGGCAAAAGCCTGTTTGGTAACTGTCTAGCAAGTTGTATCCTTCAACATGGTCTTGCAGTTGATTAAATACCCACCTCTCCAAAATGTTGGCTAGCAAGAGGGGCAATATGCTCCGGCATACGCAGATAAAAAGAGTGATTGAAAGCCATGTCATGCAGGTTTCGTTTGCGAATATCATCAGTAGCAATTTATGAATGATTTTTTTTTTTTAATTCTTCAAATTGGATTGTTACATAGAGTGGCAGAAGGGACTTTATCTTGTTTCTGATCTTAAAAAGGTTTCTTTGAGGTGTTGGCAGGCAGGGTCAGACCGGCATATAGGGCAATTTGGCAGTGCTTGAAGGCCTGGTCTGACAGGTTAATGCATGGGCTGTTTTTTCAGCTGTTTGTGTACCTGTTTATGGTCTGGTGGGTCGATTTTTACTACTGATTTCTGTGATATCACCATAAACATTGCCTGCAGAAAGCACAAATGCATGCCGTCTCCCATACCTTGCGAAACACCTACAAAGCTTGTCTTTCCACGTTCAAAACTCAGATGATTTACAAATGTGTGCCACTTTTTTTTAGCTATCTGACTCGCTAATGAGGGCCTTTTTTAATTTGATGGGCGGGCCTATATTCTGCCCCAGTTCGGCCAGTTAGAAGCTTTCAGAACTGTATGGGAAAAATAGTTCAAGTAACTTTATTCCGGCCACCAGGGTCATAAAAGAACAAATGCAAAAAAAAAAACGTAATAAATAGATAAAACAGTACAATTCAACACAAGAAAAGTTCATAATTCATTAAAAAAGCACACCAGAATCGATTGTTAAAACAGTAAAATGACAGCTGGCACATACAAAATACAATTGGAATAAAGAGATGGTGTCAAAAGTAAGCCTGGGCATAGTTTGCGTAGTAGCACTTCATGTAGCTACGTGAAGTACATTTTGAACTACACGTAGCTATGCAAATTGCATAGTACATAGCTGTGTGCTTGACTGCACTGTTCAATAATTGCCAAAGGCATCTTGCACAGTGCAAGTTAAGATAAAATAAATAACTCTGTCTTTATATGCTTAAAATGCATATAGTATTTCACAAAAGTGAAAATGATAAATTAACAAGCAGTGAGAGAGGTGATGATTTTGGGATCCTCCCTAACCTAGGGAGAGAACCAAGCAGATGCCTTGAAAACAAAAAGCACATCTTTTGAACGATTCAGTGGTGGTCCCATCCTCTTAGGACCACCCCAAGCACAGTTATTGGCAAAAATACAATCCCAACCAAAGGCCCTGCAAAGCATTATGGGACGAGATTAGCAGTGGGCAGTGAATATTATAGTATCCAATATCAAAATAATTCTACAAAGAGCTGCAGTTCCACTAGTCGTTACTAGATGTCCCTCACGAGTCAAATGCAAAAGCTTCATGAAAGGGTTTCAATGCTTTTGCATTTGACTCGTGAGGGACATCTAGTAACGACTAGTGGAACTGCAGCTTGATGTATTAATAATTTCAATGCTTTTGCATTTGACTCGTGAGGGACATCTAGTAACGACTAGTTGAACTGCAGCTCTTTGTAGAATTATTTTGATATTGGACACTATAATATTCACTGCCCACTGCTAATCTCGTCCCATAATGCTTTGCAGGGCCTTTGGTTGGGATTGTATTTTTGCCCATAACTGTGCTTGGGGTGGTCCTAGGAGAAAGGGACCACCACTGAATCGTTCACATGATATGCTTTTTGTGTTCAAGGCATCTGCTTGGTCCTCCCCCTAGGTTAGGGGGGACACCAAAATCCTCACCTCTCTCATTGCTTGATATTTTGTTGTCAAAAATCACTTTTGTGAATTGGTTATATGCATTTTAGCATAGAAAATTGCTTTATCAAAGCATTTGTAGGTGTTTATTATACTGCTGCTACGCTATGTCAATTAGCACAGTTTTTCACTCTGCTACGTGCAATTTGCGTAGTGTGTAGTAGCACAAACTTTGCATGCTCCGTGAGCGTAGCGAAGTATTATGCCCACCGTTAGCCAAAAGTGCATGGAACTAATATACAGAATAAAAAAGCAAATGTATGACACAGAAACCATCATAGTACTAAGGAAGGGGGAGTAACTTTCTTCTGCGTATTCACATAGCACCCAGGAACTTAGCAGTAGGAATGGCGTATTGTATTGTAATGTATTGTAACTGAACTTTTATAGCGCAAACTGTCACCCCAAGGGTATCCTGGCGCTGCGAGTTGCCATATTGTCAATGTACGTATAGGCGGTCTACCCCAGAAAGCAGATTGTGAGACTTGTGTTACTCCTCCCTCGGGAATAACCAAGTCTTCAGCCTCTTCCTGAATTGGAACAAGGTTTGGGTTTGTCTAATATTTGAGGGGAGATCATTCCATAACCGTGAGGCTGCCGCGCCAAAGGCTCTGCCACCAGTCCGAGTTTTTTTAAATCTCGTAGTATTCACCAAATTTGCAGTTGATGAACGGAGATTTCTCGTGGGAACATACCGAGTAAATTTTTTCTGCAAGGATTTCGGACCCATTCCATGTACTGCTCTGAACACAATACAGAGGGATTTAAATTGTATTCTCTGACAAATTGGTAGCCAATGTAGGTCCCTCAGAGCCAGGGATGTTGAGGATCTGCGCTGCCTGTTTAAAGCTAATTTAGCTGCTATTGTCTGGATCTGTTACATCTTCAGTATCACCGAGTTTGGCGCACCCAGGTACAATGAGTTGCAGTAATCCAGACTGCTCAGAATTACGCTCCTCACCACTTGTGACCTGGTGGTAACAGGCAGCAGCAGAAGGGTCTTTCGTAGGGCTCTAATCAGGGAGAAGCAGGTGCCAACTGTTTTATTAACTTGTGAGTCCAGCTGAAGGTTATCATCCAGCATAACCCCCAAATTACGTACTGTTCTGGCTGGAGTTAATGGTTTGTCTGTGGGGGTGAGTCGGAATTCAGTAGGGAAGGGGCGAGCAATTTTATTCATAGAACAATATACGATTTCCGTTTTGTCTCCATTAAATTGTAGAGAGTTATTTTTTAGCCAGTTTGTGGTGCGTATGTTAAGCGACAATTTGTTCTTAAGATACGAAGAGCAACGGAATGACTGCGCACACCTAGAAGCCTGCAGATAGGTGTTAGTCAAGTTCTACAGGGGCGGGCATAGGCTGGGCAGATAAAGAGGACATGTGAGACACTCTCTACTGAAGAATTACAGGTGGGACAAACGTCAACTCCCCCACAGGACCATTTTGAGGTAAACGATCTCAGCGGTAAAGCGCCCACTCTGAACTGGAGGTATAGCTTACCATCCCTGGGGACGGTCACCTTTTCCCAAAATAGCTTGTATCCACACAGAAACTTAAAGTCAAGAAATTCACTTGACATTTTGGAGGAAGCAGCGGAGGAAGCAGCCTTTCTAGAGTCATTGGCCATTGTGATTGCCCAGTAGCGCTAGGTGACAGCTGTATACTCCCATAATTCAGGCAGCCCAAGGGAGTAAAGCGACTCTGATATTCAAAAGCTAGGGGACCTTAGAGAATTGATCAGCTTTCATGACATCCTGTAGGGCAGTAATGTAGTGGGGAAGTTCTGGAGTGGTCCATAAACGCCTCCAGTATAGGAGAGGATGTAACCTAACTTCACCTGCTAGCCCTCTTACTCCCATTTCCATAAAAAGCGGGTACCAAAGGGTATTAGGTGGGAGGAAGGCAATATTTCGCAGGAATTTATTTTCCGTCTGGTTAGCACCTTAATGTTGGAAAATCCCCACAACTTTGCCCCATAAAGGGATGAACCCAATACCTTGGCCTCATAAATGCGGAGCGCGAAATGGGTTTAGTATAGGAGGCACAATACTCTTTGCCCCCAAGATTTGTTTAAGCTTTAGGGCCGCTTTGTTGACGTAGGATTTCCAAGACATACAACCACTAAACGTGACACCCAAGTAGGTAAAAGAGTCCACCTTCTCTAAGGGTACCCCTCTAAAACTATGCTCTTTTTGTGAGATTTGTGAGGGTTGAATGATATCAGTTTAGTTTTAGCAGTGTTGATCTCCAAGCCACGAGCGAGGCAGAGCTCATCAAAATGAATCAGACGTTCCTGTAGCCCGCTCGGGGTCTTTGAGATCAGCAAGGTCACCAAGTAAAGGATCGGAATTTTTACCCTGGCCAACGAGGGAGCATCTGCATCAACATGGGATAAAAAAGGCACAATTTATCTGGGCATATGGATTACTAAAACGAAAGAGGAGTTTATGCAATTGAACGTACACTCACAGTTAGAACGGTTGAAAGGGGATGTTGTCCATTGGCGGCGTTTGCCGGTCTCCCTTATGGGGAGAGCGGGTTTATTTAAAATGATGGCTCTACCGCGTCTTTTGTATGCCATACAAAACACCCCATTCCAGATTTCAGAAGTTTTCTTTCGCGAGGTTGAGTCCGAACAGCGGACACTTATATTGGGGGGGGGGGGGGGTTGCCCTAGGATCGCTCTGAAGAAACTGCAGAGCGGGGTTTACGAATGAGGGCTGGCGGTACCAGATATAAGGAAGTACTACTGGGCATCGCAGCTGGTTAATGTTAATGATGGGTCTTCTCACCAATCGAGGAACTGGCTTACCGGGTTGACCGTCATGCTATGGACAGGGGTAGCTTTCTCTCGATCCTACACGGGGGGAGAAAGGTGATTTCGTCCCTCCCGACCCACACACAGACCGTGGTTACGGCCTGGCAGAAGGCGGCCAAAACGATCGGATGGGAGGCCTGGTTGACTGAGCCAACCCCCCCCCCCTGGGAGGGAGATTTGTTGAGCGAGGTTAGACGCCTTAGGGGGTTCCACGGCTGGAGCAGCATTGGCATTGATCTCCTGGGAGATATTTGGAAAAAAGGGAAAATTATTCCGTTTGATAGTCTTCGAGTGGAATTCCAAATGAAAACGACTGTGCACTTTCGGTATTTACAGTTGCGGCATGCACTTCATTGTCACCTAAAAGAAGGAGTCTCTCTGCCGGAGTATACACCACTTGAAGACAGACTCCTCCTTGACCCAATGATTGACAAAGCAATATCCCTTACGTACAAAAAACTTATAAATAATACCCCTGACTGTTTGGGACCCCCGCGGGCGGCCTGGGAATCAGACGTGGGTCTCCTGGAGGATGATGATTGGGGGGAGGCCCTACAGAACCCTAGAGAGATAGCTGTACGAGCAAGGTTCAGGCTGATCCAGCTCCGCATAGATCTTACACCTCACGGTCAGAACAATACCGCATGGCCACTGTATGTCAGCGCAGTGTGTACAGGGCTGTGGGGAGACAGGAACGTTCTTTAATATATTGTGGGACTGTCCCAAGATTCAGACATTTTGGAGGCAGGTGGCTCAAGTAATGGTAGCGGTAGTGGGTGAGCAGGTCCCAGTAGAGGTGAGATGGCATATCCTGGGGGTGACAGGAGATATAGTTTGGCCTAAATGGGCCACAACGTGGCTAGCCCTAGCGGGAGTGGTGGCAAAGCGAAATATCGCCCGAGCATGGGGTGCCAGTGTAGCCCCAACACTGCACTCCTGGGAGAACGATTTAGACTGGTGCCAGCGGGCTGAGCAGACAGAATACCAGAGTTGGGGTTGCCCACGTAAATGGGAGAAGATATGGGGGGCCTGGATAAACTACAGAACTGATCATCCACAATATAATAAGAACATTTTTCGACATCTTAAGGTACACATTGTGTGGCTGTACTCTCTGTTTACCTAGTTGGGAGGGTGAGACACTGGTAGGATTGAATTGCTCTGCTCGCTCTGCATTTGTGTATGCCAACCTCCATACTATGTATACTGTAATGACTTCTGAATAAAATGTTCTTGTTTTTCTTTTTTGGTTAAAAAAGAATAAAAAAAAAAAGGCACAATTTCATTGATGTAGAACGAAAAGAGTGTAGGCGCCAGTACGCGGCCCTTGCGAACGCCTCTGAGGTCTGGATTCCTATCCATCAACTGACCCTGCTTCCCCAACCTGATGCGTGCAAAATTACCCTCATGAAGGTATTCAGGGGCATGTTCATGTCAATAAGAGCCTTATGGGCGTGGGACAAAATCATAAGCGGATTTTAAATCGACAAAGGCAATGTAGAGGTTGCCCTTGACAGTTATAAAAGTCCTCCAGTAGATCAATAAAAACAGAAAGCCTGATCAATAGTGGAGACTTTCGCCTGAAAGCCCTCTTGAAAGGGGCTAACAAAGACTTTCTCAAGTATCCAGTCCTGAAATTTGGGCAATTCTCAATGACAAAAAACCTTTTGAAAACAGTCAATTACACTAATAGGTCTATAGTTGCTTGGATGAGACCCAAGACCTTTTTTGTGGATAGGTAATACTGTAGCACCCTTCCAAGAATCAGGGATGGGAGTCCCTTCGGCAATAGCACTGGCAATAGTTAAAAGGTAGTGGGCCAAACCTCCAGATCGGATAAGAAAACATCAGCCAGGACTCCATCCGGTCCTGCGGCCCTTCCCCTAGTGACAGCTGATAGAGATTGAACAATGTCAGAGATGTCAAACAATGGCGTGGAAGAGATAAAGCAAGGTAGAGCCTGAGTGGTATCCATGGTGATACTTAAAGGGTCATCAGAGTATTGTGTATGAAAGTAATCGACCCAATCAGACTGAGCAACATTATTTGTGGGTTCCATTACAGAAGAAGTGCCATCACGGGTTAAGAGTTGCCAAAATGTAGTAAGGTCTCTATCAGTACAGGCACCCTTAACAGCACTCCACTGGTGCTTGTCCCAGTTCTTTTTAGCATGAATAATAGCCAGCTTGTAGGCTTTACTGGCCAATAGAATGCATGCTATGCCCTTAGTTTTGATAGCTCTAGCTAACTAGGGATTACGCTTACAGCATTCTTTATTGAACCAAGGGCAGTTCTTAGAGGTTCTAGCGCTTTTTCAGAGTGTCAGGAGCAGTAAAATATGCTAAAATAAGGTAAAAAAGGCTTTGCGAGTAGAAATCAATTGGTCAGGAGCAATAGGTTGGCCGCTCTGAATTTGTGGCAAACCTTCTTTGAGGTCGGCATTTAAGGGCAGTAAAATATCCAGACTTTCTACCACTTGGCTCCACTTTAGATGGCGCATGTCAGATATCAATACAATGTCCCTAGTGTGAAAAATCGGGCCAGGGACAGGAAGAATATTCTCACAGAGAGTCTGCATAGACAAGGAAAGAGGATTGTGATCACTTCCTAACCTTTCCAGTACAACCATGCCAATGACAGACGGCCATAACCTTAGATCAATTAAAATGTCATCGATTCTACTCGTGTGATGAGGTTTATTGTACGTATGAGCTCCTAATAAATCAGATTTTGTTCGACCATTAGCAGCCCTGAGCCCAATTTCGATAGTTAGGGCCTTCAGTTGAAGAACTACTTGTGATCATCTGTAAATTGGTGGAATATCCAGAAGGGGGACATTCCCAAGCCGCATCCTCGTCTTTTGTTAGGTAAACATCATAATTTTTGAGGGGCTTGAATGTTATATTAAAATCGCCTGCCAAGATGAGATGCGGTTGATCAGAACACTATTCGAAATAACTTTCTAGGACTTGGAGGGTGTGAGATACCACACCTCCTCTAGCCCCTCTAATATAGACATTAAAAAACGCTGTCCTGGGCTTGGTCCCACTATTGAGCTCAATGGCCAGAATGTCCGGTGAGTCAATATTAAGTTTACGTATGTGACAGTTAAGTGAGGCTCTAACCCATGTAACTAGGCCACCAGAAGCTCTACCCCTCTGGCTTGGAATAGCAGGAATGAAAAAGTTAAGACAGCCAGGCCTGTGAGTTGAGACCAGAGATCAGGTCTCTTGGAGTAAACAAATGTCATGATCTTCCATAAAAGCGTTCCAGTCAGGCAGTGCTAACTTAGACCTAAGTACTGCCACGTTCCAAGAGACAAGGGACAACTTACTGGACTCTGGTCTTACAGATATCTATTTTATAACACTGGTCAGAAATGGCTCCTTTGCAGTATGACAGTGCTGTTGGAAAAATGAGGATCAAAAAATTCAAGGTAGTAGTGTTGAGCATGTCAGTGGTCAAGGAGTTTGGGTTGGATTTAAGAAGGGCCTCAGAGAAGCAAGGACAGTTTGAAAAAACGAACACCCCATTAGCCTCTGACAGATGGGACTGGCTGGAGTTTGGTGACAAAGGCAACGCCAGATTGGGCATATACCAGTTACCCCCATAATTTAGCCACTTTCATTAAGGAATGAGAAACTGATGGCTATCACCGAACTAAATTGCTTATCGGTGTAGTAAGCTGGCCTGGAGTACTTAAATTTTATGTTTGAGTGGCTAGGTGGACAAGTCCTAGCACCGAGGGCCACCAGATTGTTAGCCAAGTCCATGTTCCTAAGGGTTGGTTCAACCATATCATAGTTTGAGTTGGAATATACTAACCTTTCAGCTCTAGTGATGTTGTCACGAATAACTGAACAACAACCCCTGATGTGCCGGATCCAGTGAATCGCTTTGTTTTTGATGAAATCCTCCCCTTCATGACTAGCATGAGGGCTCAGCTTAGGGACATTGATCATCATAATGGGATCAGCAGTAGTATGTCTGCTCATGCTAGGACACAAAGCAGGTTTTGACATGCGACCATGGACTGCATTATGAGATAATCGAATTATTACAAGTGCTAGAAATCTGAGTGCCAGGAGTGTTGATGGTTGAACTACTCTGCCTGGGATTCCACTGTGCCATAGGCCTAGGAAGGTGATGTTCGTGATTTACTAAGGGGAGGGGCCCCCGATTGACAGAGGCCATCTGTGAACTAGACTAGGTAGATCAACCGGTGACCTGCCAATAGGTATGGTTGGAGCTTGATGAGCAGTCACTGCATTGTTTCTATTGGAGGCTAAAAATGGATTCAGAGTAGTGGTCAGGGAAAATGCCATTGACTTTAACACCCCCACCTCAGCCTTCAGATCTTGTATGAGTGAGGTAAAGTAAATATGGTTAGAAATTGGAGAGTCAGACACAGCGGATTCCACAGGAATACACACAGGATTGTTATTGCCAAAAGCAGAAACAGAAGCCTGCTCGACTGATGTCTCACACAGCAGAGCAAAGCGGTTACTGCAGAGAAAAACCCTGTCAGGTGAAACTAAGGTTGGAGGAGCAGAGCCAGGTGGAATAAGTGAACATGTTGGCAGTGCGTGTGTTTGGTCGATAGTAGTACGTTTCTGGCCCTGTTTTCTAGGTCTCTTAAACATCCCGGGGATTCTCTTTTGGTTACACAGGGCATTATTAGTTGAGGGTCTGGGAATACTTGGATGAGAAGCGGTCAGTGCAGGAACTAAAAACTCCTCGCATTCGATCAACAAATTATCTACTCTATATAAAACTCAGTTATCCCCATCAGTTTTTTGGATTTTTTTTAGGTTTCTTTGTTTTTGCTAAACCTGACCCTCCCTCCATAGCCTTCTTTTTCCCCATGATCGAACACAAGTGAGCCAGGAACCAAGATGCAATTTGGGCTACTGGACACAAAACAACTTGACAAAGCAAGTAGGATATCTTGTGTGCAAAACATCAGTGACATACAACTCCTCCTGAGCGGCTTAAGAAGAAAGATGTGCAATGGATGCAAACATATAGTTATGCTGGGCAAAAGTCAACAGTACCTTTAGGTGAAGACGGCATTAGAGGGGTGGCCCAGACTCCTCTGGGCTCCGATGGGCGTGGACGGCCCACCCTTGGCCAGGGCAGAGGGACCACAGTGTGCTTTTATTGCGCAGGCAGGAAGAAATGTGAGTAGTGCACTTCAGCAGCACTCCAATTCGAATGTTGGTGAGGTAAAAACAAGCCCACAAAGCAGCGGGACCACCGCACACTTTTATAGCGTATGCAGGAAGAGTTAGTGCGGGCAAGGGTTGAAGGGACTTGCAGTGCTCAACGGCCCAGGTGTCCGTGGCATAACCCTCTGTGGTCGGGTCCCTTGGTGTGAGCAGTGTGCTCCCTCAGCGCTCGAATTCGAATGCTGGCATGGTAAAAACAAGCCCCCAAAGCAGCGGGACCACCACACGCTTTTATAGCGCAGGCAGGAAGAGTTAGTGGAAGCAAGGGATCAGTGGCTTAAGACTCTGTGGTCATGTCCCTTGATGTGAATAGCGCACTCCGGCAGCACTCCAATTCGAATGCTGGTGTGGTAAAAGCAAGCCCTTATAGGTTTTTTTTGGGTTTTATAGAATTTGGCATAAGCAGTTTTTTGACTGGGATTATTGGGCTACCCCACTTGCTTCCTACTGACTTAGTTCAGAAATGAACCACGATTTATGATCCATATGCATATATATATTCACTGAAAAAACCATAGGTTTCCGGCACGTTATAGTTAGAAATTAGCATTTAAAAAACCTTACAAATTCACTGAAAAAACCATAGGTTTTAGGGACAGTTATAGTTAGTTGGACATTGCACTCGTACAAAACCCGTGAAATTCCCCCGTTATAGTTAGTTCAGCTAACTATAACTCGCGCCCCCGCAATGCACTGCTGATGACGTCACATATTACATCACTCATGACATGGTCAGTGACATCACTGATGACATCTCAAATGACATCATGCAGTGACTGTGTGTTTCTCTAAAGTTTAAATATTTTTAATATATATAGGGAAAGGCGTATTGAAGAATGAATGGGTGTATAAGTGTCTGTGAGTGAGTGTCTGTGAGTGAGTGATTAAACGTATCTTACTGAATGCATGGGTTAGTGACTAAACTGGGTGAATGTCTGAATCCGTCTGTCTGTTGCTGTGTAAGTGGCTGCATGGGTTTGTGAATAGCTTCATGAGTGTCTATATGAGTTATTGATTGGTTGTCTGAGTATCTGTATGGGTGCCTGAGTGTTTGTGTGGGTGGGGTGTGTGCGACTCTGTGCATAGATGTGTGAGTGGGTGATTCACTGGGTGGATGGTTTCAAGAGTGCATCTGTGATAGACTGTATGGGTGGGTAAGTGTGTGTAAGAGTGTGTTAGTGAGTGAATGTATGTCCCAGTGGTACATGTGTGAGTAACTACATATGTGAAAGGAAGTATATATGTGTGTTGGAGTATATAAATAGCTATAAGCGAGAGTGTGTGATTGTGAGAGTGACTGTATGGATGAGTGTGTGCTTGTATCAGTGATTGTATAAGAGCGTAAGAATGTGCTAGTATTTGTATGAGTAAGTGAGCTGGTGTGTGTATAACTGTATAGGTGAGTAAATGGCAGTGTGTTTAATTATTTGCATGACTGACTAGGTGTGTGAGTACCTCTATGGATGAGTGGCGGTGTTTGAGTGTCTATATAGGAGTATGAGTGCATATGATAGTCCTGTACTGAGTGACCGTAAGTATGAGTGACTGTACGGGTGAGTGAGTGGATGTGTGTGTAGACCTAAGAATCAGTGAGTGGGTATGTAGTTATTGGTGTTGGAGTGTCTATGGTTTTGCGAATGGCAGTCTGTAATTTAGAGTGGGTGTATCAAAGGTTATATTAGGGTGTGAGGAGGTGCATCAGATTATCACGTGGATGATGTCATCAGTGATGTCATCAGTGATGTCATTTGAGATGTCATCAGTGATGTCATCAGTGATGTCACTGACCATGTCATGAGTGATGTAATATGTGACGTCATCAGCAGTGCATTGCGGGCGCGAGTTATAGTTAGCTGAACTAACTATAACGGGGGAATTTCACGGGTTTTGTACGAGTGCAATGTCCAACTAACTATAACTGTCCCTAAAACCTTTGGTTTTTTCAGTGAATTTGTAAGGTTTTTAAATGCTAATTTCTAACTATAACGTGCCTGAAACCTATGGTTTTTTCAGTGAATTTCAAAGGTTTTTTAAATGCTAATTCCTAACTATAACATGTCTGAAACCTATGGTTTTTTTCAGTGAATTTCAAATGTTTTGTAAATGACAATTTTTAAATGTATTAATTGTTATATTTATTTTTTGATACTGATTTACTACATTTTTTTAAACTATTTATTTTTACATATTTTATTTTTTAAATTACATTGTAATTACATTATACATTACATTACAAAATATACTTTTTCAGAATGAATTACTTTAGTTTAAATACTTTGCAAATAGGCAATAGACTTTTAAGTACAGTAGTTACAGATGTTGCAATGGGCAACACAATTTCAAACACAATGCAACATTGAGCTCAATGTGAATTTCTAGTTAAATGCAATTAGTTACTTTATGGATTACTTTTCTAACCACAGGACTGGATCCTAGATTCAGTCCTGGGACATCTCCTGTAAACAGTTGAGTAAAAGCGTTTTGGTTACAGTAGTGATTTTTAAGGAATATTATTGTATTTTAAAAGTTGACACTTAGAAACTTTTTCACATAGAATCACCAATGTTATCCTATGGGAGGAAATTCACTTAGCAGGTAAGTAGTGTTATCGTTACTTTTTCTTACTCAGTGGTGGATCCTGGATCCAGCACTGGTGCATCTCCTGTAAACAGTTGAAAGAATGCGTTTAAGTCATACAGGCGATTTTTAAGGAATATTTGTAGTTTGTGAAAATCGACACTTTGAAACTTTTCTGCTGAAAACCAGACAATGGATTCCAATGGAAGGAAATACAAGTTACTGGTAAGTACGGTTAGAATTACTTTTCAGGGTCAGTGCTGGGCTAAAAGATGCAGCACTGGGTTCTCTCCTGATAACAGGTGAGTAAATCGGAATTCGTAGTTCGGCTGATTTTAGAGGAATATTATAAAGTTCCAAAACTCCACACACAAGAATTTCCAAGTGAAACCAGTCAATGTTAGCCTATGGAAGGAAATTCAAGTTACTGGTAAGTACGGTTAAAATTACTTTTCAGGATCAGTACTGGGCTCAAAGATGCAGCACTGAGGTCTCTCCTGATAACCGGTGAGTTAATCGGAATTCGTAGTTCGGCTGATTTTAGAGGAATATTATAAAGTTCCAAAACTCCACACACAAGAATTTCCAAGTGAAGCCAGTCAATGTTAGCCTATGGAAGGAAATTCAAGTTACTGGTAAGTACGGTTAAAATTACTTTTCAGGAACAGTACTGGGCTCAAAGATGCAGCACTGAGGTCTCTCCTGATAACCGGTGAGTAAATCGGAATTCGTAGTTCGGCTGATTTTAGAGGAATATTTGTATGTTTCAAAAATCGACACTTAGAAACTTTTTCAGCAAAAAGCAGGCAATGATATCCTATGGAAGGAAATTCAAGTTACTGGTAAGTACGGTTAAAATTACTTTTCAGGATCAGTACTGGGCTCAAAGATGCAGCACTGAGGTCTCTCCTGATAACAGGTGAGTAAATCGGAATTCGTAGTTCGGCTGATTTTAGAGGATTATTTGCACAATGGTGAAGGAAGGGGGTGGGGCCTGAGGTGACATGTCTGCAAATACGCCCTGTAGCGCGTTTTAAGTTGGAGAATTAATTCCTCCTCAATCCCGAGGGTCCCTAGGGGCCAACTGGCCCACCAGATACCTCCAGTATGCGCCAGAGAGCTGCGTTGCAGAGAGGTGTTCAGAGGCCACGCCCCTTTTTACAACACTCTGCAACGCAGCTCCGTGGCGCTTACTGGAGGTACCTGGTGGGCTAGTTGGGCCCCAGGGACCCTCAGGATTGAAGAGGATTTAATTCCCCATCTTAAAATGCGCCACGGGGCCTGTTTGCACACATGTCACCTGAAGCCACGCCCCCTCCCTTCACCACTGTGCAAACGCGCCCCGTGGCGCGTTTTAAGTTGGGGGATTAAGTCCCCTTGAATACTGAGGGTCCCTGGAGTCCAACTAGCCCACCATGTACCTCCAAAAAGCGCCACAGAGCTGCATTGCAGAGAGGTGTAAAAAGGGGCGTGGCCTCTGTACACCTCTCTGCAACGCAGCCCCCTGGTGCATACCGGAGGTTCCTGGTGGGCTAGTTGGCCCCCAAGGACCCCCAGTATTCAAGGGGAATTACTTCCCCTTCTTAAAACGCGCCAGGGGGTGCGTTTGCAGACTGCTGCAGGGAGGGGGCGGGGCCTCCGGCACGATGCCGGTCTTTTTTTTTTTTTTTGTGTGTGCTTTTTTCTGCCCAGGGGGTCCTTGTGACCCCCTGAGCAGACCTAGGGGGTCAGGGTGTTTCTACCCTGCCCCCTTTGTGCGTTTTGCGCACTTGTTTCTTGTGGGTTTTTTTTTAATCGGCGGGATTTGCGCACCCTAAGAGCATCCCTCCGATTTTTTTTTTTTAAAAATGCTTTTTTCTGCTTACGGGGTCCTTGTGGGACCCCCTGAGCAGACCTAGGGGGTCAGGGTGTTTCTACCCTGCCCCCTTTTTGCGTTTTGCGCACTTGTTTTACTGCTTTCTTGTTCGTCGGTTCTACCGAGGAACAAGATGGCTGCCAACACTTCCTGGTTTGGAGTGTTGACAGCCAATTAGCACGCAGCTCGTGGTCGGGAGGGTGCGCGGATCCACCGCGGCCATAGATATCGAAACTTTTATTTTGGATTTTCTCAGCAACTACTGAACAGATTTACACCATTTTTAAAAAGGGTGCTTTCTGAACCAAGCACTACCTTTTTGCCAAATTTGGTGTAATTCCGTTCAGCAGTTTTTGCTGTAGCCTTGCATAAAGTTTCCTATGGGAAATTGATTTTTTCACTCTTATTTTTAGAATTTCTCTGCAACTACTGAACGGATTTACACCATTTAAAAAAGGTCGCTTTCTGAACCAAGCGCTACCTTTTTGCCAAATTTGGTGTAATTCCGTTCAGCAGTCGAGCTGTAGCCGTGGCAAAAATTTCCTATGGGAATTAACATGGAGAAAACACGTTTTGGGACCCCCCTTTTTCTCGGCCCCGCTTGATGAATCACCCCAAAACTTTCAAGACAGGAGCGGACCGGAGCGCCCCACTAGTTTTGAAAATTTCGCGATGATTCGTCAAACGACGCCAAAGTTATTGGGAATAGAATGTTACGGATTTCCTATGGATAATAGGTCCTAACTATAACTACCTACTGGCGACCGCCAGTAGATAATATATATATATATGAGAAGCAAAATCCCACGGTGAGACCTCGCTGGGTCAAACAAAGGGGACATACTCCAATTGTAGTGCAAACGATGTTAGCTTATTTCACAAGCATGGCAAGAAGACGCGTTTCGACCGCAAGCCTGCGGTCTTGTTCACATAACGCGCTGCGGTGAATGACAGGATATTTATATGCATGTAAAGGACTAGTAAGTAACTTTTTCATTTTCATAGGAAGTAAGGCAGTGGTGACGTGGCTGACATAAGTGCTGCAAAATCGACAAGTCATTCATGGAGGATGATATCACTAGCGACCGCAAAGCAGAGTAGTAACAGACATAATTGAAAGACCGCTGGTTGTGGTAATGGCCCAACTTCAAAACAATATAATGTCATATAATAAAACAAAACATATTCTTGAGGCACATATGAACAGTACACATCATGCTAATGTAGCGCTAATAAAGACAATTAGAATTGTAAGGCACAATTGTGTCCTTGTGTTATGGATGTCTAGGATGTGTATAGAGAAGACCCAAATTGATGTGTTGATGCCCCCTGGTGTACTATATATATATATATATATATTACCTACTGCCGGTCGCCAGTAGGTAGTTATAGTTAGAACCTAGTTTCCATAGGAAAAGCATTTTTTGTTTTGCCAATAACTTTGGCGCCGTTTGACGAATCTTCACGAAATTTTCAAAACTAATTGTTCACTCAGGTCAGCTCCTGTCTTGAAAGTTTTGGGGTGATTCGTCAAGGGGGGCCTAGAAAAAAGGGGGGTCCCAAAACCTGTTTTCTCCATGTTAATTTCCTTAGGAAACTTTAGACACGGCTACAGCCTGAACTGCTGAACGGAATTACACCAAATTTGGCACAGAGATAGCTCTTGGTCCAGAAAGCACGCTTTTTTTAAATGGTGTAATTCCGTTCAGTAGTTTTTGAGATATTTAAAGATTTACAGATATCGATATTTGAGAATTGTGAGTTCTGATTGGCTGAGCTCTCCCGAGCACGAGCTTGCCTCTTATTGGCTGCCAACACTTCAAACCAGGAAGTGTTGGCAGCCATCTTGTGCTTCGGACCGAGGGAGAGGGAAAAAGGTAAGAACAACTTTAAAAAACAAAAAAGGGGGCAGGGTAGGAACACCCTGACCCCCCAGGAACCCACAGGCCCAAAAAAAGCATTTTTTTTTTTTTACATTTTCGGCTGGGTCGCGCTGAGTGCGCGAACCCGGTCGATAATGAAATACAAAACGAAGCGCGCCAGGTCCCGGGGGCATTTGTTAATTGTGTAACGGGGGCCCCCGCAGCCCCGGAGACCGCCACCTCCCCGGGGCTTTATAATAAAATAAGCACGGGGGCACGTGGCCCCCCCGCAGCCCCGGGGACTGCCACCTACCCGGGGCTTTATTCTTACAGGGTGGGGGGGCCTCGCGGGCTCCCCCAAGCCCTGGGCACCACCACCTCCCCGGGGCTTTAGCATTATAGGGTGCGCCAGGACCCGCGTTTGCAGAGTGGTATAAA
The DNA here is from genome assembly GCA_963921515.1 of Calotriton arnoldi. Lineage (NCBI taxonomy): Eukaryota > Metazoa > Chordata > Amphibia > Caudata > Salamandridae > Calotriton > Calotriton arnoldi. The sequence continues at coordinate 472,227 of CAWUFW010011732.1, forward strand.
AAGGGGCGTGGCCTCGGACCACTTCTCTGCAATCCAGCTCTGTGGAGCTTACTGCAGAAACCTGGTGGGCTAGTTGGCCCCCAGGGACCCTCAGTATTCAAGGGGACTTAATCCCCAACGCAGAACGCGCCAGGAGATGCGTCTGCAGAGTGGTGGAGAAAGGGGGCATGGTCTGGTATGAGAAGTTAGCAATCCTGCTGTGTGGGACTTACTGGAAGTAATAGGAGGGGTATTTGGCCCCCAAGGTTGACGTTGGGGGTAACTACCCCTCCTGTTACCTCCAGTAAGTCCCACACAGTGGGATTGCTAAGAGGTGTTCGGAGGCCACGCTCCTCTTTCTCCACCACTCTGCAAACACGACTGCTATGTTATGGTTAGAAATTACCATTTAAAAAACCTTAGAAATTCACTGAAAAAACCATAGGTTTCAGGGACGTTATAGTTAGAAATTAGCATTTAAAAAACCTTAGAAATTCACTGCAAAACCATAGTTTCAGGGACGTTATAGTTAGAAATTAGCATTTAAAAAACCTTAGAAATTCACTGAAAAAACAGAGGTTTCAGGGACGTCATACTTAGTTGGACATTTCACTCGTACAAAACCAGAGAAATTCGGCTGTTATAGTTAGTAGAGCTAACTATAACTTGCGCCCCCGCAATGCACTGCTGATGACGTCACATATTACATTACTCATGACATGCTCAGTGACATCAGTGATGTCATCAGTGATGTCATTTGAGATGTCATCAGTGATGTCAACACTCTGCAAACGCGCCCTGTGGCGCGTTTTAAATTGGGGAATTAATTCCCCTTCCCCTTCAATACTGGGGGTGCCTGGGGGCCACCTAGCCCACCAGGTGCCTCCAGTAAGCGCCACAGGGCTGCGTTGCAGAGAGGTGGTCCAGGCCACGCCCCTTTTTACACCTCTCTGCAATGCAGCTCTGTGGCGCTTACTGGCGGTACCTGGTGGGCTAGTTGGACCCCAGGGACCCTCAGGATTCAAGGGGACTTAATCCCCCAACTTAAAACGCGCCACGGGGCACGTTTGCACAGTGGTAAAGGGAGGAGGTGGGGCCTGAGGTGACATGTGTGCAAACACGCCCTGTGGCGCGTTTTAAGTTGGGGAATTAATTCCCCTTCAATCCTGAAGGCCGCTGGGGGACAACTAGCCCACCAGGTACCTCCAGTAAGCGCCACAGACCTGCGTTGCAGAGAGGTGGTCCAGGCCACGCCCCTTTTTACACCTCTCTGCAATGCAGCTCTGTGGCGCTTACTGGAGGTACCTGGTGGTCTAGTTGGACCCCAGGGACCCTCAGGATTAAAGGGGACTTAATCCCCCAACTTAAAACGTGCCATTGGGCGTGTTTGCACAGTGGTGAAGGGAGGGGGCGGGACCTGAGGTGACATGTGTGCAAACACGCCCTGTGGCGCGTTTTAAGTTGGGGAATTAATTCCTCTTCAATCCTGAGGGTCCCTGGGGGCCAACTAGCCCACCAGGTACCTCCAGTAAGCGCCATTGCGCTGCGTTGCAGAGAGGTGGTCCAGGCCAAGCCCCTTTTTACACCTCTCTGCAACGCAGCTCTGTGGCGCTTTGCAGAGAGGTGGTCCAGGCCACGCCTCTTTTTACACCTCTCTGCAATGCAGCTCTGTGGCGCTTACTGGAGGTACCTGGTGGGCTAGTTGGACCCCAGGGACCCTCATGATTCAAGGGGACTTAATCCCCCAACTTACAACGTGCCTGGGGGCGCGTTTGCAGAGTGGTGGAGAAAGGGGGCATGGCCTTTGTCTACCTCTCACCAATCCCACTGCGTGGGGCTTACTGGAGGTAAAAGGTAGGCTAGTTAGCCCCTAAAGGACCCCCAGCAGTGAAGGGGACTTCAATCACCATCCAAGAGCGTGCCAGGGAGCGCGTTTGTAGAGTGGTGGGCAAAGTGGGCGTGGCCTGGTACGAGTACTTACCAGTGCTGCTGTGTGGGACTGACTGGAGGTAATAGTTTGGGAAGTTGGGCCCCAAGGATGTCCTCGGGGGCCAACTACCCCTCTTGTTACCTCCAGTAAGTCCCACACAGTGGGATTGCTAAGACGTCTTCGGAGGCCATGGCCCCCTTTCTCTACCACTCTGCAAACGTGCCTCGTGGCAGACTACAGGATGGGGGATGAAGTCCAATTTAGTCCTGAGGGAGTTTGGGGGCCAAGAATCCCTCCTGGTACCTCCTGTAAGTCCTACGCAGCGGAATTCCTGAGCGTTGGTTGGACGCCCAGCACCCTTTCTCCATCACTCTGCAAACGCGACTACTAGTTAAAGTAGCATATTTCTGCACCTCTGACTTAGAGGTAGTTTTAATCCCCCTGCCCTATTATGTACTAGGGCCTTACAGAGGAGGTCATGCTAATCACAGGGGTACCCCAACGCATAGTGTTCCCTAGTGTATGTAGGGGTTTTCACTGTATTCTAAGTGTCTTTTAGCATAGCACTGGCTCCGGTCCTGGTTAGTCAGAGTCAGTTACCACCAGTACCCGTCTGAAAAAGTTGTGGGCACAGGATGATTTTGCAACAAGGCCTCTTTCTGCTCCTCTGTTGGTTCTTTCTGCACATGGCTTGCTTCTTCCTGCTCTTTTCTTCGTCTTTGTGGACTTCTGTTGCTTCTTTCTGCATTACTTTTGCTTCTTTCTGTGCATTTTTTCTTCTTTCTTCACATGTCCTACCTCTGTAGGCATAGTTAGAAACTAGCATTGTAAAAACCTTTGAAATTCACTTAAAAAACCATAGGTTTTAGGCACGTTATAGTTAGAAATTAGCATTTAAAAAACCTTTGAAATTCACTGAAAAACCCATAGGTTTCAGGCACGTTATAGTTAGAAATTAGCATTTAAAAAACCTTAGAAATTCACTGAAGAAAACCATAGGTTTTAGGGAAAGTTATAGTTAGTTGGACATTTCACTCGTACAAAACCAGAGAAATTCCCTGTTATAGTTAGTTCAGCTAACTATAACTCGCGCCCCGCAATGCACTGCTGATGATGTCACATATTACATCACTCATGACATGGTCAGTGACATCACTGATGACATCACTGATGACATCTCAAATGACATCACTGATGACATCACTGATGACATCATCCAGTGACTGTGTGTTTCTGTAAAGTTTAAATATGTTTAATATATATAGGGAAAGGCGTATTGAAGAATGAGTGGTTGTATAAGTGTCTGAATGGATGATTTAGTAGGTGTGTGACTGACTCTATAAGTGAGTGATTAAATGTATCTTACTGAATGCACGGGTTAGTGACTAAACTGTGTGAATGTCTGTATCCGTCTGTCTGTTGGTGTGTAAGCGGCTGCATGGGTTTGTGAATAGCTACATGAGTGTCTATATGGGTTATTGATTGGTTGTCTGAGTATCTGTATGGGTGCCTGAGTGTTTGTGTGGGTGGGGTGTGTGTGACTCTGTGCATAGATGTGTCAGTGGGTGATTCACTGGGTGCATGGTTTCAAGAGTGCATCTGTGATGGACTGTATGGGTGGGTGAGTGTGTGTATGGGTGTGTTAGTGAGTGAATGTATATCTCAGTGGTACATGTCTGAGTAACTACATATGTGAAAGGCAGTATATATGTGTGTTGGAGTATATAAATGGCTATAAGTGATAGTGTGTGATTGTGAGAGTGGCTGTATGGATGAGTGTGTGCTTGTATCAGTGATTGTATAAGAGCGTAAGAATGTGCTAGTATTTGTATGAGTAAGTGAGCTGGTGTGTGTATGACTGTATAGGTGAGTAAATGACAGTGTGATTAATTATTTGCATGACTGACTAGGTGTGTGAGTACCTCTATGGATGAGTGGCGGTGTGTGAGTGTCTATATAGGTGTATGAGTGCATATGATAGTCCTGTACTGAGTGACCATAAGTATGAGTGACTGTACGGATGAGTGAGTGGATGTGTGTGTAAACCTAAGAATCAGTGAGTGGGTATGTAGTTATTGGTGTTGGAGTGTCTATGGTTTTGAGAATGGCAGTCTGTAATTTAGAGTGGGTGTATCAAAGGTTATATCAGGGTGTGAGAAGATGCATCAAATTATCACATGGATGATGTCATCAGTGATGTCATCAGTGATGTCATTTGAGATGTCATCAGTGATGTCATCAGTGATGTCACTGACCATGTCATGAGTGATGTAATATGTGACGTCATCAGCAGTGCATTGCGGGGGCGCGAGTTATAGTTAGCTGAACTAACTATAACGGGGGAATTTCTCTGGTTTTGTACGAGTGAAATGTCCAACTAACTATATCTTTCCCTAAAACCTATGGTTTTTTCAGTGAATATTACCTACTGGCGGTCGCCAGTAGGTAGTTATAGTTAGGACCTATTTTCCATAGGAAATTCACAACATTCTATTCCCATTAACTTTGGCGCCGGTCGACGAATCTTCGCGAAATTTTCAAAACTCATGGGGCGCTCCGGTCCGATCCTATCTTGAAAGTTTCGGGGTGATTAGGCAAGCGGGGGCCGAGAAAAAAGGGGGGTCCTAAAACGTGTTTTCTCCATGTTATTTTCCATAGGAAACTTTAGACGAAGCTACAGCCCGAACTGCTGAACGGAATTACACCAAATTTTGCAAAAAGGTAGCCCTTGGTTCAGAAAGAGCTCTTTTGTTAAATGGTGTAAATCCGTTCAGTAGTTGCTGAGAAATTCAAAAAATAAGAGTCAAAAAATCAATTTCCCATAGGGAACTTTGTGCAAGACTACAGCGGAAACTACTGAACGGATTTACCCCAAATTTCGCATAAAGGTACTGCTTGGCTCAGAAAGCGACCTTTTAAAAAATGGTGTAAATCCGTTCAGTAGTTTTTTAAATATTAAAGGAAAAATAACTTTATATATCTGGGCGGAGCCTAACCACACATGTCATCGTGAGATCTGATTGGCTGTCAGCACTTCATCCAAGAAGTGTTGGCAGCCATCTTGGGACCAATATACATGATAGCACCCCAATGAAATGCATTGTAGTGAATAGAAGATTTTGAGGGTCACCAAAAGGAGAACTATAAAGGGTGATAACAGACTTTAGTTACATTAGAATTCATTTGTTGATGGTACCATACTAATTTTAGGAATTGTGGTGTGTTCTAGGGTGATTTTACCCTGTGAAAAACCTTCTGCTGGGATTTTATGAATCATGTTTGAGAGAAAACAATTTTGTCATGCTTGGAAGGTGCTCCAAAAGCTAAAATGAGAGCATATTTTCTGTAAATTCACATTATCTTTCTCAGTCATGTGAGAATGAAGTCTGACATTCTCAGTAAAACATGTAAATCCAACAAGGGCAGAGACTGTCAGTTGATTCCTTTGTGTTCTACTGCAGCTTCCCAGAGTGTTCTTAAGAACAACTAGAGCGCTAACAACCTTACCTATGACAAAAGTATGGCACACCTGAAGCCATCTTGATTGGAATAAACCGGTAACACTTAAAACATTTAATTTAAAAAGGAACAAAATGAGGGGGTTCATTTTGTCATAGAAATTATGGTTAGTGCTGTAGAAAGAAAAATTAGGACATGTTTTAAGTGAGATTACAAATATCTTCCTGTTATATTTCAATAAGAGCAGCCTGCCAGTTGATTCTATGTCAGGACCGGAGGCTTCTGATTATGCTTTCTCAATTCCTTTACTGACTCACAGCAGCCAATGAAAGTGAAACACTAACAATAAAAAACTTCATTACCCATGAGGCTTTGAACCACGCCTCCTTACACAACCAATAGTAACAATGTTCATTCAATAAAACACTGAGGCACCATCTTGGCTTCCTCTTTCTTTGCTGCTCCGCAGTCAAGATAAGTGCCTCATTGTTTTATTGAACTTTTGTGTGCTTCATTAAATCCTGAATGACGCGATGTGTATTTATAATGAGATGTTTATCTTATTTGATATGATGCGCTGGAAATTAGTGTTGTTTTGACTGTCGCGCGCGCGCCCAGGTATTTTCTCCCCGTTCGGCAGTGTTAACTTTCAGCGCGTGTTGCGCTGCCCCCTCAGCTGTTTTCAGCGTACTTGCCCGATCCGCTTGGCGGTTGGCGTCCTGCCCTCTTGGTGCAGGAGCGAGACGCAGGTCAGAGCCCTGCCGGGATTCCGACGTGCGTCTCGGGAGCCTGCACGCGTCTGTGCACGCGTGCAGCTCCCGTTCAAGCAGCTGGTACAGATGCCTCCTCCGGGCTTAATCGAGAGGATTAACGCAGCAAGCACGAGGTTGGAGCCGGTACCGGGCCTGAATACAATTAACCCTGCGCACGCTTGGCAAGTCAATTAACCCTTTACAGCCCAGAGACTGTTTTGGGCTTTATTCTAATTTTTGGAAACCCCTAAATTAGGCTTTAGGGTCTTAACCCTTTGTAAGCCCTACACTAAGGGACTTTGGTACCTGAGTGGCCCCCTCTGCTCCAGCTTGGCTCCCAACCGACGCCCTTGTTTACCTGAAAGACTTTGGGCTGGATAATTGAACTGCCCTTGGGGCTTGTGAATTCTACCACCTGTTGTGGCCAATATGTCTGACTGCGAAGTCTATGAAGAGGAGGTGGCTGCGGATGAGAACCTCGAAGGAGAGGACTATTATTATGAGGAATCCATGGAGGATTTGATTGACAAGAAACTTGACGCTAAATTAGATAAAGTACTTTCCTCTGCATTGCTGCCCATTTCACAGCACTTAGAGCAGCTAGCTACAGGGAAGCCCCCTCCTGCCACTAATCCTGAACATGCGCCCCCTGCTACACCTGCGGACCCTTCTTGGCCTCATGCTGCAGCGTATTCATCACTGTATACAGCCAAAGAACAAACAGTGGATGAGACCCCCGCCTTGCCCCCCCCGTCCCCACTCCAGTTCTGATCACTACCACTGAGGCGGACACCGACACTGCATCCTCTCAGGAATCTAGACCGCGCAAGCGTGCCAAAAAACGTAAGCACGTGTCCTCCCCCCCCCTCCCGCTGCGACCCCTTTCCGGTTTGACCCAGCGGACATTGTTCACCCACGATCTGCCGATTGGGCTCCCCCACCGCAGTAGCTGAGTACATGCAGACGCATCTTAGAAAGGGCTTTGATAAAGAGGTTAGGGCCCGATTGAAATCAGAATTCCCCCGCCCTGATCTAGCACATAAGGTGGCTCTCACACCAGAGATAGATTCATCCATGACCACCTTCCTTAAAAAATATAAGAAGGATCCGAAAAAGGGTATAGACCGCGCCCTCCGGGCGTGTCAGGACAAGGTCCTGGATGTTGCGGGCCCTCTAGCTAAGATACTCGAGTTAGCTTTGCAGGCGCAGGAAACTGGGGCTGCCATTCATCCTGAAGTCCTGGCGGGGTGGACCCAGAGAGCCATTTGCCTGTTGGGAAATGCTAATCGCGCTCTCTCCTCCGAGCGCCGAAATCAGTCCTCCTCAGAATTGATCCGCAATTAGTAGGCCTTGCGACTGCTGAGCCAGGCCCTCTTGCCGAGGGACAATTGTTTGGGGACAAGTTCGTTAAAGATATTGCGAAGTTCGTGAGTACTTTCGCATCATTGGACAAATCTCAATCATCACTCAAACGAGTGTTTCATCAGGTCTCTGGAAGGGCCGGGTGCGGTAGAGGATGCGCGACTGGCCGCTATTCCAACCCCAGTCCTCACAGGGGCTACGCCCCAAGACGTAGGGGATACACGCAGGAACCGGAACAAGCAGGTTTCATTCCCACCAGGTCCCGCGGATTCCGGGGCAGATTCAACAGGGGTGTCAATCGAGGATACAAGAATTTTGACACCCAGTCATCCGGTAAGTTCACAGCTACTACCTATGATTCCCCTCGGGGGCAGATTGTCTCACTTTGTAATGAACTGGAATCAGTTGACTTCAGATGCATGGATCCTACACAAGGTGCAGGGGTACCAGATATAATTAATGAAAATACCGAGCCAGGCTTCTCCGCCTCCCCCTCTCCATTTTTCCCTTCAAGAAGAAGCTTTTATAGACTCAGAGCTTCAAGAGCTTTTGGCCAAGCACGCGATTGCCGTGGGGCCCTTCGTTCCCGAAGGGTTTTGCAGCAACGTTTTCCTGGTTCAAAAGAAAGGAGGCGGCCAAAGATTGGTTCTCAATCTCAGAAATTTCAATCCGTTCGTAACATACAGACACTTCAAGATGGAAAGGATCCATCTTTTAAGAGATCTCCTACTGGAGCAAGACTGGATGGTGCGCCTAGATCTCAAGGACGCCTATCTTACTGTGCCGGTTTGCCCCTCCCATCAGAAATATTTGCAGTTCCAATGGAAAGGGCAATGGTTCCGGTATCGAACCCTCCCCTTCGGTCTGTCCTCAGCGCCCTGGGTGTTCACCAAATTGCTGAAGCCGGTGATTACTCGGCTGAGAGAAATGGGAGTACGCTTGATTGTCTATCTAGACAACATGCTACTCCTGGCGCAAGACCAGCGGTTGCTCAGGTTGCACTTACAATGGACAATGTCCCTGCTACAAGAGCTGGGGTTTGTGATAAATCTCAAGAAATCAGTGATAATTCCGTGTCAGCAGAGAGAGTTCTTAGGGTTTCAGATCGACTCGATTTCTGCTCAACTGTTGCTACCTATGATCAAGATCAGGTCGATCAAGCGGGAGATCGCTTCCACCCTCTCCAGACAGGTGATCTCGCTGAGAACGCTAGCGAGGATTGTGTGCCTTCTGGCCTCCTCCATCCAAGCCATCTTTCCCGGACCCCTCCATTACAGGGCTCTTCAACGCCTGAAAATGTTTTACCTTCAGAAGGGTTTTTATTACGACCATCTGATCCCACTGTCATCAGAAGCTCGAGAGGAGCTTCAGTGGTGGTTGGAACACATGGCGGTCTGGAATGGAAGAGCTATTTTTGGCGCCGCGCCAGACGTGATAATAGAATCCGATGCCAGCAGATGGGGCTGGGGCGCTCAATGTGGAACCTTTGCCACCGGCAGACGTTGGTCCGCCGACGAGTTGACATTGCACATCAACTGCCTGGAGCTTCTGGCGGGCTCCTTTGCCATCAAATCAATCTCTCCTCTCAAGGCCAATTGTTGCATCCTCCTGAGGATGGACAATGTCTCGGCGGTTCGATACATCAACCGCTTGGGGGGCACAAAGTCACAGATGCTAGCCAACATTGTGAAGGAGTTTTGGCATTTTTGTCTGGATCGCAAGATCAGTGTAATCGCGGAATACCTGCCAGGCAGGTTGAATCAGGTGGCGGACTGGAACTCCAGGTTTCTACGAGATTTCAGCGACTGGAGGCTTCATCTGTCGCTCTTTGCAGAGATCATGCGTATACGAGGGCCGTGCCAGATAGATCTCTTTGCATCCCAACTCAACACGCATCTTCCCCTCTTTTTCAGTTGGAGACCGGACCCAATGGCGATGGGAACGGATGCGTTCCTGCAAGATTGGGGGTCCCAGAGGCATTATGCCTTTCCACCTTTTGCCCTGATCCAGAGGGTGGCGGCCCTGGTCCGTCGACAGATGGCGTCAGTAGTGTTGGTCACTCTGTTGTGGAAGACTCAGTCCTGGTTTCCGACACTATTGGAGTTATCGGTGGATTTACCGTTCAGTCTCCCGACATTTCCGTTGCTTCTCCAGGATCCAGTAGGAACACCTCATCCACTGGTCCTGCAGAACCAACTATCCCTCATGGTCTGGACTCTCTCAGGCGACACAAACAAATTGAGGGCCTTTCAACGGCAGCTGCCGAATTTATGCAACAGGCTTGGGCTCCTTCCACCCGTAAACAATACTCTGCTTCATGGAAGAGATGGCTGGGTTGGTGCCTTCAATGGCAACTGGATCCCGTGGGATCAGACGTTACGGAAATTCTGAATTTTCTGTCAGAGTGTGCTCAGTCAGGGTTGTCTTATAGGTCTGTTAATAATTTTAGGTCAGCTATTTCAGCAGGACATAATCAGATCGACGGCAAACCTGTGGGGCTCACCCCCTAGTTTGTAAATTGCTCAAGGGTATCAGAGTGGCTAATCCTCCCCGTCCCAGGTATTCTACGCTATGGGACGTGTCGAAAGTTTTGAATTTGTTGACCTCCTGGCCGGAGAACGTTCAGCTGTCTCTTAAACAGTTATCGGCCAAGCTGACCATGTTATTGTGTTTGGTCTCTTGTCGTAGAGTTTCAGATGTTCGTGCTCTAGATCTAGCAGGTAGAATTTTTTCTCCACAGGGGGTGTCATTCATCATCTCCAGGCGCACCAAGACGATGTCTCGTTCTGTAGAGTATCCAGCTTTTCCGCTTAATCATAAATTGTGTATTGTACAATGTTTAAAAATGTATGAAGAACGCACTGTGGCGCATAGGACTGATCCTATGGGACAACTTTTGTTGGCGATTCAGAACCCTTCCGGCCTGTCTCAGCGGCTACCCTAGCCCGGTGGGTTCGGTGGGTGATGTCTGAATCGGGAAATGATGTTTCAGTGTATGGTGCGCACTCTGCCAGAGGGGCCATGGCCTCTAAGGCGTATACATTGGGTTCTAGATTAGAAGACATCCTGAGAGCTGCAGATTGGTCTTCTGATTCTACTTTCAAAGAATTTTATTACAAACCCATTGCACATGTGTCTTCGCTGGTGGTGGATGAGCTTTGAACCAGCATAATCAGAAGCCTCCGGTCCTGACATAGAATACAAAAGTTTCCAGCTATCGCGACAAGAATTTTAGATTCTATTAAGGACACGGAGGCAAGGATTATCCCACCCGATGGGACGAGTTGAGTGCAACTGTCATGTTGTTTGATTATATTGATGTTGTTCTCCCACCCTGATATATGGAATCCTTTTGAGGTTCGTTATTTTTCATAAAATGTTTCTGATTTCAGGAAACGAATCGAAACAGAACTAAAGAGTTGGAGTTCCGCAGAGGGACCTGGTTGATGCGAGGAAGTTGAGGACCCTTCCCGAGAGTTGCTGGTCGTTTTTTCTCCGTTGAGAAAGGTTATATTGGACTCTACTCTCCGTTGAGAGCTAAGACTGTTCTATTGGTTTGGACACTTATAGACTAATACAAAGAAAGAGGAAGCCAAGATGGTGCCTCAGTGTTTTATTGAATGAACATTGTTACTATTGGTTGTGTAAGGAGGCGTGGTTCAAAGCCTCATGGGTAATGAAGTTTTTTATTGTTAGTGTTTCACTTTCATTGGCTGCTGTGAGTCAGTAAAGGAATTGAGAAAGCATAATCCTCGCCTCCGTGTCCTTAATAGAATCTAAAATTCTTGTCGCGATAGCTGGAAAATTTTGTATTCCTTTGTGTTCTACTGCAGCTGCCCAGAGTGTTCTAAAGAACAACTAGAGCGCTAACAGTCTTACTTATGACAAAATTATGGCACACCTGAAGCCATCTTGATTGGAATAAACCGGTAAGACTTAAAACATTTAATTTAAAAAGGAAAAAAATGAGGGGGTTCATTTTGCCATAGAAATTATGGTTAGTTCTGCAGAAAGAAAAATTAGGGCATGTTTTAAGTGAGATCTCAAATCCTCTTCTATTTCATTAGAAAATTCTGACATGCAGACTGAAACAATCACTTTCAATACCAGCAGTAGACTTCCAGTTAACTCCCTGGTGAGCAGTAGCTTTACTACAGTGATCTAATGAGCAACTAAAGTGCTAACATTCTGAATTTATGGCAAATGTGTGACACATCTGAATGCCTTCTTGATGGAATCAAAGTAAAAACTGAAAGCATTTCCTACTGAGGAGACTGCAGTAAATAAGGAAATTAGGAAACTTCATAACAAATAAGTATCCCAAGATGGCCACCAGAGAAAAAAGAGCCCAAATGTAGCACAAATATCACCCACATGTAGCCCACATATAGCCCAATGACAGAAGTGTGGAAAACACTTTTTATTTTTAGTTTTTTTGCAGTTTTATATAGTGCAGACTGGTCAGGTATTGGAGCGTTGCATCTTACTTGGACCCCTTATTGCGTATTTTGCACGAAGTACATGAGATTGATCTTGCGAAACATTGAACTTTACTATTCTGTTAACCTGAAGTTGCTCTGAACCGGGCTTTGTAACACCCGTTTTTACCTACTGGTTTTAATTAATTCTCACTGTATTGTATTAAGAAAGAGGATTTACTGTTTTTATGTACACTTTTATGATCTATGTTTCTAAATCAGATCGAATAAAGTTTAATGAATGTAATTGAAGTCTCCCAAGATGGCCACCAGAGAAAAATGAGCCCAAATGTAGCACAAATATCACCCAGATGTAGCCCACGTATAGCCCAATGACAGAAGTGTGGAAAACACTTTTTATCCTTTGTTTTTTTGCAGTTTTATATAGTGCAGGCTGGTCAGATATTGGAGTGCTTTACATGAGCATTGGTTACATCATACAAGGACAAACTCATTTTGGTTGTAGGCATGGGGAGATTAAGTGATTTGACCAGAATCACAGAATGACGAGCTGAAGCAGAAACTCCAACTTGGTAACACCACATTTTCTCCCCTAAGCGTAACATTTAATCAAGTGGTCAACTGGATAAAAAAACATAGAGATAACAAATAATTCAAAAGTGCTTTGTCGCTATTTGAGGACTGCTTGGCTCAGAAAGCGACCTTTTTAAAAATGGTGTAAATCCGTTCGGTAGTTGCTGAGAAATTGTAAAAAAACAAATATCGATATCTAGAGGCGCGGTGGATCCGCGAACCCTCCCGACCACGAGCTTCATTTTAATTGGCTGCCAACACTCCAAACCAGGAAGTGTTGGCAGCCATCTTGTGACTCTGTAGAACCGAGTCACAAGAAAACAGGGAAACAAAGGTGAAAAAGAAGAAAAGGGGGCAGGGTAGAAACACCCTGACCACCTAGGCCTGCCCAGGGGGTCCCACAAGAACCCCCAGGGCCAAAAAAAGCATTTTTTTTTTTTTTAAATGGCGAAATTCGCATTGGGGTCGCGAATCCCGCCGAAATGTAAAAAAAAATGAAGCGCGGGATACCGCGCTTCATTTAATTGAGGTCCCGGGGGCATTGCCAACAAATATATGCAGGGCCCGCGGGGGCCCCCGCAGCCCTGGGGACCGCCACCTCCCGGGGCTTGTTTTTTTAATGTTTGGGGGGGCCTCCAAGGCCCCCCCAAGCCCCGGGGACCGCCACCGCCAGGGCTTTTATCAAATAGGGACCCTCAGGATTCAAGGGGAATTAATCCTCCAACTTACCCTGAGCAATACTGATGCAGTCCAGCCATCGCCCTGTCACTACCCATGCACTCCTCCAATCAACCAGCGAGCACCATGTACTTATCCAATCACTCCGCCAAAACACAAGCACTTATAAATTCCCCATCCACTCTCCTTGCAGTACTCTAATCATCCAGTCAGTACACATGTACTCATCCAATGACCCAGGCACTAACTCTTGGCAAATACAGAGGAGGTCATGCTAATCATAGGGGTACCCCAACGCATAGTGTTCCCTAGTGTATGTAGGTGTTTTCACTGTATTCTAAGTGTCTTTTACCACCAGAGACAGAGTCAGTTACCACCAGTACCCATCAGCAAAAAGTTGGGGGCACAGGAGTACTTTCTACTCCTCTGTTGGTTCTTTCTGCACATCTCTTCCTTCTTCTTGCACTTTTCTTCGTCTTTCTGGACTTCTGTTGCCTCTTTCTGCATTTGTCTTCCTTCTTTCTGCGCCTTTCTTCTTCTTTCTTCACATGTCCTACCTCTGTAGACATAGTTAGAAACTAGCATTTAAAAAACCTTTGAAATTCACTTAAAAAACCATAGGTTTCAGGCATGTTATAGTTAGAAATTAGCATTTAAAAAACCTTTGAAATTCACTGAAAAAACTATAGGTTTCAGGCACGTTATAGTTAGAAATTAGCATTTAAAAAACCTTAGCAATTCACTGAAAAAACCATAGGTTTTAGGGAAAGTTATAGTTAGTTGGACATTTCACTCGTACAAAACCAGAGAAATTCCCCTATTATAGTTAGTTCAGCTAACTATAACTCGCCCCCCCGCAATGCACTGCTGATGACGTCACATATGACATCACTCATGACATGGTCAGTGACATCACTGATGACATCTCAAATGACATCACTGATGACATCATCCATGTGATAATTTGATGCATCTTCTCACACCCTAATGTAACCTTTGATACACCAACTCTAAATAACAGACTGCCATTCTCAAAACCATAGACACTCCAGCAGCAATAACTACATACCCACTCACTGATTCTTAGGTCTAAACACATATCCACTCACTCACCCGTACAGTCACTCATACTTACAATCACTCAGTACAGGACTATCATATGCACTCATACGCCTATATAGACACTCACACACCACCACTCATCCATAGAGGTACTCACACACCTAGTCAGTCATGCAAATAATTAATCACACTCCCATTTACTCACCTATACAGTTATACACACACCAGCTCACTTACTCATACAAATACTAGGACATTCTTACGCTCTTATACAATCACTGATACAAGCACACACTCATCCATACAGTCACTCTCATAATCACACACTCTCACTTATAGCTATTTATATATTCCAACACACATATATACTGCCTTTCACATATGTAGTTACTCACACATGTACCACTGAGATATACATTCACTCACTAACACACCCATACACACACTCACACACCCATACAGTCCATCACAGATGCACTCTTGAAACCATGCACCCAGTGAATCACCCACTCACACATCTATGCACAGAGTCACACACACCCCACCCATACAAACACTCAGGCATCCATACAGATACTCAGACAACCAATCAATAACCCATATAGACACTCATGTAGCTATTCACAAACCCATGCAGCCGCTTACACACCAACAGACAGACGGATACAGACATTCACACAGTTTAGTCACTAACCCGTGCATTCAGTAAGATACATTTAATCACTCACTTATAGAGTCAGTCACACACCTACTAAATCATCCATTCAGACACTTATACACCCACTCATTCTTCAATACGCCTTTCCCTATATATATTAAACATATTTAAACTTTACAGAAACACACAGTCACTAGATGATGTCATCAGTGATGTCATCAGTGATGTCATCAGTGATGTCATTTGAGATGTCATCAGTGATGTCATCAGTGATGTCACTGGCCATGTCATGAGTGATGTCATATGTGACGTCATCAGCAGTGCATTGCGGGGGCGTGAGTTATAGTTAGCTGAACTAACTATAACGGGGGAATTTCTCTGGTTTTGTACGAGTGAAATGTCCAACTAACTATAACTTTCCCTAAAACCTATGGTTTTTTCAGTGAATATATATATGTATGTATATATATATATATTTATATAAATACTTTTTTTGTTTGGAAGGAAGGAAGGAAATGATTGTTTGGTGTGTGACTTAATGATTACTGAAACAACTCAAAATGTTATCAGGCACAGAAACAGGGAGCTGACTAACCCGTAGATTCAAAGATTGACCAATCGTAAAGCCTGCTATCTCTGAAGAGGAGTATTCCATTTCCTTTTACACTGGAAGTTAGTCACTGGATTTATCTTCCAAGGTTTCTGTAGGAAAATAGGATCTGCTTCTTATGGTTACCCCCACTTTTTGCTTGATGTGATGCTGTTTTTGACTAGTCTGACTGAGATCCTGCTAATCAGGATCCCAGTCTATCTGCTTTCGCCTAAAACTGTTGTGGATGTACTTAGGTACACCCCAGATTGGATACTGGGGTACCCTTGTCAGTCCCTAAGTACATGGTACCCATGTACCCAGGGCATAGGTACCCCAGAGGTCTCCCATGGGCTGCAGCATGTATTATGCCACCCATGAGAGACCATTCAAAATGGAACTACAGGCCTGCCATTGCGGCCTGTGTAAGTTGGTGCATGCACCACTTACAAAAGTATAGGTTTACTATATCTAAGGGTCACTGCACTTAAAACCTATGTCACCCCTATAGCAGGCCTTTACAATCCTGAGGGCAGGGTGCTTGGTTCTAAGTGAGAGGGGGCCCCTGCATGAGCAGGACACCCCTGCAGCCTACGGAGTCCATTCTCCCGGGTTGTCAGTGAAGCAGCCATATACTAATATAGAGAGGCATTACGTGACCGCGCGATAACCATCTCGAAAATCGCTGCAACAAACCTTATCGTGTTTGGTGTGAAACATGTTGAAATCATACCCCCACACCATTAACGGTGTGGGAGGTATGATTCCACCCACTAGGAGAGCCCTCTGCTAGGCTCTCAGTGTTCCCGGTACCAGCCTTCTAGTCCCGCACAGCACAAAATGGTTGCTGCCGACCAGAGACACATTTCTGCCCTCCTGCTGCTGAGCCAAGCTTGAGCAGGGGAAGGTAGGACAATAGTCATCCTGTCACAGGGAGGTGTGACCACCTCCCAGACAAGATTTAGTGTATTACGGCTGGATGGGTGCGCTTGCCAGTGCCTGAAAGTCTGCATAAGGGGCACATTTGGTGTCCCTGTGCATAGTCCAGTTCAAACCAGTCCTGGGAGCCATTGGCTCCCGCTCTGGCGCGAAACAGGACAAAGGACATGGGTGTAACATCCCCCCTGTCCAGACCCTCCTCTGGGAGGGTCCCCTGAATATTCCCAACCCTTTCCTTAGGGTACTTAAGGGCTTACCTGAGTGTAGGTCCCTAGATTCGTTGTGGGCAAGATTCAGAACTGAAACCACTGCACTTCGACCGTCTGGACACTCTGGGCTTCGCTGGACTTCGCTGGGCCTGACTTCATCTCCCTCTCAGTCTGCTGCCTCGTCTGTGCCTGTGCACCATACAGGATCTGTTTAGTGCCTGTGGAGCATCCAAGACACCTAAAGATGATCTCACTTGGAGTGAAGGAGTCACTCCCCTGCATTTGCAGGCACCGCAACACTGCTGACTTGTCTGCTGATCCCGAGCTCCTACGGACTCCGAGGGTTCAACAACACAGGAGGTGGGTTTCTACGTTCCTCGAGGCCTGAGCTGCCCTCTCACCCAGTTTGAGGTCAGAATGCCTTGTGGGGGCTGCAATACCTGAACCCCTGTGCACCGTGTACTTTTGCAAGTGCAAATGCTTGTTGGCAATTCTGCAGCCAGTGCATTGGGCTCCAAGTAGCCCAAACCCCTGGCAACTTCTCCTGCAAAGATCTTCAACCACATCACACAGTGTGCTCCGTGGCCTGTTGTTTTGTAAAGCTGCCCGAGGTCCCCCTCGACTCCAGTGTCTTCGACCTGTGGGTCCTGTGGAGGGTCAACTACTTCTTCGTTGGGCTCCCCTGATTGCTCTGGGCTTTCCCTGACTCCCCTGCTTGCATTGAGTCTCCTGGACATTTGCTGGTCCTCTTCCTGCAACTTCTTTACTTCCTGCATGGGTTGCTTTTGCCAAGGCTTGTTGGTGCTCCCGCCGGACACCGACCCCTCAGAACTCGACATCCTTCGTGGGACAGCTCATATCTGGCTCCTGGTCATCCTCAGCATCGCCTGGTCTCCACAGCTGCAGATTCAAGGTCATCGACATCTATCCTGAAGCACCCGACATCGGTGGGCATTCGTCTGCCGAGCCCCTGGTCACTCTCAAGTGACCCAGACTTTGTCCCCTCTGCTTTCAGGTACTCTTCATAAAGAATCCACATTTGGATTCCCACTTACACTTTTTCCTCTTCCAGCAGCGGCACTTTCCTGAAGTCCTCCATTGGGTTCGACGGCGGTTTCCGACGCCACTTCACACCTATGCATCCGGCTTCCCTGGGATAGGTAACTTGGGTACCACAGTATCCACGGGTGGGGTGGCTTTCCAACCTTCTGTCTTCCACTGGGTTTCTTCAGGGTCCACTGGAAAGGGTCCTTAATCTTTAAAATATCCAACCGCGACTTGCACATAGACTTGTACGAAGCATGCGGTTGTGTACTCACACTGCACACGCTCTCCGTGGGGTCCCTATATACTCACCTTGGGTGGTTTATTGGGGTCCCAGCAATTCTACGTCCTCTCAACATTGTCCTGACTTGAGTCATGGTTCTTATACCACTTTTTTAGTAAATGGTTTGGTCCCCCCCTGGGGCCCGCTGTCTGTTAGTGCTATTTACTGTGATTTCTTTGCTATAGTATTATGTGCTTTGTGTATATCTCTGTGTGGGAGATACTGGAACATACTAGAGAGTATTATATAATAAATACACATTTTTATAAATACCTTGTGTGGTTCTCTTTTATTTAATCTATACTATAAGATTGCATTCTGGTAAAACAAGCTGCTTTACACTCCTTCAAGACAAAGCCTGAAGGCTTCTCCCCACAGCTACCACTTGGATAGCTTTCTAAGGTTGTCTGAGACCTCTTAAATCACCATAAGGGTTGACTGGACTGGTGTAAGGTGCCCACTTACAGTAGTGGGCATCATATACCAGGCCAGCTTCTCACAGTTTCAAAAGAGGGATAGTAAAAGGAATTGCGAGCTGATCGCCCCGTAACAGTGAAATAGAGGTTTCAACTTCAATGGACTCCATTGTGTAGAATATCAAATTCAGCAGTTGATCAGCTTTATGGGTGGTTGGTTAGTTAGATTAAGATTAAAAATGGCCATAATTTGTTCAAATTGCAGGGACGTCCCAGATGGGCAGTCAAACCAAAGATACAGACCCTTAAAAATGTACAGGGGCGTACTGGAACAGAAAATAGGCCCGGGTACCAAAATAAAAGTGGCACCCATTAGAGAATCAGATAGCTAAAAAAAAGTGGCCCATATTTGCAAATCGGGCAGTTTTTTACTTTTAAAGACATGTTGTATAAGTGTTTCGCAAGGTATTGAAGACTGCATGGATTTGAGCTTGCTGCAGGCAATGCTTGTTTTACTATCGGTGAAATCAACAGTAAAAACCGGGCCAGCAGACCATAAAAGAGTCCGACAAACAGCAAAAAAACAACCCACACAGTGGCCTGTCAGACCAGCCCTTTGGGCACTGCCTGGTTGCCCTATCAGCCAGTCCGAGCGTCAAAATGTAACATTGCGTTTTCTAAGCATGACCTGCCCGATTTCTTCCACTAATGTGATGATGAATAGAAATGTATAAAGCGCACAGCAGCTGCAACGAGTATTCAAGTGCTAGTCGTCACAGGTAAGAACTTAAATCTGATCAAAGAGCCATCTTTTCAGCTTCTTCTTAAAGATTTGTTCAGATCTTGCAAGACGAAGGTCAAGGGGACGTTTATTCCAGGCAGAGGGGCTCAAATATGAAAAAGAACAACCACCTGTCCTAGAGCGATAGATCCTTGTACCATTGCCAAGGCCATATTAATGGAACAAAGCTTCCTAATGGGAAGGTAGAAATGAATTCTAGTGGCAAGATATTTGGGACCAACCTGATATAAGGCTCTAAAGGTAAGAACTAATGACTTGAACACAATATGTTTAGTCACAGGTAGTCAATATAAAGAATGGAGATAAGGAGAAACCTGAGTTCTCAGTGGAAGATTGAGAAGCAGCTGTGCCGCTGCATTCTGAACTTCTTGTCGACTTTTGATTGAGTTGTCTGGCAGACCCAGGTACAAAACATTTCTGTAATCCAACCTTGAAGTAATAAGGGCCTGAATTACTGTTTTCCTGGCTTGTACAGAAAACATTTTTCAATACGCGGAGGGGACCGAAACAGGTCCCTACCACAGACCTAACTTGAGGCTGGAACGAAAGCTGCTTGTCAAATGTGTCAAGTTTAGAAGAAGGTGTACTGGGATTGGTAGACAAGGGGGCAACATATAAAGTAAAATTAAAAGTATCCGTACCGGCATGTGAAAAAAGACAAAGACTAAATCAGTAAGATTCGATGTAAATAATGAGGTGTGGCCATGTAATGATTGCAACACTTTCTCCATGTTTATTTAAACAATCACAGTGATAAAAAATTGCAATTAACAGGAAATAATTCATCAATTTAGGTGCTGTGATGTTCAGACAGCCACCTTTCTGTGAAGCTAGATAGATCATCTTTTAGTTGTTGAAATAGGTTTGCTATGGTATGTCGATGAGCAACAGCCGATCTAACAATGCAAATTAATATGTATGTGAACGTACTTTAGTTGCTGGATGAGGGTCACCATGGTAAAATTCTCTTTAATTAAGATTTGTATTAAATACAAATCAGTCACAGGCATATGGATGGGCATGGCTAAAAGTTGGTCTGAAAAAGTAAGTTAACCAAGTTCTAGAAACTGTAATGCAACTGCAGGAGTTAAACTGAGCAGCAGTAGCTGTCCGTGGTAGGAGTGCCGGCCGGGCGGTGACGTGGGGCGGGGGAGAGGCAGGGTGGGGGTAGTAAACCACGGATTACGGCCGAATACAGGTAAGTAAACATTTAAATAAATAAAACGAATTTCGTTGCGCGCACTGCATCGCATTTGGCGATGCAGCGCTCACAACGAAATTCGTTTTTGTTAAATTGAAAGATGTCTCGTAGACAGGTCGTGTAGAAAACAAGTTGTAGGTTTATTTGTCAGGTACAGGATCAAATATAAGTTACAGGATGGTAGTAAGATCCATGTAATGCCCCACCAGGAGCAGCCCTCCTTGCTGCTCAGCCCATCTGCTCCAACTGAATTCTCCTCAAGCACAAACACACTCAACATTCCAAATGACATCACCATTGGCTGAGCAGCAAGGCAGAGAACAAGAATAGGGAGGATGCATTAACCAACAAGTAGATTATAACACATCTCCCCCTTATAATGATTAAAGAAAATCAAACGTAAAAGAAAATGATAAAACACACATATGACATGTCCAATAAATACATCAAGAATTACATAACCTTCCAAACTAGGAAAAATAAGAAACAACTCATGGCAGGACTCGGGATTCCAAACCCCCACTGCACTTACACCACTTATGGCAGGACTAGGGATTCCAAACCCCCTACTGCACTTACACAATTTATGGCAGGACTAGGGATTACAACCCCTACTGCACTTACGCAACACATGGCAGGAGAGCTCCATCCCCCTCCCTTAGAGAAACTAATAGTTGGGTACTCACCACCCACTAACTCACAGTAATAGGGGGACACACCTCCCTATAGGGGAATACACCTCCCTTTGAAACTGAACAAAACGCAATAGGGGAAACTACCTCCCTATAGGGGAACACTCCTCCCTGAGAAACAGAATAAGACCGTAATAGAGGAACTCACAGTAATAGGGGAACACACCTCCCTATAGGGAATACACCTCCCTTAGAAAATGAACAAAACGTAAAGAACAAAATGTAATAGGGGAACACACCTCCCTATAGGAGAATACACCTCCCTTTGAAACTGAACAACGTAATAGGGGAACACACCTCCCTATGAAACAAGCACACTGTAATAGGGGAATACACCTCCCTATAGGGGAAAACACCTCCTTTGAAACTGAACAAAACGTAATAGGGAAAACTACCTCCCTATAAACTCACAGTAATAGGGGAAAACACCTCCCTATAGGGGAATCCACCTCCCTTTGAAACTGAATAATGGAGAAACACACCTCCCTATGACACTTAGAGGTAATTCACTCACACAGGAAAATACACATTATGACATTGGCATTTGAAGTCTAGAATGCAATAACATTAGAAATTGTAGCACTAGTAAGAGAGAGAAATCAGCAAAAAAAAAACACACACAACATGTACAATCTTGACGGAAACAGGGTGCTGGTATGCACAGACTGCACACAGTTTGTAATAATGCACACAGTCTTCAACAAAAGCAACGAGTATCTGGTAACCACAGGATGCACTCCGCTTGTTCAAACTTCCATGCAGCAAAGGAAAACAACAGCGTGGTTGGCAAAGTGCAATCAACACAATACATGACAACTTGCCAAGTTCTGAGCAACCCATGGATGCCACAAAGAAAGTACCTCAATCTGCATTCACCATGTCTGCATCAAATGAACTTTTCGTTTCCTTGTTCTGATGCAGAGGTGCTAGATAGCCACTAGATGGCATTGATGTATTACTTGTATATTTTCCACAAAAACTGAACATCTGAAAAACGCTGATGTTGTCAAAGAAAAGTAAAAATGCCTTCAATCCGCTCCAAAAGAACTACGAAGAAAATCGGAACATCAGTCAGAGAAATCCAGGAAACAGCTTCTGCCTCGATTACCAATGAGCAAGATGGAGGCACGTTACAGGCGCAGAACCGGGTGGCTCAGGACACGTCTGTGCAGCAAGGCGTCACTCATCAGCTGAGTGGAACGAAGAAGCAAAGACGTCATTAGGTATTCCTCTGTTCCCCCGCGCGATACCAACCTTCACAGCAAAGGCACGCGAGGCAAGGTGTGCGCGAGTACAAACGGAATGTGGCAGCCTTTTGAATGTCGCGCAATGCCACGGCTAAAATGTGCTCATGATGCTATGTGGCCACTCTTCCCCAAATGAAAAATAGTTCAGTGCAGCGTTGGTGAAAGAAATAAATACCCTTCAAAAGTACTCACACTTTATGCTGGGGACCGCACCACCCACATGAAACTAAGGAATTGTTCCCATACATACAGAGTTGCCATTAGATAGTAGAAATAACGAGTGCTGCATAAACGATGTACTTGCCAATAGTCAACAAAATCCTGGAAGCGATGAAAGGCTTTTCTTTTTAACCAGAAGCATCCCCCTGCTGGTGGGCTGTCAGTAGAATAGAACTGAAAAAATACTGAGACAACAAACACGACGTCCACCAGGGATCTTCTTATTACAAATTAAATCACAGAGTCTCACAGGCCACAAGGAATCCAATTCTTGGAGACAGTGGCTCAAAACTTTTCCCTAGCACAAACCCACGAAGTGAGAGCAAGACATTCCTGTTCCAATGCAGCAGAGTAGAGAAAAGGAAAGTCCAACAGGAACTGGCACTTATGTTTTAGGGCGACCGATGGGGTGGTCACTGGTGGGGCTCAAGAGTGCCAGCTTCCTCAAAGTACGCAGCTTGTCATTTCTCATGAAGTTCCTTTTCCTTGAAGTTTCTTTAGGCCTCATAGATCATTATCCATAGAAGTAGCACACGCGTAGGTTCTTCCAAATTGTCGCCAGTGTTAAATTGAAAGATGTCTCGTAGACAGGTCGCGTAGAAAACAAGTTGTAGGTTTATTTGTCAGGTACAGGATCAAATATAAGTTACAGGATGGTAGTAAGATCCATGTAATGCCCACCAGGAGCAGCCTCCTTGCTGCTCAGCCCATCTGCTCCAACTGAATTCTCCTCAAGCACAAACACACTCAACATTCCAAATGACATCACCATTGGCTGAGCAGCAAGGCAGAGAACAAGAATAGGGAGGATGCATTAACCAACAAGTAGATTATAACAGTTTTATTTATTTACATGTTTACTTACCTGTATTCGGCCGTAATCCGTGGTTTACTACCCCCCACCCTGCCCCTCCCCCACCCCACGTCACCACCCGGCCGGCACTCCTACCACGGACCGCTACTGCTGAGCAGCATAACAGGCCTCAGGCTGGTCCAGTGCGCCGCCGGCCACAAAAACACTTTTGCCTTTAGCACACTGGCTTAGCACCACTGTGCGTTGTTGCGCCCTACCCACTTTTAAATGGCAGTTGTTAGTACAGCACATCAACGGTAGACTGGCGACACAGAGAAATGGAGAACAACCAAGATGGCTGCTGGAAAAATCGTAATAAAGATATAACAATGGGTCTCATTATGATGGTAGTCTGACTTCCATCGTTTCGGGCACTGGGCCATCCGACAAGCAGTCAGCAGTGCCGACAGCCCAATTATGATGCAACTGCCATGGAGGTGGTTGTAAAATGCTGTTTATCATTGCAGCTTGAGCAGCGGCGCAGGAAAAGTGCTGCTGCACAAGTCGCAATGGTAAAGAGAATTTTTCAAACATCCATGCACCTTGTGCCAGGCACCATGTGGTGCCTGGCACACAGTGCATGGATGTTTGTGAGGGCACCACAGGTGCCCCCAGGGCCACATAGCAGAGGCCCACCGGGGCCCTGGTAGGGGCCTCCAAAGTTCCTTTCCGACAGCCCTTCCATGGCGGTTAGACCGTCCTGGAAAGGCTGTCGGAAAGGGACATCGTAATTCCTACGGCGATGCCTGCCCAGGCACCGCCTTCATTGTAGGGAATACGATCTGACCGACACCCCGAAGGGCTCCTTGAGCCTGTCGGAAGCATCAGTCGGTCCTTCCGACTGCTGTGGTTTGACCGACCGCATCATAATGCGGCGGTCGGACCGCTATGCTGGATGTTGGTGGGACCGCCACCGATGGCCTGTTGGTGGCGGTCCCGCTGACATAATCAGACCCCAAGATTGGAACTGTGGTAAGCCTAGGGACATAAAACTAAGAAGCCCTACTCAAAGGTTAAGCTACTTCTGGCCAATCAAACTTTAGACACCTTTCAATGTGACAAAAATATAGCACCCAGATTAAACTGTGAATGAAGCTTTACATCTGCAAATTCAGAACAAAGCAGCATATGTGTAAATTCAGCCAAACCTATTTAAAATAGTAAAACATTCAACTATATAAATAAGTTAACATAATGTTTACAAATAAAATTAGCGGTACATGGTGGTGCAATAATTACGCTTCAATAGCACTCTCGGGTTGCAACTGGTGCCTTAGGCACAACTGCGAGTACAACTAATGAAGGTGATTCGTTACGTTCCATGATGCAAAGGTGAAATTGTGCATTCTGAAGAGATGAGAAACGGACAGGAAGCGATGATGAGAAATCCGAATGCCATTTTATGAGAGAATGATATGCAAGCTAGGGATTCAGTTCTCGAAATAAGTGTATATTTACGATAAGAAACCTTGGACCTGACAGCTACTGACACACCAATACATTACGGACGAGTGCCTTGAGAAACCTGAAGCTCTTGGGCATATTGTAAGCAAAATAATGTGTTGGCTGACTAAAGAAGAAGACTAGGGCTCAAACATTAATCTGAACTACTGGGTGGGGATGTTGCTCCCAGTTGAGACCACAGCATCACCCTATTGAGGAGGGTCGATCCTGCTGAGACAGGTTCTCACATGTAACCAGTTCCAGAGATCTGTCTTTAGACCTTCCTTGTCACTGAATTTGATTAAGTTTATTTTCACCTCCTCCTCGCCAGTGCTTAATTTGAGCCGGTGGTTTCCAGTGCTTGGCACCGGCACTTAATTGCCATCACCACACTTATGACACCCTGCCACATGGTGCCGCTGCTCATCTAATTTAGAGATGAACAGAACAACGGTTGTTTATGAATACAATATACATTAAAAACATTAATGCCTGCCTGCCTGCCCAGCCATTCCTTTAGCTTTGGGGACCTGGAATAATCTGAAAGGTCGCACTTGCAGGTCAGAGAGATGGTTAATAGTTGTTTTGGTACCGTCATTGGCAGCGATGATGGGGCAATGGGTCCTGCAAGCGGCAGTGGCCTCCTCGTCAGGATCCTGGCACTTATTATTTTACAAATTAAGCTCTGCAGAGTCATCGCAACGCAAGAAGTTTCATATTATGTTTTTGAAACCTATGCTTCAACTAGGTTTTATCTTTTACTGGACCTGTGCAATGAACACATGGAAATACAAAAGCAACACATTCCCCATTTGTCCCATACCTTGATACGGACTTCATGTGCCTTTGGTGGCGCAACATCAATATCCTCAATGGAAAATGGTTGGTTAATCCCCCAGATGACGGCTGCCTTGCATTTTATTACCTGTGGAAAAAGATGAGATATTTTTATTAGTTGTGTATTTGTGGTCCAAGAGATGATGTAGATGTAGCGCACACTTGCATATCATCTAAAGTTGTTACCATAGGCCTCGGTTATGAGAGCCCCAGTGCGTCTTGCAATATTTATCGCACCTGATAAAATCTAATACTGCAGCATTCTGAATTTACTGTGTGCAAAAAATAGCACCTATTTGGAGTTCTGCCCAAAGAATGGGGCATGAATGCAGACTTTGGTGCCACAGACTGGAATGATCCCCAGAGTATTTGCCATTGGCTGAGATTAATTCAAACATACTACCCATCACTTTTTTAATATCCTACATTCCATGTTAAGGCTACTTAGTGCATTTCGCCAATGCAGAGATTGATCTAGGTGGCGGTTGAGGATGCTAGATTAGACGCCATGTGGAGAGGAAGAGTCCTTCAACCCACTTGGTACCTACATCTGGCAAATTTAATCAGGATATTTCTAGCGTGTCTGATGGGAAGGGTTTGGTTATCCTTCCACTGTAGCAGATGGCCAGGCCTGCCCCCTGAATGTATCTGTGGCAGTTGAGGGGGGTCGTCCTCTACTGCTATGGTTACATTGGAGACCATCTTGAAGAACTAAGGGGCCTATTTACGAGATGGTTTTCGTCACTCTTGCACCACGCAACATAGTGCAAGAGCGAAGCAAACCTTAAGTCAGATTTATGAAGCCACGCAAGGCCACTTTGCGTTGTCCTGAGTGGCTCCATAAATTTGGAGTAAGGCAAATCGCTGCATTGCATTACTCTGCCCTGGGAAGGCGTTCCATGTTCCCACGCAACTCCCATGGTTTTTGTCGCATTCCTAGATTTACCAGAACGGGTAAACCTGGGAACACACTAAAAATATACGCCTTCCTAGGAGAGGCGGAAAGAGGAGAAATATCTTTATTTCTACTTGTTACTTCCTCTTTCAATGTGTGCTGCATTCTGCAGCACACATAGATAGAGGAATATGCCTCTCAGGATTGTTTTTGTGCAGGAAGTTCTCCCTTCCTGCACAAAAACAATCCTGCATGGAACACAGGCATCCTTGCACCATGGTACAAGGGCGCCTGCATTGTTACTAGGTTGCCAAAAGGGTCCCAGCGCAGAGGAAAAGGCAGGAATGCGCTGTATTGCCCTAAATATGGCGCATTTCTACCCCTTTCCCTATCACGCAGTGCACTGCATAACTTTTAAATAGGCTTCTAAGTTTTAACCCATTTTCTTCATTCTGGTACTTTGATTGGTCTCCAAGTTGATCAGCGAGGCTGACACATAGCAGCCCGACTCGAAGGGTCTTAAAGATCTACCTCTATGTGTCTTAGACCATGCTTTTGGGTATTGTACTGTGCCCTAAGTTTTTGATACCTCAGTACAGGGTTGCCAGGTTCCCAAAGTAGATGGTGTCTTACCTTCCAAGGAGACTTTGTGGATGGGACATGGATGTTTAAAATGTATTTTTCATTTCACCAGCAGACACGGAAGAGACTTCAGAGTGAGGTCTCATAGTACTGCTTCTTCAGATGAAAGAACTTTTTGTTAAAAAAGACGAGAATAAATAGTTAAAGTAGTTTAGATATGGAAGAGTCTGGTCTTTTTCAATGTCTGCTTGATATTTATATCTTTACACATGGGCTCTCATTATATAAGGGATAAAGTACTCCCTACTGTACATTATAAGGATATTGCAAATAAAAGGGAGTTCCATTACCATATGGAGGAAGGAGGCTGAAGGCCGAGTTACTTGATATGGTTATGAAACTCCAAGGGGGCCTTCAGTTTTCCTTGCTAAACAGCTGCTTCAGTTAAGCTCCCTGACCTGACCTGCCTTTCACCTTGGTGGCTGGCTCTGGCAACAGGCATTGTGACAGCAGAACTCATCTGTAATAACTTATAATAGTCGAGTTCTGATGTCTTTTCTTTACAATCAATGACTGGGTGTGTCACAGAGTCGACGATTATAAAGAAATTAGAGACTGCCTTTTACACCGGGATTACAGAATCCCATGTATTATAAGTGTATCCAGAATTCATATGGAGTTAATTTGCACCAAGAATTTCCAATACCATAGGCATCGGCTATTCCAAAATGCAAACTACTTCAGGTTCACATGTAATTCCCTGCTGAATGGAAAATAGTATTAGAATTGTTGTTTCTCTCTCAATTTCTGATTGCCATTTTGAATTCTGGGCTGATTTCTGGGGAAAAATGTATCCAGGTTTCAACGGTAATTTGTCCACAGAGTCCCCTGAGGTAATTCCATATGTGGTGATACCATATATAGATTTACTGCATCAGTTGTAATTCCCAAAGTGACCACATTATCGGGCACTCAGAACGATAGTTGTGATGCTCAACTTCTACACCTTTTTCGATAAGGAAAATAACCCATAGCGGCTCAGCCCTTATCTAAAATATTTTTAATTCTTTTAATTATTTAGTCTGTGGTCTTAGTGCGTTTGATATTAATATACATTTTTATGTATATGGGAGCAGGTGGGAGACAACATTCTAAATGTGGACTAATCAAGTTTTTTGGCCTAAATGCATCATCATTTGTTCTGCCACTCTCTGTTTGCCACTTAATTGTCTGTCTTTGCCACTGTTTGTTTTTGCCAGTGTCCATCTGCAATTGTTTGTTTTGCCACCTCATTCTGTGTCTGACACTGTTTGTTTTGCCACTGTCTGTTTTGCCAATTTCTTTACCATCTACGTTTGTTATTGTTCCCCTCTCCGGGGATGGACTGGCCTACAGGGCAATCAGGCAGTGACAGACGGGCTGGTCTGAAAGGTCAGCGTGTGAGCCATTTTTCCTTTTTGAGGGCCTGCTTTATGGTCTGCTGGGCCAGTTTTTACTGCTGATTTCCCTGGTATTAAAATAAATATTACCTGCAGCAAGCAAAAATGCATGCTGCCTTGCATACCTTGCAAAACAGCTGTACAGCGTGTCTTTACAAGCTCAAACCTTTCCGATTTTCAAGTGTGGGCCTCTTTTTGAGCTGTCTAATTCACTAATGGGGGCCACTTTTATTTTGGTGCTCGAGCCAATTTTCTGTCCCAGTCTGACCCTGCTCTTCTTTCTGTTTCATTATCATCTCCTTCTCTTTCTGTGCCTTTCTCTATGCCTTATTTGTTTTGCCATTGCTTTTGACTTTTTTTCACTGCTTTTCTGCTACCCTGCTTTCAACTTATGTGTTGTTTTTGATACCCATGCCCCACTGCTCTTCCCTCCTCCATGCGCTCCTCCTGCTTCTCGCCTGTTTCCTACTCTCCGGCTTCCTGCCTCCCACTCACCTTCTCCTCCGAGGACCTACTTAACGACTGCTGCAGCACAGATGCACAGAGGACGCACACAGCAGGTGCACCGCTAGAGTGCCAAAGGCACACCAAATGCAAGCTCTTTGCACCTGTCCATGCCTGGACTGCCCCAGCAACTGGACCCCTGGTCCTCCACCTACCCACCGCTATCCCAACGCGCCACTCCATGCTCTCAGTTCTTCACAGTGCCACACAACACGGAAAGAGCCTTCACCTGTGCCTCTTGCAGGTTCTCATGCACACTCCTTCCCCCAACTCGAAAAACTCCCACACCAACAGCGCCCCACCCGCCTACATGTACACCAACCAGCCTCCGCCCACACACCACTCGACTCTCACATTCATGCTCCTCAACAACCACTCGTTCAGCAAACACACCACAGAGATATGGGACTTGCTGCACAATCACATCCAGGATCTGCTCTTCCTCACAGAAACTGAGCTGAATGCAGTATCTGCACCGGAAATCGCCACTGCCATCCCCACCGGGTACAAGATCACCAGAAAAGACAGTCAGCACAAGCCTGGTGGAGGAGTCGCCATTATATACAAGGACACCCTCAGCTGCACCTACACCACGAACTCCACAACCAGCTACATGGAGCGCCTCACCTTCAAGCTACAAATCACTGTCAGCTTCACCTTGTGCGGCACTCTCATATACAGACCACCAGGGCACCACATGAACTTTGCCAGCAACATCACAGACATTGTTGCGCCCCTCATCATATTCTAGCATCTTCGTCCTCCTACAAGACCTGATTTTTCACCTGGAAGACCGCACAGACTCCAACTTGATCGCCCTCCTGGTAAATCTCGGGAACCTTACCCAGCATGTCACAGGCCCACTCCCACCACTGGACACCTCTTGGCCCCTATTTTTGTTTCTTCAACAACATCATGGTTAACAAACCACTACCTGTCAATTGGACAGACCATACCCTCGTCAGCTTCAGCATTCCAGTCCCAAGCCACAAAAGATCCACCACCTCTTAACCTGCTCGCAGCTGCTGGAAAAACATACTGGAGATGGATTGGGCTTCTGCCATCTCCTCACACTGGCCCGAACCCACCAGCAACCTGACGGAAGAAATCAAGAACTTCAACGACTGGACCACCGTGTGCACCAACTCAAAAGCAGAAAACAGCTGAAACACAAACACAATCCAGCTGGCACACAGAAGAACTCATGCTGATGACACTATACTGTAAGCAACTGGAACACACAGAAATAGATATGTTCAAAGCTGCCTTGAGACACTACCACCGGCAAATCCGGAAGACCAAGTGCACAAACTTCGCAGATCGCATCAACGCAGGCACCAGCAAGGAAATATTTGCCATCATCAAAGATTTCATTGCAGCTGCAGCCACATCCAACAACATCACCCCCTCTCAAGGCCTCTGCCATGATGTATCGGATTTCTTCTGTGACAAAATCACTTTGACCCGCAACCGAACCCCTTTGACGTACTGAAAGTCTCCCAGTCTTGAATAAAAAATGGACCTGGATTACGTGGCCTGCCACCACAACAGAGACGCAACCAATTATATGAGGAAGCAGAAAATGTTTTACGAAAATGTCACCACACAATAATATAGAAGCACGCTAAATATTAACATGGAAAATGCATAATAATTTCATCGTTAGAAAATGTGCCTTTATTTAACATGCAAATGTGAAAAATTGTGTTTATTTTCTGCAGAAAGCTTTCATTTCTATCGTTCTCCACTTACGAAGCCGCCCTACACGTTTACAGTGGGAATCGAGGACGAAGACGATGGACCATTGAAAGATCTCTCACCATTGGACACCGATGACAAATTCATCTGTTTTTGCAACATGTTTAGCTGCTTTCTATATAATATGTGCTCCTAGCTAGAGAGACTCAACTCATCTTGAGGCATTCAATGCATCCCTACCCTGTCATGCCCTTTAGCACATTGTTGTGCTAGCCCAAATTGCCATAAGCTACTGCTTATGGTGATTTCTTTATTTTCTTTACGCTTTGTGAGCATATTTTTTGTTTTTATACTGATTATAGCTACAGCTGTGATTCTCTCCTCCTCACCTGCATAGAAGGTTGCTACTGCAATTGTTTGGAGAACTCAGCTGAGTCTCCAGAACTACACTTTATGGGGAGTGCGATCTTTTCCATAGTTATCTGGCTTTGCTCCAAAATCTACTTGCTCTTTTCCAGAAGGAACTCTTTATGGGTTCTTGTTAGGACAGGATAGGTCCTTTAGTTTGGAATAGGGTCTATACTGTGAATGGAACACGCTGTTTTTATTTCTCTATGCTTGTTCTAACTAGTCTTATTTCTTTATACTTCTGTAACTGATGTGCCACTAATTTGAAACAAAAATAGCAAGTAATCTACTGAAAAGAGGAAATAAACTTTTGAAACTTCACTAAACATCTCTTTATTGACTGAAAGTCAAATTAAATTATTAATGCCTTTGTTGTGTAAAGCTCTATTCTAAAATGGTGGCACAAATTCATGGAACTAGAAAATCTCAGAACTTTCTGGTTCTCTAAGTAAATTTTATAGTGACATCATTTGTAGAAATTTTTAGAAGATTTCCACGCTTGCAGCTACAATGAAGTCCATCCATTCCAGAGCCCCATTGAATCCCTGACCTGACAACGCCATCAACTAAGGACTCATCCCCATCAGCGAAGCCCTCACTCCGATCCTCAATGCCTCCATCAAGTCAGCTACCTTCCCGGAAGCTTGGAAACAAGTCGCAGTCACCATCCTGCTCAAGAAACTCTCAGCAGATCCAACAAAGCTAAAAGATTACAGACTGATCTCCTTCCTATCATACCCGGCCAAGGTTCTAGAGAAACTCATCAACAGACACCTCACTGTCCACCTCATCAGCCACAAGCTCCTACATGCCACACAGTCCAGTTTTAAACCGAACCACAGCACGGAAACAGTACTCATTGCTGCCACAGATGACATCCGCATGATCCTGGACAGAGGAGAGACGGCGGCCTCTCAGTTGCCTTTCAAAAAGTATCACACCCCACCCTCATCAGATGCCTATACAAGATCAGCATTCAAGATACTACTTTCCACTGGATCTGCTCTTTTCTAACAGAAAGAACTAAAACAGTCAGCCTAACACTGTTCACCACAGAAGCCTGCAAACTCATCTGAGGAGGGCCTCAAGGTTCATTCCTTAGCCTCACCCTCTTCAACACATATATGACTCCACTACTGAACGTCATTCATTCCAACAACAACAACAATCTTTCATAATCTGACAACATGCAACTCACACTGTCCGTCTGGGACAAAACCCTCCCCAAAAAAGAACAAGTTCACTGCAGTCATGACCAAGGTTGCCGCTTGGATGAAATTTGTCTCACACTCAACATTGACAAGACAGAAGTATTGATCTTCGGAAAAAACACCTCATGCTGGGACTCAACCTGGTGGCCGGTTGACCTCAGACCTAGCCCCAGCCCCAGCCCCTAGTCCCATGCCAAGAATCTCTGGATCGTCACTGACAACAAGCTCAACATGTCCAGACAAATCAATGTCGTCACAGCCTCCTGCTTCCGCACCCTGAGAACGCTGAGTAAGATCTTCAAATGGCTCCCTACCAACACCATAAAAACCGTCACCCATATCCCTGTCACCAGCAGGCTGGAATATGGGAACACCCTCTATGTAGGAATTGCCAAGCAACTCATCAAAATGCTACAAACCATCCAGAACACCACAGCTTGTCTCATCCTCACCGTAGAGTGCTCGGCTAGTTCCTAATACATAAATGCGTCCACTTCAAACTCCTCTCACACACATTCAAAGCACTACGCAACACAGGCAATGACTACCTGAACAAACGCATCTCTTTACATCAACCAGCCAGATACTTCTGCTCAGCCAGATTCCTACTTGCGCTCATACACAGAAACAGAAATGGAGGTCGTGCTGTCTCATACATTGCTCCTAAAATGTAGAACAACCTCCCAATACACATCTCAGCCTCCTCTTCTCTACTTGAGTTCCCAAGAGGCTAAAGACTTGGATCTTCCAGTAACCTCCCCTTGCCCCTCAAGACGAGGCCAATACACCTGCTCAGCGCATTGATACCCTCACAGGGGATAGCACACTCTATAAATACACATAACATAACATCAGATAGCCACAGCCTAAATAATTATTTTGTGACCAATTTTACAATTGAGTTAAGATCCCTTTCTCTAGCTTTATACTTCTAATACTGCCCACTTTTGTATCACTGACAAAATGCTTCATGTTTCCTGTAAGATTTTTAATCCAGCCACCTCCTAGAAGGCGTCATGGGTCCCTCCCCATGTTGAGGAAAGGTTTCTGTGGTTTCACCAGTCTGAATTGGTGGAAACCTACTTTCCAAATTTGTATGTTTATTTTTATTTTTCTTAGTGACTTATTCTATAGAAATTCCATTTCCACCCGTGCTGCAAGGCAGGCCCTTTATAGACAGCCCCTGGCCACTGGCTCTGGTGTTAGATGCTCCCCAGAAAGAAAGGCGGAGGGCTGTGTTAATGGAAAACGGGTTGTGTGCATACCTACTCCGTGCCCTGACTCAGCCCATGCCACTCCTGCTTTTCAATACCAGGATACACTCCTGGGTGAGTCGTGCACACTACAAATACACATAACATTGACATAACATAACATAACATTACATAACATAACAAGGGGTGCATATGAAGCTTTTGGAATTTATTGCAGCCATCACCCCACCCTCACCTTCTTTTCCGTTTCTCTATAGAAATGTTTGTTTCTAAAGAACCCTTATGGGGCGTGGCCAAGATGGCGGAGGGTTGAGACGTGCTTCTCTGCCGCTCCTCTGCCCACCATCTTTTAGCACCGGCCCGGGTCTTCCGCGCCGTGTTGAGGCGCTGCCCCGGGTCCTTTGTGCCCCGTAGAACCTAACAGACCTGTTCCCGGGAGCCGGCGGGGATCGGAGGGTGCCGTTGGAGGTGTGCTCGAGGGCGGACCGGGCCGCACGAGGAGACAAGACGCGACCCTCGCGGAGGGTTCCCGGGACCCACACTGGCAGCCGAACACAGGCGGGGAAGGCGGGTAAGACGACTACGGCTGGTTGCAGGCCGATCCTGACCCCCACAGCAGAGTTGGTGTGGCAGCGAGAGACCGGGGGGTGCCGCTAGTTCGCGGCCGAGTTGCCTGGGGGCGTGCCGAGCGAAGCACCGGCCGGGGCCGCAAGGGCGGCCGGCTGGTGTAGCCACTCGAGCTCGGGGAGCACTTCGGCTCCCGGTGGTGGGCCGGGCCTGTGCCTTGGGGCAGGGGGGCATTCCCGGCGGCGGAGGACGCAACGGCGGGCACCTGGGCCCGGGCAGTAAGAGCATGATTCCGGAGCACCCTGGCCATCGGGAGGCGGAACGGCCTCCGGCCCGGACCGGGCCTCCTGCACGAAGCGGTCGGGCCCGTGTGGCCTAGAGACAACGGCGGAGGCCATTGCTGCAGGCCACCCTCCGGAGCCCCGTCTGCAGATCCCAGCGCTATCTGACGGAGCGGCGGTGGTGGAGGCACAGCCAGAACAGAGGACACGAGACATAGCTTGGGACGGAGGGCGCAGACTCCCGCATCAGCCTCCGCTGACGGGACGCACCGCCGGGGACTCAGCAGAACCCTGCCCCGCGGCCGAGATCTCCGCCTGGTAAGGTGGTGCTACCTTCTTCAGCATCGTCTGCTGGGGCCTGGGGATCTGGTGGAACGCAGGGGCGGAGGAGTCGGTGGGTCGCTTCCGTGCCCTCTTCTGGCGGCAGGTCCCCGCACTGAAGTTGTCCCCGGAGGAGTCCCTCGACAGGTCATTGCAGCGCCCACACTGCCCCCCGGCTGGAGTTGGCCCGGGGACGCTCCTGACCCCACAGCAGCGCTGCCATAGCGCTGGACGACTGGGGGCCCCCGCAATACCGCAATACCGAGGCCGCATTGACGCTAAGAGCGCGTTGAGCGAGGCACCAGCCTGCATTGCCCTGGATCTCTTGGAAATCTCCCAAGTACACTGCTGACTTCACGCCCGGAGGCTTCCGGAGCGGCTGCCGACGTTCTCGTCCCAGCTCTGCGGAGAGTCTACACAACACATCTCGCCTTCGGCCCTACCCTTGTTGCACCGACAGGTCTGTCAACGGGGGGACCCACGCTCCGTTCGGAGGAGATACGCACCGGACATCAGGGAGAGTGAGCCAGTACTGGCGCTGAGACAGGCGGCCAGGGTGGTGGCACGGCGGGCGGCTCTCCTCGCTTAGGGGGCCCTCCGTCAGTGCCGGTGGAGCATGTCTTCTGCCCGGGGCAAGAAAGATAAACCACTCCCGAAAGAGAAGCCCCTCACGGACATTTTTGCACGGGCCAGGAGTGCGGGGCCGGCCGAGACTCGGCGGGATAGCCCAACGAGACAGATGGCGGAAGTGGCAGACATGCCCGTGACCCGAGCCTTTTTGGAGACTTTGTTCGCCTCTCTCCGGGAAGACCTTCAAGCGGTGAAACGTGATCTCACGGCGGAGATCAAAGATGTCCGCAAAGATGTGGAAGAAATTGGGGAAAGGGTGGCGTCCCTCGAGACCAAAAGCGACACCCGTGATGAGGAGCTGGAGGCCTTGCAACAAGAGGTGGTGAGACTTCATGAGCAGCAAGTGGATGTGCAGTCCCATCTAGAAGATTTGGAGAACCGATCGCGCCGCCACAATATTCGCATCAGAGGGGCTCGCACTGATGTTGAGGCGGGGGACGTCTTT
Organism: Calotriton arnoldi; assembly: GCA_963921515.1. NCBI lineage: Eukaryota > Metazoa > Chordata > Amphibia > Caudata > Salamandridae > Calotriton > Calotriton arnoldi. The sequence goes on from CAWUFW010011732.1 coordinate 508,088, forward strand.
GCCTATTCGCGTGAACTGTTTAACTTTGTCCTGGGCAGGGCGCCGGACGCTGAAATCACGTTGGACAGGGCCCACAGAGTGGGTCCTCCGAGAGCACCCGCGGCACCCCCGGCGGACATCCTAGTATGCGTGCAGGACTACCGCACCAAGGAGGAGATCCTTCGCCAGGCCCGGCTGAAACAACCAATCACATTTCGAGACCAGCCGGTGGCCCTATTTCAGGATCTTGCTGCCATCACACTCCAAAAACGCCGGATGTTCCGACCTATCACAGCGGCTCTGCGCCAAAAGCAAATCTCTTATTCATGGGGTCACCCGTTTCGCCTGGTATTTAGGTACGATGGGATCCTCCATCAACTCTGCTCGTTCACTGAGGCGTGCAGGCTCTTGGGCGTCACACCACCAGCGGAGCTGGACACCGAAGATCACGCGGATCGGGAGGCTCCTGACGACCGTCCAAGGTGGCGGCGGCAATGCAGCAGACGCCGCATTAGAAGACCCGATCCGCAAGAGGTCAAGAGAGATCAATTGGCAGCTATAGCGGCGGTGCCGGGGGCCCAGACCAATACGCCCTCCTAGAAATATCTCCGGGCCGATGAGGTTGTTGCTCTTAACAGATGCCTGGTGGGCGGGGGAGGCGGGTGGGGGGGCATCATTTGTTGGCCACCATTTTACCCCAACGACATTTTCCTATTCCTGATTCATCCTGGGATGACGGACTACTGATAGACTGGGTACAATTTTTCCTTTTTTATTCCTTATTTTTTGGTGCCAGTTGCGCCTACAGGGGGTTCTCCTCTTGTTCTTTTTCTTCTTCTGTCGGGGCTTCTCTTCTTTTCTTTCTGTTCCTCGCTGGGCTTCTTTCAACTTTGCGGGGCTCCGGTCCAGGCCCCGAGCGCCTGCCTCCTTCGACATGGCTGTGACGCAACTCCGGCGAGCGGCAGCAGGGCTTAGCTAGGTGACCACTGACCCGCTATATCGATGACATTTCCAATTAAGATACTCACCTTCAATGTAAGGGGGCTCAATAATCCAATTAAAAGACGGGCTCTGCTGTCCTTTCTAGAGAGCACACAAGCTGACATCTGCCTCCTTCAGGAGACGCACCTCCTCTCCAGAGATTGTCATCGTCTCAAATCCCGAGCCTTCCCGAACCAATCCTTCTCCTCCATGGCTACTAAAACAGCTGGGGTGGCTATTCTCGTTTCCAGAGCTTTCAAGGGGAAGGTACTCCAGAAGGGAGCCGAGATTAAGGGCAGATTACTTACCTATCACTTTTTAATTGGGGATCACACAGTGGTGGTGGGATCGGTATACGCTCCTAATGAGGGACAGGAACACTTTTTACAGACTGCCCTTACGGCAGCCACTGCAACACAAGAACGTCACATCTTGATTGGGGGTGATCTTAATCTAGTATTCAATAATGACAAGGACAGGTCTTCCCAACGTACCAGTCAGGTAGGCGCACTCTCCCGCACTGGGGCTCAGTGGCTTCGCGACCTCGACCTCGCCGACATCTGGAGACAATATCATCCACACTCCCGAGCCTTTTCCTATTACTCCCACGCACACAAGACTTACGCGCGGCTAGATTATTTCTTGGGCATGAAGGCTATTCGTGTGGCCACCCTGGACACGGACATCCTGGCTGCATCCCTCTCAGACCACAACCCGGTGGAGATTTCATTGAATCTTCCCCAATCCTGCCGTCGCCTTGGACGGTGGCGATTTCGCGACACACTGCTACATAGGCCGGACACGGTCACCCAACTGCGACGCGTCATAACGGACTATCTTGCACATAACGATACACCGGACACGTCCCTTGCGACACGTTGGGAAGCTCTTAAAGCCATCGTCCGGGGGGAGATTATCGCCATTTCCGCCGCGGATAATGCAGATCGGAAGGCTAAAAGGGGGACCTGTCGCGACGAGTCAGGGATTGGAACAGATGCACCAGCGGACCGGAGCGCCTCGGGTGTGGCGTCAACTGTCCATCGCACGGAAGCAACTGCTGGCCCTGGATCAAGACAGGGCTGAATATGCTGCCTTGCGCCTGCGGCATGCTTTTTATACTGGAGGGGACAAGTGCGGCCGCCTCCTGGCGCACAAACTTCGCGAGGCCCGGCTTCGGGAGGGCGTCTGGGAGATCTCTGACAGCGCTGGCGGGTTAACCTCCGAGGACGCGAAAATTGCGGACACCTTTCGCACATTTTACTCACACCTCTATGACAGCCAACACCTAGCAGAAGCCGATATTACTTCATACCTTTCCGGGGCAGAACTCCCGATGTTGACACCGGAACAGGCAGCACACATCGAGAGGGAAATCAGGCCGTAAGAAGTGATCTCTGCCATAGCGCGGCTGAAACTGGGCAAATCTCCGGGCCCTGATGGCTACACCGCAGCTTTTTATAAGCAATTTGGCGCTGCTCTCGCCCCCTTATTGACACAGCTTTTTAACTCATTTGCGGAGGAGGGGGCGATACCCTCATCCATGCTAGAGGCGGCGATAGTCGTCATCCCCAAACCAGGGAAAGACAGAACGGTGTGTGGGTCCTATCGACCCATATCGCTTCTGAATTTAGATTTGAAGCTCTACACCTCCATTTTGGCGAGTCGCCTGGGCCCTTATATGCAGGGACTGGTGGATCCCGACCAGGCCGGGTTCATCGCCCAGCGGCAGACAAGTGACAACACGAAACAAGTGGTACACCTCATTGAAAAAACTTCCCACGTCCCCGGGAAATACATTTTGCTCACAATTGACGCCGAAAAGGCCTTTGACCGGGTCCACTGGCCGTTTCTCGAACAGGTGCTATGCCGCGTGGGCCTCGGGGACAAGATGCGGACTCACATCTTTAACTGCTACCGCTCCCCCATGGCGACGGTAAGGGTTAACGGGCACACCTCGGCACCTTTCTCCATCCATAGAGGTACACGACAGGGTTGTCTCCTATCGCCCCTACTCTTTGCTCTCTACATGGAGCCCATGGCGCAGAGGGTCCGACGAAATGCACAAATCACGGGCATACGCTTTGGGGGGGACACTCACACTGTTAGCCTCTATGCGGACGATGTTCTTGTTACCCTGACGAACCCGGACAGAGCCCTAGGAGCAATATTGGGGGAGCTGGATGCCTTCGCGGGGGCTTCTGGGTTTAAAGTTAATCTGTCCAAGTCGACGGCTCTGAATCTGTCCCTGCCGCCTAGCGAACAGGCGGATTTACAAGCTCGCTACCCCATAGCCTGGTCCGATGACCCGGTACCGTACCTGGGCATACACCTGACCCCCACCTTACAAGGTATGAGAGTGGCTAACTTTTCGCGTCTCCACGATCAAATCCAGGTGGAACTCAGGCGATGGAAACACCAGCAGATTTCTTGGTTGGGGCGTGTTGCCTCCATAAAAATGACCATCCTTCCCCAACTCCTTTATGTATTCCAAGCTCTGCCTCTACCCCCCCTAGGGGTTGGCTCCAAAAGGTGCAATCGGATCTCTCTGTCTTTATATGGCATGGCCGTAAGCCCAGAATGAAACGAGCAGTTAGCTTCCTTCCTCCGCATGAGGGTGGCCTCAGGATTCCCGACCTGACCCTATACTACAAAGCAACGCAGCTCCGTTACTTGGTTGAATGGAGTCGGGCTGAATCTGAAAAGAATTGGCTCTTCCAAGACCGAGCGGTCGCAGGTACTTCACTTAGAAAGATCCCATTCCTTAAGAAGGCCCACCGGCCCCCTAACTTAAATCCCTCACAGGTGACCCGCACGCTACTCACGGCATGGGACCAGACAAACTTAAGTCATGACTTAACGTCTTTTCCCTCCCCTCTCACATCCATCTTGGACAATCCGGAGTTTAGTCCAGGGTTGGATCAACCATCTTTTCGCCGTTGGCGGGAGTCTGGCTGCTGGGCGCTGGGCCCTTTGTTTACCGATGGCGAGTTCATTACATTCGAGCAGCTTCGGGAGGGATTCGACCTGCCAGAAACGGAACGAATGCGCTACTTCCAGGTAAGCCACTGGGCTCTTCATCCTTCTAATCGCCCACAGGCGTCCAGACGTCTTACCACATACGAACGATGGCTCGTAACGAGAACATCGGATAAAAAACTGATCTCAGACCTTTATAAGCTCTTACAATCTAGATACACTCACATGTATCATGCGGGTCGGGCGCGGTGGGAGAAGGACCTCGGGCGCGACCTCACCCCGGAGGAATGGGACGGCGCTTGCTACAGGGCACGACACACGGCAACGCATGTTGGGCTCACAGAAACATTCACTAAATTAGTATATCATTGGTACTACACCCCGGAGCGGCTTCACCAGACCGACACGACACTGAGCCCAGATTGCTGGCGGGGTTGCGGTGGGAGGGGCACACTGGTTCACCTACTGTAGGACTGTCCCCAACTTCGGTCATACTGGACACATGTCCTGGACGAAATAGACAAATATCTAGGTACAGAGATCCCTCGATTTCCCGCATACATTCTGCTGGGGGTGCCTAATCCGCTCACATATCCTCTTAAGGCTAGGAGAGGGAAACAAATGGCTATCGCATTAGGCTCCGCCACCCAGAAAATCCTAATCCACTGGAGGTCTCCTCAGATTCCTACACATACGGGTTGGTATCACCGACTGTGGCATGTCTTGAGGATGGAGAAAATCTCCCTCACACTGGCAGGGAAAGGTGCTTCCTTTACAGAACTCTGGCAACCCTTTCTTACACTCCTTGCACAAGAGTTTCGGGAGCTCACTTGCCCGAGGTATTTACGCCTTCTACGCCTTAACACACCGGACCTTAACCAGTAGCAGGATAGAGCTCTTCCTTCGATATGCTGCACACGCCTATGCATTGACACTAGCCTGGACTGGGCGAGGGTGGGGGGAGGTCTTCTTTTTCTTTTTCCTTTCTTCCTTTGCTGTCGGGGTGGCGGGTGGGAAATGTTTGAGTTCAGCAGCATCACATGCTTTGCTTACCTTATCGCTGGGCCCTGCGTGGCTCTAATGTCATGTTTACTTTTCTTTGCAATGGTCAATAAAAAAAGAGTTAAACCATAAAGAACCCTTATAGTTCACACTGGCAACTCTTCCCTTTTCACCAAAGAGGATGTCAGATTTTAGGAATAAGGGGATTTATCTTGGCAGCAAGAGTGAGAAGACCTCTTTCAGTATCCATCAAACTAGAAAGGGACAGTGGGTGAGGGACAGAGAAAAGAGATAGTGGGATTACCAAAGGAAAGGAGAGGGTCAGCAACAGTGCTAGATTTGAAAAAAATAAGTGCTGGGGTCCAAAGTTTTGCTCAAACTCCTATGACTGGTGCTATTGAACGTCAAGGGTGCTGAATACCAAGGCTAAGTACTCTTACTTCCACCTCATCCCTCTTTCATCCACTACCAGACACTCTCTGCCCCTTTATCTCACTCTTGCACATTCTTTTTCATTCCTGCTTTTTCCCTTGTCACTGTATTTCCATCTTTCTCTTCCTCCTTCTTTCCCTCTTTTGTGCTTTTCTCTCTCTTGCTCTGGGTCAAAATCTGATGAGCAAATATAAGTGCTGGTCCACAGAAATGAGAGCCTTTGGGCCCCACCTGCACCCACTTTCTCAAATGAAGCACTGGTCAGAAACAAAAGAGAGACTTGGGGACATCTGATGGGGGATTTAGGCAGCAGACTGAGTGATGTCAGTAGGGAAAAGGAACAGAAACGTAGTGAAAGAGGGATAAGGGAAAGGGATGGTCTGGAAGAAGAGAGTGGGAGAGGGTGAGACTAGCTACTGGTTGGGATACAGGCAGAAAGAGCAAGGCAGCCAAGGGAGAATGAAATGGGCAAGCAAAAGAGACAGAGTGAGACAGAGAAAGAGAAATTTATGGCAGCAGCAAGAGGAAAATTAGATAGACAGGGAACGGGGACAAGGGAGAGAGGGAGTGGAGACCGAGAGATGGAGTAACAGAGATAAGGCATTGCATAGAGGAGATGGGAATGGATCACAGGGAAAGGGGGCAGAGGCAGCAAATAGAGAGAATGGGTAGAATGAAAATAGGGAGGATAGTGGAAAGAGCGGATGAATCAGGAGAGAGGTGGAATGGGTGGCCTGTGAGAGAGAAGAAAGAGTGAGGAGGTGTTTTGGGGTGAAAGGGTGGGGGGGCAAGAGGTTGTAGGAGAGGCAGCAACATGAAGGGAGAGCAGGTAAAAGAGAGCATGGTGATGGTGCCAATAGTGACTGGGTGCTGCAGGATTGTGGGTACAACAGGGCTTGGTTGGAGGCAGGAAGGGTGTAGGCAGAGGCAGTGAGTAGGACCAGAGGAAAGAGTGACTACTGGCATCAAATAAAGGTGGCACTTGGGTGGAGCAGTCATAATATTGTGGTTGGAATATCAACCTGCAACAGTATCACATGCACAATATTGACTGCTGTTTCATCAAGCCATATAGTTGGGGAGTTAATATTAGTAAATCTAGAATGAAATGTCATGGATCTTCCACTTCCACCCCAGTCTGCAAAACATGTTATTTGAGTTCTTTTCTTTCTATGTTTCTGTAAAAAAAAAAAATGTGTTATGAACAAAAAGAATAGTAAATCTATACCTCTCTATATACACTTAGTTTGATTATGTGCTCATAGTTGATACCATGGATGCAAAATATTTGCTATTCGATATTCTGACCATGATATTTTGACATTTAACCATATGTCCAGGGAGGTTGGAGAATTAAAAGATTTGTAATACAACAATGGTGCGGCGAGGGGAGAAAGGAAGTTTAAGGTCAACTCAATACCATTGTAAGAGATATTAGAACATTTGAATGTTGCTCCATTGAAGCCATGGCGAGGCTAGTGGCTAGTAATGGCTGTTATAGACCTTCTACTCCAACATTCCAATGTTTGCCTTTCTGTTGCTCCTTTTTTAATTTAAAACATTCTGGCCTCAGTGGGTGGAATGTTCTTAGGGCCTTATGTATCAAGCTAAATTGCGATCGCAAACGCTAAAATTCACAGAATTTCAGCGTTTGCGATCGCAATTTAGCAGTGTGCAATGTATCACACAAAAACCCACTCGCAAAATAAGGAATCGCTAATTTTGCGATTCCCTATTATGCGAATGCATTTAAGGAATCGCAAATTGCGATTCCTTAAATGCAATGTAAGAAGCACAAAAAAAGTGCGATTTGGCCTTAAGGAATCGCAAATTACCACCAACTTCGGGGGATATGTATCAAAGAATGGTTTTGCGATTCTCAAATAGCGATTTTTAGAGAATCGCTATTTGAGAATCGCAAAACGAGATGTAAATAAAAATTTGCAAATATTTTGCAATTCCTTGAGATTCCTTAATTGCGACTCGCAAATTGCGACTCGCAATTAAGGAATCCCTTCCCATTCATTCCTATGGGCCAAGAGGCCCATAGGAATGAATGGGAATTGCGGGTGCAAATTGCGAGTACCCAATAGGTACTCGCAAATTGCGCACGCAATTTCAAGGGTGCAAGGGTTCCAAAGGGACACCCTGTAGCACCCCTGAAATGTGCATGTTTGCACATGTGGCACACATACATGCCCTAAGGGCATGTATGTGCGCCACATGGCACTTTGTAAAATGCAAAAAAGTGCATTTTTCAAAGAAATCGCAAATTACCACCAACTTGAAGTTGGTAGTAATTTGCGATTCCTAAGGCCAAATCGCACTTTTTTGTGCTTCTTACATTGCATTTAAGGAATCGCAATTTGCGATTCCTTAAATGCGATACGTATAATAGGGAATCGCAAAATTTGCGATTCCTTATTTTGCGAGTGGGTTTTTGTGTGATACATTGCACACTGCTAAATTGCGATCGCAAATGCTGAAATTCTGCGAATTTCAGCGTTTGCGATCGCAATTTAGCTTGATACATATGGCCCTTCAAGTTGGTGGTAATTTGCGATTTCTTTGAAAAATGCACTTTTTTGCATTTTACAAAGTGCCATGTGGCGCACATACATGCCCTTAGAGCATGTATGTGTGCCACATGTGCACACATGCACATTTCAGGGGTGCTACAGGGTGTCCCTTTGGAACCCTTGCACCCTTGAAATTGCGTGCGCAGTTTGCGAGTACCTATTGGGTACGCGCAATTTGCGCACGCAATTCCCATTCATTCCTATGGGCCTCTTGGCCCATAGGAATGAATGGGAAGGGATTCCTTAATTGCGACTCGCAATTTGCGTGTCGCAATTAAGGAATCTCAGGGAATCGCAAAATATTTGCGAATTTTTATTTACATCTCGTTTTGCGATTCTCAAATAGCTATTCTCTAAAAATCGCTATTTGAGAATCGCAAAACCATTCTTTGATACATATGCCCCTAATAGCCTTATAACCCTTCTGCCCTGAGCTGTACCAGCTGTAGCTCGAACCTATAACTCGGGCTCAGGGCCTTTGACAACCGGAATAGACCTTGAAAGCACGCTATAACTCGTTACCTCTCTAGAAAAATTGTCTCACAGACAAATGTGAACATTTACCGAGTGGTCACTCAAAGGAAAGTAAAAAGAAGTTAACACAGTCTCTCCAGTCTTGTTCGAAAAAGGCGTTTCGAGCTGCTTGTCATTATGTTGCTAGTCAAAAATAAACCAAACCCATGACTCGATAGGAACAGGACTTACTGTTCTGCACTGCAAGTATTACAGTACACCTAAAGGCTGCTTTTTAGGTAATGATTTGCTATTTAACCTGATGGTGAAAGGTTATGGAGACAACACCGGTAGCTAAGGATAAAGTGCAACCTTTACAAGGAGTCTTTCACCCAGAGTACAATTAATTTATCTTTGACTTATTTTGTTGGCCAAAGGTCACTAACAGATGAAAGTCTCACTGCTTTTTAAGCAGTACTAAACAAAGAATTTGTGCTTATAAAGGTGGGTGTTTGTCTTTCCTCCCACAAGGTATCTGCGTGTGTCTTTTACATATAGAATTAAAGGCTCCCAGATTCCTGATGTGAAAAACTTCCCCATTGTTCATAGTTATCCTGCTGCCCCCATAGCCATGCCCAACTGATTCGAAGGGCACCTCTGGTGTAAGATGGGAATTATGGGAGATCTATACAACATTTGCCCTACCACCTTGCAGCAATTCAAATCCCCACCACTGTGATATATAACATTCTTGGCATCTTGCTGCATTCCCACCTTCTTCAACAGACCTTCCACATATCCATATATTTTTAGGCAGCAAGAGACAGTTTTTGCTGGCTGCCAGAGCAAACGTGATTAATAAAAAAAGGTACTTGTTATCATGACAAATTAAAACCAGCGAGGGGCTTTGGGTCCGTCTCCTTTCGCTATGGATTGCTTTGTGTTAGCGCCTTCAGCTATTGATCCTGGCCCCCTGATATACTTACGTAAACAAATTGTTGTCCAAGATTTTCATTTTTGATTTGTATTTTTGGATCATTAGAGAAGTCATTTAGCTTGGGTAGACATTGCTGATCCGGGCCGAATTTTTCTGGACAACATTTTTATAAATGGCAGATGTGTTGCAGTGATGATGTAATATTTCAGGAACCATGAGACCTATATACTTCATTTTGGTGTCAAAACATAGGTTTTGGGGGTCAAGTAGTCTTATAGAGATAGAAAATAAATCCTTAGAGCAACCCTTCTGCCATTTTCCAAAATGGCAGCTATAATAGAGGAAGAAGAGATATATATAGAAATGAAACAAATAATAATTGTTTTTAATCCAAATGTTTATCACTCCTGTTTTAGACACATTTTCATAGTTTACTTTATTTATTTGTTTCGGCAATCGCTTGTGATACATTTGCAGAATGTTGAACATTTGAGAAGAGCATATCGACAGGGACATCTTTTTGTAGCATAGGTTTTGCAAGTACATGTACGTGTAAGTTCTGTGGGTAAAGGCTTTAGAAATTTTGTAGGTTTTAGTACCCCATCAATATCTTCCCAACCAAATTCACACAGATATTTCTCTACATATGCATGATCCAAAACATTTACACATCTGATCAAGTAGAACGCTCTTTTAATGTGTCCACGCACAGAATATGGCATCGGTGGAAGGTCACTTTGCAGGACTGATCTCTTGAACTCACTGTACTGAAGATCGCCAAACGTGTGACATTCAGAACTCGTTTTCCACACACGCACAAGGTATTTTTCTGTCTTTAAAGCCACATTCTTGTTCTGTCTCAGCAAATGCTTTTAGAAACTCCACAGGTTCAGCAGTTAAAGATCCAAGCTTTGTTCCAATTTTGCTCATAGTATCATCACCCTAAGAATATGTGCCTTGATAAGAACACTGGCCATCTCTGGGGCAAGGTTCTTGGAGAGAATATGAAGCGGGATTAAGTGTCTTTTCTCGCCTGTTCCATAACGTATCCATAACTCTGCTAATCCTAGAATTATGAACATTGCAACAAATCTAAGTAGCACAATAATAACATCTGTGTCATTTGACAGTACAATGACTTGATTGGAACCATTTCGAACAGCCCACTCAACATGTGGCACAACACGAAGGTCAGCTTCCCTCAATTTGATGTTAAGTTCTTGAACAATATGGCCAGTGCCTTTTGAATATACCTCTGCAGGCACCAACTCCACATTGACAATCATTCCACTTGCAATAATTGGAAATTCAGTGTTCACTGAAGCATCAGCAATGTTTTGGCGAGTTAACATCTCCAAGTTCATCTTGTTCGATGTTGATGACCAGAATTTATCAAGTTGCAAAGGTATAGGTGTCGCATTTTTGATGCAGGCAAGGTCAATTATTCCACTTGTAGACATTCATCTGATTCTCCCACATTCTTTGACAAATAGTTCAAGATAACTGTCAAAAACAATGTGCAGTTCTGGCAAGGTGCACACTGACTATATCTGTAGAACAGTCTGAACGACCTCTGTGAAGTTTTGCATGGATGAAATATTCACCATTCGCAAATGTGACATATAGTCCACAACAACAGCAGTTTTCAATGAGGACACCTTTTCGAATTGAAATTCTTCAGGTGGAAGATTTTTTCGAGCTCTTGTACGAGTTTGTGCTTCACTAGTTTGGCTGTAGTATCTCCATCAAATAATGCGTTTGTTGGAAGAAGATCATGCAACAGAATGTCCTTGATAAATTCACCACTTTCTTTTGCTACATCCATCTCTCTATGTGCTTACGAAAGTATTTTTTGTAACCATTTTTGTAGTGGTTGGTTGGACAAAACTCTTACTATGGCAATCAAAGAGTGGAGGTTTAGCTTTAGTGATTGTGTCAAATAGCTTTTTCTCTTTCAATACAAATCTCTCCCACTTCAGTTCAGCGTATAATTTTGATCCATGTTCCAGGACACCTAGTAGACGTGTCTTTATATCGTTATCCACATATTGTTTGGTCACAAAGTTGTGTAGTCTCGCAGGCTCATTAATTTCAAAGGGGTTTCCTTGCTGCTGCATGAAATGAAGAAGGATGTCAACATGTTTATTAAAACATTTCCCTCTCTTTCCCACAAGTTTGTGGTGAGGAACAGTTTCATTATGGTCCATTAATTTTGAATTTGTCATCTCTCTGAATACACTGCAAATAGAAAGGACTTGATGGTAAACTAGCTGCCATTGATCAGCATATTCACTTTTACATGTATGGCCAACAATTCCCTTGGAGATTTTCTGTGATCTCTGGTTTGTCTCTTCCGGTTTCATATCTGGAGCCACAGCATTGATCTTTCCCTCTCTGTCTTTCACCACAAAATGTCTTTGAATGAATTTTCTGTAGAGGTATGGTTTTTCCACCTCTAGCTTCTTCACTCTTTCCAAATACCAGGACCCATATCTCAGGTAGTTTATATAATCAAATTTGCGAAACACAGTAATCAGTGACTCCACCGCCTTTACATGCAGCTCCCAATCACCATCCCGATCAGCATGTACAAAGGTTTTCACTATAGCTGTCATGTGTAACTCATTTCCCCAGTACTTGCAAATTTCTGATTTTTTTCTTCACATTGTTTGACAAGCTCTACGAATTTGATTTTCAGGCTTTCTGATTTTGAACTGAGTGTATTAAACATTGCCTGGCTTTGGATTATGTCTTTTGAATGAAGTTAACCCTGTGCCTTGTTCACTTCTGAGATAAGATATGCAAAACCTAATTTGTCACTCTTGTTCCAGAAAGCATTCCAACGCAATGTTTCTATAGCCTGAGATATGATGAGCATAATTTGTAACAAACTAACATAATGAGTTCCGCTCAATACTGATTGGACAGTTTTGCTTCCAAAGATTTCAGCCTCAATAAGTGCATCGTCTGTGCCACATCCAATGAGATAATTTCCTGCACACAGCAACGCAACCTTTGTCATGTGGAAAACGCCCATCATTGGATAAAGATCATCAAATTCTACTGGATTGCTCATAAAAATGTCAGCTACAATACAGAAAACACCTTCATTGCAGAAGATTGGCAGGATAGGCTGGTCTTCACGCACATTTTAGAAATATTTTAGAGCTGTGTATACTGTTGCATAGTTTGTGACTGGAGATGGTATTACTGGTAAAAACCCAACTTTCTTCAGTGGGACTTTATTCTGGGAGATCAGAGCATGAATTCCAGCCCACTGAGGAATTGGCTTTTCTTCACCCTTCAGTCCGTACCAAATAAGCGATATGATAAATTCAGTTAAATCAGCTTTGCGGACCACAGCATCAGGTAGAAGAAGATCCATTTCCTCAGCCACTTCGAAACTTTCTGGTAGACTGGGACGTGTTGATGGCTTGTAGTGATTTTGTACATGTTGGCAAGGCAGTTGGATTATAAGTGTGCAGTTTTGTTTGTTGTTGTCTACAGATGACACAGCTTGTTTTTCAGCAGCTACCTCATTGGTACAGTCTTGGAAAAGCACCATGGCAGTATCATGTGTGCTGGATGTTCCAGGCAAAGTAGCAATTGTAAATCCTTTCCTGGTAAAGTGACTTTGAAGTGGTGTGCTGTTGGATTCACAAGATTTTACAGCATGAGCTGCTAACAAGTTCCTGCTCCATACTGTCATAACTTGTTGATAGACCAATCCTTTTCATTGAAGTGATTAGCTCTCTACTTTTGCACTTATCATAGATTGCTTGGGCAGTCATCGTGTGTAGCTGAGTTTTCTTTTTGCATTGATGTAAATCATAAAACATGATTTGGAGAAGACAGTACATTTGCACAGCATAAGCCTGTCAGTTAATGGGATTGTCTTCCACTTCTTCACTTATATCTTCAAAGCCATCATCAATGTTGTCAGCTTCTGTTCTGAACTCAAGAACTTTAGTTTGTAACAGTTTTGCTTTGCTGATATTACACAACGATGTAAAAAATGTTAAGACAAAATCAGGCATTCTTGTTGACTCACATGATCTGCGGAGCTCTGGGGCATCACAAAATTTGTTATTAAGTTCAAAATCTAAATCTTTCGGGACATTTCTTAAAATGGTTCCTGCTGATTTTACTGCACCCTGTGATCTTATTTTGGCAGCAAGAACTTCAGGAGTCAAATCAGCTGAGAACACCATAAGTGGCTCATTCTTTTTGTTAGACTGATAAAAACTAATGCTGTCATTGTACATTCTCACCAGAAAATTCTTAATTTCATTATTATGAATCAATACAGTTTCATCGATGTTGACCATTATTTCTCTGATCTGCTAGGAGCTCATTGTACATTCATATTTTTGAATGCTTGCACACATGTAGTTCGGGTGGGCATACAAATCCGCTGCAAATATATTGACCTCACTGTTTAGATCAGCTACTTGGCTGAAAACTTCATCTTAGAAGAAACTAGTTGCAGCTAAAAACATGTTTGCCCTTTGAGACTCACATAATCTGTACTTTGTTCTTTTGTCAATCCCTTTGGCCCTTGTTCTGGCTAAACCACAGGTAACACATTGATGATTCTTTGCTTTCTGATCAGTTGTTGGAGGTGGACGAGGGGTAGTCATCGATCTGCTAAGTGGATGGAATTGAGTTTGGTTGTCGTCACTTTCTCAGAAGATTCGGATTCTTGCTGTGACTCCTGGTTTCTACTATTTTTTGTCAATTTTTTTCCAGGCTTTTTTTTATTGTATACGACTTGTAGCACTTGATACAATGATAAAATATTTGAACCTCTTCGCCCATCAGTTTCAATCTTTTGTAAACTTCGTCTTGCCCTATTTCTGCAGCATCTCAAACTCTCTTCTGTCCAGCCGCAGTTGATGTTAGCTTTTCTTTCGGATTAGTTTGGCATATGACACATTTTTCTTTGTTGAAGGAGTCCTAAGATTTTGTAGTTAGCAACACTCTGTCAGGAGGCAAAGATCCTCTGTTACCACCTACTTCGCTCATGTTTACGAATATGAATCAATGGAAAACCTGAAACAAAAAACAATATTAAAATAAATTACCAATTTGATCAATCAGGGAATTGTAAGCGCGTTACTCACCCGTGACGGTCTCAAGGCGCTGGGGGGGGGGGGGGTCCCCAGATCTGTTTAGCCGAAGAGCCAGGTCTTGAGGGTCTTCCTGGGTCTTGATGGCAAAAATACACCATTATAGAGCCGCCATTTTGGAAAATGGCTGAAGGGTTGGTCTGAGGAGTTATTTTCTGTCTTTAGAAGACTACTTGACCCCAAAAACCTATGTTTTGACACGAAAATGAAGTATATAGATCTCATGGTTCCTGATATATTACATCGTCACTGCAACACATCATCCATTTTTAAAAATCCCGTCCAGAAATATTTGGCCCGGATTAGCAATGTCTCCACAAGCTAAATTACTTCTCTAATTATACAAAAACACAAATAAAAAATGAAAATCTCTGGACAACAATTTTTTTACTGAGGTATATCAAGGGGCCAGGACTATATTGTTTGTGTAAATTGTCATTGACATTTTGTTTTAGATTTACTAAGCTTTCACACAATGCAGTGCAGCAACAAAGGTTGAAAGCGAAAAAAAACAGAACAGCGCAATATCTACTAAGCTCGGACGCTATTTATTCCTTTCACCCCCACGCCTTGCTCTGGCACACTTTTGGCTGCCTTGTGTGCATGATGTCAAGCATAGGTTTTGTACTGAAAGGGACCCTTCCAATACAAAATGCTGTGCTTAGACATATTTTAACACTTTCCTCACTCCCTATGTGTGCTTAACAGTGCAGCATACATGCAAAGTTGGAAACGTTTTGAGAAAAGAAAACTTTTCACAAACTGTAAACCTACCTCAAGGAGATATTAATTTTTGGTGCAAAGTTCTGTTTACATTTTTTAGTTGATAGGGCTTTGACTCAGAAAACCTATGGATGGTTGCATGGGAATGTCCATATACCGCCCGTGGAGCGCCCCTTGATGCAAATTAGCCTGAAGTAGCACAATGTGCTGTTTTGTCTACTTTAGGGCTATTTTCGAATGTGAATCTGAATTTACGCAGGAATTCTATCCCAAAAGAACACTTTACACTGGTTTGCATCACTTTTGTGAGACACATCTGACGCAAATTGGTAGTAAATCTTCTGCTTTGGGGCTGCCCCCAGATGTATTTCCTTTCTATCAGCCTGCCGCCATTTCAATGGTGCTTTTAGTGTATGAGCTTATGGAGGGGTCATGTTGCACTGGATGGACAGTAAAGTGCCATGAACTGCTTTGGAGGTGCATTGTTATCATTACTGTTTTTATTTCAGTCCATTCCCTCAACCACCATCTTCATCTGATGCCGGAATTATTTCTAGTCATCTTTCTGTGGAAGGTTTCTGCTTCCCTTCATTAACAGCTAAGCACTACCTGTCCAACACCCAACCAGAACCCTGCTTGAGTGTTTTTTCCAGGAAGTCAAGCCGGAAGCTCTGTTTATGCCTGTCGAAGCATGGGTGGTGTGATATGGCATGATGGAGTGAGTATCACAGAAGCCACATCAGCAAGTCCATTACTCTATATTTTGGGCCATTGCAGCCCTCTGTTTTGCCCTTCAGTAAATCCCAGTAAATGCAAGCACCTGCATAGGGATCCGGAATCTTGACTGGCCCCCGAGGAAGCACAGCACAAAGGTGAGCACAGGGGTCTAAGGGGGAGGATGGGGACTGCTCATGGATGGATGCTCTGGTGTTGATCACAAGGAGTTGAACAAATGTAGAAAGTGCACCACCCAAGCAGTCCATGAATATGTACAAATTATGGGCATCAAAGGAGCAAAGTAATGCAGGGTGAGCACAAGTAGATAAGAGCAACAATGCATTAGTTAAAACGGTAATGGAGGATAAATGGTTGGAGGCCAAACAGGACAAAACAGCTTTAGGCTGATTATTCCACTTATACTTCTTTTCTTATGCATGTATTCACTGCGGCCACTGGCGCTTGTTACCAGGCCCATTGACACAAGCAATGGATGTCCGCTGATGTCCACTGATATCCATTAATAGACCCAATCAGAAATGCACTGTGTTGATGCATGCAATGTGTGGATTTGTCTACATGTGCTATTAGGCTAATTGATGCATAGTGTATGGTTCCAATAATACCCTTTATTAGGGCCATTAATGCGTGCTCTTTGTTGGGGCCACTAATGTTATTACTAGGTCCATGCATGATATATGTCTATTGATGCCCATTAATAGGCCCATTCATGTATACATTGCATGGTACCAGAGAGATGCTCCTTATCAAGCCCGTTAATGAATACTCTACATAGGGTCACTGATGCCAGTAACTAGGCCCATTGATGCATGATCTGTGTAGGTCTATTTATACCCCTTAAATGGGCCATTCATGCATGCGTGTTGTGCGGCCACTGATGCCTATTGCTAGGTCCCTTGATCCATGTACTCAGCTTGGCCACTGCTACTAGAACCACATTTCACATAACCCTCTTCCACTCTAAATTTTGAAGATCTTTGAAGTGTTTTATGTATTAATTTTCCACAATCTCAATGACTGACTACATTCAGGCAGCATCAAGAGAGATCAGTACTTTTACATGCATGTAATCGTCTTTGTCATCTAAAGTTAAAAGGATCGTGCAAAGCATTGAGTGATGTTGATTCCTGATGAATTTACAATGCATATTCATGAAATGGAATTCATATTTTCAGATAAAAGAAACAAGAATATAAGTAATTATTGGCTGAGCAACAAAGATTGACAACAACAGAAACTTTGAAAAATAATATATTCATTGTTTAGATTGTTTACATTTTACTTATATTGTTAAGCCATTAATCTTTATTCATGCATTTACTGGCAAAAAATATCACATCAAGTATTTTCTTGGGTGTGAATCTAAATATGTAATTTCAAGATGCCAGTGTTGGAGTTATTATGAGGGCTGATCTACGGGAAGAGTAAAAATACGTTTTAATGAACTTGGTTTGAATATAAGGATGCAATTGCAACTTCACCAGTTTCAACACATTTTCAAGAGCTCAAACGTATTTGTAGTTACAAATTCAGAATATTGATTAGGTTCCACCATTGAGTAGATGTGGAGACCGGAAAAAATTGCTGGACCAAAAGGCGACATAGTCGATTAAAGAACTTAATGTAGTCAACTCAAAGGAATGAATGAACATGCCAGCTGCTTATGCTGCTTATAATAATAAAGTCATACAAGAATTAGTGGCTCCAGGAAATGGATAATGAGTATTGTTTGAGAACAGTATGGAATGTGTATAGAAATTCATATAACTGCAAGGTCTAAGCTATTAAGATTCTTATCTAGGAGCATGCTATAATGAGGTTACACTCTATAACTTTACTTCAGCATTCCAAGAGAGTGGAAGACATACAAAAGATTAAAGTCATGGATACAACTGATATGTATATGCCGAAGGTAAACCCTAACTATGACCCACATCACACCACATCTCAAGAAGCTACACTCGCTCTCAATTCAGAAGAGATGTCAGTTCAAGATGCTGACCCACGCCTACAAGACCCTGCACAACGAAGGACCAGAAGGCATCAACAAATGCTTGACCCTCCACCAACCGACTAGACACCTTCGATCAGCTTCACTCTCGCTCGCAGACACCCCACAGATCCGTGGAGCCAACAGGGGAGAACTCTCCTTCTCGCACCTGGCAGCCAAGGCTTGGAGCAACCTCCCACTGCACCTCAGGACCTCACCGTCGCTCCAGCTATTCAAAAGAGAACTAAAGACCTAGATGTTTGAATGATCAAACCTACACGCAGCAGCAAACAGCTGCAGTGCCTCAAGTCTCTCATGGGTGATTTGCCGCGCTCTATAAACGTTTGATTGATTGATTGATTGATTGATTGTGGGATACATCAATGATAAACACAGTGAAAAGACTTGCTGACTAAAGGCTGAACATAAGTTTCACTGAATGCATTTGGAAAAATGAAATCAGAGGACCCCTTGACTAATAAAGACCATATTCATCTACCTCTTGTAACAGCATCAGTGTTATGCAACCAATAACTTTAGTCACTGTTACTAGACCGAATGATGCAAGCTCTGTGCAGGGTAATTGATGCTCATTGCTTGGCCCATTGTTGCATGCACAAAGTTGCGCCACTACCTCTCCTTACAAGGCCCTTTGATCAATGCACCGTTGCCACTGATGCCCCTTACCAGGCCTCATAATGCATACACTGTGGAGGTCAGCTTACACATGTTGCTGGTTAATTGCATTATCAGTGATTGTAGCACATACAAAAACACACACTTAAAATAACTAAGTCACACCTATTGGCTTTGTCAGTGCTTATTATATGTTTTACCTGGAACCCTCTGCCCTCCAATTCTTCCCTCAGCAGTTTCTTTCCCTTCCTAAATAATGTGCATTAGTCACGCCTCAATCTGTACTTCCACCCCTGCTCTCATTAAGCTCTCTACTCACACTTTCCCTCTCTTTTTCTTCCTCTGTGCTTGAGAGAGCAGGAGTAGTGCAGGCACCATGCTCCATAGTGGCTCTATGACAGACAGCACAGTAGAGATATAAGGTATTCGATAGATCTGCAAAACCTCTCTGAAAGCAGGCGACATTGAGGATGGTTGCACCGCAGCATCACTTGTTATTCCAGCGCCTCTCTTGTGTCTGTGGCCACCAAGGAACGCAGGAAAGATGAAAGTTCACTGTCTACATTCCCCCACCTCCATTGGGGTTCTGTACATGAGAAAGAGAGGGCAGCTCAGCAGTAGCACTTCCACTAATTCCCTCAGGTCCAGTGGCGGCTGCTTCAGAACGGGAATGGTGTGGCGGGGGATTAAAAAAAAACCTTACATTCGCCATCTTCGCTGCCGCACGCCTCTGCTCCATCCTCACTCTGCTGGTAGCGTCAGAAGCACCGAGGCTCCCAGACTCTCCCAAACCAATCAGCATCGTGATTGGTCTGAGCGGCCTGTTTGGCCACTCAGGGAGTGCCTGGGAGCCTGGGCATGTTCTCCATCGGGCTGTGCAACAAAGCACGGTGGGGAACATGCTAAGTGCGCATGAATGTTTGGCTGGCCCAAGAGGACCAGCCAAACATTCATGCGCACTTAGGGAGTGCAAACCACTCCTCACTTTGCTCAGCCCCACCCCGCCCGACCTCTCTCCAGTCCCACACAGAAAAATAAAATGATAATAACATCTTGTTAACATTTTCTTTTTCTTTTTTGCACTGCTCACATAGCAGTGGTGCAACGTTCCTCTACCTTAGCGGAGGAGCCACCACTGCTCAGGTCTCTGAAGGCCCACACATGATGGGGGAAGATAGAGGAAGTGGCAACTTCCCAGCAGAAGGATGTCCACAGTGGAAAAGGAGGTTTGTTTTCCCTGTTGTGATGTCACAGGCTTCTTAACACAGCAAGCCAATAATTGGACATGTATAGATTCCCCTTTAGTTTCTATAGCAATCAGTGTCCATGGACAACTTGATACACTGAGAGAATGTCAAAGGCAGGCAGCAACAACACCGAAACTGTAATGCACTTTCTCCTGTTTGCAAAACTCAAGCAGACCCAAACACTCAATGAAATTGGCCCCACAGCACCAGATCACAATGCTTGAGACTTCCGGATTCACATGACACTGATAAATATACCGACTGGAAGTGTGGTCTGAGCAGGGATCACCAGGGAACTCCTGAAGATTCCTAGACCGCCTAGACCTTGCAGCACCCACCCGGGCGGGCGGCGGATGGCGATTCAGAGCCCAGTAAGCTGCATAACAATTACGTGAAGGGCCTACTCGAGCTCCCTAGTATCAGCCAGGGGTGCAGGCCCCTCCTGTTTGAAATATTGCTGGCTTGTCCACGCTGGGCAGCATGGTCTCAGACGCTATTTTGATACACTGGTGGAAGCGACACAGCTCACCTAGCCTGTACCCGAGACTGAGCTGTATACCAAAGGGCACCATAACTTGATACAGCCCTTGATGCTAACCCACTACCAGCCTCGACGGTCACTGGCAGACCTCTTGCACCACAAACTGCAACTGTACTATTTGTCCTTCACAAAAAAAAACCATTGTAACCACCAGTGCTGTGGCCTCCTTTTGTGTAACTGGGCCCATTAGATACATAACTTGGGATCCTCAGGCCAGTGGAATATACAATTTTGGGCACTGGAACCCACAGACCACAGCTGGCTGCACTGGGAGGGTCAAAAGAGGACACCCTTCTACTGTACAGCTTGCACGCTGGTTGCAGACCAACTTTGGTGAAATACTCCAGAAAATATTCAAGTGAGCATTTACCATGAACTGCATTTACCATAATGCTAAGGGGTAAACTGTGCTGGGAGATGAAGCGGTGTGCTCCCAACCCCCTTCATTTTGAAAAGACTCCCTTGAGTCATTGAGCTGACGAGCTTTTGGTGATGCACCTGCGCGCCAGTGAGAGGTACTGAGAGGATTGAGCAGCCTTCTCAAGCAACCCCTGATTAAATTTGTTTTTATCTCTACCGATGACGGATGATATCCAGAAACACGTGTCTAGAGATTTACAGCACTAACCTGCACCAACTTTGGTGAAATACTCCAGTAAATATTCAAGTAAGCATTTACCATGAACTGCATTTACCATAATGCTAAGGGGTGAACTGTGCTGGGAGGTGAAGCGGTGTGCTCCCAACCCCCTTCAGGGTGAGGAGTCCATTGCTTGGGTCCAGTGTTATGTCCAGTGACATACAAAGACACTGCAGCCCAGCACAACAGACTTTATCATGGGCGGAGGGGTGCCAAACCGGGTAACACATGAAGAGGACCAGACCACATCCCACCAGACGACGGTGAAAACCTCCCTCTCAGTCACTTGAGAAAGGTTGTTGCACATACTTGTGGCCCCTTGCTCCTGAGGCTCCCCTGGGGTGTGTTGAATCTAACGATCCCCATGCCAAAGCCAAGATGGGAAAGGGAGACACTAAACAGACCAAGTACCAATTTGACTTGAAAAAGTCAGGGCGGTCCCACTCCAAAGACCGAGTGACACCTACAAAGGGGGCCACTGATGAACCAGAAGATCCTGGCATGAGCATGCTCCTACTTAAATGCAGAAAAGTATAGACCCTATCGATGCTAAGTTAGACATGATAAATTCCAGAGTGAGCAAGCGGACTACTATTCTTAACAAGCACAACAAGAGACATAACACCATGGAGGCCCAAATCTCAACCCTCAACAAGATCAAAGTGTTGAATGTCTTAAACGCCAAGAAAGAGGACCTTAAAACTCAATCCAGGTGCAATCATTTACGCACAGTGGGTCTCCCAGAATCATCCAACATGGGAAATTGTGTGGATTTTGTTGAAACACTACTCAAAAACCTCTTTGGATCCGACATTTTCTCCCCACTGTTCGCTGTCAAGACGGTCCACCACTCTCTGGGGCCCAGACCATGTCAGGGGGGACACCATGTCCAGACATCACTAGATTGTTCAACTTTAGAGATCGGGCACAGTACTGCAACAGGCGAGGGAGAGGTAGTCATTGACACACTTATTTATTGATTTTATTTTTATTTATATTATTTATTTATTTTTGGAGTTTTATATAGCGCTGGCTAGACCCGGAGGTATCAGAGCACTTTACATAGGAGAGAAACGTGAAAGTTGCACAAGATACAAATAAGTAAAAAACAGACAGCAATGTACACCAACTAAAGAAATGCAGCGGAACAATGGATAAACACTGTAAAACATAACAAAGAGAAGAGGGGGATAGAAGATTGGGCAGACGGTCGTTAGATTAAATAAATGTCCCGCAGACCAGCACCAACTGGGGTAACACCAGGGGCCAGTCCACCACCACCGGGCCGGAACAAAGGCAGGCCCAATCGATTCCGGAGTAAAGCCCGCAGACGGGTTGGGGTCTCGGCACCACAGCGCAGCGAGACGGCTTGGCTCCCAGAGCCGAGACTAGTAGACAACCGACACGAACCCCAACCTGTTTATCCAGTTATGTCCTTCTCACACTCCCTAATGTGAACTAATGGCGCTGCTTCTGTTCACTTCATTTCTTGACGTGAAATATGGGCGGTCTAAATAATCTCTGCAAAGCAAGAAAAATAAAAGCCTATCTTGACCGGCACAGGTAGATGTGGCTGTCTGTGAGAAAGTGGATTATTAGTTGGGTTGGATGGTAGTCCACTACAAGTAATAATATCACTATTCTTGTTAGGTACAGTAAAGGTTTCAGTAATTTAAAGCTGAGCTCAACCCCTGGTTGCTATGGCTCAGAGCAAGAGAATGTATAAAGATTTTAGAAGTACCAAAACTGTTATAAAGTTGAAAACAGAGCACAATAAAAATCCCAGTCCAATTTAGAAAAAATAGAGAATATTTTTATGAACAAAATAACATAAAAATGACTGTTAGAAATGGGATCTCTAGTTGGCAAGGGCTTGCACCTTCGTCCAAGTAGGGACCCTTCTTCCTAGTCAGGGTAAGGGTTGTTACACTCGTGAAGTAACCCCTGCTCACCCTCGTGGTAGCTTGGCACGAGCAGTCAGGCTTAATTCAGAGGCAGTGTGTAAAGCATTTGCACATAACCAACAGTAATACAGTGTAAGCACTACAAACGGACACCACACCAGTTTAGAAAAATAACCAATATTTTATATACTCAAGACAAGACCAATTACGACAAAAATCCACAATACTATACTTTACGAATGAATACTTGATACGTTAACTTCTTCTTTGCAGGAATAGCACAAAAGCAAAGTTCGTACGAGTCGGTAGCTCCGTCCGAGCCTACCGTGATGCTGAAAACCACAGAGTCTAACAGTTCCAGCCGACCGCGTCGATACGGGCCAGCAGAGTCATGAACAGACTCGGTCACAGTACCTTTTCTCGTTGTGGCTGGTACGGAGTGTACGAGCCGGTCGGCGTTCGTCGCGGTTGCGGTGCAAGACGGAGCGATGCAAGGTGCGGTGTCCCTCGATGCGGTGCAGGCAGCGGCTCGATGAGCGTCGTGCAGACGGAGTCGGTGAGTCCAAGGCGTGCGATGCAGGGCGAGACGATGCTCGATGCGGTGCTGACAGGTTGCGATGCAGGCGACCTAGCCGGAGTGCGGGAGCTGGCGTCGGACAGCGGTGCGAGTCGGAGCGGTGCGTCGCAGACGTGCGAGCGGTGCCCCAAATGCGGTGCGGTCTCGACTCTTGAGCCAGTTGCAGCGACAGTGTCGGTCTGGTCCGGCTGGCCCAGTGAAGCGATGCGATGCGAACTGCGGTGCCCACAGGTCACGGTGCAAGCAGCGGCTCGATGTTGGCGGCGTCGGACGTCGCCCACGGTGAGACCAGGGTTGCGATGCGAAGCGGGGCGATGCGGTCTGCGGTGCAAACAGGTCACCGGCCAGGGATGGATTCGGTTGACGGAGTCGGTTGCAGTTCCCTTCCTCTGTGGCAACTGAAACAGCGTTCCAGAAGCGGTACCCAGAGGCTTGTGAAGTCTTTGTAGTCCCTGAGACTTCTTAACAGGAGGCCAGCTCGGTTCCTGGCCCTTGGAGATACTCAGCACAAGTTCGTAGAAAGTTCAGTCCAGTCCTTTCACTGCCCAAGACAGAAGCAGCAACTGCAGGCCAACCCAACAAAGCAACAACACAGCAAAGGGGCAGTACTCCTCCTGGCAGCTCTTCCAGCTCTTCGTCTTGGCAGGTTCCTTGATTCCAGCGAGATCTAAATTCATGGGGTCAGGGCCCCAATATTTATATCCCAAATTCCTTTGTTCTCTGAAGGCAGAGAGGCCTTCGCCTAGTCCAAACCAGTTCTGGAGCACTTTGTTGACAAGTCTCCGTCCCTTCTTTCAGTGAGTAGGCCAGGGACATCAGACGCACCACAGGAGGTGGAGCCAGCATTGTGGAGGGAAGGCACTGTCCTATTCAGGGCCCAGGTGCGACCCCTCCCACCCATCTACAGGTCGATCTGGCTATTCAGCCCTGCGCTGACTCACCCTGTCTCCTGGCATCCCCCAGCCCCTGTCACTCACATTCCAGACAAGGAATACACAATCTCGCAGAGGCAGGCTTGGATGGTTAGGCAAGAAAATACCCACTTTCTAAAAGTGGTATTTTCAAACCCAGAATGGTAAAACCAACCTTACTAAAAGCTGCATTTTATCATTCTGAGTCCAGGCATACTAAACTCGAATTTCTACCATGTTCCCGGGTCAGTTAGGATTATAAGCTGTAATAATCAAAACTGCCCGTTCT
This sequence comes from Calotriton arnoldi, assembly GCA_963921515.1. Classification (NCBI taxonomy): domain Eukaryota; kingdom Metazoa; phylum Chordata; class Amphibia; order Caudata; family Salamandridae; genus Calotriton; species Calotriton arnoldi. The sequence continues at coordinate 532,752 of CAWUFW010011732.1, forward strand.
GGCCTAGGGGGAACAGGTAGCCTTGCAATAGTGAAAAACGAACTAGGCTGTAATTCACTATCAGGACATGCCGCACACACCCGGGCATGTCCTACCTTTCGCGTACAACGCACCCTGCCCACAGGGGTACCTTGGGCCTACCTTAGGGGTGACTAACATGTAGCAAAGGGAAGGTTTAGGGACTTGCAAGTGTGTGCACTTGCCAAGTCGACATGGCAGCCCCAGGCTGCGCACAGGCTCTGCGATGGCAGGCCCGAGTTACATTTTACGGGCTGTTTGCGTGGGTGGCACAATCCAGTGCTGCAGCCCACCAACAGCATTTGGTCTATAGGCCCTGGCACTCGCAGTGCACTTTACAAGGGACTGACAGATAAACCAAATAGGCCAATCATGGAAACACCAATCCATAACACATTTTATACAGGAGCACTTGCACTTTCCCACTGGACCGCAGTGAGGAAAGTGCGCAGAATCATCACACCAGCAAAAACAGAGTCAAAACCGGGAGGTCAGAAAGCAAAAAGTCAGGGGAAACACGCCAAAAGATGCCAAGTCTAACACATGTCCCCTCCAGCTGAAAGTAGGGAGAACTACCCAACCCCATGGGAGTTCTCTTCACTAAGGCGGAAGAACCTGGACAGACCATCTGCGTTGGCGTGTTCTGTACCAGGACGGTGTTCCACCGTAAAGTCCATTCCCTGTAGGGAGATGGACCACCTCAGCAGTTTTGGATTCTCGCCCTCATTTGCATCAACCATCTGAGGGGCCTGTGGTCTGTCTGAACCCGGAAGTGAGTCCCAAACAGGTATGGTCTCAACTTCTTCAGTGCCCAGACCACAGCAAAAGCTTCCCTTTCTATGGCACTCCACCTCTGTTCCCTGGGAAGTAGTCTCCTGCTAAGGAAGACTACAGGCTGATCCAGGCCCTCTTCGTTCAGTTGTGAGAGCACCGCTCCCACACCATGCTCTGAAGCGTCAGTCTGCACGACAAATTCTTTGGAGAAGTCAGGTGCCTTGAGCACGGGCGCCGTGCACATGGCTGCCTTCAGGGCATCAAAAGCTTTCTGGCAGGACTCAGTCCAGATCACTTTCCTGGGCTGCCTCTTAGAGGTCAGCTCTGTTAAGGGGGCAACGATGGTGCCATAGCCCTTAACAAATCTCCTATAATAACCGGTGAGACCTAAGAAGGCTCTCACCTCTGTCTGGGTCTTGGGGGCTCCCAAGCCAGAATGGTGTCAATCTTGGGTTGTAGGGGCGCCACCTGGCCGCTTCCTACCTGGTGTCCCAAGTACACCACAGAACCCTGCCCGATCTGGCACTTACTGGCCTTGATCGTGAGGCCTGCACCTTGCAGAGCCCTCAACACTTTCTCAAGGTGCTGTAAATGTTCTTCCCAGCTGGAACTGAACACAGCAATGTCATCCAGGTAGGCGGCACTGAAATCCTCCAGCCCAGCCAACACCTGATTGACCAACCTCTGAAAGGTGGCAGGGGCATTCTTCAACCCAAAGGGCATCACCCGGAATTGGTAATGACCTTCTGGGGTTGAGAATGCTGATCTCTCCTTGGCCCCATCGGTTAAGGCAATCTGCCAGTACCCAGACGTTAAATCAAACGTGCTGAGGAACCGGGCAGCTCCCAACCGATCAATGAGCTCATCAGCTCTGGGGATGGGGTGCGCGTCAGTCCTGGTGACGGCATTGAGCCCACGGTAGTCCACACAAAACCGGAGTTCTGGAGTGGCACCGGGCGCCGCAGCCTTTGGGACCAAGACCACTGGGCTGGCCCAAGGACTGTGGGAGGGCTCAATCACCCCTAACGCCAACATCTTAGAGACCTCCTCCTTGATGCTGGCTCTGACCCGGTCAGTCAACCTGTAAATCTTGTGCTTCACAGGATGGCTGTCACCGGTGTCCACGTCATGGGTACACCAGTGAGTAACACCGGGAGTCAGAGAGAACAGTGGGGCGAACTGTCCCAACAACTGGCGACAGTCCCCCTGCTGCTCCTGAGTCAGAGTAGGGGAGAGGATCACACCCTCTACTGACCCATCATGCTCCTTGGTAGACAGGAGGTCAGGGAGAGGCTCGCTCTCCTCTTCCACCCCATCATCTGTCGCCAAGAGCATACTCACTTCGGACCTCTCGAAGTGGGGCTTGAGGCGGTTCACGTGAAGGACCCTCAAAGGGTTCCTTGGAGCCTGCAAATCCACCAGGTAGGTGACGTCACTTTTGCGCTCCTTTACCTCATATGGCCCAGTCCACTTGTCCTGCAAGGCACAAGGTGCCACTGGGGCCATTACCCACACTTTTTGCCCAGGTTGAAATTCGACCAGAGTGGCATTCTGGTCATACCATCTCTTCATTTCTTCCTGGCTTGCTTCTAGGTTCGCCTGAGCGAGTTTCCTGAAGCGGGCAGTTTGGTTTCTAAAGGCCAGCATGTAGCTAAATACATCCTGGGGAGTTTTCCTGGGAGCCGCCTCCCAGCCTTCCTTCACCAAACTCAGAGGTCCTCTGACAGGGTGGCCATACAGGAGCTCAAAGGGGCTGTACCCAAGAGACTTCTGAGGCACCTCCCTGTACGCAAAGAGTAGGCATGGCAAGAGGACGTCCCACTTACGCCTCATGGGTTCTGTTAGACCCTTGATCATGCCTTTCAAGGTCTGGTTGAATCTCTCCACCAGACCGTTTCCTTGTGGGTGGTAAGGAGTGGTGAACTTGTAGGTTACCCCACACTCCTTCCACAGGGATGTCATATACTTCGATATGAAATTGGTCCCCCTATCGGAAACCACCTCTCTGGGGAATCCCACACGGGAAAAGATCCCCATTAACGCCCGGCCCACCACTGGCGCCGTCGTTGTCCTGAGAGGGATTGCCTCCGGGTACCGGGTGGCATGGTCCACCAAGACCAGGATGTACCTGTTGCCCATGGCTGTCTTGGGATCCAGTGGCCCCACTATATCCATCCCTACCCTTTCAAAGGGTGTTCCAACAACCGGAAAAGGTTGGAGAGGAGCTTTGACCTTCCTCCCACTCTTACCACTTGCCTGGCAAGTTTGGCAAGACCTACAGTGTGCATCTGACTGCCTTCGCATTTGGGGCCAAAAGAAGTGGGTGACAAGCCTGTCAAAGGTCTTGTCCTGCCCCAAATGTCCTGCCAAAGGCACGTCATGAGCCAGACCCAGTAGGAAGGTCCTGAAGCGCTGGGGTACCACCAGCACACGGGCTGACCCAGGCTCAGCAACCTTAGGCTCACTGTATAGGAGACCACTCTCCCAGTAGATCAGATGTGACCCGGACTGATTACCAGCTGCCTGGTCTGCAGCCTGCCGCCGCAGACCCTCCAGAGTAGGGCACTCGCTCTGCTCCCTGCAGAACTCCTCCCTGGTGGGACCCCCTTCTTGCTGCCAATGGGTCAGCTCAGAGATGTCTCCCAGTTCGGCTACCTGCTCCCCTGTAGGCACCGGGGCGTCCCCTCGAGGTCCGCCTCCTCCCGGTCCGTGGGAACTTCGGGGCCGGTTTCCCGCGCCCTGCCCTTTCTCTTGGCAGGGACTTGGGCCACTGTTTCAGGCTCCAAGTCCTCTTGATCACCCTTTCTGGCCGCCATTGACCGAGTAGACACGCATGCCCACTCTGGCAACCCAAGCATCTCCAAGTGAGACCTGAGCTCAACCTCCTTCCATGAGGACTGCTCCAGGTCGTTTCCTAGCAGACAATCGACAGGCATGGTAGGGCTCACAACCACCCTCAAGGGACCTGAGACCCCCCCCATTCAAAGGGAACCTGCGCCACCATACACTGGCGCTCAGAGTTGTCGACAGCAACTACTTGGTGGAATGCTCCTGGGACTACTTGCTTCTCAGACACCAGGTGACACCGGACTGAGGTCACACTGGCTCCAGTATCTCTGAGAGCCTCTACCCTGTTCCCATTAATGGTCACCCAGGTGCTATATTTCTTTGTGTTAGGGGGCACCTGGTTTCCTGGGACCATCTCACTGTCCCCTAGTGAGACAAGGGTCATTTCTGCGGGATCCCCACCCTCCTGTGGGCACCCCTCCTCCCCAAGCGCTACACTAGCCAACACTTTGGATTGTCCACCGGTGGGTGGCTGTGTCCCCTTCGGGCACTTGGGGTCCCCCTTAAAGTGACCTACCTGGTCACATGCATAACACTTGCGGGGGCCGGTCTCAACAGGCTTCCCTGTAGAGACCCCTTTCTTCTTATCACCGGGGGCTGGGAACCTTTACCCTGGGTACTAGTTTGGGGCCCTTTAGAGAACTCCTGTGCTTTACCCTTGTCCCCCCACCTTTCTGCTGGGGACCCTGCCCACCTTTGGCTGAGTCTCCCCAAACGCTTCTTGTGGACCCTGGTACTCACCCAGCGGTCCGCTTCCATAGCAAGCTTCCTGGGGTCAGTTAGCTTACTATCAACTAGGTGCTGGCGCAGATCTGCAAAACATAGACTAGACAAGTGCTCCCATGCAATCAAGTTGTAGAGCCCCTGAAAATCTGTTACACTACTGCCCTTCACCCAACCATCCAGAGACCTGCAGAACACATCCACACATTCCAACCAAGTGTTGACATCAGACTTCTTACTGGACCTGAACTGATCCCTGTACTTTTCAGGAGTAAGACCATACTTCGTGAGAAGGGCATCCTTCATGTCAGCATAGGTGAGGTGATACCCCTTACCCAAAGCTATCAGAGCATCCCTTGCTTCTTCCGGGAAAAGTGGCCACAATCCTGCTCCCCAATTCTCCTCAGGGACCCCATTCATGTGTATGGCTGCCTCATAACCCTGAAACCACCTTTGTATGTCATCCCCTTCTTGAACTCCTTGCCTACGTTCTTGGGAATGTGCACAATCCTGTCTGCCTTTCTGGACGAATTGCTGCCACCATCTGAGCCTGACTTACTCCTAAGTTCTAGCTCCTTCAGTTCTCTCTCATGCTCTAAGAGCATCTTCCTCTCCTCTATGGCCAATCTCTTCTCCTCCCGCTCACTCTCCAGCCTGAGCTTCTGCAGCTCGAACTGCCTTGCCTCCCGCCTGTCCTCCAGCTCCTCTGGGGACAGACTGCTGCTGCCTGACCTGGCGGGTTCCCCCTACCCAAAAGCACATCCACCCTGGAAATAGGCTCCTCCGCCTCCTCACTGAGATCACCAGGCTGCCCATTGGCATGTCTGGCTGCTACCCAGGCCCTCAGCGCCTTCTGTAGCTCCTCCTTCCTTGTGAGGCCTTTAATTTGGACTTTCAGGTTTTTACAAATCGCTCGTAACTCCTTTACGGCGTAGGATTCCAACCTGTCCTCCTCAAAGATAACTTCCAGAGATGCAACGGATGATGCAATTGATTCAGGCATGACAAAAGTCGTGAGTTGAAACCTGGCAAGATCAAAAATAGGCCAAAAGAAAAAGAACCAGTATGTGGTACGTAATGGTCTGCGATATGGTAGTAGTGCACACCAATCACTGTAAGTCAAGTGCAAACACAAGTCCTATCCTCACCGCTGACAACCAATGTTAGAAATGGGATCTCTAGTTGGCAAGGGCTTGCACCTTTGTCCAAGTAGGGACCCTTCTTCCTAGTCAGGGTAAGGGTTGTTACACTCGTGAAGTAACCCCTGCTCACCCTCGTGGTAGCTTGGCACGAGCAGTCAGGCTTAATTCAGAGGCAGTGTGTAAAGCATTTGCACATAACCAACAGTAATACAGTGTAAGCACTACAAACGGACACCACACCAGTTTAGAAAAATAACCAATATTTTATATACTCAAGACAAGACCAATTACGACAAAAATCCACAATACTATACTTTACGAATGAATACTTGATACGTTAACTTCTTCTTTGCAGGAATAGCACAAAAGCAAAGTTCGTACGAGTCGGTAGCTCCGTCCGAGCCTACCGTGATGCTGAAAACCACAGAGTCTAACAGTTCCAGCCGACCGCGTCGATACGGGCCAGCAGAGTCATGAACAGACTCGGTCACAGTACCTTTTCTCGTTGTGGCTGGTACGGAGTGTACGAGCCGGTCGGCGTTCGTCGCGGTTGCGGTGCAAGACGGAGCGATGCAAGGTGCGGTGTCCCTCGATGCGGTGCAGGCAGCGGCTCGATGAGCGTCGTGCAGACGGAGTCGGTGAGTCCAAGGCGTGCGATGCAGGGCGAGACGATGCTCGATGCGGTGCTGACAGGTTGCGATGCAGGCGACCTAGCCGGAGTGCGGGAGCTGGCGTCGGACAGCGGTGCGAGTCGGAGCGGTGCGTCGCAGACGTGCGAGCGGTGCCCCAAATGCGGTGCGGTCTCGACTCTTGAGCCAGTTGCAGCGACAGTGTCGGTCTGGTCCGGCTGGCCCAGTGAAGCGATGCGATGCGAACTGCGGTGCCCACAGGTCACGGTGCAAGCAGCGGCTCGATGTTGGCGGCGTCGGACGTCGCCCACGGTGAGACCAGGGTTGCGATGCGAAGCGGGGCGATGCGGTCTGCGGTGCAAACAGGTCACCGGCCAGGGATGGATTCGGTTGACGGAGTCGGTTGCAGTTCCCTTCCTCTGTGGCAACTGAAACAGCGTTCCAGAAGCGGTACCCAGAGGCTTGTGAAGTCTTTGTAGTCCCTGAGACTTCTTAACAGGAGGCCAGCTCGGTTCCTGGCCCTTGGAGATACTCAGCACAAGTTCGTAGAAAGTTCAGTCCAGTCCTTTCACTGCCCAAGACAGAAGCAGCAACTGCAGGCCAACCCAACAAAGCAACAACACAGCAAAGGGGCAGTACTCCTCCTGGCAGCTCTTCCAGCGCTTCGTCTTGGCAGGTTCCTTGATTCCAGCGAGATCTAAATTCATGGGGTCAGGGCCCCAATATTTATATCCCAAATTCCTTTGTTCTCTGAAGGCAGAGAGGCCTTCGCCTAGTCCAAACCAGTTCTGGAGCACTTTGTTGACAAGTCTCCGTCCCTTCTTTCAGTGAGTAGGCCAGGGACATCAGACGCACCACAGGAGGTGGAGCCAGCATTGTGGAGGGAAGGCACTGTCCTATTCAGGGCCCAGGTGCGACCCCTCCCACCCATCTACAGGTCGATCTGGCTATTCAGCCCTGCGCTGACTCACCCTGTCTCCTGGCATCCCCCAGCCCCTGTCACTCACATTCCAGACAAGGAATACACAATCTCGCAGAGGCAGGCTTGGATGGTTAGGCAAGAAAATACCCACTTTCTAAAAGTGGTATTTTCAAACCCAGAATTGGTAAAACCAACCTTACTAAAAGCTGCATTTTATCATTCTGAGTCCAGGCATACTAAACTCGAATTTCTACCATGTTCCCGGGTCAGTTAGGATTATAAGCTGTAATAATCAAAACTGCCCGTTCTGGCCTAGGGGGAACAGGTAGCCTTGCAATAGTGAAAACGAACTAGGCTGTAATTCACTATCAGGACATGCCGCACACACCCGGGCATGTCCTACCTTTCGCGTACAACGCACCCTGCCCACAGGGGTACCTTGGGCCTACCTTAGGGGTGACTAACATGTAGCAAAGGGAAGGTTTAGGGACTTGCAAGTGTGTGCACTTGCCAAGTCGACATGGCAGCCCCAGGCTGCGCACAGGCTCTGCGATGGCAGGCCCGAGTTACATTTTACGGGCTGTTTGCGTGGGTGGCACAATCCAGTGCTGCAGCCCACCAACAGCATTTGGTCTATAGGCCCTGGCACTCGCAGTGCACTTTACAAGGGACTGACAGATAAACCAAATAGGCCAATCATGGAAACACCAATCCATAACACATTTTATACAGGAGCACTTGCACTTTCCCACTGGACCGCAGTGAGGAAAGTGCGCAGAATCATCACACCAGCAAAAACAGAGTCAAAACCGGGAGGTCAGAAAGCAAAAAGTCAGGGGAAACACGCCAAAAGATGCCAAGTCTAACAATGACAAAAATCCAATAAAAAGAATCAAAGATTTGAAGTTTAAACGTTTGAATTGAATCATAGTGCCAAAAAGCAGAAAGCACCAATCGCGGTCAACTGGTCACCCTAGACACGGACAAGGGTAAGGTTTAATGCCGACAATGATGGAGCGTGAGTCAGATACGAGGCCCAGGTTGGTCCTGGTCAAAGAGATACCTTCTGACTTAGAAATTTTCAGATAAGGTAGATCCTCAGAGGGCAATGTGGCAGGCAGGATTTGAAGACGGGGTCATTGATGACAGATTGGTGAAAGACGAGGTCTCAACGAAGCAGCTGATGAAGGAGGGAAAAGCGGGAATAGTCCCCAGTCCGCCCCCAGAAAGCCATTAATGTCGATCGGATGCTGCTTGGCGTTAGGTTTGGTGAAGATTTCTACCTTTGTACTTAGTCACTTTTCTAGAAGTCAGATTCCTTCAGGGGGCAAGGCTGCAGTTTGTAGCAGGAGAGGGATCAATGTCATCTTATGCCAGTTGGTGTCAGGCTTGCTGAATCGGATTTGCTGCAGTGGAGAAGAATGTAGCGGGAGCTGCAGTGAAGTCAGGCCCACCAACAATGCAACCTCAGCGGATCTGCTTGGCAGGTTGGTCCCAGTCTTCAAAATCCCAGTTTTTAGGGTCAGATAGGAGGTGTACACTCCCACACTTATCTAAAGGCCCCATGAACTTAAATACACCACTTAGAAGTCAGGACTCTCTCCAGTAGAAGCCACCAGCAGGGTCCAGGGCAGGTCCAGTTGGAAGTGGTCACCTGGATTTTTCAGAAACGTGGGATTCTTGTAGCTTTTGTGTCCCTGAAGCTTAACAAGAGTCCACTTCTCAGTCCTAGGTACAAGTGGGAGCAGGTCCAGCCCTCAGGGTTCTCCTCATAGGTTACAATAGCAAATTCAGCCCTTCCTCTATCTTCCACAGGTCCAGAGGTGTTCTGAAGAGGACTCTGGGGATGCCACATGTATGCCCAGTGTCAGCCTGTGGGTGGAGGAAACTCCTGGTCAATCCCTAACCAATGGGGGTAGATGTGCACAGGGGTGATCCTACCTACTTTTGCAGCATTTCCTGTGTGTTTTATTGGTAACTATTTCACAGTGCACCTCTCTACCTAAAACCAACATAGCAGAAACTTTCTTCCCTTGTGCTGAGCTCCCCATGCCCACCCAATAGTGTGGCTATGATGATGGGCAAAACCTCCCTTGTGGTCATTCTAAACCAGTTCTGGGGTAGCTTCCTCTCTCATTGGGTTTGAAGACAAGACAGCTATCAAGACAAAAGGGAGGTAAGTCTAGGTGTGAGTTACATCTGCCATTGACAGTGTAAGCATCATTTGTAACTCAGAAGGGGCTGGACACAGCCCTCAGGTCATCCTGCTCAGGGAGAAAAAACATCTTCCTTGCTTACGGCTTCCACTTGCTCAGTGGGACTGTGCCTTTGTTGGACAACATAAATGTTGGGATTGTGACAGACTGATTCCATGCACGCGCTCTGGATATGTTGGCCTATAGTCCTGCTAACGCACAGTGCCACCATATGTACCCCTAAACCTGAGAAGGTAACACATTGATTGGGCAACCTCAGAACATGACAACCCTGACTCCCCGAGGAATCATGGTAACAGATCTAGAACCTTTTCGTCTTGGTCACTAGTGCATACCAAAAGAGTATAGTATACAAGAAATACACAACGAGGCGGTTCAATATTTATTGAACCATTGTGATTCTTGTGTAAAATATATGTGCTGCAATGATTAATAGACAGAAGCAGATGAAAGCGATTAGCAATATGAGAACAGTGAAAAGGATAAACAATTCCACCATTGTCCTAAAGCAATGTATGTATGCTGGCATATAAGTACTTTGTACAGTGTAATCCTACTATGTGCTCCCTAACCTAGTTGACTAAGGTAGGTATCCCTACTGGATGATGTAACTCCCCATCACCTTTGGGAAAATGTGTTCAGGTACTCGTCATGGTCACAAGTTGGACATCCCTCCTCGCAGAGTGAAAACAGGAATCAGCTGGACTGAGATTCCATCGTGCAGCGAACTTGCAATGACTGCAGAGTGCTCCTCTTATTCAACAAGGAAATGTGTGTGTATATATAACAACAGCATCCATGCTTCCGTGCCGAGGCCTCAGCCAGGCAGACATTGTTTACCCTCATATGATAGCTATGTTGCCTTATGGCTGATCAACAAACAACAACATTTGCACAATGTATGTATAGGCCTTATACTAAATGTTCATGGTGTCTTGATGGTGTGCTTAGGAAGTGGAAATGTAAGCAATGTTTTCAGAGAAACTAATCCTGCACTGTCACACAAGCAAATGTGTGTCAAAAACCCCGTTGTGTAAGAAAGAAGGCAACTTAAGAAAGGTGAGCATGTAAAATGGCAGTGTTTCTTCCCAGGCCTAACCAAGCCACGTCACACCCCCTCCTCAGATGTAAGTCGCTAACGCTATCTAAGACTAATAAAAAGCAATCCAGAGCAACGCTATGTGGTATATATAAAAGACGCAAAAAATGATAACAGGCAATGGTACCATTTGAAGCCAAAACATTCAGAAAGCCATAATTAAAAATATAAAAATGCATAAAAACCAAATTTAAAAGCAATGCAATTTAAAAGAAATTTATAAAGTTAAAAACAGGCCGAATTAAAAGTTCCCAACAAATCAAAACTGCCAAATTGTTTATGTGTTTTGAGAGGTAGACAAAACATTTCTGTTCCCAGCAACCGCAGACGATGATCCCAGAGGCACATCAAGGAGCAGGTTCATGGAGGAAACATGTTCCCAACTGTCCTCCACAGCAGCCACTGAAAGAGGAAGCATAGCCAGTGCGAAATCCACAGACCTAGAGCCAGGATACAATTCACCAGGAGCAGAAGCATCCCAGGAGGACTCGTAGAATGCATTTAGAAGCAATGGCAAATGCAAGGGACACTGATACAAATGATCCTTTAAGGGGTCCACCAGTACTTCTATGTCCAGAGGCTGAACCAGTTGCGTTCCTAAGCATAAGTTCACAGCACACTCAAAACTGCACAGCAGACAGCGGCATACAGGCTGCACACAGTGTAGCTACACAGGCAGAAATTACAAAAACCAGTGCTCGTTGAGTTCCTGAATCAAGTGTGTGCCAAAGCTCTGTACCATGCATTCACGGCAGGGGAGCACATGTGGTAGTGCCAGTTCCATTTGATTTCTAGGTGGGACATCCATTGCGGAGCATAAAAAGCACAGTCACGACAATCAGGAGAAGGACCAGTGGAAGACCTCCAAATAAGCTTCCAAGCATGGAGTGTATAAATGATGGAATGACAACAAAGACTGTCTGGAAGGTGCTACCCAACCCAGAGCCTATGCTTTTGGAAAAGTGTGCAATCCCTGCAGTATCAGACATGTTAAAAATGTAGTGCACCAGTTCTCCAAGACGTAATGGGAAATTTGTGCGGAGTAGCGGCTGTATCTCAGAAGAAGACCTTGCAACCTGAAGATCAAACGCCTCCTTAGCAGATGTTAAGGCCACATCTTTCTGAAACAGTAGGGCTTTCAGTCTGCTCACGGCATCAAAGCGCACATTCCAAAGCTTTATCGAAGGCCAAAGCGTTGCCTACATTACTGTACGGGCAAGTGTAAACAGTACTTGTGTACAACAAGTCACAATGGCAGTAACTGTAACAAGATAAACTATTCCCGGTTTCATGCTGCAGCAAACTTCATCATTCAGTTTCAAATAACTCCCATTAGAGAGTAATCTGAAAGTCGATGGGGCCCGGCCACTGGGGAACCTTTCAAGTAACCAGATAAGTTTGCCATGGATGTGTTACATGCCTCATGAAGCGAAACGTCCTTACACACTAAGGAATGACTAAAAGTACTCTCGCAGTCAGACCCGCTAAGAAAAACGTCAGTCTCCCTATTCCGACAATGGACCTTAAAAGGTCAAATCCATGACTCATGTACATACCCCTCTCCTAGCGCTTCATAGCTGCCTACCTGATGGTGTTACAAACAGTATTGGAGGTGGAATTTTGAAATCGGCAGAGTAAGGAACCCGTCGATTAGCCAATCTGCGGAAGGCGTTTCAGCAACAGTGAAAGGTAACTTCTCTAGCTTCTCTATGTGTAGCATAGTGTGTGTCGCACCTTTGCGTACCATGAGTATTTGCTGCTTCATAAGGTTTGTGGCATTAATATGTCGCCATGGTACGTGACCAGAACGAAGTGTCTGTAGTGTCCAACACAATAGCATGATCAATCTAAGTTGTGATTGCCCATGTTGCTGTGCAGATATGTCATGTTGTATTATGTCTATTGCAGATGACACTATGCTACCCAGAGAGTATATCCTGGAGGACAAGGATGTCATACCTTTATCAACAGCTGCTACAGACTTTTCTATATTAGCCCTGTCAATCTCGCGTAGTCTTTCAGCAGCTTCTTGGAGAGAAACTTTCCACACTTCATTATATATTGCGTACAAGAAGCGTTTTTGACCTGGTTTTCGAGGACCCAACAAGAAGTCCTGTATTCCCATTTCATCAGAAAGAAGGGATAAGTGTTGTTTTACCTGGGACAATGTTGAGGTTTTTAGCCAATCAAGGCCCAATTTCCCAACACCGTAAGTTGTCACCACCCTGAGTGTTCTGTCTGCACGTAACATAGGTCGAGGGCTGATCTTGAAACCCTTGGTGTTATCCAGGAACTGTGCTTGACATCCGTTAGTGTCTAACAGCCACACTAACCATCCAGTAGCGGCCCATGGTGTGAGTACTGCCGGGCGGTGACGTGGGGCGGGGGAGGGGCAGGGTGGGGTGGGGGGTAGTAAACTATGGAATACGGCAGAATAGAGGTAAGTAAACATATAAATAAATAAAACGAATTCCGTTGCGCGCGCTGCATCGCATTTGGTGATGCAGCGCGCGCAACGAAATTCGCTTTATTTATTTATATGTCTACTTACCTCTATTCGGCCGTATTCCGTAGTTTACTACCCCCCACCCTGCCCCTCCCCCGCCCTACGTCACCGCCCGGCAGCACTCCCACCATGGGCCGCTACTGTAACCATCCCTTCCAATTGGAATCTGATGAATTGTGCATCTCATTGCATAGCATGGTGTCTAATGTTTCCTCCTTGTATTTTGTAAACTGCTGCCAGTTTGCAAAACGTACAAATGTGAGAATATTTGGTGTGTTCAAATCCTTGATTTTAGCCAAACCAAGGCATGATGTTTGTTTCACAGTTCAGGAAAATCATTTGATGTGATATAAGGCATGCTCTAAACAAAGCCTTGTTTCTCTGAACCTGCAAGTCCTTCGTTCCTCCAAAAGTCAAACCCTTGTGTTGACAGCTGGGAAAGAAAAGATGCAGAATATATCAGCTTGGTATCGGTTAGCATATTTTTCTTTGCAGGTGACAGTGCAAGCTTATAATAATATGACGCTGGTTCAGATGTATCATAACCACAAAAATAAGCAAACTTCTGAGCAAACGTTTTTGAGCTACTCCATGGTGGTGTACGGCAGTGTTTCAATTTTGCGCATCTAAATTGTAGGAGTACTTGAGTGGAAATCCTTTCAGCAGGTGGGTGTTACTGCATGCAGTGTTGACAGACACCATCATGTCTCTGTCTATCCTCGTACTTGAACGAGTTATTGCAGCTATAGCAGTAGTTTGCACTGTTGCTTTTGCAGCTTCATCGGCCATGGAATTCCCTGCAATGTGTACACCAACACGCTGATGACTCAATGTGTGGATTACATGAGTCTGAGGCAAGCATTCTTTCAGCTTAGCCACCTGTTCCCAAAGAATCTTGTGCTTGATTGTGCACCCCTTTGATTTTCCGAATCCATTCTGGCTCCAGTAGTGCAAGTACTCATTGTAAGACTTGGCACAATAATACAAATCACACACGTTGTGCTGTGGGGAATCAGGGATCTGTATTCTCTAGTGCCAGAATTAGAGCTCTGAGTACAGCCAACTGCACAGTGCAGTCACTAAGTGACTTCATGTAAGTTTTCTCAGGGTGGAATTCTTCATCCTGCATGCGCCCCTTTACAGCAGTGCACGCTGCTGAGTATTGGTGCCTTTTTCCTACAGCAGGCTTGGAAGAACTGTCAGTATATATGATGTAATCATACTGATCTAGAGGCATGACTTCATTAGACAGAGGATATTCATGTTCATATGGCAGAAAAGCCTGTGTTTGTAGTGTAGTGTAAAATCTGTAACCTACATCTGTTGCAGTGAGTGAGTTAGCCCATTGTATCCATTGTCAATGTAATGCTTTTGCATTCGGAACGTTTGCTCTTGTGATGGCCTCTAAGGTTGGCACTGGGGTTATGCCAATTATTCGTTTTCCCTGAGCCAGTGCTCTCTCTCTCTCTCACCACAGCAATCTGTACCGCAGTTAGTATTTTTTCTGTTGGACCAAATTGCATTTTGGTATTGGTGTATAAACGTGATTTATATGCAATTGGTACATTGTCAGCTTCATTGAATGTAACATATGTGTACCCTGATGTACCATCAATTATATGGATCACCAGGTTTGTTGTGTTTACATGTGTGAGTAAGTGTTTTGAAGCTAGCATGTCAGCTTGTACTGACTGCAAAATGTTTGTGTGTTACTGTGTCCAGTGTGTGCTTGAGAAATCTGGATGAATGAGGTCGTAGACTGGTTTAACCCATTCTGTGTAATCTGGAATGTAAGTTCTGCCAAAATCAAGGAATGTCAATATGGATTCTAATCTCTTCAACGTAGTTGGAGGTTGTAGAAGCGCACACTTCTCTAAGAAATATGTCACCAGGCTTTTGTCTTCACTTAAAGCTCGTATCCCAGGAACAGGACATTGAAGTGGGCAATTTTTGATCTTTTAAAATTAAATTTGTAGCTGCGATCTACTCATGTCAAATGTAGTGAAAGGTCATCATCCGTCACATGTATGTCATGGACATAGGACAATGCCTGGTCGTCAAAAGTTTGTAGAAGTTCTGTTACTCAGACCAAAAACAGCCCGGGCTATTCTTATACCCTTGAGGCAAACAACAGAACTGTTTTTGAGAGCCCAGTGACCTAAATGCAGTCAAATACCAGCTTTCAGGCGCTAGATTTTGGCAGTAAAATGCATACGAGATATCTAGAGTGCTTTGTATTTTTTCCCTCACTATGTTGTTCATTAGTGTTGCGTTATGCGTGTTTTGTACTGCAAATGTGCAAGTAGCTGTGTTTAAATGTCTAGACAATATGAATAATCAGGTTTCATTACTTGAAACAAAGGATTATTCATTGGGGAGGTGCAACTTTCTATTACACCTTGGTATTCAAGTTGTTGGATGTTGGAAAGTGGGTTATTGGTAGCGGTAAGTATGCACCTACCACCAGTAATAAGTCCACTAACACGGTATAGGGTCCAGTAAAAATCTCAATAAATTAGTCTTTTGCTCAATCCTTGGTAGCTATAAAAGAGCAGTCAGACCTAACTTAGGATACAGGTATGTAAAATATTTAAAAACACCATTACATTAAATAAGCAAGACACAACACATAATAAAACTCCCACACCAATTCATAAGAATAGTAAATATTTTTATGAACAAATAGACACCAAAACAACAAAATCCAATGTAAGGAACCAGAGATATGCATTTTGAAACAATTACCGCTTTTTAGTGCTTAAAAGTCTATAGTGCCACTCTGGGACATCTGGTCATGCTTGACTGGGACAAAGTCAATGTTTCAGGCTGACTGCGATGGAGCCTTGGCCGGATACACTTAGCAGGCGGCCCCTGTCAAAATGTTGCCTTCGGACTTAGAAACGTTTCTGCAGCTTTTTCTCCTGAAAGTTCTCCAAACATCAGGAGGTGTTTCCTGAAGGTCTCCTTGTGTGTTTAACATGTCCAAATCACAAATCCAAGGGTCTGTAATCTCCTGGATGGTCCTTGGAAGGTTGGGACCACAATCCCACAATGCACCTGGCCAAATCCTTAAAGGTCCACTGGATGCACTCCAGGCTGGGAACTCTTGGTGAAGATGATGCAGGTGGGCTCTGTTAACTTGTGCTGTAGGGAGTCAACTCCTTAATCCTTCTTGAAGCAAGGCACAGTCCCCAGGGCTGTAGTACCAAAGTGTGCAGCAGGCACAATCAGTCAGAGTGCAGGGCCTGTGGGTGCAAATTCAGATTCCAGCAGTACAGTCCTTCTTTTCCTTGTAGTTTCAGGCAGCAGAACTCTGAGGCTCTGCACCACTCACATATTTATTCGGTGTTCTCTGGGGTCAAGCAGGAGAGCACTCCTGTCCAATGAGGTGCAAGGCAACACCCAGAGCATGACACCTTACTCCAAAGTGTGGCATATTCTTGTCCCAGAAAGCACTATTCCTCCAAAATTCATGATGGCTGAACTCTCAGCAGAGGAGCAAGAACTAGCTAAATCAACCTTTAATTGGCTCATTTCCATAGCTCTCCTCCCCCTAATATCTGCAGAGTCCTTCCTTAAGCCTGCCATCTAGCTGGGTCAGAGGGGATGGGGGTAGGTAGGCCTGGCATTCCCTCCCTGTCCCCTTCCTCCTTTGAAGCCTCATGCTTTACGACCCCTACCCCCTCCACTGGCATTCCTGTGTAGCAGAGCCCTCTCCAGTAGATAGCCTCTCCCCTGGTGAGCCACTTATTGCTTCATCAAAGCAACCTGGCTAATCCTGTTAACTCTGACCAATCACAGAAGACTGCAGGAAGGCAGAATTTTGGCTTATACCCAAGAAAGTCTTATAACTTCTTTTCTGTACAATTTAGGATACATTCAGCAATGGCATATTGCTGGATTTATCAATATCATTCTTCTAAGTCTTTGAATGATATTTCATTCAATTCCTAGCAGTATTTATGCGTTCATAAACTATTGCAATGTTATCCTATGTGGCTTGGTATCTACAATGGGGAAAATGAAATTTGCAATTTCTCCATCACCAGGGCATATAAAACATCTTTTATAAAGACCCTGCTTATAGTTATAAGACCTCCTACCCCTGGGACCCTTAGGAGAGGCCTTGGGGTCCTGAATATGCAAGAATAATGTAGATCCTCACTCCAGGGTGCTCATAGCACCAAAGTAGATTTTGGGAGGGACTTTACTACATTGGGGGAAGTGAAATGAGCAATTTCTCTATCCCCAGGGCATAAAGAAAATCTTTATAAGGACCTGCTTATAATTACATGACCCTCCACCCCTGGGACACGTAGGGAAGACCCTGGAGGTACCTAATATGTAAAAAATAATGTAGATTATCACTTTCTAAGTGCCCGTATGACCAAAGTCGAGTTTGGGCACAATTTACATTTAAAAGCAGTGCTGCAGAGCAGGACTGTTTTTTCAATTTACCTCAGGCACTTAGCAGTGCACATGTGCAAGTGCAACAAATGCTGCTGGCCTCTAAGTGTCCATGCACTATCATGTACTAGGGTCTTATAGGTAGTTTCAATCGCCCTACCCTATTATTTAATAGGGACTTATAGGGTAGGTCATGGCAATTATAGGTGTACCCTAGCACATAGTGTACCCTAATACATGTGTGTTTTTTCAACATAGCACTGACCTGGGCCTGTCAACAGAGCCTAGGGCATAGTCAGAGTCACTATCCTTCAGCAAATCAAAAAGAAGAAGGTACCAGACTTAAGGTCAAGCATGCAGCGAATATTAAGGGCACTGCTTCTGAGTGGGGAGTGGGCTCTGACCATGCTGGACAGCGCTGCAGAGGTCACAATAGTTCACCGGAACCTGATGGATTGTCTGGCGGCAGTAGTGCTGAGTGACTATATCCAGTTGAAAACGACAGATACACAGGGTAGTGTTCCGCATCACTTATGTGAGATGCAACTCCAGTTGGAGGGGGACTTTCAACGACCCGTTAAAGTTCTCTTTTTGGGAAACTTGTCATTCGGCGAAATTAGGGAAATTCTCCAATGTTGCAAAGTGCACCCCCATTTGTGAGGTTTGGATGATTTGGGTTTATCTTCCTGTTTAATTATGTAGTCAGATGAGCATTGAGAGTCCTTCTTCAGTTTCAAGTACTCCTTTGATCTGCGCTCTGACCATCTACCTCTCTCCGAGTATTTTTTGGATGACTCCTGAAAGGAACGAGACGAGTGTGAATCAGTATCCTGATACCTGTCAGGTGGTTTAATGTTATACCGGTTACGCAATTTATAGTGCTTCTCAGTTGCTTCCTGCTGAGGAGACCCACCCCGTGTTCTAGTTTTGTCCTTATTTTTCTTATTATCCCACTTCTTCTTCGTAGAAGATTCCGGTGCTTGCTTTGAGTTATCCTTTTCAGAATTACTCTTTATTTGTAGTGTACCTGGTTTGGCTCCCAAATTATCTCTACCCCATGTGGCATAGGTTTCTTCTAAAGTTTTAGGTGATTTGCGCTCCCTTTGTCCTGGAGACAAATGCCTTAGATGCTGGCGTATAGCCAATGCTGCTGCTTCCCCTTTGATGTTATTTAGCATAATGGCAGACAATGCAGCATAATTGCCCATCAGTTTGATCCCCAAAAGCAGGGCAGGGGCTGCCCCGTACTCATTCTGGATCTGTTTAACCACTTCTGGCAAAACAGATAATGGAGGGGTACCATGAGTTCTGGTATAAACTGTAGCAAAGACCATACCCCAAGTGGTGCAGTCCTTTACTGGGGGATACATCCCCATTGGCAAGCATATTGTTAAAATCCTTTGCTTTTCCTGGGGTCCCGTATGGGGAAATACTGCTTCAAGCTGAGTTGTTTTTTGTGCAATCCAGAACAGAATCTCCACCTGTCTTGTGGGAACTTTACCCATGACTGCATTTAGTGCTTGTGTACTTATGCCCAGTGTACCCATTTGTGGTTGTGCAGCTTGAGCAGCCCTTGCAGGATTTATTGTTATTGTTCGCATAACGAACTGGGTCAGACACTTGTATAGTGTTGCTAAATTTTTATACAAACTAGGTAACTGTACTGCTGTCAAATTATCGACATCAGGATGTGGTGTGTAACTGGCTAAGACTGGGCATGTTGCTCCCTCATTACTAAGGGGACCTAGTCTAACATCATCTGTTATGTGTGGTAGGGCTCAAATACGTGGGTGTGCAGTTCCTAAGGGTATTAGTGGTGGTCAGGTCTCTGGAGTAACCTCCAAATGGATGAAGTGCCCTCACACACCCCGAAGGGTATCATGCTTCATCATTGGGCGTGCTCCTCTTCGGGCCGGCGCTGCAATGCCGGACGGGCGCCCGCGAAGGGGCTCTTTGGCGGAGTTATTTTAATAAAGCCATTTGGTGAGTGAGGGTATGTGAACTAGAGTGTGTAGTGTAGTGAGTGAAGATTTAAAATAGGTTCATGGAGACTCTTATTAAATAAATTGTATTAATCCTGGCTCTCTAACCTAAGTAAAAACAATGTGGCTCATATCGGGGACAATGATCCTATAGAGCATAGGTGCTATTTAGTTTGTTTGGTCAACATGTTTCTTGCCATATCAGCCTCTAAAGGGTCTATTGGCAATTCGTCAGGACCATACACAGGAAAATTTCCTAATAATCTTACACTACTGAACGGCTGGTGTATACATTAGGCAGATTAATTAAGTCGCCAGCCGTGCTTAATAGCACACGGTTGAGTGGCACCTTGTGTCGTTTCGAGACCTGAAAGAGATAAAAGTGGGATAAAAACAAGGAGATATTGCTAGTGGAAATGTAAGCAATGTGGTTCCTGCACTGTCACACAAGCCAATGTGTGTCAAAAGTAATCATGTAAGAAAAAAGGCAACTTAAGACACGTGTGCATGTAAAATGGCAGTGTTTGTTCCTGGGCCTAACCCAGCTATGTGACATCCCACACCCAAGTCCTTTGCTCACTGTCTGGGAGCAATCCACATCTCACCACAGGTGAACCATCAACAGTCAGCTGACAGTGAACACTGGCAGAAAGGCACATTTGGCTCAGGCAGAAACTTTACAGCTTTCTAAAAGTGTAATTTTCAAAACAGTAGTATAAAATCTGATTTGACCACTAAGTAGGGTTTTAACTTACTATTGAATGAGTCATTGAATCATTTTTCTAGCTACTCCCAAACTGAAGTTAGGCTTTTTAAGAAGTTAAATGTAACCCAATGCTTCCCTTCTGGTGAACCAGCATTGTCACATTGAAAAACGACTTTGGAGGTTTTTTCGCTGCCAGGACATGTGAAGCATAGAATATTCACATCCTGCTTTTTAAATACCATGCACCCTGCCCTATGGGCATTCAGGGCCTGCCTTTGGGGTGACTTATAAGTGTCAGCAAATAAGGTTTAGGCCTGGAAAAAGGTTTATTTTGCCAGGTCGAATACGCAGTTTTCCAAAACTGCACACCCAGCCTACAGGGGCAGGCTCGGTGACATACTTTGCATTGTCCCTTTAGTGGTGGTACCATATGGGCTGCAGTGCACTAGTGGCATTTAACTTACGGGCCTTCAGGGTCAGATCACATATAGTGGGCACTGGACTGCTGTGTCCCAGTGTGCAGAGTCCAAAACCAGTAGAAAAATCTAGAAGAAAGTGGGCGTGACTATGCAAATAGGGGTATTTTCCTACACTCTTCAGGGGACTTAGGTCAGTATATGGGCAACATCCCTCTTTGAACTAAAATGGTGCTGCCATAGATCACTATCAAATTACTCCTCATATGCCTATGGAACGGACCTCCTGGTCAGATGGAGACCTCCATTCAAACTCCTATATGAGGAGAACGGTGTGCAAGGCCACTATAATATAATACAAACACTACTAGGAGGGCAACACTTCACTTTCATAAACACATACAGCCCAAATACTTATGATCCAGACTTCCCCAGACGAATTTGGAGCAAGTGCAAGTCACTTTTGCCTCAGACTATACTATGGGGAGGAGACTTCAACCTAGTCCTGGATAAGCAACTCGGCTGTTCCAAAGCCATGTTGTGTATGCACTACTCAGAAGCTGTAGCCCTAGCTGATATAATAGACAATATGGCCTAGTGACAAATGGAGACATAGATGTACTACCCAAAAGAATAGCACGCGCATTTTCAGAGCACATGGATCCTGGGCAAACCTTGATTACAGGATGTGCATGTGTGATATTGGTAGTTGGAACAAATGTATAGGACACCTCCCATGCACATTCTCCAACCTCTCACCTATCAAATTAATAATAGAAATGCCTGCCTCCAAGCAACAGGCATTCACTTGGCACTTCTCTACAGGCAGTGCTAGATACCGCCTACAGCGAAGAAAATTCTGTAGAAACCTCTAGCATGTTTTGGGAAGCCTTTAAGACCTATATTTGCAGAGTCTACATCGCAAAGCAGCATGGAACCCACAATGCTATATGCGGTCTACACAGTCAACAAAAAGTTTAAAATGCAAAATTCAAGCACTTGAGAGCAATATACACAAAACAACAACACCCACATGTTAGCTGAAATTAGTACAAAAAATACAGTTTTTACTGAGGTTGGAGACTCAGAGGTCAAACATTTACACAAACATGCTAGGGCCAAGAAATACGGGGAGCTTGAAAGTTTTGTTGTACCCTTGCTCTCTTAACATGCCCCCATGAGCAACTTACGCCATAACACAGCTGAAAGGGGATAATGGTGACTTTGCTGTACAGTGCAGATGATATAATAGCGGAGCTAACTACAGAATATTCCAGGCTATACACCTCTCGTATCTCCAGAGCCCAGGTGGGATATAATAAATATTTTGACTGTGTAGCCCTAGCATGGGTAGAAGTCCCTCACAGAATATTCCTAGACACACCCATGACTCTTGCAGAGATCACTGCAGTATATTCTTCCAACATGTAAATCACCAGGCAGCAATGCATTTCCTTCTAAATGTTATAATTTATATGCCCAATTATTTGCTCCTTTACTCCTGCAGAAAATTCCATACTTATCTCTCTCCTAAAATCTGGCAATCCACCCACCCAACCCGACTCTTACAGACCGCTGTCTCTCATTAACAAAGATGCGAAGATTATAGCCAATGCTCTGGTGAATCAGCTATTATTGCTGCTCTCTAACCTGGTTCTTCCAGACCAGCCAAGGTTTGTTCCTGGGAGATCTACTGCACATAACCTTAGACTGCACTTTGCCCTAATTCATCAAGTAAACCCAGAACCGGAAGCAGAGTCAGTCTTTTCAGAAGCCATGAAAGATTTTGATTCTCTAGAGTCGCAATACCTTTCTGCAGTACTAGCCTGTATGGGCCTACCCAAGAACTTTACAAATTTGATTCAACTCTCATACTCTGACCCCATCACCAGAATTCAAATAAACTGATTGCTGTAGGACCCCATTATGAAAGGCACCCACCAGGGTTACCCATTGTACCCCATTCTATAGGCCTTGACAATGGAACCCTTGGTATGTGCTTTCGGCAACTACATGGCCACAGAGGCCGTGCCTCTTCTCCATGGAATTTCATAGGCTCTCTATATGCAGATGTCATTACCCTATGCCTGTGTAATCCAGCCCAAAACCTCACCAAGGTTATTAAATTCAAATTCATATTCAAACAATCTTTATTCGGTTTAAAAATCACAAACCATAAAAAAATCCGAAAAGTCATAAACATCTTCACATCACAAAATCTACAATTAAATACATTTAAAATAACAGTAAAATGAAGATTCCAACAGCAGGTCCCAAAAACCATATACATAAAGTGCTACGTGCGAAAAATCCAATTCAGTGCAAAGCTATAACTTTAAAAAACATCTTCACCTCACCGAGTATGCAATAAAATACATTTAAAAATGGCAGTAAAATTAAAATTCCGACAGCAGGCCCCAAAAAACCATATACATAAAGTGCTGCGTGCAAAATGACCAATTCAATGCAGGGCTATAACTCCAGTAACATTACTGTTCTTCTCAAAATATATAACAAATATATAAAATAAAGTGCGTTAGGTTAAGAATTTCATCAGTATATCTGGAAAGACATAGTACATAAAGTGCCATGTGCAAGAATATATAGTTTAAGAAACACAAACTACAGGCACGGATGTCATTTATCATTATGTGACCCAATTTCTTCGTAAACAAGGGCCTCAAGATGAGAATTATTGTGTCTTATTTTGATTGCCTTCTGAATATAAACTGCCACTGCATTACAGACTCTAAGACTTACTAGGCCACAAATATACTCAAAAGCGGTTTTATATGTGAACAGTCTCTCCTTTAAAAACAGCGGTCGTAAGAGACTCTTCCTGATATCTCTATAAAAACCTCAAAATAAAATGAAGTGCAATGTTGTCTGGTCTGATTTTCCATCACAAGGGCACTTTGGGAGATTATGGAGAGGCGTCACGTTGTAAAGCCCTGCGCCACATGAAACCTGCGTCAGGTTTCATGTGGGCGTTCCGGTGCAGGGTGGGCGTTCCGGTGCAGGAACGCCTCGAGAGTGCCTGAGTGAAATCTACAAGATTTCACTCAGTCACTTTTCCCGACCCCGCTGCGTCAAAACCTTGCGCCTGCTTGAAGCAGGCGTAAGGTGTGACGCACCATGTGGAAGATAGGCCGGGTTGGCACAGTGCTGAAGTTGCGTCGCACCCGCGACACAACTCCAGCACTGCGCCAACCTTACGCCGACAGATGCGACACGCATCTGCCAATCCTTGCGCCATGGCGCGCCGCATTGTAAATGCGGCGCATCCGTGGTGGCGCAACGATGGCATTGCGTGTCGCACGTTTCTTGGCGCATCCCTGCTGATTTGCAGGGATGCGCCAGGAAACGTAAATCTGCCCCCAGGTATTTAAACTTATTATGCTTATAAAATCGTTAATATAAGAAGCTTACAGTTCTTTATGCACACTAAATATGGGAGTGGAATTGGGTACAGCTAACAATCTACGTAAAAGATATTTTCTTGGGTTTGAAGAATTGCACAGTTGGCCGCTCCCCAAAGTGCTGCACCATAACAGGTTCCAGTAAGACACTTGCTCTTATATAGTGTCATGATTTCCCTAATTGGTTTATTACCCATTTTTTTTGAGAATCTGAAGATTGCCTCAATTATCCTGACAAATTTTAATTTACAGTGTTCCATGTGGGCTCCCCAGTGTCCCTTTGCTGCAAATACTAATCCCAAGTATACAAAAGAATTTGTTGCTTCAATAGGGACGCTATTTACATGGTGGGTCCTAGTTTTTACTTTGCCTTGCCCACACACCATCGTAAATGTATTTTTCAAATTAAGTACTAAATCCTTATCGTGCATGAATTCTGCAAATTTTTCAATGAGAGTCTGAAGCCCATTCGCAGTTCTCGATAAAAGAACTGCGTCGTCCGCATAGAGTAAAGTCGGAATAGCACGTTTGCCTACTCTAGGAACATCAGCATTTAACTTTTGCAAACCCTCATTGACTCCATTTATGTACAAGGAAAAAAGAAGTGGGGCAAGCACGCATCCCTGCCTGATTCCCTGTGTTACCCTTAAGCTGGTGGTGCACTCTCCCTCTAGCCCATAACGAACTCTTGTACTCAAACGGCTATATATTTGTGAGAGGTATATGATGATATCATTTGGTGCGCCCATGTGAATCAAAGTTTGCCATAACTTTGCGTGATTTACTAGGTCAAAAGCACTAGTAAGGTCGACAAAACAAAGATGTAGATGGCCCTTTTTTGCAATTGTATACTTACTAATCAATATGTGCAAGTTTATACATTGTTCTATTGTCCCTATCTCCCTTCTGAAGCCGTACTGCGATTCAGTGAGAATTTTATTTTCGCCTGCCCATAATTCCAACCTCTCCAACATTATCCTACCCATCAATTTTGAGGTTGTGTCGAGGAGGGAAATAGGGCGATAGCATTTGGCGTCACTCCTATTACCCTTTTTAAAAATTGGGACAATAATACTTTCAGTCCATGTTCTTGGTACCAAGCCCCCTGCAATGGTATTAAACACTTTTTGTAACAATGGGGCCCAAAGACCCATATCGAATTTGAAAATGTCTATTGGAACCCCATCGACACCAGGGGCCTTTCCATTTGCACATCTTTCTAGGGCCAGTATGACTTCATCCAGGGTAATAGGGTCCAAATTTGGAGGGTCAAAAGTTATAAACATTTTATTTTCTACTAGTTCCGAGGTACTGTTGGGGTCGCTATTTTGTACTAGTACGGGAATTTTTATTATCTGGATTATAAACCTGTCCGAAATAACTTATCCACTCTTGGGGCTGCACTAAACTCTCAATTTTAGCAGCACAACTATCTTTAAAATAGGGGTGGTTTATCGTCTTCCAAAATAAAGATGAACTCTTTGTTTTGGCAGCCTGAGAAAGGTTTTCCCACGCATGGTCTTGAATCCCCCTCTTCCTTTTTGCTAGGGTCTGTTTATATATCATCCTCTGATTTTTGATCTGTTCGCTATCTCTAGTCCTAATTTTTAAAGCGTTTTTTAGTAACTTTGTGCATTCAGAATCAAACCAGCTGATTATTTTCTTCACTTTCTTCTTACTCTTAATTTTCTAAACCCCCAGAGATTAAGGCGGTGATGTTACAAAAAGCCCCAATGATCTGATTGTTGGTTGAATCCTCCCTATTACATATTTCAGTATCATGTTTACAATCACTCATCAATCTGTCCACAAATTCATTTGGGTTTATCCCAGACCATTTAATCAAAACACCATTTTCTCCATGGGTTGATATAGAGGATGCTAAACACGGTCCTGCTTGGGGGTATCATTTAATCTAACTGTTAAAAATAGTGGATGATGATCACTTAAGTTGCTTTTTATCACCTCCATTTTCACTATTTGGTCTTGGCATGTGCCAAGATTAATATATGATCGATAATTGAACACTGACCGTGCCCTTCAAAGGTTGGTAGCTCGAATTGACCATCCGAGATAGCCTGTTCCACTATTTCTAAATTATATTTATACATTGCCCCATTAATGAATTCACCATAAATGTTATGCGGGAAATGGGAATAGCTTTCCCTAGACTCATTCCCATATCCACAGTGTTTCCCTTCTAGGATACCACATTTCCTGCTACTAAAATCTCCAGTCCAGATCAGGAAATAATCACTTCTGGTCTGTTTTAAAAATGAATCGAGCTCCCTCTCAAGTGACAGTATTACTAGATTTCTAGTGCTATCAAAAAGTTATAATAAAAGTTAATTACTACAAAACACTGATAATCAATAGAATATAACCACAGAAATTGAAAGTAAGGTGAGTCAATATAAACTTTCTTCAGAGTCAGCGGGCATGTAACTGAAAATAAAACTGCTAAGCCTCCCTTTGCCCTTCCATTTCGGGTGGGAGTCGCTTGTGTGTCAACTATTGAAAAACCATCTACGTGGAATGGTTCCGTATGCCAGGTCTCTTGCATACAGATAATTTGGCAGTTATCTAAAAATTCAGGCCATACATTGTCATTTAATTTCTTATTAATACCCGGAATGTTCCATGTTACTAGGATCAAGTTCTTAGACTTTGAAATTGGAGTTAGAAGTAATTCATTGCCAATAGGGCGAGGATTTTGTTCAACACCCTGGTGTAGTCAGTCCACATCACTGCACCTTCTGAGGGGTAAAAATCTGTTAAACAAGGCAAGAGGTTTATGCCTATCTGCTATCAATGCACCATTTCCGGGCTCACTAAAGTCCTCTATAACTGGTTTGTAAAAAATATCCTAGGGGAACCCCAGTAATGACCTTTTTCTGATGTTTAGATGACATTGCTCCTCTGTTACGAATCTCTTCAAGCAAAATTCCGACCATCTCTGGGTGTCGAAAAGAGACAGCAACACAGTCCCCTTCACAAGCTTTCGGTGATTTCCCCACCCAAGGCACTCTTCTTGCCATGAGAATATTTTGAGCCAAGGTATTTGGGTTATAGTGGCAGTGTTTAGTAAACCAATACAAAACCTTGTTTTTCAGGTCTACCCAATCCTCATTAACTCCATCCTTTAATTCTGGCACATCTTTGAGAATAATGGTGTACGGTGTAGCCTCAGGTGGTAAGTGTAGGGTTCTCCGATAGATACTTCGAGATTGATATCTGTGCTCTGTTTTATCCGGATTATTGATTATGGATCTCGTCGTTTTTGTCACGTTGTGGGATGACGACGTAGAGTGGAGACCAGTGTGACTATTTTCCTTGTTCATGTTCTCAGAGGTGTGTTTTTCCTTCGCACACTACTGCGGATCCCGGTGATCCAGATAGAGTGTCATTTTTGATGATTCGTTGGATTTTGTTCACTACTATTCTACCCGTTTTATCAGTCGGGTTATTGTCAAATGAACGTTTCTCTGGTAATAACGATTCTACAATTAATTTCAAAATCTGGGCTACATCTTCCTTAATTTTCACAATTTCCGATAACAATTTTTTTCCAATTGAATCAATCTTCCCATGTAGCTTTTTAAAAAGTAAATCCAGGTTATGGGAGCAGTCATTACTTAAGGTAGCCTTTTGACCCCCACTCTGTTTCTTAGACGATAACTGTGGTTGCTTGATGGGTTCTTTAATTTTTTCCTTCAACAACTGTTTGCTTTTATTTGCTGTGGATGTGATTAAATCTGTACCCTCTGTTAAAACCGATATTTCCAGTGGTATGGTTGATATGCAGGGTGCTGCACTAGTATTATGTATTAAGGCTGTTATACATCCAATATAGTATCATCAACCGCAGTAGTTAGTGCAATCTATGTGGCCGCCAAACGCTCCTCGACATTGACGATCTCACTGTTAATTAGTCCCATTGCGGTATTTAAGTAATTCGTGATAGGTGCACTCATTCTTGCATTTTTATTTTTACTACCTGAGGCAACACCCGCAAGCTTACGTTTTCCCATGATTGTGAAGGGCAACAGGGACCATAAAATGGGGCACAGTAAGACAGGTATAGTCGTATGAAGCAATTTTAGTCTCTTACAGTGATTCTAAAGGTCTTACTGCCAAATTTAGGGACGTGGCCCAGCCCAGCCTCTTTCGGCCGCTGACGGGCGCGCCCTTGGCCCGGGCACGACCGCGCACATCCCACGCTGCGGGAGCCCTGGTCATGATTTAAGTGCCTCCTGGCGCATGCTGAAGGCGTCAGCGGCGTCCACGCCGCTTGGCAGGCTGGGGGCTGTGTTCCACGCTCTCCTGCGGCCTCCCCCGGTTACCACAAGGCTTGAACAGCAGTTTACGGGCTCCTGCGCTGCGGGAGCCCTGGTAGTGATTTAAGCGCCTCCTGGCGCGTGCTGAAGATGTCGGCGGCGTCCGCGCCGCTTGGCAGGCTGGGGGCTGTCGTCCACGCTCTCCTGCGGCCTTCCCCGGTTACCACAAGGCTTGAACAGCAGTTTACGGGCTCCCGCGCTGCGGGAGCCCTGGTCGTCATTTAAGCGCCTCCTGGCACGTGCTGAAGGCGTCGGCGGCGTCCGCGCCGCTTGGAAGGCTGGGGGCTGTGGTCCACGCTCTCCTGCGGCCTCCCCCGGTTACCACAAGGCTTGAACAGCAGTTTACGGGCTCCCCCCAAGGTTATTATGGAGTTCACACTGTTTAAATCACTATCAGGTATTACAATTACTTGGAACATATCCACAATTCTCCTGCTAACACAGGCCACTCAGATCTGTAAGCCAGATAGATTTTCCTCTTCCCTGGACTTAACATCTGTTAAATATCTGAAGGTGTGGGTTAACCGGGATAAAGCTATTGTCATTGCAGAAAAATATGGGGTGACCATGACACAAATAGAAGAGCATATAATCAAGATGATTACCTTACCCAAGCTACTTTACCTCTTCTACAACATTCCCATATTCCTACCTAAACAGTTTTTCAAAACACTCAAATCACATATTTTTTAGTTCAGATAATTTCATTCGTCTACAAGAACACAGAAAAAAATAGAAAACAAAGCTTAACCAAGAAAAGCTGTACACTCCAGGAGATCAAGACCATGAAGCATAAGACATCAGACTCTATATGACAATATCATTGATAACATTATATATGTAATCATGCATGGATGGGAGAAAGCATGATAATGTCATTCCAAAGTAGACAAGGAGATCATTACATGTATCATTTGTGGGTCAACACAGTCACAATAGAGGGATACAGGATGGGAGTGTACCGCAAACCAGGTCCTCTGGCTCACGAAAGAAAAGAGTAAAAGAAAGAGAAAGAGATAAGGTAAAAGGAGGAGAGATGAGGGATGGGTAGGGCTACACTGAGTGTTAGGGGTAAGTCTAGGCTAAATACCAAGTACAGGTGAGTCCGAAATGAATAAATGTCACCCAACAATCGGAGGATGAGGGGACATGGGGGGGAGTTATGGTGGTTTGTTCTTCTGTAGATACTCATCAAAAGTATCCCATAATTGTCGAGGGTGTGAGTGGCCATGAAATTTGGAATGTAAGGTGCTATCAGCTCCTCTGGTGGAGCAGAGTAGTTTCCACCATTTCTCAAAGGTGGTGGGAGTGGTGGATTTCCAGTCCAAGAGAACAGTCTTGGTACCCAGGTAGAGGAGAAGGTCTACAAGTGAGGAGGTCTGGGTGTCAAAATCTCCCACCAGAGGATTTGCATGCAGACCTAGAGCTTCTGTCAGAAAATTGATTTCTAATAGTATTTTTGTGATTTGGCGCAGCGAGTCTTGGATTTTTATCCATAGTGGGAGAGTCATCTTGCAGTGGTAGAGCATGTGTTGGAGGCCTCAGGGTCCTTCCTCACAATGCCAGCATGAAGTTGAGTCCCTTAACCCCAACTTGTGAAGTCTAGATTGGGTCCAGTAAGTTTTGTGGATGGACCAGAATCTGTATTGTGCCAGGGTGGGGGTGATTTTAGTCTCGAAAGGTGAGCTCCAGAGTTTACGCCAAGCTGATTTGCTATTACGGGGAGGGGGGGATCGTCGAGTGGGAATATGGTTTCCATTTCTTGCTGAATAGTTTCGGGACCTGTCCATCATGTTTATCTAGAAGTTTATATAGGTGGGAAGTGGTGTGGACCTTTCATTTAAGATAACCTAATAAGAATGGGAGGTCTGGATCATGGGGGGGTTTCAGTTTACTGAGTACACTCTTGGGTTGTAGGAATTTGTAGAAGTCAATATTAGGTAGGGTGGAAAGGGGGATCAGATTGGCACGTGATCCGAGACAGAGTATTGTGTTTGTACCCCTTAAGGCCATGTATCCCAAAAGAGTATCTTACCATCCAATTTAATCAAATGGTCATACCAGAAGGAGGCTAGGGTCGCACCACATGTTCGTTTTTGTAATCGCTTGTCCAAGAGAAGGAGTGATTTTACAGTGTCTAATATAATTTGACTGGAGTGTGCAAGAGAGAGTTTTGAGATGTTATGGATTGTAAGGGCAGAGCTTAGGGGGAGCGGAGTGAAAATGTGGGCCTCAGTATTAAGCACTGGTGGGGTTGGGTTCTTTTGGATTCAGCCACCACGCACCTTGAGCAATCAAGTAAGTGCTTTGATAGCGCAGGCAGTCTGGGATGTTAACACCTCCACAGGTTTTGTTCCTCTTTAGGACCTTCATAGAGAGCCTCATTTTTTTCCCTTTCCATATGAATCCAGAGATCGCTATGTCCACAGATTTAAAGAAGGTGGGCGGTAGGGACACTAGCAGCATCTGGATATAAAGTTAATCAGGGGCTCTATCATCATCTTCACTAAGTTCACTCGACCCCACCAGGTAATGTTTTCAGGAGACCATGTAGAGAGGAGTTCTTTGATTTTGGTCAGGGTCTTTTGCTCAATCAGTGCAACAGAGTGTTTGAAGTCCAGGAAGTACCATACTCCCAAGTATTTAATGGCTGTCGGTTGCCATTTCAAGCCAGATTTACCAATGACCTCGGATGCACAGTGGACATTGAGAGGGAACACCTCAATTCTATCTTAATTTAGCGAGTAGCCTGCAACCTGTGAGTATCTGTTTATTTCACCCATGATAATTAGAATGGCTTGTGGTGCATCCTCAGAGAACAGCAGAACATCGTCCGCATAGGTGGCAACTACTTGTTTGCCAGAGGCAAAGTTGATGCCAGGGATCCTTAGATTGTCCCTGAAGGAGGCGATGAGTGGCTCAATGACCAGTAGAAAAAGTAGTGGGGATAGAGGACAACCTTGGCGGGTACCTTGGCAAATAGAGAAGGATTGAGATAAGTGGCCATTGTCTCGAACCCTAGCTTTCGGGTCTGCATAGAGGGCCATGATCATGTGTATGAAGTCCTTGCCCAGGTGGTATTTGCATAAGACGGCATGTAGAAAAAGCCAGGATGCCTTCTCAAAGGCCTTTTCTGTGTCCAGAGCCAAGGCCGCTGTTGGGGAGAGGCATAGCTTAGCTCTGTCTAGGACATGGCAGAAAGTCCTAATATTATCTGCCGCCAGTCTGCCTTTGAGCAAAGCTGTTTGAGAACTGGGGATCAGTCGTTGGATGACCGACTCTAAGCAGCGGGAATGCAATTTTTGCATAGATTTTGCAATCAATATTTATAAGGGAGATCGGTCTATAGTTTTTGACGTTCAGGTGGTCTTTCCCTTCTTTTGGTATTACTACAAGGGTAGCTTCTGTTGTTAAGCCTGAGATGCGGCCCATGGAGGCAAATTCCTCATAGACTGCATGTAAGGGGTCTGACCCGTCATCGATAAATGCCTTATAAGATTTTGCAGAGTAGCCATCTGGGCCGGGAGCTTTCCTAATTTTAAGGGAACGTATAGCCAGGGTGATTTCCTCATTGGTGATGGGTTTATTAATCAACAGTTGGTCTTACTGAGAGATGGTGGGGAGGTTTCACAAGTTAAGATACTCATTTATTGTGGTGAGGGGGTTGGGGTATTGGAGTTATATAGGTCTGCATAGAACTTTTTGAAGGTCCCCAGGATGTCAAGTGTGGATGTGACAGTTATCATATCTGGGTCTCTTTTAGCCGATATGAGAGATCTGTTTTTAGTATATTTTAGGTAATTTGCGAGAAATTTACCAGCTTTGTTATTATTACATAATTTACCTGCTCAGATCACAACAATCCACTTCTGGGGTCTCTGACTCAAGTTTTTACTGTATTCATACTGTTCTGCACGCAGTTTGGGGAAGAGGGCCAAGCCTTTATTTTGGTTGAGATGAGAGCTCGAGGAGTGGATAGAGCGATCCAATTATCTGAGGCAATTCGAGAGGGCTTTGTTCTTTGCAGCTGTGATGTTTACTAATATCCCCCTTAGTGTGGCCTTGAGGGCGTCCGAGGGCGTCATGGGAGTTGTCTCATCTGGGGCATTTTCTTTGAGCAAATTAGTAATAGCCATTCTTATCTGTGCTACATTGTCAAGGTCTGCCAGAAGGACATCATTCAGACGCCATTGGCGACGTGTTGGAGTAGGGTCATTGAGTGTTAATTGAGTTGAGACACATGCATGATCAGATCAGAGATCACGATTGGCTCAATCTTCAGTGAGTGGGAAAGATGAAATGGGGAGCTACTTACCATGATGTAGTTTACCGGTAAACGAATGGTGGGGTGACGAGTAGAAGGTGTAATCGCTCCCCGTAGGATTATGGAGATGCCAAATGTAAACTAGGTTATTGTTTTTACGACATGTCATTTGTTTGTGTGCTCTATTAGCTATAAATTTGTGGGTTGAAATCCTACGTAAATTTCCATCCATCGGTAGGTTAAAATCCCCCCCAGGATAATACCCATGTTGTCTGGGCGGTCCGAAAGTTGTCTATCTAGATCCTTCCAAAAATCTGAGGCGTTGTCATTTGGTGCATAGATGTTTACTATATAGAATTCTAGATCCTGCCTTTTCAACTTGGATATGAGCTATCTGCCTTCCTGATCGTGGGTGTGTGAGATGACTGATATGTCTGCTGTTTTTGAGATTAGTGTTACTACCCCATTCTTTTTGTGTGGAGCCTGGGAGATTCCAACATCTGAAATCCAGGAGCTGTAGAATATGGGGCCATATGTATCAAGCTAAATTGCGATCGCAAACGCTGAAACGCCCCTTTGGGGCATATGTATCAAAGAATGGTTTTGCGATTCTCAAATAGCGATTTTTAGAAAATCGCTATTTGAGAATCGCAAAACGAGATGTAAATACAAATTTGCAAATATTTTGCGATTCCCTGAGATTCATTAATTGCGACTCGCAAAGTGCGAGTCGCAATTAAGGAATCCTTCCCATTCATTCCTATGGGCCAAGAGGCCCATAGGAATGAATAGGAATTACGTGCGCAAATTGCGAGTACCCAATAGGTACTCGCAAATTGCACTGCCACTTCAAGGGTGCAAGGGTTCCAAAGGGACACCCTGTAGCACCCTGAAATGTGCATGTGTGCACATGTGGCACACATACATGCCCTAAGGGCATGTATGTGCGCCACATGGCACTTTGTAAAATGCAAAAAGTGCATTTTTCAAAGAAATCATAAATTACCACCAACTTGAAGTTGGTGGTAATTTGCATTCCTAAGGCCAAATCGCACTTTTTGTGCTTCTTACATTGCATTTAAGGAATCGCAATTTGCGATTCCTTAAATGCATTCGCATAATAGGGAATCGCAAAATTTGTGATTCCTTATTTTGCGAGTGGGTTTTGTGTGATACATTGCACACTGCTAAATTGCGATCGCAAACGCTGAAATTCTGCGAATTTCAGCATTTGCGATTGCAATTTAGCTTGATACATATGGCCCTTTGAGTCTTGGATAGATTTTAAGTGTAGGAGGATGATATCTCCTTTCCATTTGTTACAATAGTCTGCCACTACTCTTCGTCTGACCGGTTAATTAAGTTCCTTCGTGTTTAAGGAAAGTATATTTAGACACTGGGCTATACGGGGAGTCTGTGGTTTCTTTGATTCGATGATGACAGTATGAAAGGCATGAGGCCTTTAAGTGGAAGTAGGTGACAAGGTTTGTGGTTTATTGTATCCCAGTCTTTTCTTGTGGGAGGATGGTATTCATATGAAGCAAAAGGGGTAGGGGTCCCACTCAGTGGATGTTGTTGGTCACCCCACTCAGGTAGCCGGGGGGATGGGGAGAGATGAAGGTCAGAGTAAAAGAGGGATAGTTAAGAGTAGATGAGCCAGAGGGACAAAAACTGTGAGCAAAATTAACAGAATCCAATTCCGCCCACCCGCCACCCCACCCATGGAATGCGCAGACTACGCATTCCCCCACCCATGTTCTAAATGGGGAGTTTTGGGCCACGAGAGGGCCTGTACTAAAACCGGCCAGGAGGCTACCCAGCCCTACAGTTATATGTCTTGCTGAGAAATTTAGAGGGAGAGTCAGGACGAGTAAAGGAATGGGAGGGAGAAGGTGGTAGAATGAGGGAGAAGGTGAGGGGTAGATTATGTGTCCTGGTGCTGCGGAGGGGGAGATGTTGGGGCTACTGAAATGAAATTTTGGTTGTAGAAGAATAGTGGTGATTACGCAACCGGGTAATGTTACTAGGGGAAAGTAGCTGTCAGTCGAGTCTGCGGTCTCAGGGAGGCAGGCTAAGGGTTATACAGTGTTAAGTGATGGGGTACTTTTTGGTAACCGGGCCTCAGGGCAGTATAGGACATGTGGTCATTTAAGAGCCAAGAACGGGTTAAGTGTGGGCTTGTTCCTGGACCCTATATGATGTGGGGGGTTGGGGTGGTAAGGGTGCGGGTGCTTATGTTATCAGCTGGACGGTAGAACCTACACCTAATGCTTAACTCCAGGTAGATACTCAACAAACAATAACAATATAAGCTTGCACCAGAGACTATAGTAACATGTCTGTGTATGCGCTATAGAGTACAAAACCAGTAGGAAATTGCTAGAGTAGTAAACATACATTTAGATGTATAGATCAGGTTTGCAACTATATAGATCAATAACGATCCTGCGTTTCTTACGTGACAAACCCGTTGGCATATGGTGTTAAATCATCCTCGTAGGCTCTCTGTCAGAAACTATAAGAGAGAGAGCATGGTGGGAAAGGTTCAAGCCAAAGTAGTCATATGGGCTTGGCCCTGTGGGGGTATACTAGAGCATAAGACATCATGGGGTGATGATAGCTCTTGAAAGTCTCCAGAGATCAGTTCCACCGAGCTCTGATCACGCATCATTGGTCGGTGTCAATTGTTCACTGTTCACTGGTCTTTGTTCAATGTTCATTGTTTATTGATTGCTGATTACTGTGTTGTGGATGTTTCACAGAATGCCTTTCAGTGTTCATTGTGGGTAGGATTTTCCTGGTGCAGTTTATCAGATGTTCACTGCGGACGGTACGGAGGAGTTCAGAAGTTTCTGTAGTTCGGAGGGATCTGTGAAAATCAGTGTTTTTCCCTGAATTAACAATTTGGAATTTCGCGGGTCCTGCAAATCCGTACTGGATGTTGTGATCCTTTAGAGATTGACGTAGGGCCAGGAAGCCTTT
The DNA here is from genome assembly GCA_963921515.1 of Calotriton arnoldi. Taxonomy (NCBI): domain Eukaryota; kingdom Metazoa; phylum Chordata; class Amphibia; order Caudata; family Salamandridae; genus Calotriton; species Calotriton arnoldi. The sequence goes on from CAWUFW010011732.1 coordinate 568,141, forward strand.
CCAGATTGGAACTGTGTCTTTCGAGTAGTCTTGCTCAATGATAATTTTTGAGCCCTTCCAGATCACATGTTGGGATTTTCTCAAGTGGGCAAGTATGATTTTTGTATGACAGTATCTCAGTGGTTTGAAAATCATGGCCCTGGGATGCGCGTTGGGAGGGGTGAAGCATGGGATGCCCATTGGGACTTGATGAGCATGTTCTATCTCAAAGTCTCGCTCGAACGTGATACCCAGGGTGCATGGCAACCAAGCTTCCAGAAACACTACACATGAGTTTGCGCCTTCTTCCGCCTTTTCAAGTAATCCAAAGATGCGCAGATTCCCTCTGCGATTTCGATCCTCCAACTCAGAGATATCTTTAATGAGTGATTTGATTTTGTTGGTGGCTGGGTCCACTCTGATCTTTTCATGTGAGGTGCTGTCCTCCAATGTGCTAATTCTTGTTTCTGCTTTTGAGAGCCTTCCTGACATGGTCTGAAGATCGTTTCTTAAGGCTTGGACATCATGATGCATCACATCTATTGTCACCTTTGTCTCTTGAGTTAGGTCGTGCAGTGCGCTGAGGCGTTGGAGGATCAATTCTAGGTAGGCCCCTGGGTCTTGCTTGGTTTTCATTGGCGAGTCCGGAATGGGGGGTTCTGCCTTGGATAGTTTTAGTGAAGTTTATTCTCTTTGATGTCCTTACCTCTGTGTCCCGCCATCTGAGAGATCTTAGGAGGTGCCGCCTGTTGAAAGTGGAATTATGGTAATGGAGTTATTTGCTTACTTTTGTCTTCTTTTAGCGTGTCTGATTAGTATATAGGTATGTCGAATTACGATACTTCTCCAACTAAACGTGGGTGGTGCGGGTGTCACCTAGTGGATTAGGTAGGTCTTTTAGCTTCTGAAGATGGAGGATGTCAACCTCAGTGCTAGTTAGCCATCGCGATCTGCCCGCTATTGATGAATGCAACAAGAAGTAGTCATGCAACAGTCAGTGCTCACAGAATTTCAGGCATGAGCGGCCGCCATCTTGTTTTACCTTGTTTACCTTGCTGGGGGATAAAGGTAGGCCACGCTACCGAGAGGAGGAGGGCCCCAAACTTCTTCCTGCTGCTCTCTGTAATGATATGGTTTGCTGATAGGTGACTGGTTGGAGATTACGATCAGGTAAATTGCTGTTCGGTAGTTGTCAGCCATGGGACACTTGGAACATTGTGCACTTGCCTATGAACATCCATTGCTGGCTATGGGGTTGGATGTATTTATTTGAGAGAGACTGGATTAATGGGGCTGATGCTGCCGCAAATATTTAAAAGTGCTGGTGGTGTTGTCCTACTTGGGGACACTGCGCGTTATGCGCTGGTTCGCCTCGTTCTCAGACGCCGTGATCATGCAAGGCGGCACAGTTAAATACACGCTGTCTCGTGGTTTAGTGAGTCATGCAGCAATCAGCGCTCCAGAGGCCACCAAGCTTCAATTAGAGGCCGGCAGTTAGATTTACTTTGCCAAGACCCGCCAGAGCCTCCCGAGGTGGCAAGAGCATACAAGGCCGCTCAGCCAGATGCGCGATGATTCGGGGTCCCGCGTGGCATGCTGGGTCGTTCTGACCTTTGCTGTGATCGGGGTGGAGAGGTTGTGGTGAGTGTGGTAAGTTTTGCACTTTGTGATATCGCTTTATTGATGCCTCACTTAGTGCTTTTCTATGTATATTTATCTTTGAAATGTTTCCTTATGTTTTCTTGTTGTGAAGCCTAGTAAAACTTTCTCTATGTCATTTGGAGTCCTATGATGTATTTGGAACTCTCTGACCGAGCTGTGACTGTTTGTCTTGGTCAGAAGCTGTTGGAGTCTGCTGGAGCTAGACATCTGTTTCTCTGGCACCAGTGGGTCATTTATATTGCACTTAAAATAAATATCTTTATTTTTATTTACAACGCGACTCCATCGCTTCATTACAGTGAGTATAATCAGCTTTCCAGGGTAGTCGGGGCAGGTAGACAATGCAATCTTGCCGGGGGGACACCGCCCTAGTAGTGGATGGATGCGGTGATTGATCGCAGTGGCTGTCGTGTGAGTGGGCGGTAGGCGCATATGTTTGTGGCGGGGCGATGAACTTTAGAAACGCCTGGCAACACGAACAGCTGCGGTTGCATGAATTAGTACCTGAGCCCGAGTAAGAGAAGGGCGTGGCTTGAGCCTGAGTAAGATGGCCGCTTGATCCGACCGCCCGCTCCATACCTTGCAGTAATGGAGTCCTGGTGAGCAAAGAGTGCACCAAACCACCCGAAAACCAAACACAGGAGGTGCCGCTGTGCCGGGGTCTACAAATGTAGTGCAGAAACTATCCCGAACCGGCAGACTGACTCGGATTGACAACCCACTGCACAGGCCCGGAGGCTACAACATGGCGGCAATATGGCGGTCCCCGGTACACCAGTGACGGCTGCCTCGGAACGGGGGTGGTGTGGCGGGGGGGTAGATAAAAAAAACTTTCAAATATAAACTTACTTTCTCCGCTGCGCTGCCGCATGCCTCTTCCGCCACCGCACGCCTGTCTTCTGTCTGCTGGAAGCACCGGAAGCACCCAGCCTTCTGGACTCTCCCAGCCAATCAAGACGCTGGAGGAGCAGCGTCGTTATTGGTCTGAGTGTCCTGTTTGGATGATCAGGCAGTGCCTGGGAGCCTGGGCATGTTCTCCACGGGGCTGTGCAATACAGCCCAAAGGAGAACATGCCAAAAGCGCATGACAGTTTGGCCGGCCCTAAAGGGCTGGCCAAACCATCATGGGCATGTAGAGGTGTGCAAACCACTCCTCTCCTGCTCTGGTGTCACAGAGCTCAGCCCCTCCCGACTCCCGCATAGAAAAATAAAATGATAACAACGTTGTTATTATCATTTTATTTTTATTTTTTGCACTGCTGAAATAGCAGTGAGGCGATGCTCCTCCGCCTTAGCGGAGGAGCAGCCACTGCCACATACCACGGGGACCCTGACACTCAAATCACTTATGACTACTCTGGCAACCTCAGGTCCAATTGGGAGATGCTGACCTTCAGGGCCGGACAGGCCGTAGCGGGCTCCGGGCATTTCCCCAGTGAGCTGCCCGGGTGGGGGCTGGTTTTAGACCCCCGGGGGCCGTTTTTGTTACCGGGGGCCAGTTTTGCAGCATTGCTGCAATATCAGCCCCCTGCAACAACAGCGAAAATCGGCACAAAGATTTCCACTAGCAGCCCCCCTCCCCACCCCACCCTCTGGGGCCTGGCGAGATCTTTGCCAGGGCCGGTTTCGGTTCCCAGTCCGGCCCTGCTGACCTTGCCCTGTGACCAGGGAGGGCTGGCTGCGCCTGATTTTGAACTTTATTGTTATTGTGCCTAGGCGCACTTTGCACATTACTGGCTACGACCGTCACCATATATGGCACTTCTGGCAGTAGAACATGACACAGCGCACCCTAACACACTGATCGCGATTATCGGGCAAACTCCACCCCTGACTGATCTGAGATTAACTAGGTAGTGTGCACATACTTGGTTCGGGATGGGTTCCACAGAGGCTCGGAATGCCCAATTCTCTACTCTCCATTCCAAATCCTCGTTCATTATCCAATAATATTGCTCACTAAAGAGAAACCCGCACTTCAGACATTGCATAGATTTTGGAAATGCTATGATCCGATAGTCAACACCGATTAATATTTGAAGGATTAATCATTGTATGAATTTAACTAAACATTTATGCTGCTCGATGCTATTTTTAACTTTTATGGACTAGGTATATAATGCGTGTTTTTTTTTTGTTTTTTTTAATTTCAAAGTGTTTTATTGATTTTTATATACAAAGACATAATGCGTGGTTTTATGCTAAAATTAATCACGCGACTAAAAGGCAAATAACGTTACCTGAACAGAGAAAAAAATTCAATATTTTCTTGAATGTGGAAAAAGAGTCTTTGTGAATTACAAAATTATGTAAAATTGAACTGTTTAAAAACGGTGTTCTACATATGACAATAGCTAATAACACAGTCTCGAGTTTATATGTCATTATAATTTAGATATGGGGGATGCTAGTTAAACAATGTTCCCTGTTTTAGAAACTTTAACTAACAGTCCTTTCAGCTAGGGTATATATATATATATATATATATTATCTACTGGCGGTCGCCAGTAGATAGTTATAGTTAGGACCTATTTTCCATAGGAAATCCGCAACATTCTATTTGAAATAACTTTGGCGCTGGTTGACAAATCTTCGCGAAATTTTCAAAACTTATGACCCGCTCCGGTCCACTCCTATCCGGAAAGTTTCGGGGTGATTCGTCAAGTGGGGGCGGAGAAAAAAGGGTGGTCCCAAAACGTGTTTTCCCCATGCAATTTTCCATAGGAACCTTTCATCGCAGCTACAGCCCGAACTGCTGAACGGAATTACACCAAATTTGCCAAAAAGGTAGCCCTTGGTTCAGAGTCGTGCCTTTTGCTTAAATGGTGTAAATCCGTTCAGTAGTTCCTGAGAAAATCAAAAGTAAAATCACATATATATCTATGGCCGCGTAGGGTCCGCGTACCCTCCCGATCACGAGCTGCATGCTAATTGGCTGTCAAGTGGCTGTCAACACTCCAAATCAGGAAGTGTTGGCAGCCATTTTGTGCTAACAAGTTGCAAAACGCAAAAAGGGGGCAGGGTAGAAACACCCTGACCCCCTAGGTCTGCTCAGGGGGTCCCACAAGGACCCCCTGGGCAGAAAAAAGCATTTTTTTTAAAAAAATCGGGGGGATGCGCTTAGGGTGCGCGGATCCCGCCGTGATAAAAAAAAATCGAAGGCACACAAACAAGTCGCAAAACGCAAAAAAGGGGCAGGGTAGAAACACCCTGACCCCCTAGGTCTGCTCAGGGGGTCCCACAAGGACCCCCTGGGCAGAAAAAAGCATTTTCTTTTATTTTTAAATCGGCGGGATGCGCTTAGGGTGCGCGGATCCCGCCGTGATAAAAAAAAAAATCGAAGCGCGGTCTCCGCGCTTCGATGCTATTTGCCCCGGGTGGGCCAAGTCCCGGGGGCATGCGAGGGTTTATTTATATTTAATGTGGGGGCCTCTAAGGCCCCCAAGCCCGAGGACCGCCACCCCCGGGGCTTTAAATAAATAATGTTGGCGGGGGCCCACGCCCCCCCGCAGCCCCGGGGACCGCCACCCCCCGGGGCTTATTTGTTTTTTTTTAAATACATGACCTGGGTGGGGGGGCTCCAGGCCCCCACACGCCCGAGGACCGCCACCTCCCGGGGCACTAAGAAAATAAATGTGAGGGTCCGTTTCGGACCCCGAAGCCCGGGGACCACCACCTCCCGGGGCTATGTAGATGTGGGGAGGGGCCACGCGGCCCCTCCTGGAGCCTGTGGTGGCCCTGGGGACCGCCACCCCCAGGGCCGGCTCCTGCAGTGTCCCGGGTGCCTACCCCTGGGACACTGCTGTTTGCAATGGCAGGACGGGAGCCTCGCGGCTCCCGTCCTGTCATTGCAAACTTGCTTTGCTTCATTGAAGCGGAGCAGGAAACCTGCTCTCGCTTCAATGAAGCAAAGCAGATTGCTTTCCATAAGGGGAGCTGCATGTCAGCAGCTCCCCTTATGGAAAAGCAATGCCGGCTCCCGCGGGACGTGGGGAGCCGGCAGGACCGTGCGGGGTTTGGGGACCCCCCACGGTCCCCAACGAGTGGCCAGGCCCCGGAGGATGGGGTCCCCGGGGCCATTAGTGGCCTGGGAGGGGGGCCACGCAGCCCCCCTCCCCAAAATAAATTAAAAAAAGAAACGTAAAGGCCGGCCCCGGGGGATGGGGTCCCCGGGGCCTTAAATGGCCTGAGGAGGGGGGCCACGCAGCCCCCCTCCAAATATATATATATTTTTTAAAAGAGGGCATGCCCCGGGGGATGGGGTCCCCGGGGCCAATAGAGGCCCAGGGAAGGGGGGGCCAATAGAGGCCCAGGGAAGGGGGGCCAATCGGCCCCCTTCCCGTTTAAAAAAAAAAAAAAAGAAGTAAATCCTCAGGCCCCGGGGGATGGGGTCCCCGGGGCCAAAAGTGGCAGAGGGAAGGGGGGCCACGCAGCCCCCCTCCCATAGAAAGAAAAGAAAAAGAAAAGAAAAAAAGACCGGCATCGTGCCGGAGGCCCCGCCCCTTCCCTGCAGCAGTCTGCAAACGCGCCCCCTGGCGCGTTGTAAGAAGGGGAAGTAATTCCCCTTGAATACTGGGGGTCCCTGGGGGCCAACTAGCCCACCAGGAACCTCCAGTATGCGCCAGGGAGCTGCGTTGCAGAGTGGTGTATAGAGGCCACGTCCCTTTTTACACCTCTCTGCAACGCAGCACTGTGGCGCTTTTTGGAGGTACATGGTGGGCTAGTTGGACTCCAGGGACCCTCAGTATTCAAGGGGACTTAATCCCCCAAATTAAAACGCGCCATGGGTACCACAACGCATAGTGTTCCCTAGTGTATGTAGGTGTTTTCACTGTATTCTAAGTGTGTTTTAGCATAGCACTGGCACTGGTTAGTCAGAGTCAGTTACCACCAGTACATGTCGGAAAAAGTTGTGGGCACAGGATGATTTTGGAACAAGGCCTCTTTCTGCTCCTCTGTTGGTTCTTTCTGCACATCTTTTGCTTCTTCCTGCACTTTTCTTCGTCTTTGTGGACTTCTGTTGTTTCTTTCTGCATTTCTTTTGCTTCTTTCTGTGCGTTTTTTCTTCTTTCTTCACATGTCCTACCTCTGTAGGCATAGTTAGAAACTAGCATTTAAAAAACCTTTGAAATTCACTGAAAAAACCATAGGTTTCAGGCACGTTATAGTTAGAAATTAGCATTTAAAAAACCTTTGAAATTCACTGAAAAAACCATAGGTTTTAGGGACAGTTATAGTTAGTTGGACATTTCACTCGTACAAAACCCGTGAAATTCCCCGTTATAGTTAGTTCAGCTAACTATAACTCGCGCCCGCAATGCTCTGCTGATGACGTCACATATTACATCACTCATGACATGGTCAGTGACATCACTGATGACATCACTGATGACATCTCAAATGACATCACTGATGACATCACTGGTGACATCATCCATGTGATAATTTGATGCATCTTCTTACACCCTAATATAACCTTTGATACACCCACTCTAAATTACAGACTGCCATTTTCAAAACCATACACACTCCAATACCAATAACTACATACCCACTCACTGATTCTTAGGTCTACACACACACATCCACTCACTCACCCGTACAGTCACTCATACTTATGGTCACTCAGTACAGGACTATCATATGCACTCATACACCTACATAGACACTCACACACCGCCACTCATCCATAGAGGTACTCACACACCTAGTCAGTCATGCAAATAATTAATCACACTGCCATTTACTCACCTATACAGTTATACACACACCAGCTCACTTACTCATACAAATACTAGCACATTCTTACGCTCTTATACAATCACTGATACACGTACACACTCATCCATACAGCCACTCTCACAATCACACACTCTCACTTATAGCCATTTATATACTCCAACACACATATATACTGCCTTTGACATATTAGTTACTCACACATGTACCACTAAGATATACATTCACTCACTAACACACCCATACACAAACTCACCCACCCATACAGTCCATCACAGATGCACTCTTGCAACCATGCACCCAGTGAATCACCCACTCACACATCTATACGCAGTCACACACACCCCACCCACACAAACACTCAGGCACCCATACAGATACTCAGACAACCAATCAATAACCCATGTAGACACTCATGTAGCTATTCGCAAACCCATGCAGCCGCTTACACACCAACAGACAGACGGATACAGACATTCACACAGTTTAGTCTCTAACCCATGCATTCAGTAAGATACTTTTAATCACTCACTTATCAGTCAGTCACGCACCTACTAAATCATCCATTCAGACACTTATACACCCAGTCATTCTTCAATACGCCTTTCCCTATATAAATTAAACATATTTAAACTTTACAGAAACACACAGTCACTGGATGATGTCATCAGTGATGTCATTTGAGATGTCATCAGTGATGTCATTTGAGATGTCATCAGTGATGTCATCAGTGATGTCACTGACCATGTCATGAGTGATGTAATATGTGACGTCATCAGCAGTGCATTGCGGGGGCGCAAGTTATAGTTAGCTGAACTAACTATAACGGGGGAATTTCACGGGTTTTGTACGAGTGAAATGTCCAACTAACTATAACTGTCCCTAAAACTTATGGTTTTTTCAGTGACTTTCAAAGGTTTTTTAAATGCTAATTTCTAACTATAACGTGCCTGAAACCTATGGTTTTTTCAGTGAATATATATATTTACTAGGGACGCATAGCAATGGTAGAGATTAAATGATTACATTTCACATTTTTGTCGACAAACTTGTAAAAGGTAGCTGTTTCTCTGTCTACAACAATTTTACGTCTACCTCCAGGGCTCAGAAAGAAGAATTAGATTTGGAACTCACACAGAATAATACAATCTAATGGAAGTGTGGCTTTAAACAGGGCATTGTCATACAAATACATTCACTGATTGTTCGAGGTTCGCCATGTTTGGGCCGCTTAACTGTGACGTAATTAGTATAGTTTGGGAATAGGTACCTTGAAGACCTTGAAGATTTTCCAATGCACATTACTGCAATTGTTTTGGCCGTTGTGTACTAGGCACAAAATTGAAATGAGTCGATCTGTCCTGCCCCTTAAAGTGTTCTGCCTAAAAGCGATTCATCTCATATGTGGGATACTGACAGGGCGAATTGTGTCTGTGATTGCTGAACATCTATGAGAGATGTCTGTTTTTCACTGACAAAAGAATTAGCATGACTCTGTCTTTAGATGACTTCTTTACATTGAACTTTGGCTTAGAATCACTGAAACTAAAACGTGGGTGCTGTGCCTCTGGGTTGAAGCCCCTCAATATTGACAACGTAAACGAAATGTGTTAAGGACCATAACTGTGTCTTGAAATGGGCAGAGCAAGTTTTCCTCGGTTGCTAGAAGAGCAGCAAGTCTAGAAAAGAGACTATAAACCTTTGCAAGCAGGACACCATACTTAACCTGAACACAACATTTCCACCCTGGCTTCTTCGGAGTCAATTTGACTCCTATGCAGAAATTCACAGATTATATACAAGTGTCTGGGTTGTGGAAGCCAGGGGCATTTTCTTTGTCCTAAAGCAATCTAAGAGAGCGTTAAATAACGGTGCAAACATCGGTCTAGTAAAATCTGAAGAAAGAAAAACACAACGATTACAGGATTTTAATAACACAAATAAACTAGGTGGACATTTTCCAGATGGAGTACATAAATTCCCGGGATGGATTGCATACATTTCCTAGGATTACATGATTCCCCAGGCTCAGGTGAGCTACATATATTTCCTAAATGGATTATACAAACCCTCCACATAGATTATATAAATTCCCTTGGTGGATTGTATATTCCCTAAGTGAATTACACTAATTTCCCATGTGATGTTAATATGCACAGAAGTTCGATTATTCATTTTATTGTGTATAATATTGGAACTCTTTTTTTGATGTGGTCTATAAAGACAAAATAAGAAAAGGGCTGACTGTATAGGAAAAAGAAAAGGGGCGAGATAGTAATGTGTCACACGTGCAAAACACCGTATTAGTGCAAATTAGGACACACTCCACGATTGCTAATACCGCACACGGGAAATGTTTCATCTCTGCCTGTCAATGTTATGAATCAATGAAATGTCCTCAGGGAAAATACGTCATTAGGTCATTCATTCTCATTATTACACCCACGCTTTAAGGAATTTTGATATGGGGAAAAAGCTGGTGTAATACTTTTGCAGTTCTTTTTCCCACCGGTTGCTGGGATTTTATTATATTTTATTAACCAATGCTGGTGTTTATGGCATGCTTGTTCAGTACTCTACAAAGCATTTTAAGAAAGATCTTCACAAATTTAAGACATTATTCTCCTTTGTGTAGGATCATACAATGCAGGTGTATTTAAAAAAAAAAAAAAAGTTAATAAGCATTTAAGGCTTACTTTCCCTGCAGTCTCCATGAATATATCTTGCTTGCAGCTCGCGCACACCTGCGTCAGACGTGAAGCGCGCGCCGGTACCGTCTAGGGTTGCGCGTGAGCCAACTGGCCTCATATACACAAGCCAACAGGGCGCCCCTCCCACAGGCACGTTATCAGTCTTTTCTGCACTCATTGACGTCTGCTTTAGAGAGCCTTGAAAAGCCTCAGCAGCACACTGATCTTCGACCTGCATTCAAGGGAGTTCACTGACTTGTACGAGATAAGTCACCCATTAGCAATGTGCCATTTTATGGAAACCTTTAGGTTCGAATATTTTCGGCTATGGTGGGGTCTGGCGAGCTTGATGTACATTGAAAGCAACTGAGCAGCACCTGGGGACGTATCAGGGTGGCTTTTCTGTTGCAGTGCCAAGTGCCTGTTTTTTTTGCACGAGTATGCCGTCAACTTAATTAATTTAACTCGATATTTCTCAGAGTTAGTACTTTATTTTCAAATACTAAGCCCCAGATTCTCTAAAGAATCGCGAAATGCTGCACTGCCTTGCGTGACAGGGAAGAAGCAGGAGAGCACAACCCGGCTGGGAACCGAAACCGTCCCTGGCAAACAGCTCAGAACACCCCCAACCCCCCGCCCCAATGGGGTGCTACTTGGAAGCACCACATCTTGCCGCTGCAGTTTTTGTTACAGGGGGACGATATTGCAGCTATGCTGCAAAACCGGCCTCTGCAACAAAAATGGCCTCCCAGGGGTACAAAACCGGCCGGCCCCCACCGTGGTGGCCCACTGGGGATGTGCCCTGTGCCCGCTACGACCAATCCGGCCCTGCAGGAGAGTGCCATATCTGCATATCCTCAGAAATGTGCTGCCCTCCCTCATGCACACACCTTTGCACCATAGTGTAAGGGTGTCTGTGTGAGTCTAGCATATGTTTTGCACTGAAAGGAAGCCCTTCCAGTACAAAATTCTATGCTTAAACACACTTTAAAGTTTTTCCTACTTTGTATGTGTGCTGCACAGTGCAGCACGCATGCAAAGTTGGAAAAGAAAGGAGAAATAAAACGTCTCCTTTTAATGCCTCCTTTCAAATGGTGTTAACTTTTGGTGATAAACCGTGTCTACTATCGTTCATAGATAGGGGTTTGCATGGCAACGCCCATGTATCACCCATGTAACTCCCTCTTGGCACTAAGTAACGCAAAGCAGTGCTTCGTGCTGCATTGTGTTACTTTTCGGGTACTTTCCAGCGCAAAACAAGTTTTGCACTGGAAAGTGAATTAGGAAAATAAAATTTTGTGCTGCTAGCATCAAAGAGCAAATTGTTTGAGAATCTACTCCTACGTTTTAGAAATTGTGTGAAAGGTTTGCCTCTTTCTTGTGCTTTGCTGTCTAAAATAAAGTACTAATGCAGAGACGTATTTGGTTAAATGAAGTCACCTTATGCATTGCAGGTGCTGCACTAGAAAAGTCCTTCATGATACCGCACCTGGATCAAATTAGATTTCGGGTGTTTTTGTGTTTATAATTCAAAAAAAGTGATGATAAACAATGATAGACATCTCAACTGTATTGCAGCCAAATAGCGATCTTTATAGAGAAATGCATCCCAACAGACCCGATGCAGGCAGGAGACTTCTGATTTTTGAAGCCTTAAATGACTTTAAAATGGCTTTATTTTAGCTGTCTCACCCGCCTAAAATTGACTCTACTTCAATAGAAATCAAGGTGGAAAATACATTCCCACAATTTGTATTCAAATTCTCCCCCTTTCCATTCTAAAAAGTTGGCATGTATGAAGAAACCCTGAAAGAAAAAGTTTGGTTTCTTCATCCCTCTGAAGAGGCATTGTTCTGACTGCCAGGCAGGTTTTGTCATGCAGTGTTATTTGGGGTTACCTGACACAGTAAAGGAGGAGTTACTTGAGTAAGGCAGAGTACGAAATGTTTGATATGCACTTTCTTCCTTTCGTACAGTTTAATTGTGAGGAAAAAATACTTTCTGTTGGTTAGTGGAAGAGAAATAGGCCGCAGTTCTTCACCAACCTTTTTCTTACCTTAACTATTCCAATGGCCTTTACACTGGATTGCCAAACAAATCACTTTCCAAACGCCAAAGTTTGGCTTGAAAAAAACCCACCTTTGCGGAAGATCATTTCAAAGGCTCCTTGTAAAGGAAAGAGCACACTTGAAAGTCATTTGTCATGTCCACAAAGCATTACACACAGCTGAGTTCCAAATTACAGGGCAGATTTACTTAGTTCTAATACAACTCAGGACAACAACAAAAGTTACTGCGCTGTATTGCATGAAAAGAAGAGAGCAGTGGTATATTTATTAAGATATAGCACTATTTCGCCCCCTGCCCTGGCTCACTTTTAACTGCCTTGCACCAACACACACCCTTGCACCGTAGTGCAAGGGTTGTGTGTGACGTCATGCATTGGTTTTGTACTGGAAGGGTACACTTCCAATACAAAATGCTAAGCTTAGGCATAGTTTAACACATTTCCCAAGTTTCATGTGTGCTATACAGAGCAGCAGGCATGCAAAGTTGGAAACGTTTTGGGAAAATAGAAATCCATCTTTTCTCAAACTTTAAACCTGTCTTGAGGAGGCGTTAATTGTTGGCACAAAGTTCTGTGTACCCTTTTCATTAGAAAAGGCTTTGTGTCAAAATCCATGGAAGGCTCCCTTGAGGCAAAGTAGCACAAAATGCTACTTTGTATTTCTTTAGGGCTACTTTCCAACACAAATCAAGATTTTCACTGGAAAGTAAATCCCAAAACAACGCTTTGCAGCCATTTATGTTACTTTTGTGATGCAAGCCCATTGTAAAGTATTCATAAATTTGTCTCTACCTGCCAAGTTTGTTTGCCTATTATCTTCCCACCAGATATCAAAAGTTTACCTGTCTTAATTTATCGTAAATCACTTCAGCTTGTTGCAAGAAATTCAGAGGGATGACGTGGTTTCATATGCCGAATTTATCCCTGTTGAGCTCTGTATTCCTGTGCATACACATGGAACCTGGAATTCTCAAATTCAGATCACTAAAAACCCATTTCTTCATGCAGACTTCTTGTCTCCCCTTCCTGTGTTTGTCTCTATTTGTCTTTCTTTAGGCCCATTGATCAGAGACCTAGATCCCGTTTCCGCCCCTTCATCCTGCAGACTCTTCAACTTCAGCATACATGGCTGATTGATTTTGTTTTGCTGATTACACCACTCCGAGAGATGGCCAGTCATTATTTAGAGCTTAATCCTTTTCCAAACTTCGGTGTATCTGATCTAAGGCATTCTACGTCTACCACAAGGTTTTTTGTACTGCTTAACAAAGAAATAAATTAAGTGGGAAGGAAGTAAGCTAATATAACACTTTAAATCTAATGTCAACCAAATACGACAGGCTGTTGAGGAGCACCTTCTGGTTGATAGTGTCGAAATGCAACAGAGAGGCCTAATATAATCATGGCACACAGTTTGACTTTGTTGAAGGTATTGAGCAGTTCTGATATATACCAGTGGTAACTCTGTGCCCGAGGGGGGTGAAACCCACTGAAAAGCACTGAGAGCTATTTGAATCCAGGTGTGAGGATAGTTGATGGATGACTCCTGTTTCAAGTGCATTCGCAACACAGGATGAGCCCGAAATAGGTCAGCAGTTTGAAAGATTGTCTAGGTTCACCAAAACTTTCTTTACAGTAAGAGTGATAATGATCCTGTGGGGAGGGAGGTATTTACTAGTCTGTCGATGAAAGGTCCTGATGCATTGACAGACCCAGGTAAACACTTTTGCATTACAAACATCCCATGACAAGGAGGAATTTTTACAAGACATCAAGATTTTTCTGATGTTATCATCATCATTGGGCCTCAGGATATTAAAAGAGGTGCTTTATCTTACAGCAATAATAGTGTTGGTGGAGAAGTCAAGGAGGTTGTCCCACGGCTCATTTCAGGGTGCCAGGAGGCTTGTCACTAGACTATGGGTAATTATCTCTACATAGGTACAAAAGCATTCTTAGGCTGAATTAGGTATCTCAGTAATTACCTGACCAGTATAACTGATAGGAATCATAAGAAGTTCAAATAAGTCAAGGCAATGTCCTCACTAGTGAGATTTGAGAGAAGCTAATAGTGTCCATTTGGACAATGACGTTTTGGAAGGATCATCTGCTCTGATATTCAGTAATGGGCAGGCCATGCCAGCCTGTACCTTTAATGGCACACGTCACTAGCAGTGAACTGCACAGAGGCTGAGTAACGAGGCTGGGTGACCCCAGTGAAAGTAATGAATTCATCCCCACAATCCTATGACTGAAAACCTCACTAAACTGTATACCTCTCAAATGCCTTGTCTCACTCTCCTTCTTTGCCTCTCCTCCCATATTCATTTATCCCTTTTCTTCTTTCCCATCATCACTGCTGGCCTTCCTGTTTGCTCCTTTGCCTCTCCTTCCACTCATCCTCTGTCTCTCGTCTTCCCTTTGCCGCACACACATTTGTCTACCGCCCTGTGAAGGAAGCAAAAGGAGAGAACGGGTAAAAACCCTTCACCAGCCGCTCCCATCTGTTTGGGGAGCCTGTATAGGGTGTTCATGCCACAGCTGTGGCCCCACACACATACATACTGGAGAAGGCAGAGCGGGAGCGCTCTCAAATGTCCCTAGTAGCTAGCCACAGTCAGTGAGGGGAGACATATGATAAGCAGATCACTGCCTGCAGCGCTATATTTGCAATGCAATTGCCCAGTACTAGATAGCCGCAGGTCATGCTCTCACCCACTGCTGGAACTTACCATTTTCTGGGGAGCTGGTGACTCCAGAACATGAAGCCCACCCCTAGGATAAATACAAGTCTTAGTAAGTGGAGAGGCTACTGACCACTTATCCTCCCAGCACACTCAATATTTTCTGAGGGTGAAGTCACCCTGGCTCTATGTCATACAATCTCCAGAATCAGTCTGCCTGCTTTGCCCCTTCACCCCTGACGCGATCACCCGCCTGCCAGTTTTCAGGAGTCATCACACAGCAACAACAATGACTTCTTTCGATTTATCCTGAGTCAAGCGGCCAGTACCCAGTTCATATGCAGTGAGTGCAAAGAAACATTTCACAAAATTGCACCAGGTATAATAACTGTTGTTAATACCCCACCTCACTTGTTCAGCTGTAATTTTCCAAAACTACCTTAGATGAGTGAGGGTTGCCCGTCTATTTCTAGGCGGCATGAAAATAATTCATGGCCTGTGCTATTCACCTGTGTGCTCTGCCTCTGGTTTGTATCTTCTAAAATGGCAGCTTTCAACCACAGCCACCATCCCAGGAAATAAAAACAAAACACTGTCAGGGAAAAGCCATGTGGCAGACCTCAAAGCCCTGGAAATATTTCTAGGGTGTAGTCAAATTTGCCACTTTTTATGCAATCTAAATCCAAATTTTAACACTGTCCTTCTGTAAGTTACAAGTCCCTTTCAGAATGCTTTTTTATTTAAAAATGTGGGTGCATATATACAAAAACACACACCCCTACCTTTACCTGTGTTTCTACTTATCACTTGTTATCACAGTCGTGCAGATTACAAGCAATGTTACCGTATCCTGCTCATCGATGCTTATTTTACTCACCCTAGAACAGAGGTCTTCAAACTTTTTTACTCTGAGCCCCCCTAAGCAAAATGTTTTGAGGTCGGGCCCCCCTCCAAAACTTTATGGCAAGTGTGGGACTTGGCCCTATTGGCTAAAGTTCCCTAAACTTTTTGCTTTCCCCCTAGACCTTTTTTCTGACATTGTGTGGCCAACTTAGATGCTTTGGACACTTTGCCACTGCTAAACAGTGTCAAAGTGCAAGTGCTCCCTGTATAAAGTGTAATGGTAATTGGTTGTCCATGATTAGTATGTTTGCCTTACTAGTAAAGTCCCCAGTAAAGTGCACTATGTGTGCCAGGGCTGGTAATGTGGGCCTGCAGCACTATTTGTGCCACCCACACAAGTAGCTTTAAAAAGGGAACTCAGGCCTGCCATTGTTAAACTGCCATGTTATTCTGACAAGTGCACCCACTTGCCAGACCTTACCCTTCCCTTTCTATGCACATCAGACACCCCTATGGTAGGTCCAGGGTACCCCCTGGGCAGGGTGCAGTGCATGTGAAAGGTAGGACATGTACTAAGGTGTGTACCATGTCCTGACAGTTAAATAATCTCCATTTCGTTTTTCACTGTTGAAAGGCCATCTTGCCCATAGGACAGAATGGGGAGGCTGTGTAATATGTTTTTCCAGCCTATCTTCCCAAAGGCTTAAGATGGAGAGGTGAAGTTTAGTATGCCTGAACTCACAATGTAATAACACATCTTTTTATGAAGATGGTTTTTGCATTGTGTGTTTAGAAGCCACTCTTTTAGGAGCGGCTGGGTTTTTGTGCTCTAACATTTCTGTGTGTCTCTGCCTGGTTGTGGATTGACTGTCTGGATTTGAAAGCGATAGGATCTGGGGAATGTCTTGACCCAGGGGAGGAGGTGAGACATCAACAGGCTGACCTGCATCTGGAGTGTAGGGGGAGGAGGCCTGGGTTGCTGCTATAAAACAATTGTCCCATCTCCTGCTGAGTGATTGAGAATCCAGACCCCCACTAATCAAAGGAAGAAGGTGTCACTGGCAGGGAGGCACCCAGAACTTGTTTGAACAGGGGTCAGTGCCCCCGAACACAAAGACTTCAAAGCCATTGAGGGGTATAACTATGAGAGCTGAAGCCCCTGAACTTTGGAGAATGGCTTGATCAAGATTGAACAAGACTGGAGCTACTTCGTGGTCAAGAGGAACCTTTGCCAAGGAAGAAACAACTGAAGAGACTGAAGGATAGGACTGACCCTTGCTGTGTGTTCTGGGGCTGGCCTGCAGTTTGCTGTTTTAACCAAGGAAAGGCTAAAGGGACTTTGCTGTGTGCTGTGTCCCCCTGCTTGAAAGGACTTTGCTGTGCTGTGTCCTGAAGTAACTTATCCCCAAGGGCCCGAGGTGAGCTGGCTCCCTGTTGCGGAAACTCAGGAACACAAAAGTTTCCAGGAGAGTCTCAGCGACGCTGTGTGCCTGTGCTTGTTGCAGCCTGAGACCCTCGTAAGAAGTGCCCGGTGATCATGGGCACCTGGAGTCCAAGCGAGGATCAGCGACGCTGTGTGCGTGTGCTTTTTGCAGCCTGAACCCTTTGTGAGGATTGTCCAGTTATCGTGTGCACCGGAATCCAAGTGAGTCTCATCGACGCTGTGTGCGTGTGCTTTGTGCAGCGTGAGACCTTCGTGAGGATTGCCTTGTTATCGTGCACACCCGGAATCCAAGTGAGTCTCATCGACGCTGTGTGCGTGTGCTTTGTGCAGCGTGAGACCTTCGTGAGGATTGCCTTGTTATCGTGCACCCGGAGTCCAAGTGAGTCTCATCGACGCTGTGTGCGTGTGCTTTGTGCAGCGTGAGACCTTCGTGAGGATTGCCTTGTTAACGTGCACCCGGAGTTAAAGTGTGTCTCATCAACGCTGTGTGCGTGTTCTTCGTGCAGCCTGAGACCTTCGTGTGGAGTGCCCGGTGATCGTGCACCCGAAGCTCAAGGGAGTCTCAGCGACGCTGTGTGCGTGTGCTCTGTGGCAGCCTGAGATCTTCGTAGCAGTAGCGGCCCGGACCGGCAGTCTCGGAGGAGCTGAGGCGCCGGCCCGAGCCCGCGGTTGCCAATTCACAAAGATTGCATCGGAGGCCCAAGTCGTTGGACGAGGAGAGGAGAGTGAGTTTGCGCTCCCCAGGTAATGTGTGCGGCTCCTGGGGCGGGGTGCGGGCTCGGAGGGAGACGCTCTCATCCTCTCTCTCAGTCCAGCAGCGCAAGCCTCTGCTTCGGCTCGTATCGCGGCCCGTATTGCCAAGGGAGTGGCAGTACCGGGGCCGGAGTGCGGAGGTGCACTTTTTGTTACACCATACCCGTGTTGGGGGCAACTGTTGACAGAGGCTGACTGCGAGTCAGAAGGAGTGGTGGAGAGACCGCCTAAGGCACCGTGATCGGTGCCGGAGTGTATTACGCATTATCTTATTTCTGCATAACGAACTACCTGATTAGCGTATTACGCATTGCATTATTCCTGCATAACGAACTACCTGATTAGTGTATTATGCATTGCCTTATTTCTGCATAACGACGTACCTGGTGGTTGTATTACGCATTGCATTATTTTTACATTGCAAAGTGCCTGATTGTTGCGTTACGCATTGCATTATTCTTACATTGCAAAGTGCCTGATTGTTGCGTTACGCATTGCATTATTTTTACATTGCACAAGTGCCTGATTCTAGCATTACGAACTGCATAACATGGTATTAGGATTACAGTGGAATGTTTAGAAGTGCTCATTAATATCGTCAGAACTTACAAGGGCTGGCTGGCCTAACAACCAGCCAAGAGAAATATTACACATACACATATGTTGGATTTATATCGTGTGGTCTTATCGTATATCTTTTTATATAAAATTTATACTCGTTTTTATAAAACTCGTGTGGAGTCTATTTGTGGTGTCATCATTGGGTTGCTGTGAGCGTGGTTGCAAATACTTTACACATTTGCCTTGAAGATAAGCATGGCTGCTCGTGCCAAGCTAACAAGGGGGTGAGCGGGGGCTATCTCAGAAGGTGACCTTCCTTTCCCTGACGTGGAAACGCAGGTCCCTATTTGGCCTAAGGTACCTACCTCAGCCAACCAGGGATCCCGGGTCTAACAGCAAGGATTGGGGGAGCGGGAGGGACATGGCCGCGTGCAGGGAGAGGGGCTCATGAGATGATTTCAGGAATACTTTTTCTATAGCTTAAGAGACTTATAAAACAGCAAATGCATCAAACAAAAACAGATATTATCCCAAACAAACTGCTCCCCATAATTGGGGTGTTGAGCCCCTCACACTCTTTGACCCCAATGCAACTACACCTGCTGCACTAATGATAACTGCAGTCCTGAGTAGCAGGCTATCTCCCCTGCATCTTTTACCTCTGCCCCACCATGACGGATCATTACCTCGGTCCTAATGCTTGAAAGGAAAATAAGCTCTGATGCCCCTTTTTTAAAGGTAGACTGTCATAACTGTGATGCAGTGGGCCCCTCAATTCCCTGGGCCCCAGTCCTGCTGCATCTGCTTCCTTAATGATAACCAGCAGTGGCCACTTACACATTTGGCAGCAGTACCAGCGTCTCTAATGAATGTCACTTTAAAAAAAAAAAACACTTATATTGTCCCCTTCATTGAGGTATCTCTCTGAAGAAGCTGTCTCTGGTCATTTGTAAACATAAAAATGAGTCCTCATACAGTGATCCCTATTCTGGGCCTTCTTTTTGACGATATCAATGAATCTCGCTCCTTTCTTCTGTCTCCTAGACCATTACTGTGAGGCCCCAGGGATCGAGAGGATTCGGGCTCTGGATCTGAATGCAACCCTGCTGGCCTTCTACCTGCCACCCCATGGACTCAGCTTTCACAAAAAAACTGCCCCAATATGGTTAATACTGACTTTGAGGTGCCTCTGCCTGAAATCGAAGGGTGTGGTGGTAGTGCAGAAAGTTAAAAAATAAACCAGCCTTCTTACCAGCCATTAATTAATTGAGTCACTTAAAGCCAGGGCCACTGGAAATAGGAGTTTCCTCAGTAGCAGTGTTTTCCACTTAATTATCAGTTTACTGCATTTGCTACATAATTCTGCAGATTTCAACAAAAAAAATCTTGATTCTAGCTCAAACGGAGCAAAAGTTACTTAAAGCATGACAAAGTGTTCTGGAGCAGTGGAAGGCCCTTTGCAAAGATTGACTGGTAATCTTGTAGTTGCTTACTGCTGTATTTGGGTGTTAAACTGGTACTAATGAGGTGAAATATTTCTCCTGACAGCAGTACCTTGAGTTAAAATGACAAAATAATGAAGTAATGCTAACCACAAAATGTGGCGCATTGAGCCGCATAATTTACCTTTTCTTGCTGCATAATTTAGTCAAACTTGCCGCATAATGTGGTCCTCTTCTGCTGAATAATTCCAGTGGCTCTGCTTAAAGCTTCATGGTGGCAAAGATTAAGGGGTCAATTCCGATCTCGGTCGGAGACGCACCCAACGGCATTCGGTCGGGAAAAAAGCCATGCGAATGCCTGTTTCCCGACCGATTCGCACATGAATCCGAACGAACAAGTACGATGCGCACAACAGCACAGATTCCGACCGAGTCGTACTCACCCAATCCAGGTCCTGATCCCCAACCGAGCCGGATCCGTAAACGCAGATACGAGTCGCCCGGAAGCCAAAAAGCAGCCCCGTCCGGCCGGACAAGTACGATGCGCTTCCCGTACGCGCCGAACCCGTCGCTACGCACGGCACGTCAAAGCATCCGGGAGAGGCGCACATAAGCTCCGATTCACGCCACAACACGATCCACGGCTACGAGACGAACACGGCAGCGAAGAGGACGAGGCGAAGCAACGACGAAGACGAACGAGACGAACCAACAATGAATCCCATCGTTCCGATCCTACCAATATTCTATATCTACTACCGGAACAGGCACGGACGCGAACGGCGCAGAAGGTAGGTCAGACACCAACCACAAACACAAACTACACGTACCCGACATATCACACACACACACAGGGATGCAGAAATTACTTACTCCAGAAACAGCAGCACCATAGGGGCGGGATGCCCATCACCAATGCCACATATACACATAGGGGCCCGGATGCCTGTCACTACTACCACCCTTACCCAGGGGGTGTGAGGTGCCTACCACCACTGCCACCTCTACCCAGGGGGTGCCAGGTGCCTACCACTACTACCACCTCTACCCAGGGGTTGCCAGGTGCCTACCACTACTACCACCTCTACCCATGGGGGTGCCAGGTGCCTACCACTACTACCACCTCTACCCATGGGGGGCTGGATGCCTGTCACTACTACCACCTCTACCCATGGGGGGCTGGATGCCTGTCACTACTACCACCTCTACCCAGGGGGGTGCCAGGTGCCTACCACTACTGCCACCTCTACCCATGGGGGTGCCAGGTGCCTACCACTACTGCCACCTCTACCCAGGGGTGCCAGGTGCCTACCACTACTACCACCTCAACCCAGGGGGTGCCAGGTGCCTACCACTACTACCACCTCTACCCATGGGGGTGCCAGGTGCCTACCACTACTACCACCTCTACCCATGGGGGGCTGGATGCCTGTCACTACTACCACCTCTGCCCAGGGGGTGCCAGGTGCCTACCACTACTGCCACCTCTGCCCAGGGGTGCCAGGTGCCTACCACTACTGCCACCTCTACCCAGGGGGTGCCAGGTGCCTTCCACTACTGCCACCTCTAACCCAGGGGGGTGCCAGGTGCCTACCACTACTGCCACCTCTACCCATGGGGGGCCGGATGCCTGTCACTACTACCACCTCTACCCAGGGGGTGCCAGGTGCCTACCACTACTACCACCTCTACCCATGGGGGGCTGGATGCCTGTCACAACTACCACCTCTACCCAGGGGGGTGCCAGGTGCCTACCACTACTACCACCTCTACCCATGGAGGGCTGGATGCCTGTCACCACTACCACCTCTACCCAGGGGGGTGCCAGGTGCCTACCACTACTACCACCTCTACCCATGGGGGGCTGGATGCCTGTCACTACTACCACCTCTACCCAGGGGGTGCCAGGTGCCTACCACTACTGCCACCTCTACCCAGGGGTGCCAGGTGCCTACCACTACTACCACCTCTACCCAGGGGGTGCCAGGTGCCTACCACTACTGCCACCTCTACCCATGGGGGCTGGATGCCTGTCACTACTAACACCTCTACCCATGGGGGGCTGGATGCCTACCACAACTACCACCTCTACCCATGGGGGCTGGATGCCTGTCACTACTACCACCTCTACCCATGGGGGGCTGGATGCCTACCACAACTACCACCTCTGCCCAGGGGTGCCAGGTGCCTACCACTACCTCTGCAGGGGTGCCACCTACTGCCACCTCTACCGGGGGTGCCAGGTGCCTACCACTACTGCCACCTCTACCCAGGGGGTGCCAGGTGCCTACCACTACTGCCACCTCTACCCATGGGGGGCTGGATGCCTGTCACTACTACCACCTCTACCCAGGGGGTGCCAGGTGCCTACCACAACTACCACCTCTACCCATGGGGGGCTGGATGCCTGTCACTACTACCACCTCTACCCATGGGGGGCTGGATGCCTACCACAACTACCACCTCTACCCAGGGGGGTGCAAGGTGCCTACCACTACTGCCACCTCTACCCAGGGGGTGCCAGGTGCCTACCACTACTGCCACCTCTACCCATGGGGGGCTGGATGCCTGTCACCACTACCACCTCTACCCAGGGGGTGCCAGGTGCCTACCACTACTACCACCTCTACCCAGGGGGTGCCAGGTGCCTACCACTACTACCACCTCTACCCAGGGGGGCTAGGATGCCTACCACAACTACCACCTCTACCCATGGGGGGCTGGTTGCCTGTCACTACTACCACCTCTACCCATGGGGGCTGGATGCCTACCACAACTACCACCTCTACCCATGGGGGGCTGGATGCCTGTCACTACTACCACCTCTACCCAGGGGGTGCCGGGTGCCTACCACTACTACCACCTCTACCCATGGGGGGCTGGATGCCTGTCACCACTACCACCTCTACCCAGGGGGGTGCCAGGTGCCTACCACTACTACCACCTCTACCCATGGGGGGCTGGAGGCCTGTCACTACTACCACCTCTACCCAGGGGGGTGCCAGGTGCCTACCACTACTACCACCTCTACCCAGGGGGTGCCAGGTGCCTACCACTACTACCACCTCTACCCATGGGGGGCTGGATGCCTACCACAACTACCACCTCTACCCATGGGGGGCTGGATGCCTGTCACTACTACCACCTCTACCCATGGGGGGCTGGATGCCTACCACAACTACCACCTCTACCCAGGGGGGTGCCAGGTGCCTACCACTACTGCCACCTCTACCCAGGGGGTGCCAGGTGCCTACCACTACTACCACCTCTACCCAGGGGGTGCCAGGTGCCTACCACTACTACCACCTCTACCCAGGGGGTGCCGGGTGCCTACCACTACTACCACCTCTACCCAGGGGGGTGCCAGGTGCCTACTACTACTGCCACCTCTACCCATGGGGGGCTGGATGCCTGTCACTACTACCACCTCTACCCAGGGGGTGCCAGGTGCCTACCACTACTACCACCTCTACCCATGGGGGGCTGGATGCCTGTCACCACTACCACCTCTACCCAGGGGGTGCCAGGTGCCTACCACTACTACCACCTCTACCCAGGGGGTGCCAGGTGCCTACCACTACTACCACCTCTACCCAGGGGGGGCTGGATGCCTACTACTACCACCCCCACTCACAGGATGGCAAATACATGCCACAAGAAGCACACACCAGCAGAAAGAATGCAACACAAAGACATCCCCCCCAACACCATGACAAGCGTGTGTAGACTGTGTCAAAGGCCTACAACACTGAACAGGACTGTGGAGATACAATGTGACCCCCTATCACAAGTGCCACACATAAATGTGTGTGGCACCCACAATGCAAGCAGGCCATGACCATTGTGGCAATGGGGTCCAAACCCCCATCATCACAGTGCCCAAAATGTAAGTGTGGGGTCCATAGCTGAAGCACATATTGAACATTGTGGCAGTGGGGTCCAGACCCCCATCATCACAGTGACCAAAATGTGAGTGTGGGGTCCATAGCTGAAGCACAAATTGAACATTGTGGCAATGGGGTCCAAACCCCCATCATCACAGTGACCAAAATGTGATTGTGGAGTCCATAGCTGAAGCACAAATTGAACAGTGTGGCAATGGGGTCCAAACCCCCATCATCACAGTGACCAAAATGTATGTGTTGACAAAGAATAAGCTGCAACTGCCAAACTGCATGGATTATTCCTGGTCACAGAACAACAAACACATCAGTCGCAAAGTAGTGCTTGTGTCCCATAGCAACATAGAATGGGGGAGGCAAACAGTGCAGTGCAAACAAGACATACCTTTGGCCATGTGCAGACAAACATCACCCATGGGGGCTGACACTGTCAACATTCATCAATGACTCAATGACAGAAGTGACCATCAGAATGCAGACCCACATATTTGCACCAATGGGCACACAAATTCAGATACCCAGTGGAGACTGTAGAAGGGAGGTGAACAGATACCATACCATGGCAGCAATGGGACACACACACAATGATTATTGTGCTGACTGATGACCTAGGAGTCCCAGGGACAGCAGGGCAAACACACCAAACAACATACAGCCAATGGCACACTAAAGATATGCCAATGTAGTGGTGCAGATGCACAAACAGGCAGACCCACACTGCACATCAAACACAACAGTTGAGGGGGGGGGGAGGTACCAGTGTCCCCAGGCAAACACACAACACATGAGGAGGCCTGAATACCAATTACACAGACGTGCATACAGTGCCACACGAAGGTAACTCATGGATCCAAATCCCCTATGTGGGCAATCAGGCATTGTCAGATGAGAGGGAGCACAAATCACACATGTCACACAAGCATGTAGGAACAGCAACTGACACAGCAAGACACACAGACACCACAGCACCACACCCAGGGCCCCCACAATGTGGTGACCCTGGGCTGCATTACAATCCCACTGTGATGACAAAGCTAGATGTCGTTCACACTGTGAAACACAGTCATGTGTCCTGAGCCACAAACTACCATCACACCTACACAAGCACAAATCAACCAGCACGGCCTGTCAGCCAAGGCCAACATGGAGGCAGGGGTCTAGCCGGGCAACAACTCTCATCTGCACACACTCAACACCACACACCTCGACCTCCAACAATGTGCAGCAGTGAAGCTCACATGCACTGGTGACATTGCACATGCACCCATGACAATCCCAGGGGGGTGGTGGGAACCAAGGTGCAGGAACACATCACACATGGCCACTCTACCAGACTCCTGAATGTCTGACACACTGCACACTATGCTGTATATGGACATG